>CM022948.1:43381118-44118531 GCA_012931725.1 Litsea cubeba | reverse complement strand
CAAGACTTTTTTCTTCTTCTCCATCAATGGCTTCAGTAGTTCCCCTTTTCAAGAAAACTCCATTGTAGGAAATAAAAGTTCTTCTTTTTTTTTTTATTTCTTTTTCTTCTTCTCTTTTTTTTTTCACGTGTTTGCTTCTTTTTTTTCACACATTTTTTTTTTTGCTTTCTTTTCTTCTTTTTTTTCATGTTTTGTTTTTTTTTTTTTTGTGGGCCATACGGACAGATCCGTTACGGATCTGGCCATACGGCCACGTGGCCTGTGGGCCATCCCCTTTTTTTTTATCTTTTTTTTGTTTTCTTTCCCTCCTTTTTTTTTCGAGAAAGTTTCTTTTCTCTTTTTTTTTTGTTTTCGTTCCCTCTTTTTTTTTTTTGAGAAAGTTCTTTTTTTTTTTGTTTTCCTTTCCCCTCCTCTTTTTTTTGAGAAAGTTTCTTTTCTTTTTTTTTTGTTTTCTTCCCCTCTTTTTTTTTTTTAGAAAGTTTCTTTTCTTTTTTCTTGTTTTTTTTTTTTTTGCTCATCATGATAATGCCCCTTTTTTTTTTGCAAACCTAGACGTTCATGCATGCATTCAATTGTAGAATTAAATTTGTAGCATGATGTGATAGCATACCTGAAAGTTTTAGCAAATTAGGAATTTGGAGCTTGCAGCGATGTTGAGCCCTTCCTGATTTTGCGGGGACTTTGAGGCTTCGAAAGTTTGGAGTTTCGGAGCTCGCAGCAATGTTGAGCCCATCTTCAAGCTTTCTATTTCTTTCGGGATAGTTCCTTTTCTTCGGAATTGCCCCGTCATCATGTCAAAATTTCGCCCAAATATTTTTTAGCGAGATTCTGTCATTTTGATGTTTGATCTTTTTCTTTTCCATCCTTTGCAGGTGGTTCCGCCAGATACGAACAAGGGTAAAGAGCCTGCTACAAGCGCTCCTCGTCGATCTGCTAGATCTTCTATCCGGCCGTTCAGCAGGCCTTTGAGAAGGTCTAGTAATGTTGAGAGAAATCTAGAAGAATGCGACTCCCTCAACATAGATCAGATGAGGCAGCGATTGATCACTCTCAAGGGTGAGGAATTCTATAAGATCATTGTAAGCAGTCGTCCATGGGTGATGGAAGATCAGAGTGTTTTACCCAAGCCTACCTTCTTCTTTGGCGATGCAGTCCCTGATGACATGACATACCAGAGGAGATGTTTTCAGTTCTCTTTCACAGCAAATGGTGAGAAGAAGACTATTGCTACCCGGTCGACGTTTGATCGCACCGTCTCGATCATGAGCCTTGTCCCCACGTGCTCTAAGAGGGAAGATCCTCTAAGCTGGGTGAGAAGGACAAATGTAATCAAGACCGGGTTTTTTGTTGGCGGTTCTCCTGGATATACGGAGAGGTCGCCTGTTGACATGGACCTGTTGATGCCATCCAGCGGCTACCAGGGTTTGATTATCCGTCGGTCGATTTGAGACCGGTGGGCCTTGGTATTTTTAGCGGTGACGGCAGCAATTGGATCAAACCTTTTCGACTCCGTGGCCGTTTCAATGCTGACTCCGAGTGGAAGTCGTGGACTGATCGCGTCCTGCTGATTGGTGGCGCCATTTTGAAGGAAGCCGGATTTTTGATGCGGTCCGTGCCTTTAGGGAGACCGTGATCTTTTCCGACGAGGCCTTCATGGCTATCTTGGAATCATTCCTCCCACAAACCAATACCTTCGTTGTGGCGAATGGTGAGATTGGTTTCTCTTTCAAGGAGCTGAGCGTCATTACTGGATTGCCCATCGTCGGCAAACTCTATGAGAAGTTGATGCCGATTGACAGCGTCCTTGAGGAGCAGTCTGAGGAGTTTAGGCTTCTATACTTTCAGCTCGTCGCCTTCTATGATTTTTTGAAGGAGAAGGAGGGTTTGGAAGTTAGATCCAACAGTTGGAAGAGTTCTAGCTCTTCATTCCCTAACTTTTCTGACAGCAGGGAGTCTTCTGATAGTGTGACCCAAGAAGCCAGGGCCCAGGATCCAAGTTCAAAGAAGATCTTAGCCATGCAAGAAGAGTTGAGAGATTTCTGTGCAAGTACAAGCGTCATTTGTCCTGACATTGCACTACGGAGAGATCTCGCTGTTTACCTCACTTATTGGCTTGGTGAGGCTATTTTTGCTGGAGGAGATGGAACGCACATCAGGCCGCATTGTATTTTTCCGGCTTGTCAGATGGCGTTTGGAGAGCAGCTTGCTTTGGTGCCAGCTCTTTACTCCTACCTGTGTACCGAACTGCAGGCTGCTGCTTTTTTGGTTCGGCTTGGGCTTCCGATGAATAGGGTATTTTCAGCCCATATCTTTTATTTGTGGTACGTGTACCACTGTCCTGGCTTCCACTGGCTGGGTGCTGCACAGGATGATGATCCTCTGATGATTCGACTGGCTAAGGGCAAAGCCGTGTCCGAATCACTTTTGTTTGCCCGCATGAGGATCCGACAGTTCAGGGACGTCGAGATGGGGCAGTCTTCAGTGAAGCTTTCTCCGGAGTTGCGGAAGAAGGCTTTTGATTTTGGTGCCTCCCGAGACTCTACCAGGGCGGGGTCGGGAAGCCATTATTCCTTGACAAATGTAGAGAGGGAGTGGCTTTTCAGCATACGTGTCGGCACGATGGTGTACCGTAGACATCTTTTCGTCGACATACAGCCGTATGTACCCTCTCGCTTTGCTTTGCAGCTAGGCTTTTCTCAACACGTTGTTGGAGCGCCTTCAAGCATGGTGAAGCGCTTTGGAGGTTTACAGGACGGGAGAAATGCATGGGCTTTCTATAGTGTTGAAGATACTACAGCCATGATTTCTTATCCTGTGTTGCTGACTTCCCGGACTGCCGGCTTTGCGAAGTGGTTCGCGGAGAGCTTTTCGGCATATCGGGGGCTTTCCAAGAAGGAGCTTGATGTGAAGCTGGCATCTGGAAAGGGCCTTTGAAAGTCGGATGGCGTCCGGCGAGAGGAAGTTTGGGCCTTCCTTTCTGGAGAGAAGCACAAGATAGGCTTTCTCGGTGACCAGGGTGTCATTGGTTCGAAGCAGTTCGAGAAATACCTGATGAGGCTTTAGAGCAGCTAGAACAAGAGGAAGCCGAACTTGGTGCTTGGATGCAAGCGGCACAGAGGCAAGCTTCCGTGGAGTCTACTGGCAAGAGTAGACCATTCAGTGAGGAGTCAAGTGGGAAACCTGACTCTGACAGCGGGGCAGGTTCCTCCAAGAAGCGAGCCGCAGGAGTAAGAGGAGGAGGAGTCATCATCGCAGCAAGGGGCAGCATGAGGACTCTCCTGACTTGGAAGTTCCTCTTTTGATTAATGAGGATGTGCCAGTGGATGCTGACGAGCCTCCAGAGAAGAGAAGCCGAGAAGAAGAGACCGTCGGTGAAGGTATGATTCTTCCTTTTTCTCTTTCCATTTGTTTTCATGGGATTTTTCCATGTTCTGATTTGCTTCTTGTTTCTGCTTTTCTTTTTTTTTTTTTTTTTAGCAGAGGAAGACTTGGTGATGCCTGAGGTTCCAGTCGATGAGGTGGTGACGGATCCTGTCGGGGCACCTGAAGAATAACCGAGGGACTCTGGAGTGAATCCAGAATCTCCAATTGGTACGACTTCTTTCGCTTTCTTTTTTTTGTCTGTGACTTGGTTTGCTAACATATTTCTTACCAGCTGACTTGCCACAGGATTCTGATGACTTTGAACCATCGATGGATGCAAATGTTGATGATGCCTCCGATGAGTTCATGGAGGAAGAAAGTGTTCCGCCAGTCGTCGAAGAAGGTATTTTGTAGTTATAACCCTGATAATGATTTTCAAACAGGATCATATTCATACCTTTTTGTGTTTCTTTGGCAGGTTTTGAAGTGACGGAGGAGGGTCCGTCGCTTCCTTCAGAACCAGAGGAAGGGATGCCAGAGGTTGATCCAGAGGTAGAGACTCCTGGGACCAGTTCTGACAATGTTGAGGAGATACCTCGTGCTGAGATTCCTTCCCGAGCAGGAGCAGCTTCAACTGGAAAGAGTTCTTTTGTTACTCTTCCAACAGATGATGACATGAGCAGCCGACCAACGAAGTTGGGCGAATCTTCAGCTGGGCCATCTCTTCTTTTTGCGAAGAAAGTGGTGTGCGAGTTCTGAGCTCTTGGATTGAGACTCTGCTTTCTGGGCACTTAGATGCCGGATTTGGGATGATCCAGCATGTGCGAGAGATTCTCGGTGATGCTGAAGAGGCTGATCTAGATGTCACAAGTGCCAGGGCGATCGTTGATAGGATCATTGAGCTGGGGTGACAGGTGGTTTGAGACCATGGGTTTTCCTGATGACCAGTTCTTCAAGGAGATGTTCTTGGACCCTGCTGATAAGGCTCAGTCTAACCTGGATGAGGCTACAGAAAGCAGGAAGCAGGTAGTCCGAGAGAAGAACTTAGAAGAGCTAAACATCATTGGGCTGACACATGACCTTAACATACTTGATAGGGAGGTCGATGAGGCCAAGAAACGTCTTGAGCATCTGCAGGCACAAGTCGCTGCCAAGTGGACTGCAATAACAGAGGCTCGTGAAAGGGAGACTGCTCTGATTCACCGGGTTGCAGATGCCAATCGGGTTCTTAAAAGGAAATCTGATGAGAACAAACAATGGCGAACTACTCGAGATAAGCTTCCCGGTGCGAAAGAAGGGTTACAGCCCACTCCAGCATCTCATGGCAAATTCCTGAAGAAGCGTGCCTTGGAATCCTTGACGGCTGAGGCCAAAAGTTTGCTTAAGGAGCTGAACTCTTGGCTGGAGATGATTTTTGATTGAGCTCCTGTGTTTTTTTTTTTAAAAAGAAACCATCCTTCTCTCTCTTCTTTTTAGTACCACTTGTATTTTTTTTTGGTACTTTTCTCTTCTTTTTTTTGTAGTGCTTGTGGACACTTTCTTTTTTTTTTTTGGTACCACATGTATTTTTTGGTACTCCTTTTTTTTTTGTTTTGTAGTGCTTGTGACACTACCTTTTTTTTGGTACCACATGTATTTTTTGGTACTCTTTTTTTTGTTTTCCCTACGCTCACTTAAATCTTTTTGTGATGAAAGTAATTGCTAAATGGGATGCTCTTCTTATTTTTTTTTTTGTTATCCCTATGCACACTTGAATCTTTTTGTGATAAAAGTAATTACTAAATGGGATTTGATCAAAAGCTTGTCATTTTGTGAAAATCTTTTGTCAAATGATTGTTTTGGCATGGAAGCCAGATTTTTGCTCGTGGCATGGAAGCCAATTTTGGCATGAGAGCCAGCTTTTTTTTGTGGCATTGATCGCCGAATTTGTGGCATTGATAGCCGGTTTTTGGTTTGTGGCATTGATAGCCAAGTTTGTGGCATTGATAGCCGGTGTTTTTGAAAGCCAATTTTTTATTTGTGGCATTGATAGTCGGTTTTGTTTTGGTGGCATTGATAGCCGGTTTGTGGCATTTATAGCCTGTTTTGGTGGCATTGATAGCCGGTTTTGGTGGCATTTATAGCCATTTTGGTTTGGTGGCATCTATAGCCTGTTTGGTTTTCAAAAATGCAAGTATCGACTAAAAGTCGCCTCCCTGCTGAATGTTCTTGCAAGTATCGATGGAATGTCGCATCCTTGCTCATTCGGTTGCGAGTATCGATGGAATGTCGCATCCTCACGGATTTGGGTGCAAGTATCGATGGAATGTCGCATCCTTGCTTTTCAAAAATTTTGGTTTTGTGGGTACTGACTTGATGTCGTTTCCCCATGATTTTTGAAATTTGTGGTTTTCTCGAACCTTTGGAAATTTAGGTTGTGGATATCAACTGAAATGTTGCGTCTCCATGGTTTTTAGGTTTTTTCGAACCTTTGAAATTTGGGTTGTGGATATCAACTGAAATGTTGCATCTCCACAGTTTTGGATTTTGCAAGTACCGACGAAATGTCGCTTCCCTGCGATTTTGGAAGTGTCGAACGTGGTTCGCTTGCTTCCGATTTGTGCGAGTATCGACTAAGCGTCGCTTCCCCACGGTTTTTTGAAAAAAACCATTTTTTTGTTTTTTTTTGTTTAAAGACACGAGGGTCATAAGTTTTGACCTAAAACCATTTTGGCGGTAAAAGGCAGGGTGGACTAGGGTGGAAATCCCTGAATCCGGGTTTTGTTTCAAACCATGAATTTTGGGTTCGAGGGTTGAAAATTTTGGTCAAGTTAGGGAAAGGTTCCTAAACTTGGGTTTTTTTTTTTTTTTGAACAATGAAACGATGGAAGTAAGCATTGTTTAAATTTCTAGAAATTTCAACATTTGACATGAAAATTCTAAAAAAGGGTGGGTTTAGCGAGCGTGTACCTGGAAACCGGTTTTGGCCGTACAGGCATTGCTCTTACCCAGTTGGGTAAGTCTTCAAGGGTAGTACCGATTTAAGAACTTGTCGTTGATGGGCAGCATACATCTGTCACCTCCCATGTTTAGAAGTGTGTATGCACCGTAGGAGAAAACCGTATCGATGACGTAGGGTCCCTCCCATTTTGGCTCAAATTTGCCTTTGGACTTGTGAGCGAAGACCATTGGTCTTTTTACCACAAGAACCAAGTCACTCTTTTTGTAGGCGCGTTGCCTGACCTTTTTATCGAAAGATCCTGCCATGCGTGCTTGGTAAAGTTCAATGCTTTGTTGAGCTTCGAGCCATCTCTCATCGAGATTGTCCAGCTCATGGAGTCGCAACTTGACATTGCTTTCTTGAGTCATGTCATTTTGCAAGGATACCCTCAAGGAAGGAATTTGTACTTCCAAGGGCACGACAGCTTCGCATCCATAGACCAAGGAGAATGGTGTGCTATGGGTTGGTCCTCGAACGGTGGTTCGATAGGCCCACAAAGGCTTCAGACATTTTGTCGCTCCAGTCTCTTTTGTGACTAGAGACCATTTTTTTGAGGATTTTGTAGAGTGTCTTGTTGAAAGCTTCTGCTAACCCGTTTGCTGCCGGATTGTATGGAGTCGAAGGACAGCTTTGGATTTTGTATTTGTCGCAGAACCTATAGAATCGATGATCCCGGAATTGTGGTCCGTTATCATGGACGAATCTTTTGGGTATGCCGAAACGACAAATGATGTTGGTGCGCAGGAACTGAAGGACTGATGAGGTCTTCATTTCGTTGAACGCAAATGCTTCTGACCACTTGGAGAAATAATCCGTAGCGGCGAAGATGAAGCGATGACCTTCGCTCGAAGGGGGAGAAGTAGGACCTATGATGTCCATACCCCAGGCTTCGAAAGGCCATGAGATCGCTGTAGGATGCAGCCATTCTGGAGGCATGTGAATGTAATCTCCATGAACTTGGCATTGTTGGCAGCGCTTAGCAAATTGCATTGCGTCAGCTACCATGGTAGGCCAGTAATATCCTAACCTTTTTATCTGATCATAGAGCTTGGGACCAGCCTGATGAGCTCCGCAAAGACCAGCATGAACTTCTTTGAGTGTTTCTTCAGCCTCTTGTTGTGACAAGCAGCGTAGAAGTACTCCGTTGAAGGGTTTCCTATAAAGGATATTTGAAGGAATATCCAAATGAAAGCTTGGGGTTCGCCTTTGGGTGCTTACCCGTTCTTTTGGATCTTCAGGTAGGATTCCGAACATAATGTAATCAATGAACGGATCCCTCCAGTCGCCGATTGAAGTTTGAAGGATTGAAATCCTACTTCCAACCACTTGGTGGCATTCAGCAACAGCTTGGTGTGTGTTAAGAGGAGGAAGGATTCTTCTTTCGCACACTGTGATTTGCATGTTTTCCCCTTCCTGAATTGCCATGGATGCGGCAAGTCCAGCTAGGGCATCTGCACGTATGTTTTCACCTCTACGAATGTCGGTGATGTGACAGATGTCAAACTTTTGCAGAAGTGATTGTGCCTTGTTGTAGTAAGGCAGTAAATCTGGCTTCCTGACTTCAAATTTCTGATTCATCTGGTTGACGATCAGTTGAGAGTCTCCAAAGACTTCCAGCATGGTGATACCGGATTCGATGGCGAGTTCCAATCCTAGGATTAGAGCTTGATATTCAGCTGCATTGTTTGTGCATGGTTCCAGTAGCGAGAAAGCGTGTGGAATCATGTATTTGTCGGGGCTAACAAAGAGGATGCCAACTCCCGAGATCAGGTGTCTTTTTTCATTCGTCCTGGTTGCACCGTCAAAGTACATGTCCCAGGAGGCACTTCGCGAGAAAGTCTCCACATTGTAGACTGGTTCGTCTGGGAGATCATCTCTAAGTGGAGAATCTTTAGGCAATGGATGCTCTACGAGGAAGTCCGCTAGAGCTTGCCCTTTGATTGCCTTTTGTGGTACATACCTAATATCAAATTGTGACAGAAGGATGGACCATTTTTCCAGTCGAGTGTTGAGAGAACCTGCCTTTGTGACAAGGACCTTCAAGAGGTTGACCTTCGAGACCAGGTATACTGTGTTGGAAAGCAAGTAGTGACGCAACTTTTGTACGGCGAACATCACTGCAAGGCATTCTTTTTCGACTGGAGAGTAGCGATGCTCTGCACCTACTAGCATGCGGCTGAGGTAATATAGAGCAGCTTCTTTTCTTTGATCATTTTCTTGTGCAAGCAGAGCTCCCAAAGAGTGATCAAGGGCTCTTGTGTACAAGATGAATGGTTTTCCAGTGGTAGGAGCAGCTAACACTGGAGGTTTTGTCAGGTATGACTTGATATCTTGGAAAGCAGCTTCACAGTCAGCATCCCAGACAAAGTTTACACCTTTTTCATCAACCGGGAGAATGGACGGCATTTCCCCGAAAGATTGGAGATGAATCGTCTGATGTAGGCCAATCTCCCTTGAAGCCCTTTGAGATCTCTCAAGGTTCTTGGAGAGGGCATTTCTAGAATGGCTTTGACTTTTATGGGGTCAAGCTCTATTCCAGCTTTCAGAACTAAGAATCTGAGGAACTTACCCAACGAGACGCCGAAGAAACATTTCAAAGGATTCATTCGAGAGGAGCCGGAGGAAGACTTCTCGAAGGTTTTCGAGATGATCTTCTTTTCTTTTGCTTTTGATGGCGAGGTCATCAACGTAACATTCAACCGTCTTGTGCTGCATATCTTGGAATATTTTCATCATAGCCCTTTGATATGTGGCACCAGCATTTTTCAGACCAAATGGCATGACAGTGTAGCAATACACGCCAAATGGGGTCCGAAAAGATGTATGTTTTTCATCTTCAGGATGCATCTTTATCTGATTGTAGCCAGAGAAGCCATCCATGAATGTCATTCGCTCGAATCCACAGGTATTATCGATCATTACCTCTGGTATGGGGAGCGGAAATTCATCTTTAGGGCATGCGCCGTTCAGGTCTCTATAGTCAATACAGACCCTGATCTGCCCGTTTTTCTTTGTCACAGGGACAATGTTGGCCAACCATTTAGGATGTTGCTCCTCACGGATGAAGCCGGCCCTTTTGAGTTTTTGAACTTCTTGTTCAATTTTATCCATCACATCTGGACGGAATCTTCTTTGGCCTTGTTTGACAGGCTTGATGTCTTCTTGAAGATTGAGTTTGTGAACCGCTATTTTGGGGTCTAAGCCTGGCATTTCAGCGTAAGACCATGCAAAGCAATCAACGAACTCATGAAGAAAGGCGATATACTCGGGTTACTCATCATCCTTTATATTCTTGCTTATGAATACGGGACGTGGGTTATCTGGTATTCCCAAGTCTATCTTTTGAACAGGATCTTCTGTTGGAAGGTTCGAAGGTGGTTCCTCCACAATATTTTCGGAGGCTTCCAGCTCAACGAAACCTTCTGGGTTTCAAAGGCATTTCCAGACCAAGGTTTTGTTCCTTTCCACGGGTCTTCTTGATCGGTAATTTTCCCCAGGCTTGCTATGAGATGATCCCAATCGCCTGTTGAAACCGGGTTGAAGTAGGCTACTTCTTTTGGAGATGAGGGTTCTTCTGGTTCAGAAGTCCACATGTCTGTGCCATCGGACAACTCCTCTTCATTTTCGGAGAAATCGTGCCAATTGGATGAGCTTCCTGGATCTTTGTCAGGTGACTCATCAAAGAGATATCCAGGGAGATCGATGTCTTCACGGACTTGAGATGTTGAGGCTTGGTCAGTATATTGACTTTTAAGCCTTTGTGTCAACTGTCTCAAGGGAGTGTCAGGATCATACCCTAACCCGTGTGAAGACTTTTCTACATAGACATAGAGTCTCCAATCTTCCAGCTGGCTTTTGGTCAAGACGGGCTCCAATGGCGTGAGAATACCGCGTCCTTCTCCCAAACCGACTGGGTTTTGAGCGTCATAGCCCATTTTCTTCATAATAGCTTGTGCCACAGAACTGTATAAGGATAGTTGAGGCATACCTTTATTTTGGAAAGGTTCAAGCATGGAGTTTGATGAAGAAGCATCCGATCTATGGAAGAAGATCGGCTTTTCCTTTGCTGAAGTTGCTAGAACAACGAAGGAAGCTGACGTAGGATCTTTTATGTCAGAAGTTATCTCCATTGGAGTGAGAGCAGGCTGAACTTGCTGAGTGTCAGCTTGGCTTGACGATGCGTCGTCTTCTGGCTCTGAATCCGAGTCCGTGTCTTGCATGATAGACACGAAAGAGACAACAAATTTGCCCCCAGGTTTTTGCTTTGCCTTCTTCACTTTAGTTGTGACGACCAAAGGCTTTGAAGGTTTGAGGGAGATGATGAAGGGAGTTTGAATGCTCTCTTCGGATTTACCGGATGATTTGTTTTCTTCCGGTGATTGTTGAGGAGCTTTACCTTTATCTTTCTGGAGATTTTCGGCAAAGGATGCTGTGTGCTTATCCTCTTCTTCTTTTTCACCTTCATACATTTGTGAGTCTGCGAAGTGGACTTCTTTACCTTTGAAGGGTTTTCTGTCCGCAAAGACTCGATGTATCATGCCGTCATCGGCAACAAACTTGATGCATTGATGTAGAGTTGAAGGGACAACACCATTCTCGTGGATCCAAGGGCGTCTGAGAAGGATGTTGTAGCATGAAGGGGTTTTTATTGCATACACAGTGACCTCAGAGATAAGATCACCGATCTGCAACTTGAACCTGATTTTGCCGATAGGCCTTTGAGTACTCCCATCGTATCCAAATATAGATACAGATGTGCGGCTAAGCTTGCTGGGTGGGATGCCCAACTCTTCAAGAGCCGATGTGGAGATGAGGTTGAGTGCAGAACCTGGGTCGATCTGAACTCTGTGCATAGGCATTTCCTTGATATACCCTGTGAAGTATAGGGGTCGGTTATGCCTGGTTTCACCAAGTAGGAGGTCGTCCTTTGTGAAGGCGATGGTTGCACTAGCTGCTTTTTTAACCGAGAGGCATTCAATGCATGATCCTTCAGTTTTCTTCTTTTCTCCTTTTAAGGAGTCTTCTGAGTTTTTGACCCGGTAATCCATTTCAATTTGGAGGACTTGCGTGGAATGTTTGTCGACATCCTCATTCAGCTTTTGTAATTCCGAGATGAGATTATCACGAGTGTGCGGAGACATTCGCAACAAATCTAGGATGTGCAGACGTGCAGGTATGTGCCTTGAAATGTTCAATCAAGTCATACTTGAAAGCCTCCTTAGGGCCTGCATGTTCATCATTGTTGCCACTAGGGGCGCTTACAACATCTTTTCCCGAAGGATTTACATATGTAAAGGAAGATTGGTTGTAATTTTTGTGGTAGTCCCGGCCAGAGCGGGTGCCTCTACCAACTTCGAGAGCTTCTTGAGAAGGGTCTTCGTTTGGAAGATTATCTTCAGGATCAAGAGGCTGTCATTTTTCATTTGCTGAGGATGTATCAGTAGCAGAGTTGCCATCCTCAGTGATTGTGTTGCACGGAGCATTTTCCGGGAACAAGTCCTGAACAGCATCCAGCAACCCTTCTTCTTCGTTGACTAATTCATCATCCCAAGCATCAATAGCTGGGAATTCTTCAGTCAGGAAGGGTGTGAACTTTGAAGTCACAGTCTCAGGAGAAGAAACCTGAGAGGGTGTCATCTCAGTGAAAGTCACGTGAGACGAGGTGGCTCTAGAAGATACATTGCTAGGCGTCGCCGGAGTGTAAGTGCTCTCATCAGACGATGCTTCGGAAAAGCTATAATCCCGAATTATCATATTGCAGGAAGCTCTGACGGGAGACGTTGCCTGATCGGAGTCAGACTCATCCTCGGATGTAAGAGGATCGTCTATCCAGCAATTTTCTCCATTTTAAGGAGTTAAGGGAGGATGTACCTGGTGGTCTTCAGAGACTTCAGGCTCTGGATTGCGAGGAGGCTCGTTGACGCGGTCTTGCTCTTGTTCTAGAACGAGTCGCTGCAAGATCCTTGCATATTCTTCAAGATCAGGCATGGGAGCCGAATCTTCTTCTTCATCAACTCTTTGTGGCTCAACATGGTTGATTTCCACTGGAGTAATGAGAGGTACTGGGTCAGCAGCATTTTCTTGTACAGCTTCTTGGTCTTCTTCATCATCAGACCAGGATCCTTGTGGCTGTAGGGGGTTATACCAGATTACTGGCATAAGATGAGACTCAGGAACCCATTCTTCATCGGAGAGATATTCTCCTGTTTCAAGGGACTCCTCCCACTCATCTGTGTAGTTGGATTCGAATCCATCATCGGTGTCGCTGGACTCGTATCCATCAATGGAGAATCCAACTACCGAATTGCAAGAGTATGATGCCTCCTGCATGGCTTCTTTGAATTGAGGTGGCATGAAATCACTGAGAGTGAATTTCCTTACCCCCTTTTTGAGCCTCTGCCTTTTCTTTGACCTCTTGTTTTGGCTGGGTCTTCTCTTGCCGTTTAAGCTTGAGGAGATGTTTCCTAGCCTGCCTTCGCTGTTGAGCTGTAGGCTTTGTTTTCACGACCTCCCAATTTTCATCTTCCAGGAGATCGGGATGTACCCATATCGGTTGTCCGTCTGGTGTCGGGTAAGGAACCAGTTCCTCGGACGCTTGGATTGAGTTTATCACCTTGAAGGAAGTAGTGATCTTTTTCTTTGGTGATTTTGATGTTTGTCCACATGTCACCATGTTGACGGAGGCAGGCCCATAGTTTTTGTCAAAGGTGATGACTCCGTTTTTCCACATCTCATTTATTTTCTCTCTCACAACGAAGCATTGATTGAGAGGATGCGAGATCATCTGGTGGTATGGACAGTACCGAGGATCGTTGGTTTTGCCAACATCACCCGGTCTTTTTGGTTCAGGCAAGGTGAGCTTGCCGTTTGCCACAAGAGCTTCGAAGATTTCTTCAACATCTTCATCAAACGGGTATTTCTTCTCTACTCGTTCTTTGAAGGCATCTGAGAGTTCAGGTCTCTTACCCGCAGCTTTGTTTTCAGCTTTCTTTGTTGGCTGTGGAGCTGACTTGGTCTGCACATTGAAGACCTCTTTCTTCTTTGGCTTAGAGGTTGCAATGCCGGTTGGCTCTTTTCTTGATGATTTCTGACTGTTGAGGTCTTTAATCACCGTTTCAACTTCCATGGAAGCTTCTAGGAGTTCTCCCAGGTTCTTTGATTTGTTGCCGATGATCATGGAGCGGATTCTAGCTCTCATGTTGTTTCGGCAGATGTCGACTAGCGACGCTTGTGGCAGTACATCAGAGCATTTGTACGCCATTGCTTTCCACTTGTGAATGAAGTCATATGTTGACTCATTCTCCCCCTGTTTTAGGCTGCACAGCTGAGCCATAGTAGCGGGATGATCCTCACCTTTGAAGTGAGTCAGGAAGCGTGTCTCTAGCATGGCCCAGTTTTGGATCGAGTCCTCCGGCAGAGTGGAGTACCAATCGAAGGCCGTACCTTTTAGGGTACTTGCAAAGAGGCGGATCTTGAGTGCATCTTGATCCGTGATAGCTCCTGTCAGGATCTTGAAGTGGATGACGTGCTGTCTGGCTGATCCTTTCCCCGTATATGTTTGGAGAGTAGGATGCTTAAATTTGGTGGGGAACGGGACCGAGTCCATCCATAAGGGATATGGTGGCTTGATCCCATGCTCCTTGAGTATATCCTCTTCTTTTGCTTTGGCGAGGATACTGTCTACGTCCTTTTTGGTAAGGGCGTGTGACTCATTTTCTTCTCCATTTAACTCATCGTTTTAATGATTCGGAGGAGATACATTGTTCGCCTGATTTTGGAAGGCGAGGAGAAGGTTTTCCATCAGAGTTTCAATCCTCTGCTGGCCTTGTTCCAACTGCTGGATGCGGGTGATCACATCTTCTGGAGGTGGATTACGGGGTGGTGGCTTAGAATTTGTAGCCAAGACATTCATCCTTCGTGATTCGAACGAAGAAACTGTCCTGGTGACTGAGCTGGGGCTCATTCTTTTTGAAGAAGAGCTTGAGGAAGGATCACTCTGCTGTCCTTTGCTTGAAGGAGCAGGGGATTCTTCTGAATGTCTTCTTGTCCTTGAGACACTGCGGGTCGTCGGACGTCGGACATGAATTTTTGTTGCTGATTTTTGGCCCCTTCTGATTTTTCCAACCATATGGACGGCAACAACTTGGTTGGGTCTTTCTTTTTCGACCCATTTGGGAGAGACTTGAAGTGTAGGAGGCTGGGTCCTTTGCTTCTCTAGTCTCTTTTGCCGGTATGACGTGCGGCGGCGTATACGACGAGCAATTTGAGCTTCGGTCAGCTCTGGCTGGGCTTTGATGATGAAGGATGTGCTCCCTCGGGCGCAGCAGCCGAGCCTGTCTTCTTTGTAACTGGGCAAGGACAAGATGTGAAACCTGTCCTTCGCCTGTTGCAGCGAAGCTTTGAATTTTTGGAGTTCGGCCCCTGTAGAGATGAAGGGTCGAACTGCAGGTTTGTATGCCTTAGCAGGTGCTTGCAGAGGCCTTGTGATGCATGATTTGATTTTGGGCTTGTAGGAACAAGCCGGCTCATGCTAGGTTGACTTGAGAGTCAGGTTGGAGATGGGTCTCTCCTCTTTCATGTAAGCAAGAGGGTAGAGCTGGTTCTCCTTGAGTGGGGCCAGGAATGCTGGCTTAGTGGATGTTTGGGACCTTCTTTGTTTTGGTGAAGGTCTTGGGGACCAAGTCTTGGGATAGACCTGGTTGCTTGCAGGTCGACGCTTCGTGGGGGTGCCACTGGCTTCAGGCCTTCTGGTGCTCGCCTTTGGTGTCACGGTAGTGACACGTTGAGAGGAGAGTTTCTGCTTCTTGGAGGGAGTAGTTTGTTCCTCGGGATGTGGGAATGGTCCCAGCGTCCCAAAGACGATAGTCCGGGGAGTCGAGGTCGACCCGGAGTTCAGAGAGTTGCCGAGGGAGTTGACACTTTGACAGCTGATGGGGCGCTTGTAGGTGCGCGTAGTTTGCTTCTGTTGAAGCATGATTTGGTGCTTGTTCTCATCAAAGGTAATGGTAAGCGATGCTGCCATTATTAGTTTTTTTCGAAAATTTCTGAAACAAGACTACATCCATTAGTAATCACAGGAATATAATGATCATAAATGGGAAGTTCTATGGTTTCGTCTTTTCAAATTGCTCGAGAGAGATGACCCAAGCAATATGAGGAAGGCAAAATGCCATAGAGGGTACAATTGTTCTGATCGCTAAGCCCAGAATGAGCGTCCCAGTGACTGCTAGAAGCAATTGTAAACTTAAATTCGACTTATTGAGAAGCAAAGCTTGCTTGAGATAAGAAGAATATAAAGTTTGGAGTTACAGATGTGCCGGTCGCAATACAGTAGACCCTGAAAGGGCGTACTAGTACCGCTAGACACAAATGTTTTGAGACTGCATCCATGAGATGAGATTCTCTGTTTTGAAAGGTCAAGATTGGATTCATCAAAGAGAGCAGATGGTATTCCAATCTGAACACGGGCTCAGCGATTTCCGCGAGCGCCAGTGCTCAGAAAGAAATGAACCATAATTTTTCGAATCTGAATCTAAAAATGACGAGTTTTTTTTTTTTTTTTGAAAGGTCAATATCGGGTTCATCAAAGAGAGCAAAAGGCACTCCAATCTGAACACGGGCTCAGCGATTTCCGCGAGCGCCAGTGCTCAGAAAGGAGAAGACCAAGATTTCTCCAATCTAAACCCAAAATGACGGAAGTTTTTTTTTTCAGATTTTGAAGATTTTTTTTTAATCTTTTTTTTTATTTTTTATTTATTTTTTATTATTTTTTTTAAGATTTTTTTTTGAATTTTTTTTATTTTATTTTTTATTTTAAAATTTTTATTTTTTAAAAAATTTATTTAAAAAAAATTTATTTAAAAGACGAGAGAGTACACATAGGCCTCCTAACCCGGCCTTATGAAATCTTGATTGATAGAATTGCCCCCAGATAAGGGTAGGATTACTTAATGAACCCGTTTGGAGGACCCTTGCCTAGAACAGTCAAGCTATCTCCACACTCTGGACAAGGCTTTCTTTGAATCAACCATGATCAAAGAACACAGTTGGTTTAACCTTAGTGGTCTATGTCTTTTTTTTTATTTTATATATATATATATATTTTATTTTTAATGAACTCATCGAAGAGAAACGATGGCCCAAAACCTTAGTCGAACAGGCTCAACATTTCTGCAAGCGCGATGAACGATAGGAACGGATCAAGGTTTCTCAATTTTGAATCCAAAATGAAAAATCTAATTTTTTTTTTTATATATATATATATTATTTTTAATGAACTCATCGAAGAGAAACGATGGCCCAAAACCTTAGTCGAACAGGCTCAACATTTCTGCAAGCGCGATGAACGATAGGAACGGATCAAGGTTTCTCAATTTTGAATCCAAACTGAAAGATCTGATTTTTTTTTTTTTTTTTTTTGAAAAGAGAAAGAGTGGAAATAAATTCAAAGAATTAGAAACTTTCCAAAAAAAAATCTCATCTCATTTTTCTTTAGATCTTTAATGAACTCATCGAAGAGAAACGATGGCCCAAAACCTTAGTCGAACAGGCTCAACATTTCTGCAAGCGCAATGAACGATAGGAACGGATCAAGGTTTCTCAATTTTGAATTCAAAATGAGAAATCTTTTTTTTTTTTGTTTTTTTTTTAGATCTTTAATGAACTCATCGAAGAGAAACGATGGCCCAAAACCTTAGTCGAACAGGCTCAACATTTCTGCAAGCGCGATGAACGATAGGAAAGGATCAAGGTTTCTCAATTTTGAATTCAAAATGAGAAATCTAATTTTTTTTGTTTTTTTTTTTAAAAGAGAAAGAGTGGAAATAAATTCAAAGAATTAGAAATTTCCAAAAAATCTCATCTCATTTTTTTTAGATGCGGAATCCAACATAGGCCACCAATTAGAAAGTAACCAAGGAATCGAGAAAAGAAATATAAGCATAGAGCAAAATATATGATATGCAAATATTTTATTTCTAGCATCGTGTTCTCAAATGAACGTGTCCCACCGGGTGTGCCAGCTTGATGGACCGCGCTTCTACTCGGTTTTACCGAGGTAGGCGGACGTGGGAGTCCGTTGGGTCCGACCCTTTCGTAACCGAGGGGCAGAGGCGCGCATCAACATTTTTGTTGTGTGGGTGTGCCAGATTTTCTATTTTACTCGGAATTGCAAGTGGTGATCCGGAGATCAACCTTCACAAGTAAAAAAGAAATCAACTTCTTTCAAGTTTTCCATTGCACATATATTTAAGAAAAGAGACATTTTTCTTGGTTTGCCGTAAAAGGCGATTTTTTTTTTGGCATTTATAGCCGATTTTGGCGTTTATAGCCGATTTCTGGCGTTTATAGCCGATTTTGGCATTTATAGCCGATTTACAATCCTTATCAATAATGAAAAACAAGAGTTGTGATTTTTGTCTCTTTTGAAAAAATACAAACTACAATGAAAAGCAAGAAAAGGAGGATCTAACTTCTCAGGAGATTGTGGGGGACCCGTTCAGATTGACGGTCGTAAGCCATATGTGGGCTTCGCCATCATCCATGCAGATGAGAACAGAGGATGCTATTGATTCGCTTGGCTTGGCTATAACCTCAGGTTTTTAGAGGACAAAGACCAAAAGGAGGTCCTATGTCCAATAAAAAACCGAGTAGATGGGCTGAAAAGCCACATCTAAGCCATTGGAGGCAGAAGGAGAAGGCAAGGACCTTGGGGGGGTACCCCCAAGGGACTTTTGTCACCTTGTAGCGGTGGTCGGTGTAGGATTTCCACAGAGTTTTCTTTCTTAGATTTCTGATGCCTCTTTCTGTCTGAGTTTCCGGATTTTCTGCAGTCTATTGTCTGTGTGTTTATGATTTTCTCCATTTTCTTTCTTTTTTCTTTTCTTCTTGGAGAGCTCTCCTATTTATAGGCTTTTAGGTAGCCATTTAGGAGGGTTTATGGGCTTTTATTGTCATTAAGCCGCATAATGGGAGGAGTTACAGGATTTAATTCTTTATTTTGTAACTCCTTTTTCTTGGCTTCTGATTGGCCGGAGGAGATTGAGGGCATTTAATCGCCTTTAATCGCCATGATGGGAGGAGTTTCATGGGTTAAATGTCATGAATCTCTTGACTTGTAACTCCCGGATGCTTGCTTCTGATTGGTCCATCCAAAGAAATGGATTCATGACTGTAATAAAGCTAGTCAATGAATCGCATTAAGTGGTCGCCGAGCAGTTGAAGAGTCGCGGGCCGTGCCGTGTCTTTTGAGATTCTTCTGGCAATGATCATCGATGGATCTTCATGTAGATTGACATCGGATGACCATGTGACTTCAGGTGTTGGTTGTCAACAGCGGGTCCGTGCCATCTGTCCTGTCGATTTCTCGATCGGTCGAGTAGAAAGCACACTTTTTTTGGTTGAGCGGGTGGCGATCTATGTTGTTTTCGATACTTTTGATGATTGACCCGTGTTTTTTGACGGATGTCAGAGGATTTAGTGTCTCAAAAGTATGAGTTTTGGAAACTACCAGAGGCCGGACGATTCGAATCGCTGAAAAAACGGCGAAAACCGGGGTTTCCGGGGCCTTCCCGGCGATCCCGGGCTCCAGGGTCGCCGGCGACCCTGGAGGGGTTTTCCCCCTTTTTGTCCCGTTTTGTGTCCGTTTTTGCTGTTTTTCGATTCTTTTTTCTTCTGAATTTTTCTTGACATTTTCGACCATTTATTGGCTTGATTTCCCTGTAGGAAACCTGATAAGAATCCTTGGATTTTGGTTTGCAAAGTTTCTAATTTCCTGAGAAAGCCGAAGACTTTGTCGCGCAGAGCTGCCGATTTTCTGTCAGAAGCTGAAACTGGGTCAAACGATGTCGGAATGATCTAAAATTTGGTGTGAAGCCTCCTGAGAAATAAATAAGACCAACCATAGGCTTTTGTTTGAGTTTTGAAGCCGTTTGGGGTCCTATCACCAGTAGACTCGTTTTTGTCGCGATGAAGATGTCGCGGTTTGATGTGCGGTCAACCGATGTCCGATTAACTTGAAATTTGACAGGGAACCCATTGGAGTCATTTTAAGATGATCCATAGGCTCTGTCTTGGAAACCATGGTCCCTGAGAGCTTTGCCACCGAGAGGCCTGATTTGGCTTCCGAGCGTCAAACTATGGTCAAATGTTGTCGAAATGACCTGAAATTTGACGTGCAGCCCTTTGTAAGCATTTTGAAGCCGTCCATGTGCTCTATCTGATGAGTGATGGCCTCGGCGGTTCTTGCTGCCGAGAGGCTTGATTTAGCTGTTCGAGGGTTGATGTAGGGTCAAACGTTGTCAGTTTGACTCGGAACTTGACGTGGAGCCTTTTGGATGTATTTTGAGACCATCCATCGGCTCTGATCGAAGATTTGGTGTCTCCGATGCTTTCGCCACCGAGAGTTCCTTTTCGGCTGTCGGAGAAGCGAAGTTAGGCCAAATGATTTTGAAATGGCCCGAAACTTCTTGTGTACTCCTCTTTTGGCTGTCTTGAAGGATCTTGCAGTTTTTGTTTGATTCTGACAAGATTTGATTTTTTGGAAGTAGCATTGCCTATTTATGGCAGGTTGCGACTTCATGTAGCTCTTTGGATCTTGAAGAGGCAAAGTGACATTTTGGTGTCAACAATTGTTTCTATATATTACTCTTGCTTTATGCCTAGCTTCGCATTCCTTGTATTCATATTATCTTGTACTTGTCATTACTCTATACTTGATGCATGTCATGTTATCATGCTTTTGTTTATCTATTGCTCAACATGTCGTTAACTCTGTTTCTTAGTGTGCAGACACCTCAGGTGAGTACTACTATGAAGAGCAGACCGGTGAGGAGATCCCATAGGATCTCCAACCAGCAGAGGAGGCACGAGAGTGGCGTGCCGATGACGTAGAGTAGCATCATCATACCTAGCACGAGAGAGATATATTGGGATTCACTAGATATATTATTTTATTCATTATTTCTCTCGTAGGACCTTTCTTACATTGATTTGGTTTTATTTTATTGGCCTTGTTTATTGAGTTGGCCAATGTAATAAATTACTTAACTCCTTAGTTTTGTTTTTTTACTCTTGCAACTTTAAATTCATTATAAGTTATTATTCATCGTTTTGATATTCCATATGCCTAGATTTATATGAATTCCGCAATTCATTAATGTCTTGAGGCTTGAAATGTAATATCCTCATAGCGGACTTACGATCTTTGGGATTAAAGGACAAAATTTTAATTAGTCCTAAAATTCACTATCCGGATCCGGTTTATTCTTTAATCGGGTTCGGGGGACGTGACATGATGGTATCAAAGCAGTGGATGGTTTCTTAGGGTAAAATTTGTAGAAACCATAGGACGCGTGTGAGGATTCCGTTAGTCAGTAGGTTGATTTCTTAGCCTTGCTTCTAGCATTGTGATGTTAGCTTGGGCATATTGGAGCTAACTTTGAATATTTTACAGGATCATGGCTGGTAGACATAATAACCGACGTGAGGGTAGTTCTTCTCAAAATGGTGCCGAGAACCAATTTCACCAATTCATGCAGCCTTTATCCAGTCCCAGAAAGATATGGCTGAGTAGAGCCATAAGCAGAATGAGGACCAGGCTATGTTCCAAGCTCAAATGCTTGAGGAAGTGCAGAAAGTGGGCCAGCCACAGGCAAAAGAGTATGATCTGAACGAATTGGTTGAGAAATTCAGGAAGAGATTCCCACCTGAGTTCCATGGTATTGAGGACCCTGTTGTTGCAGATGAGTGGGTAGTTCATATGGAAAAGATTTATGAGGTGTTTCGGTGCACGGGTATCCAGCAGGTGCAGCTTGTAGCTCACATGTTCCGTGGGGCAGCTGAGAGATAATTGAAGACCGTCAAGCACCCATATAAGGAAATCACTGAGGAGTAGCCTGGAAGACCTTCACAGAGCAGTTCTAGAAGAAGTTTATTCCAGAGCACTACAGAGACCAAAAGATGGAGGAGTTTGAGAGACTGGTGCAGGGTGATTTACCAGTGCAGGATTATGAGATTTCCTTCACCCAACTTTCCAGATTTGCTGAGAGTCTGATTCAGCCAAAGTCAGAGAGAGTTCAGGGTCATCAAGGGGCTGCGAGCAGACATCAAGATGCAGGTTCAGCACAGCAGGTTGACCGAGTATGATGATGTGGTCAAGGAAGCATATTGGGCAGAGGAGTCCTTGAAAGATGTGATAGCATTGGAGCAGCAGAGGATCTTAGCACTAATACCTCAGCCCAAGTCATAGGGTTCTTCGTCCCTGTTGTATCAGCAGCCAACACCTAAGAGGCTACAGTTCGAGCCTGCACCCTGACAGCAGCCACAGCGAGTCTCTTGCATCCATTGTGGGGGAAATCATTTTGGCCGTGATTGCAAGAAGCAGTCAGGAGCCTATTTCCATTGTGGAGACCCATGGCATAAGGTTCATTTCTACCCCGGGAAGATAGGAGTGGCACCACCAGTATTTCCAGCTCCGGCGCCTAGGTTATACATCTTGCGCAGCCGTTGAGATAGATGCCTCCTGGACAGGCTAGGCCCCAATACCAGATGATTTTCCAACCACCCCAGCCTCCATATCAACGCCCTCTAGTACCTCAATGCGATATCAGCAGAGACCCCTAGCATCCAGATTCCAGGGTCGTGGTCAGAGACCACCGCAGCAGTATCATCCATAGCGTCCCTAACAGGCAAGGAGAGCTTCTGCTCTGATGCATAAGGAAGCAGAGGCTGCAAGGAATGTCATCGAAGGTACACTTTTAGTTTGTGGATTTGATCCTAAAGTTCTGTTTGATCCTGGAACCACACACTTGTTTGTTGCACCAGCTTTTGCACTTCACTTGGGGGAGGATAAGGAGATACTACCATATGATTTGACAGTAGCCACCCCTGTAGGTAGACATGTATTTTGTAATTATCTACCCTAGGTGTAGTATTCGGATTTGGGAAGTTCAACTGACTGTCAGTTTGATCATCTTACCAATGGCGGAGTTTGATGTAATACTTGGTATGGATTGGTTAGCTACGAACCGAGCGGTGTTAGGCTGTTTTAACAAGACCGTGAACTTGCAGAGTGCAGATCGCAGTGTTGAGTTTATTGGAGCTGAAAAGCCCATCTCCACTTAGATGATTTCTGCATTGAAGGCAGGGCGGTTGATGACAAGCGGTTGCGAAGGCTTTATCGCATTTATTACGGAAGACAAGGAGTCCAAGTCTGTTGATGAGATTCCAGTGGTGCGAGAATTCCCGGATGTCTTTCCGGATGAGATTCCTAGTTTGCCACCTATTCGTGAGTTGGATTTCACGATAGAAATGCAGCCAGGGATAGCACCTATTTCGAAGGCCCCGTATAGGATGGCACCGGCAGAATTGAAGGAGTTGAAGACTCAAATAGGAGATTTGTTGGATAAGGATTTTATCAGGCCCAGTGTTTCACCATGGGGAGCTCCAGTGATATTTGTGAAGAAGAAGGACGGGACAATGAGGATGTGTATAGATTACAAATAGTTGAATCAGGTGACTGTTAAGAACAAGTACCCATCACCGAGGATCGATGAGCTATTCGATCAGTTGCAGGGAGCCCAATTCTTTTCGAGGATGGATATACGTTTTGGTTACCACCAATTGCAAGTCAGAAAGGAGGATGTTCTTAAGACTGCATTCCGGACGAGATATGGCCATTTTGAGTTTCTCGTGATGCCTTTCGGGTTGACGAACGCTCCAGCAGTTTTTATGGCATTGATGAATAAGGCATTTGCTCCTTTCTTGGATCAGTTTGTAGTTGTCTTCATAGATGATGAGTTGGTATACTCGAAGACTAAGGAGGAGCATGAGCATCAGTTGAGAACATTTTTGCAGCTTTTGAGGGAGAACCAGCTCTATGCTAAGTTGAGCAAATGTGAGTTTTGGTTGGAGCAAGTGGCATTTTTGGGTCACATTATCTCTAAAGAAGGACTGACAGTGGATCCCAAAAAGATTGCAGCAGTTGTTAATTGGAGTAGCCCGAGGAATGTAGCAGAGATTCGCAGTTTCGTTGGACTTGCAGGTTACTACATGAGGTTCGTGAAAGGATTCTCTACCATAGCATCTCTGTACACTAAGTTGACCAGGAAGGATATTCCATTTGTATAGACAGGAAGGGTGTGAAAATAGTTTCCAAGAGTTGAAGACTCGGTTGACTACATCACTGTGAGAACCCGACCCCAGATTTACTGGTTTAGCGTGGTTTTAATCGTGGATTTATTTTCTCACTGGGATTAGTGGTTATTTGATTGAATTTCTGAGTTTGATTATATTTTCTTTGGATTTTGGGAAGTTTTGAGAGCCAGTGAACCTAGACAGTGACCATAGGGTCCTATTTGTTTTGTGTGGTCATTGTGGAGATATTCTTTTTGATTTCTAAAAATTCCCATTTCAGCTTAGTTTGACTAATCTCGCAATTCCCTACAACTTTCAGTGTTCACACCGTACCCATCCGAAGCTCCAAAAATCAGTTTTTCCAGCCCTGGGGGCAAAATCGATCTTTTTACACAAAATCTGGACCCAAATTTTGAGATCTCAGAACCTCACCAAATATATACTTTTTGGAAACTAGATTTTATGAGAAACATTTCTCTATTCTTTGTCGATCGCATCCGAGGCCCAGAAATCGATGTTTTAACCCTTGTAATCCCAAATCTTCCATTATTTTGATCCCTTTGACCAAATAGTTGACTTTTCTGTGGACCCCGAAAGTATGTCAATATTACCCTTGTTGGAAAGATAATTTTGAGCCAGACACTTTTCATGTTTTAAGTTTCTTGATTCAAGGTCTAGAAAGCCCTCTAATCTCCATTGCAAGTTTTAAGTGTGGTGGGGCCCACACCCACCCATTATAAAAAGTACCACTCCCTTTTCTTCTTGTTTTCTCCTCTCCATTCATGGAGGAAATCCTTGCCATTTGAAAACCCAACCATACCATCTTCTTCCCCTTCATCTCCTCTCTCGTTTGACACTATTTTTGAAGAAAACCAAGCTTTTCAAGATTTCCATTGAGCTAGCCTTGTCTATTTGAAGGTCTTCCATGTAAGTGATTCTCTCCATCTCCAAGATTTGTGTTCTCCTAGCCTTTGAGAAGCTTCATTTTGATTATTGGGAGTTATCTCTTCCTATTTATTGACTTACCATTTTAGGGTTCTAAGATGGGTTTGTTTTGGGGGGTTTTCTTGGTTTTTCTTGTAGGTTGATCTTGATAGTGTTTTGAGCTTGGATTTGCTTAGCTTCGACCCAAGGCAAGTGGATGAATGAATGATTTCAAGTGTTAACATGTTTTATGAGAAAAATATGGATTTTCATTACTTATTCTTAATGATTTAATACTTAACTTTAATCATGCTTTTCACTATGATTTTCTATTGCTTTTGAAAGGATGATTTTTGAATGCTAACATGTTTATGGAAAATCTTGATTTACATTAATTATTTTTGGTGATCTCATATGTATTATCATCTACATTTTTGATATAGTCTCCACTGCTTTTAAAATCCATATTGATGAGTCTTGTTACATTGTTTAATATCTTGAAATGGTTGCATATAATTTTGTTAAAGCTTGTTTATAGTACATATGGATTTTCATGAATGAGGGGTCTTCACTTGATTGAATGTGTTGAAATGAATGGTTGTATGAATGGGATTTTGATGAAAGGATGGATGAGGTTGAATAGGGAATTTGAAGTGTTGGGAATGGAGGTTTTGAATGATGAAATGGAGGAGCTTTTGGCTCACTTTATTATAGGGATCTGACCCTTAAAAATGAGGAGTGTTTGGAGAAAGAAGGGACTGAAAATAGATTCAGAAATCTGCTCTCGGAGTAAGTGACTGACAACAGTTCGGTCCTAATTCCAGAGAGCTGCATTTTTCTGCAAATTCTGATGCTGAAGTGTCGGTCAGCCGACAGTGAACCGACAACCCCTCGGTTCCAATTCCTGAGAGTTGTTTTCTCTCCATTTCTGGACTCGGCTAGCCGTCGGTCAGCTTGTCGGTCGACCGACATGACCCTGTCATGTTAACCGACAAGCCAACTGAGGGTTGACCGAAATGTCAATCCTGATGGATTTCTTTTGGAGAACTTATGGAACTATATGGGAGAAGAATGTGGAACTATATTGAAGAAGAAACCCATCATCCTAATTTTGTTAAAAGTCTTTTAGACTTGTTAATGTGCGTAAGGTCCCGAATTGCCTCTAATTCTTATGGAGTACCAAATAAATGTTAAATTGACATACGAGACCCTATTTACATTGATTCAAGTCTTGGACCTTCAACACTTAGCGAGGTGAATGTTGGAGATCCATTCATGTTTATCTTGACCCAAATTTTATTTGTGCTTTTCAAACATCATATCTTATGATTTGGACTTGTCCCAAAAGTATTGGAAAATGTGTTTAGCTTTTGCTAACCCGTATATGCTCGACCCGATATGAATGTACATTTGTGCCAATGGGCACCCCGTTCCGTTATTATGCATTTATTTGGAAAATGTGTTAAGCTTTTGCTAACCTGTATATGCTCGACCGGATATGAAAGTGCATTTGTGCCTATGGGCACTCCGTTCCGTTATATGCATTTGTTTTGATTTCCAGCATTTGACCTATGAGTCGGCACCACTAAGCTTGGTCAACCATTGTCGATTTGATCCACCGACTTGGAGATCCCCCCCTCCTATTTAGTCAGCTGCAGTCTGGAATCGGCAGAGTTTTTACCCGGTTCGCTACCGTGGTCCCGCAGAGTATATATATGTATATTATAGTATTTTATCATTGTCCCTCCTCACCTTGTGTGACCGAGGTCAATGATCCTGTAGGGTATGTGCTCTCATCACTTTAGTGAGAGAGGATTTAGCTTTGTGTGGTTGCCATCTTGATAGTTCCCGATCCTTGATACCCTTACTGTTTTAAATATACATGCTTCATACATGTTTTAAATGAATCCCTGATTTGTTAAATGTTCATGCAGTGTACATGTTTTAAATGAATTCTCGATTTGTCAAATACCCATGTTCTACACACGTTTCAAATGAATACATGTTTTGCTAAATATTCATATTTTATACTCGTTTTATATGAACACAGGATTTTGTCAGATGTTCACGAATTTCTATACATTTTAATTATGTACAGCTTTTGATCAAATGGCATGATTTATCATATGTTTTATTCTTCAATATATTATTTATATCCTTTCACCCACCTGCTAGACCGTCGTGTCTGACCCACTACTTTGGTACTTAGGTTCAGATTTATTGCCCGAGTTGAGTGCACGTTTTGGCTATGGAGCCATGAGCTTGCAAGTTGTTTTGTCGGCTATGTCGTGTAGACATTGAGCTTGACATCGGAGCTACGTCACATATGGGGTAGTGATTATTAGCTTATTCTTGTATGGATTTTATCAGCCCTTTTTCTCGGGATTGTAATTAATATACATTGTTATTTGTAACTTGAACATATGTGGGAATATAATACCCAGATACTGCCAGCTCTGTATTTTGTTATAATGGTTTGTTCCAGTCTGATATGTTCATTGATAAGATAACTATATGCTTGGGTTGAGTGCGACGTGGAATCCAATGACCACGGACTTCGGGTCGCAATGCCACGAAAGCTTCCGCAAAAATATTCAGGATGTGTTGGAACATGTTATCCTCACACACGCGGATCTTGAGAGAAACATAATCATTGCTTGACTCCCCGAATTTTCACTGGCCCCTCGGGTTATGGGTCGTGACAGACTAGTATCAGAGCGGGCAGGTTTCTAGGAAATAAAACACTCTAGGAACCTTAAGACGTGTGGTGAGGAATCGTTAGCTTTGTTGTCTTGTTTTGACTAGATGTTATTTTGTCGATTTCAGATTTGTTTTCGTTCTGTCGATTTCGGATTTGTTTTCTTTCTAGTGGGGGAGACCCTCCTTGTCTCTTGCTTTTGTTCTTGCTTGGGAATTTGGGGGACCAAATTCTCTTCTAGTGGGGGAGGATTTAATGTCTCCACACCCATATTCAGTGCCTTTTCCTTGTTTTCGTGCCAGAGAGTCAGAGTTTTGTGGTCTTAGAATGTGGTTCTCGAAGGATTTAGCAAAGTTTTAGCTCTTTTGGCATCACAGATATTAGCAGCAAGAGAAGTAATTGTACAGTTGTTAGTCAACAAGACGGTGTGAGCAGAGCACTTCAAGACTATTTGCAGCTGATTGAGAGCCGTCATGTGGCAAGCCAAAATAGGTAAGTATAGATGTTTGGGTTGAACTTGAGTAGTTTTCTTAACTCAAGAGACTCTAGAGACTAGACAAATGATGGATTTCAGGAAGCTTGGTGTGATTTTCAGTTGATAGAGCTTCCAGTGGATGACAAAAGTTAGAAATCTCTCACGTATCGATGAACTTATGATGAAGAATTGTTCGAGGAGGTTCAGCAATTGTGGCTAGGATGGTGAAGTCAACTTGGCAGGATACATTAGTGTGTGGTTAAAATCATGGGAAGAAAACTTTCAGCTATGGTATAAAGAACTATATACAGAATGGATACTTACTTGGTCATGTGATAAAAGAAATCTTGTGGACTTTATGGATTTTGGGATATTAGTTAAACACTGTGCAGATGCAAGCAGAAGAATCATAACCTATGGACAAGGCCAGTTAGAGGATTCGGAGAAGAATGACGCATGTGAATGACTTGAAGATGATGGACTTGGGATGGAGGCAGAAGATTGAAAAAACAAGGCATTGAAGGACAATATGTGCAGTGCTTTACGGCAGAGATAGAGTTACAGTATTTTAGAATGAGTCGGAACTTTCATTCTCTTGGACCGACATTGATGGACAAGAGTAGCAGATTCGAGATCGTGTAAGAACATCTGAAGGGTGTTAGAGGTTTGATGGAAGGATTCTTCGAATATTGATTGTGTCAGAGGAGCAAGTTACCAAGTGAAGATTGGACAGTTTGAGATCTTCAACCAAAATCAGAGAGTTTGACTGAGGATAGTGTAGTTATACAGGAGTAGTGCAGATCATCAATGTGTAGAGACAATTTTCAATTGGTAAAACTCCAAAGAGATGTTCAGAGTTAGAGATTTCTAGAATTTGATGAGTTTTGTCAGAGAATTATTTTGGGATTTTCAACAAGTGCAGCTATATGGAAGAGTTGACTGCAGAAAGGACCTCTACTTGATCGCCTGATAACGAAGATTTTCGTGGACCTTATCGACATGAGGAACTTCGGATTTCAAAGCATAAATATGAGGAGCAGGAAATCAGTCATTATGGATGTTGGTTTGGAAAATCAGATTTGGCAGAACAGTTACAAGAGTGTGTGCAGAGCTTCAATTGATGAAGAATGGTGAAGGGACAAGCATGTTAGTGTCAGAGATCGATTGTTGTACAGAGAATTAAGAGCACTGAGCAGAAAGAGTTAGAACTAGCAAGAGTTCACCTTGAAGATTGTGCTGTGGATATGAGATCCCAGCTTCGACAGTTACGATGAAGCTGACAAAATTGTTCCAAGAATTTTCTTTACTAAGCTGGCTAGAAGCAAGAGACTTGGTTGAATTTAGAAGGAGTCAGAGTTGGCAAATTTCTTGAGCAGCCAGATTGGCAGGGCAGTGACAGATTCGAGCCAGCGGAAAAATATTTGACAACTGTTGATAGTTGACCGAAGAGTTCTACAGCAGCAAGTTCAGATGTTTTTGAGAGGACTGTTTTGGAGTTTTGATTTGTGGTTTTGTTTTCGAGGTGCAGGATTAATGCCCCCACTTACTTTTGGATTTGTTTAGTTCATTTAGAGGACCAAATGTTCTAAGTGGGGGAGGATGTGAGAACCTGACCCCAGATTTACTAGTTTAGCGTGGTTTTAATCGTGGATTTATTTTCTCAGTGGGATTAGTGGTTATTTGATTGAATTTCTGAGTTTGATTATATTCTTATGATTTTGGGAAGTCTTGAGAGCCAGTGAACCTAGACAGTGACCGTAGGGTCCTATTTGTTTTGTGTGGTCATTGTGGAGATATTCCCTTTGATTTCTAAAAAATTCTCATTTCAGCTTCGTTTGACTAATCTCGCCATTCCCTACAACTTTCGTGTTCACTCCGTACCATCCGAAGCTCCGAAAATCAGTTTTTCCAGCCCTGGGGGCAAAATCGGTCTTTTTACACAAAATCTGGACCCAAATTTCGAGATCTCAGAACCTCACCAAATATATACTTTTTGGAAACTAGATTTTATGAGAGAACATTTCTCTATTCTTTGTCGATCGCATCCGAGGCCCAGAAATCGATGTTTTAACCCATGTAATCCCAAATCTTCCATTATTTTGATCCCTTTGACCAAACATTTGACTTTTCTGTGGACCCCGGAAGTATGTCAATATTAACCTTGTTGGAAAGATAATCTTGAGCCGGACACTTTTCATGTTTTAAGTTTCTTGATCCGAGGTCTAGAAAGCCCACAAATCTCCATTGCAAGTTTTAAGTGTGGTGGGGCCCACACCCACCCATTATAAAAAGTACCACTCTCCTCTTCTCTCCCTCATCCGTTGCAGCCCAAAGGGGGAGCTCTGCAACTGAGCTTCCCCTCCCTTTTCTTCTTGTTTTCTCCTCCCCATTCATGGAGGAAATCCTTGCCATTTGGAAACCTAACCATGCCATCTTCTTCCCCTTCATCTCCTCTCTCGTTTGACACCATTTTTGAAGAAAACCAAGCTTTTCAAGATTTCCATTGAGTTAGCCTTGTCTATTTGAACGTCTTCCATGTAAGTGATTCTCTCCATCTCCTAGATTTGTGTTCTCCTAGCCTTTGAGAAGCTTCATTTTGATTATTGGGAGTTATCTCTTCCTATTTATTGATTTACCATTTTAGGGTTCTAAGATGGGTTTGTTTTTGGGGGTTTTCTTGGTTTTTCTTGTAGGTTGATCTTGATAGTGTTTTGAGCTTAGATTTTCTTAGCTTGGACCCAAGGAAAGTGGATGAATGGATGATTTCAAGTGTTAACATGTTTTATGAGAAAAATATGGATTTTCATTACTTATTCTTAATGATTTAATACTTACCTTTAATCATGCTTTTCACTATGATTTTCTATTGCTTTTGAAAGGATGATTTTTGAATACTAACATGTTTATGGAAAATCTTGATTTACATTAATTATTTTTGGTGATCTCATATGTATTCTCATCTACATTTTTGATATAGTCTCCATTGCTTTTAAAATGCATATTGATGAGTCTTGTTACATTGTTTATCTTGGAAATGGTTGCATATGATTTTGATAAAGCTTGTTTATAGTACATATGGATTTTCATGAATGACGGGCCATCACTTGATTGAATGTGTTGAAATGGATGCTTGTATGAATGGGATTTTGTTGGAAGGATGGATGAGGTTGAACAGGAAATTTGAAGTGTTGGTAATGGAGGTTTTGAATGATGAAATGGAGGAGCTTTTGACTCACTTTATTATAGGGATCTGACCCTTAAAAATGAGGAGTGTTTGGAGAAAGAAGGGACTGAAAATAGCTTCAGAAATCTGCTCCTGCAGTAACGTCGGCCAGCCTGTCGACTAACCAACAACCAACCGACAGGTGACCGACAACAGTTCGGTCCCAATTCCAGAGAGCTGCATTTTTCTGCAAATTCTAATGCTGAAGTGTCGGTCAGCCGACAGTGAACCGACAACCCCTCGGTTCCAATTCCCGAGAGCTGTTTTCTCCCCATTTCTGGACTCGGCTAGCCGTCAGTCAGCTTGTCCGTCGACTGACATGACCCTGTCAGTTAACCGACAAGCCAACTGAGGGTTGACCGAAATGTCAATCCTGATGGATTTCTTTTGGAGAACTTGTGGAACTATATTGAAGAAGAAGCCCGTCATCCTAATTTTGTTAAAGGTCTTTTAGACTTGTCAATGTGCGTAAGGTCTCGGATTGTCTCTAATTCTTATGGAGTACCAAATAAATGTTAAATTTACAAACGAGACCCTATTTACATTTATTCAAATCTTGGACCTTCAACACTTAGCGAGGAGAATGTTGGAGATCCATTCATGTTTATCTTGACCCGAATTTTATTTATGCTTTTCAAACATCATATCTTATGATTTGGACTTGTCCCAAAAGTATTGGAAAATGTGTTTAGCTTTTGCTAACCCGTATATGCTCGACCCGATATGAATGTGCATTTGTGCCTATGGGCACCCCATTCCATTATTATGCATTTATCTGGAAAATGTGTTTAGCTTTTGCTAACTTGTATATGCTCGACCGGATATGAATGGGCATTTGTGCCTATGGGCAACCCGTTCTGTTATATGCATTTGTTTTGATTTCCCACATTTGACCTGTGAGTCGGCACCACTAAGCTTGGACATCCTTGTCGGTTTGATCCACCGACTTCGAGATCCCCCCCCCCCCTCTTGTTTAGTCAGCTGCAGTCTGGAATCGGTTGAGTTTTTACCCGGTTCGCTACCGTGGTCCGGCAGAGTATATATATGTATATTATAGTATTTTATCATTGTCCCTCCTCACCTTGTGTGACCGAGGTCAATGATCCTGTAGGGTATGTGCTCTCATCACTTTAGTGAGAGAGGATTTAGCTTTGTGTGGTTGCCATCTTGACAGTTCCTGATCCTTGATACCCTTACTGTTTTAAATATACATGTTTTAAATGAATCCCTGATTTGTTAAATGTTCATGCAGTGTACATGTTTTAAATGAATTCTCGATTTGTCAAATACCCATGTTCTACACACGTTTCAAATGAATACATGTTTTGCTAAATATTCATGTTTTATACTCGTTTTATATGAACACAGGATTTTGTCAGATGTTCACGAATTTCTATACATTTTAATTATGTACAGCTTTTGATCAAATGGCATGATTTATCATATGTTTTATTCTTCAATATATTATTTATATCCTTTCACCCACCTGCTAGACCGTCGTGTCTGACCCACTACTTTGGTACTTAGGTTCAGATTTATTGCCCGAGTTGAGTGCACGTTTTGGCTATGGAGCCATGAGCTTGCAAGTTGTTTTGTCGGCTATGTCGTGTAGACATTGATCTTGACATCAGAGCTATGTCACATATGGGTAGTGATCATTAGCTTATTTTTGTATGGCTTTTATCAGCCTTTTTTCTCGGGATTGTAATTAATATACATTGTTATTTGTAACTTGAACATATGTGGGAATATAATATCCAGATACTGCCAGCTCTATATTTTGTTAAAATGGTTTGTTCCAGTCTGATATGTTCATTGATAAGATAACTATATGCTTGGGTTGAGTGCGACGCGGAATCCAATGGCCACAGGACTTCAGGTCGCAACGCCACGAAAGCTTCCACAAAAATATGCAGGATGTGTTGGAACATGTTATCCTCACACACGCGGATCTTGGGAGAAACATAATCATTACTTAACTCCCCCAATTTTCACGGCCCCTCGGGTTTAGGGTAGTGACACGCACCCATACTTGCCTTACCCGCTTGAAGTGGAGGATTTGTGATTTTCACATATGCATCAGGGATTGGTTTAGGTTGTGTTCTCATGCAGCATGAGAAGGTGATAGCTTATGGGTCAAGGCAATTGAAGGATCATGAGAAGAAGTATGCCACACATGACTTGGAGTTAGCAGCAGTAGTGTTTGCATTGAAGTTGTTGAGGCACTATTTGTATGGAGAGAGATTTGAGGTGCATACAGATCACAAGAGCCTGCAATACCTGTTTACACAGGGTGATCTGAATAACTGGCAGCGGAGATGGATGGAGTACATAAAGGATTATGATTTTCCAATCAAGTACCATCCTGGGAAGGTGAATGTGGTAGCAGATGCACTTAGTAGGAAGGCAGCATTCAGTGGTTGTATAATGCCTGAATGGAGATGGATGGAGTAGTTCAGAGATATGGATGTGGAAGTCTGGCTAGTTAATGAGAAGGTCCTAGTTGCTACTATGGGAGTTTGGGAGCCTGAGATAGTGAACAGGATCAAGGAAGTTCAGAAGGGTGATCTAGAGTTGTAGAGAATCATTAATCATGTGGATGAGAAGCTAGAGTTCAAATTGATTGATAGAGTTTTGTACTGCAAGGATAGGTTGTGTGTGCCAGATGTTCAAGACATCAAGTCAGAATTGATGGCAGATGCGCACCACACCAGATATTCTATTCACCCAGGGAGTACCAAGATGTATCAGAATCTAAAGAATCACTATTGGTAGGTGAAAATTAAGAAAGAGATTGCAGAATTCATCTCCAAGTGTATGACTTGTCAACAGATTAAGGCAGAGCACAAGAAGCCTCCTAGTTTGCTTCACCCGTTGGAGATTCTACAATGGAAATGGGAGAATATCACCATGGATTTCGTGTCGGGATTGCCGAATACCAAGAAAGGTAATGATGCTATTTGGGTGATTATGGATAGATTGACTAAGTTAGCACATTTTCTGCTATTCAAGACTGGTCAATTTATGGATAAGATGACTAAGATGTAAAGAGACAATATAGTCAAGCTACTTGGAGTGCCTAAGTCCATAGTGTCCGATCGAGACACAAAGTTTGTCTCTCGGTTTTGGTCTACTTTCCAGTCATCTATGGGTACCCAGTTGAAGTTCAGTACAGCTTACCACCCTCAGACAGATGGACAGTCAGAGCTTACCATTCAGACGTTGGAAGATCTCCTCAAAGCATGTGTTTTGGATTTCAAGGAGAGTTGGGATGAGAGTTTGTCTCTATGTGAGTTTGCCTACAATAACAGTTATCATTCAAGTATTGGTATGGCACCATTTGAGGCATTGTACGGACGGAGATGCAGGACTCCGGCATGTTGAGAGGAAGTTAGAGTCCGAAGTTTTCATGGCCCCTCAGAGATTGCTGATTCCAGTGAGAAGGTTAGAATTGTTTAGATGAGAATGAAGGAGTCACGTGATCGTCAGAAGAGCTACGCAGACAAGAGGCGGAGACCTTGGGAATTCCAAGTTGGGGACATGGTTTTCCTAAAAGTGTCCCCGATGAGAGGTGTTGTCATATTCGGGCAGAAAGGGAAGCTTGCCAAAAGGTTTGTGGGACCGTTTGAGATCAAGAGCAGGATTGGAGACGTGGCTTATCGTTTAATGCTACCACCAGAGTTAGTCGATGTGCACGACGTATTCCATGTTTCAATGCTTTGAAAGTACATTCCAGATCCCACTCACGTGTTGCAGCATGAGCCACTCCAGTTACAAGCAGGCGTCACCTACGTGGAGCGGCCAGCGCAGATCATAGACACTAAGGAGATAGTGTTGCTGCTCCCTCGAGGTACAGCGACCAGTTGCTTGACTTTTGTAGTCGATGTGCCTCGAAGAGATTCTTGAAGGAGAGCTTGTGACTTGACCAAGAGTCTTTGAGCAGTCTTTCTTTTGGTATTGTAGCCTTTTGAGCTTCCATGGGAATTTTATGGTAGTGAAAGGGATCACATACCATCTTGAGGCAAAGTTTTGAAAAATGACATTAGGGATTCGGATTTGAGTTTTTGTTTTTGACCTTGTGACCTAACAAGCTGTATATGGCAGGTTAGGGGGTCGGGTTTGGTTTTGACCGTGTGACCCAACAAGCTGTATGTGGAATGTTGGGAGGTCAAATTTGGTTTTGATCTTGTGACCTAACAAGCTGTATGTGGCAGGTTAGGGGATCAGGTTTTGGTTTTTGGTTTTGGTCTTGTGACCTAACAAGTTGTATGCGGCAAGTTAGGGGACCAGGATTTGGTTTGGATTGTTGTGGAATGTCAATTTCAAGATTTTGGCTCAATTTGGTATATGAGGCTGGATGGTTCGATTTTTGGAAGCTCATGGGGCTTGGAATTCTTTTTTTATGGTCCAATAAACTCAAAAGAGGCATGGAACCATTTTTGTATGCTCTTAGTAAGAGGGATTTCTCTTTGACTAAAAGCCCAAAAAAAAAAAATTTTAGTGCCTAGGTGGTAAAACCTGGCTCATATGGGCTAACCCATAGGACTTAAGCTTTTGAAATGACTTGGATCTCATACGGTGTCATTTTTGTGAAGAATATCTAAAAATATCTCCTTTGGATACAGAATATCTAAGAATATCTTTATTTGGAGAGAATCTCTCATGTTCTCTTTATTTTGGGAGAGAATATCTTAAGATATCTTTCTTTGGAAGAGAATATCTCAAATCTCCTATCTTTTGGGAGAAAATCTCTCATTGATTTTTTTTTGGGAGAGAATCCCTCAAGATATCTTTCTTTTAGGAAAGAATCTTTCTAATTTCTTTCTTTTGGTAAGGTTACTAATTAGTAACACTTACCTCTTTCTTCTTTCCTTCTTTGGTTTGCTCTCTTCTATAAAAGCAAGGAGGAGGTTGGATCTCTTGCTCTTATTGCTTTCTTTTGCAACAATCTCAAGAGTGCTCCAAGGCCAATAGTTTTTCTTCTTCAAGGATCTTCCAAATTCTCTTCTTCTTGTCCATCAATGGCTTCAAGTAAGTTCTCTTTCTTAAGAAAACTCCATTGTAGAAAGTAGGAAGGTAAAAAAAGAAAGTGTTTGTTTGTTTTTTTTTTTGTTTCTTTCTTTTCTTTTCTTTTCTTTTTTTTCTTTCCACGTGTTTTCTTCTATTTTTTTTACACGTGTTTTTTTTTGTGGGCCGCATGGACAGATCCGTGCGGATCTGGCCGTATAGCCACGGCCTGTGGGCCAGTCCCATTTTTTGTTTCTTTTTTTTTTGCTGATCTTCTTTTTTTTCTTTTTTTGCTCATCATGATAATGCATTTTTTGGCAAACCAAGATGTTCATGCATGCATTCTTTTGTAAATTGAATTGGTAGCATGATGTGATAGCATACCTGAAAGTTTTTGCAAATTTGGGAATTTGGAGCTTGCAGTGATGTTGAGCCCTTCCTGATTTTGTGGAGACTTTGAGGTTTCGAAAGTTAAGAGTTTCGGAGCTCGCAGCAATGTTGAGCCCATCTTCAAGCTTTTTATTTCTTTCAGGATATTTCCTTTTTCTTTGGAATTACCCCGGAGTCATGTCAAAATTTCGCCAGATTTTTTTTAGCGAAATCCTGTCATTTTGATGATTGATCCTTCTCTTTTCCAAACCTTTTGCAGGTGGTTACTCCAGAACGAACACGGGTAAAGAGCCTGCTATAAGCGTACCTCGTCGATCTGCTAGATCTTCTAATCTGGCCGTTCAGCAGGCCTGGGAGAAGGTCCAGTATGTTAAGAGAAACCTTGAAGAGTGCGACTCTCTCAATAGAGATGAGATGAGACAGCGACTAATCGCTCTCAAGAATGAGGAGTTTTATCAGATCATGGTAAACAACCATCCTTAGGTGATGGACGATCAGAGGGTTTTGCCTAAGCCTACCTTCTTCTTTGGTGATGCAGTCCCTGACGACGTGACATACCAGAGGAGATGTTTTCAGTTCTCTTACACAGTTGATGGTGAGAAGAGAACCATTGTTACCCGGTCGACGTTTGATCGCACCGTCTCGATCATGAGCCTTGCCCCCACGTGCTCTAAGAGGGAAGATCCTCCAAGCTGAGTGAGAAGGACAAATGTAATCAAGACCGGGGTTTTTGTTAGCGGTTCTCCTGGATATGCGGAGAAGTCGCCTACTGACATGGACATGTTAATGCCGGCCAGCGGCTACCATGGCTCTGATTATCCATCGGTCGATTTGGGACCAGTAGGCCTTGGCATTTTCAGTGGTGACGGCAGCAATTGGGTGAAGCCTTTTTGACTTCGTGGCCGTTTCAAAGTTGACTCCGAGTGGAAGTCGTGGACTGATCGCGTCCTGCTGATTGGTGGCGCCGTTTTGAAGGATGCCGGGATTTTTGATGCGGTCCGCGCCTTTAGAGAGACCGTGATCTTTTCCGACGAGACCTTCATGGCTATGTTGGAATCATTCCTTCCACAAACCAATACATTCGTTGTGACGAATGGTGGGATTGGTTTCTCTTTGAAGGAGCTGAGCGCCATTACTGTATCGCCCATCCTTGGCAGAATCTATGAGGAGTTTATACCGATCGACAACGTCTTTTAGGAGCGGTCTGAGAAGTTCAGGCTTTTGTACTTTCAGCTCATCGCCATCTATGATTTTTTGAAGGAGAAGGAGGGCTCAAAAGTAAGACCCAGCAGTTGGAAGAGTTTTAGCTCTTCATCTCCCAACTTCTTTGAAAGTGGGGAGCCTTCTGATAGCATGACCCGGGAAGACAGGGCTAAGGATCCGGGTTCGAAGAAGATTTCGGCTATGCAAGAAGAGTTAAGAGTTTCTTTGCGAGTACAAACGCCATATGTCCTTACATTGCACTGAGGAGAGATCTCATTGTTTACCTCACGTATTGGCTAGGTGAGGCCATTTTTGCTGGAGGAGATGGAATGCACATCAGGCCGCATTGTATTTTTTCGGCTTGTTAGATGGTGTTTAGAGAGCAGCTTGCTTTGGTGCCAACTCTTTACTCCTACTTGTGCACCGAACTGCAGGCTGCTGCTTTTTTGGTTTGGCTTGGGCTTCCCATGAACAGGGTATTTTCAGCCAATATCTTCTATTCGTGGTATGTATACCACTGTCCTAGCTTCCACTGGTTGGGTGTTGCACAGGAGGATGATCCTCTCATGATTCGACTGGCTAAGGGCAAAGCCTAATGGACAGCGCTTTTGCTCGGTTTTACCGAGGTCGGAGGACGTGGGAGTCCGTTTGATCCGACCCTTTCGTAACCGGGGGGCAAAGGTGTGCTTCAACATTTTTTTTGTGGGTGTGCCAAATTTTCTATTTTTACTTGGAATTGTAAGTGGTGATCCGGAGATCGACCTTCGCAAGTAAAAAGGAAATCAACTTCTTTCAAGTTTTCCATTGCACATATATTTAAGAAAAGAGTCATTTTCTTGATTTGTCGTGAAAGGCGATTTTTTTGGCATTTATAGCCGATTTTTGGTGTTTATAGCCAATTTTTGGTGTTTATAGCCGATTTTGGCGTTTATAGCCGATTTACAATTCTTATCAATAATGAAAGACAAGAGTTGTGATTTTTGTCTCTTTTAGAAAAATACAAACTACAATGAAAAGCAAGAAAAGGAGGATCTAACTTCTCAGGAAATTGTGGGGGACTCATTCAGATTGACGGTCGCAAGTCATATGTGGACTTCGCCATCATTCATGCAGGTGAGAATAGAGGATGCTCTTGATTTGCTTGGCTTGGCTATAACCTCAGATTTTTAGAGGACAAAGACCAAGAGGAGGTCATATGTCCAATAAAAAGCTAAGTAGACGGGCTGAAAAGCCACGTCTAAGCCATTGGAGGCAGAAGGAGAAGGCAAGGACCTTGGGGGGGGGGTACCCCCCAAGGGACTTTTGTCACCTTGTAGCGGTGGCCGGTGCAGAACTTCAGCAGAGTTTTCTCTCTTTCTTTCTCTTAAATTCCTTATGCCTTTTTTGTCTGGATTTTCGGATTGTCCGAAGTCTATCTGATTTTTCCGATCTAGATTTCTTTGGAGTGCTCTCCTATTTATAGGCTCTTGGTAGCCATTTAGGAGAGTTGATGGGCTTTTATTGTCATTAAGCTGCATAATGGGAGGAGTTACAGGGTTTAATTTCTTTATTTTGTAACTCCTTTTTCTTGGCTTCTGATTGGCCGGTGGAGATTGAGGGCATTTAATTGCCTTTAATCGCCATGATGGGAGGAGTTTCATGGGTTAAATGCCATGAATCAATTGACTTGTAACTCCCCGATGCTTGCTTCTGATTGGGCCGTCCAAAGAAATGAATTAATGACTGCAATAAAGCTAGTCAATTAATTGCATTAAATGGTCACCAAGCAGTTGAAGAGTCGCGGGTCGTGCCGCGTCTTTTGGGATTCTTTTGGCGATGATCATCGATGGATCTTCATGTAGATCGACATCGGATGACCATGTAACTTTAGGTATTGGTTACCAACAGCGGGTCGGTGCCATCTGTCCTGTAGATTTCTCGATCGGTCGGGTAGAAAGCACACTTTTTTGGTTGACCGGTTAGCGATCAATGTTGATTTTGATACTCTTGATGATTGACCCGTGATTTTGACGGATGTCAAAGGATTTGGAACCTCAAAAGTATGAATTTTGAAAAATCCCAGGAGTTGGAAGCTTCGAATCGCAAAAAACGGTGTTTCCGGGGTGAACCCGGTGATTCTTGGCTCCATGGTCGCCGGTGACCCTGGGGGTGTTTTCCCCCCTTTTGTCCCGTTTTGCGGCCGTTTTTGATATTTTTTTATTCCTTTTTTCTTCTGTATTTTTTCTTGTCATTTTTGGTTATTTATTGGCCTGATTTCCCTGTAGAAAACTTGATGAGAATCCTTGCATTTTTTAGTGCAAAGTTTCCAATTTTCCAGGAAAGCCGAAGACTTTGTCGCGTAGAGTTGCCGATTTTTCGTCAAAAGGTGAAACTGGGTCAAACGATGTTGGAATGACCTGAAATTTGAGGTGAAGCCTCCTGAGCAATAAATAAGACCAACCATAGGCTTTTGTTTGAGTTTTGAAGCCATTTGGGGTCCTATCGCCAGTAGACTTATTTTTATCGCGATGAAGATGTCGCGGCTTGATGTGCGGTCAACCGATGTCTGATTGACTTGAAATTTGGCAGGGAACCTATTGGAGTCATTTTAAGATGATCCGTAAGCTCTATCTTGGAAACCATGGTCTTGGTGAGCTTCGCCGTCGAGAGGCTTGATTTGGCTTCCGAGCGTGAAAGTCTAGTCAAATATTGTCGAAATGACCTGAAATTTGACGTGTAGCCCTTTATAAGCCTTTTGAACTCGTCCATGTACTCTTTCTGATGAGTGATGGCCTCAGTGGTTCTCGCCACCGAGAGGCTTGGTTTAGCTGTTCGAGGGTTAATGGAGGGTCAAACGTTGTCGGTTTGACTTGGAACTTGACGTGGAGCCTTTTGGATGTATTTTGATACAATCCATAGGCTCTGATCGAAGATTTGGTGTCTCCGATGCTTTTGCCGCCGGGAGCTCCTTTTCAGCTGCAGGAGGAACGAAGTTAGACCAAATAATTTTGAAATGGCCCGAAACTTCTTGTGTACTGCTCTTTTGGCTGTCTTGAAGGATCTTGCAGTTTTTGTTTGATTCTGACAAGATTTGATTTTTTGGAAGTAGCATTGCCTATTTATGGCAGGTTGCGACTTCATGTAGCTTTTTGGATCTTGAAAAAGTAAAGTGACAATTTTGGTGTCAACAAATGCCCCCTCAAGGTGCAGCAACGAGTTGCTTAACTTTTGTAGTCGATGTGCCTCGAAGAGATTTTTGAAGGAGAGCTTGTGACTTGACCAAGAGTCTTTGAGCCGTCTTTCTTTTGGTATTTGTAGCCTTTTGAGCTTCCAAGGGAATTTTATAGTAGTGAAAGTGATCACGTACCATCTCGAGGCAAAGTTTTGAAGATGACATCAGGGATGTGGATTTGGGTTTTGACCTTGTGACCTAACAAGCTGTATGTGGCAGGTTAGGGGGTCAGGTTTGGTTTTGAACGTGTGACCCAACAAGCTATATGTGGAATGTTGGGGGTCGATTTTGGTTTTGATCTTGTGACCTAACAGGCTGCATGTGGCAAGTTAGGGGATCAGGTTTTGGTTTTTGGATTTGGTCTTGTGTAGGAACAAGCTATATGTGGCAAGTTAGGGGACTAGGATTTGGTTTGGATTTTTGTGGAATGTCAATTTCAAGATTTTGGCTCAATTTGGTAGATGAGGCTGGATGGTTTGACTTTTGGAAGCTCATGGGGCTTGGAATTCTTTTTTGTATGGTCCAATCAACTCAAAAGAGGCATGGAACCATTTTTGTATGCTCTTGGTAAGAGGGATTTCTCTTTGACTAAAAGCCCAATTTTTCTTTTTCTTTTTTTTTAGTGCCCAGGTGGTCAAACCTGGCTCATATGGGCTAACCCATGGGACCTTAAGCTTTTGAAATTTCTTAGATCTCATATGGTGTCATTTTTATAAAGAATATCTAAAAATATCTCCTTTGATAGAGAATATCTAAGAATATCTTTATTTGGAGAGAATCTCTCATGTTCCCTTTTTTTTTTTTTTAGAGAATATCTCAAATCTCCTATCTTTTGGGAGAAAATCTCTCATTGATTTCTTTTTTGGGAAAGAATCCCTCAAGATATCTTTCTTTTGGGGAAGAATCTTTCCAATTTCTTTCTTTTGATAAGGTTACTAATTAGTAACACTTACCTCTTTCTTCTTTCCTTCTTTGGTTTGCTCTCTTCTATAAAAGCAAGGAGGAGGTTGGATCTCTTGCTCTTATTGCTTTCTTTTGTAACAATCCTAAGAGGACTTCAAGACCAAGAGTTCTTCTTCTTCAAGATCTTCAAGCTTTTCTTCTTCTTTTCCATCAATGGCTTCAAGTAAGTTTTCTTTCTCAAGAAAACTCAATTGTAGGAAATAGGATGATAAGAAAAAGTTTTTTCTTCTTTTTTTTTTGTTTCTTTCTTTTTTTTTCTTTTTCTTTTCTTTTCCACGTGTTTTCCTTTTTTTTTACACGTTTTTTCTTTCTTTTTTTTTCATGTTTTTTTTTGCGTGTTTTTTTTCTTTTTCTTTTTGTGGACCGTACAGACAGATCCGAACGGATCTGGCCGTACAGCCACGTGGCCTGTGGGCCAGTCCCTTCTTTTTTTTTTCTTTCTCCTTTTTTTTTGAGAAAGTTCTTTTTTTTTCTTCTCTTTTTTTTCGCTCATCATGATATTGCATTTTTTGTTTGGCAAACCAAGATGTTCATGCATGCATTTTTTTTGTAAATTTGTAGCATGATATGATATCATGCCTGAAAATTTTTGCAAATTTGGGAATTTGGAGCTCGCAGCGATGTTGAGCCCTTCCTAATTTTGCAGAGACTTTGAGGTTTCGAAAGTTTGGAGTTTCGGAGCTCGCAGCAATGTTGAGCCCATCTTCAAGCTTTCTATTTCTTTCAGGGTATTTCCTTTTTCTTTGGAATTGCCCCGGAGTCATGTCAAAATTTCGCCAGATAATTTTTTTAGCGAAATTCTGTCATTTTGATGCTTGATCTTTTTCTTTTCCAACCTTTGCATGTGGTTCCTCCAGAACGAGCAAGGGTAAAGAGCCTGCAACAAGCGTACCTCGTCGATCTGCTAGATCTTCTAATTCGGCCGCTCAGCAGGCCTGGGAGAAGGTCCAGTATGTTGAAAGGAACCTGGAAGAGTGCGACTCCCTCAACAGAGATGAGATAAGGCAGCGACTGATCACTCTCAAGGGAGAGGAGTTTTATAAGATCATAGTAAGCAGTCGTCCATGGGTGATAGACGATCAAAGGGTTTTGCCCAATCCTACCTTCTTCTTTGGTGATGCAGTCCCTGATGACATAACATACCAGAGGAGATGTTTTCAGTTCTCTTTCACAACTGATGGTGAGAAGAAGACTGTTGCTACCCAGTCGACATTTGATTGCACCATCTCAATCATGAGCCTTGCCCCCACGTGCTCTAAGAGGGAAGATCCTCCAAGCTAGGTGAGAAGGACAAATGTAATCAAGACCGGAGTTTTTGTTGGCGGTTCTCCTGGATATGTGGAGAAGTCGCCTACTGACATGGACATGTTGATGCCGGCCAGCGGCTACCGGGGCTCTGACAATCCGTCGGTCGATTTGGGACCGGTGGGCCTTGGCATTTTCAGCGGTGACGGCAGCAGTTGGGTGAAGCCTTTTTGACTTCATGGCCGTTTCAGTGCTGACTCCAAGTGGAAGTCTTGGACTGATCGTGTCTTACTGATTGGTGGCACCGTTTTGAAGGAAGCCGGGATTTTTGATGCAGTCCGCACCTTTAGGGAGACCGTGATCTTTTCCGACGAGGCCTTCATGGCTATGTTGGAGTCATTCCTTCCACAAACCAATACCTTCGTTATGACGAATGGTGAGATTGGTTTCTCTTTGAAGGAGCTGAGCGCCATTACTAGATTGCCCATCCTTGGCAGACTCTATGAGGAGTTTATGCCGATCGACAGCGTCCTTGAGGAGCAATCTGAGGAGTTTAGGCTTTTATACTTTCAGCTCGTCGCCTTTCATGATTTTTTGAAGGAGAATGAAGGCTCAAAAGATCTAGCAGTTGGAAGAGTTTTAGCTCTTCGTCTCCCAACTTCTTTGAAAGTGGGGAGTCTTCTGATAGCATGACCCGGGAAGACAGGGCTAAGGATCTGGGTTCGAAGAAGATTTCGACTATGCAAGAAGAGTTGAGAAATTTCTTTGCGAGTACAAACGTCATATGTCCTGACATTGCACTGTGGAGAGATCTCGCTGTTTACCTCACTATTGGTTAGGTGAGGCCGTTTTTGCTGGAGGAGATGGAACGTACATTAGGCCGCATTGTATTTTTCCAGCTTGTCAGATGGTGTTTAGAGAGCGGCTTGCTTTGGTGCCAGCTCTTTACTCCTACTTGTGTGCCGAACTGCAGGCTGCTGCTTTTTTGGTTCGGCTTGGGCTTCCCATGAATAGGGTATTTTCAGCCCATATCTTTTATTCGTGGTTTGTATACCACTGTCCTGGCTTCCACCAGCTGGGTACTGCACAGGATGATGATCATCTAATGATTCGACTGGCTAAGGGCAAAGCCGTGTCCGAATCACTTTTGATTGCCCGCATGAGGATCCGACGGTTCGGGGACGTCGAGATGGGACAGTCTTCAGTGAAGCTTTCTCCAGAGTTACGGAAGAAGGCTTTTGATTTTGGTGCCTCCCGCGACTCTACTAGGGCGGGGTCGGGAAGGCATTACTCCTTGACAAATGTAGAGAATGAGTGGCTTTTCAGCATACGTGTCGGCATGATGGTGTACCACAGACATCTTTTCGTCGACATCCAGCCGTATGTACCTTCTCACTTTGCTCTGCAGTTGGCCTTTTCTCAAGGCGTTGTTGGAGCGCCTTCAAGCATGGTGAAGCGCTTTGGAGGTTTATAGGATAGGAGAAATGCATGGGCTTTCTATAGTGCTGAAGACACTACTGCCATTATTTCTTATCCTGTGTTGTCGACTTCTCGGACTGCCGGCTTCGCGAAGTGGTTCGCGGAGAGCTTTTCGGCATATCGGGAGCTTTCCAAAAAGGAGCTTGATGTGAAGCTGTCATCTGGAAAAGGCCTTGGAAAGTCAGATGGCGCCTGGTGAGAGGAAGTTTGGGCCTTCCTTTTTGTAGAGAAGCATAAGATAGGCTTTCTCGGTGACCAGGGCGTCATTGGTTCTGAAGTCGTTCGAGAAATACCTGATGAGGCTTTAGAGCAGCTAGAACAGGAGGAAGCTGAGCTTGATGCTTGGATGCAAGCGGCATAGAGGCAAGCTTCCGTGGAGTCTGCTGGCAAGAGTAGACCATCCAGTGAGGAGTCAAGTGGGAAACCTGACTCTGACAGTGGGGCATGTTCTTCTAAGAAACGAGCCCGCAGGAGTAAGAGGAAGAGGAGTCATCATCGCAGCAAGGGATAACATGAGGACTCTCCTGATATAGAAGTCCCTCTTACTATCAATGAGGAGTTGCCAGGGAATGCTAACGAGCCTCCAGAAAAGAGAAGCTAAGAAGAAGAGACCGTCAGTGAAGGTATGATTCTTCCTCTTTCTCTTTCCATTTCTTTTCATGGGATTTTTCCATGTTCTAATTTGTTTTCTCCCCCTGGTGCTCTTTTTTTTTTCAGCAGAGGATGAAGACTTAGCGACGCCTGAGGTTCCTGCTAATGAGGCGGTGACGGATCCTATTGTGGCACCAAAAGAAGAACCGAGGGACTCTGGAGTGAATCCAGAATCTCCAATTGGTATGACTTCTTTTGCTTTCTTTTTTTTTGTCTGTGACTTGGTTTGCTAACATTTTTCTTGTCAGCTCACTTGCTACAGGATTCCGATGACTTTGAACCATCGATGGACGCAAATGTTGACGATGCTTCCGATGAGTTCATGGAGGAAGAGAGTGTTCCACCAGTCGTCAAAGAAGGTATTTTGTAGTAATAACCCTGATAATGATTTTCAAACAAGATCATATTCATACCTTTTTGTGTTTCTTTGGCAGGTTTTGAAGTGACAGAGGAGAGTCCGTCGCTTCTTTCAGAACCAGAGCAAGAGATGCCAGAGGTTGATCCGGAGGTAGAGACTCCTGTAACCAATTCTGACGCGGCGGAGGAGGTACCTCGTGCTAAGATTTCTTCCCCAGCAGCTCCGACTGGAAAGAGTTCTTTGGTTACTCTTCCAACGGGGAATGACATGAGCAGCCGACCGACGGAGCGGGGCGAATCTTCAGCTGGGCCATCTCTTCTTTTTGCGAAGAAGGTGGTGGTGCGGGTTCTGAGCTCTTGGATTGAGACTCTCCTTGCTGGACACTTGGATGCCGGATTTGGCATGATCCAGCATGTGCAGGAGATTCTCGGTGATGCCGAAGAGGCTAGTCTGGATGTCAAAAGTGCCAGGGCGATCGCTGATAGGATCATTGCACTGGGTGATAAGTGGTTTGAGACCATGGGTTTTGCTGACGACCAGTTCTTCAAGGAGATGTTCCTGGACCCTGTTGATAAGGCTAAGTCTGACCTGAATGAGGCTACACAAAGCAGGAAGCAGCTAGTTCGAAAGAAGAACTTAAAAGAGCTAACCATCATTGGGCTGACACATGACCTTAACATCCTTGATAGGGAGGTCGATGAGGCCAGGAAACATCTTGAGCATTTGAAGGCACAAGTCGCTACCAAGTGGGCTGCTATAACAGAGGCTCGCGATAGGGAGAGTGCTCTGATTCGCTGGGTTGCAGATGCTGATCGAGTTCTTGAAAGGAAGTCTCAAGAGGACAAACAATGGAAAACTGCTCGGGATAAGCTTCCCGGTGTGAAAGAAGGGTTGCAGCCTTCTTCAGCATCTCATGGCAAGTTCCTGAAGAAGCGTGCCTTGGAAACTCTGACGGCTGAGGCCAAAAGTTCGCTTGAGGAGCTGAAGTTTTGGCTGGAAACCATTTTTGGTTGAGCTCCTGATTTTTATAGCAGAAACTTTCCTTCTTCCTTTTTTTTTTGGTACCACATGTATTCTTTTTTTTTGTACTCTTTCTTTTTTTGTAGTGCTTTGTAAACACTTTCTTTTTTGGTACCGCATGTCCTCTTTTTTTTTCCCTACGCTCACTTAAATCTTTTTGTGATGAAAGTAATTGCTAAATGGGATGTTTTTTTTTCGTTTTCCCTACTCTCACTTAAATCTTTTTGTGATGAAAGCAATTGGTAAATGGGATTTGATCAAAAGTTTTGTCATTTTGTGAAAATCTTTTGTCAAATGACTGTTTTGGCATGGGAGCCAGATTTTTTTTTTGTGGCATGGAAGCCAATTTTGGCATGAGAGCCAGTTTTTTGTGGCATTGATAGCCGAGTTTGTGACATTTTTTGAAAGCCAAGGTTTTGGTTTGTGGCATTGATAGCCAATTTTGTTTTGTGGCATTGATAGCCGGTTTGTTTTGTGGCATTGATAACCGGTTTGGTGGCATTTATAGCCTATTTTGGTGGCATTTATAGCCTGTTTGGTGGCATCTATAGCCGGTTTTGGTGACATTTATAGCCGGTTTGGTTTTCAAAAATGCAAGTATCGACTAAAAGTCGCCTCCCTGTTGAATGGTCTTGCAAGTATCGATGGAATGTCGCATCCTTGCTCATTCGGTTACGAGTATCATGGAATGTCGCATCCTCGCAGATTTGGGTGCAAGTATCGATGGAATGTCACATCCTTGCTTTTCAAAAATTTTAGTTTTGTGGGTACTGACTTAATGTCGTTTCCCCATGATTTTTGAAATTTACGGTTTTCTCGAACCTTGGGTTATGGATATCAACTGTAATGTTGCATCTCCACTGATTTCTTGGTTTTTTCGAACCTTTGAAATTTGGGTTCTGGATATCAGCTGAAATGTTGCGTCTCCACAGTTTTTAGGTTTTTTTAATTTTGCAAGTATCGACGAAATGTCGCTTCCCTGCGATTTCGGAAGTGTCGAACATGGTTCGCATGCTTCCGATTTGTGCGAGTATCGACTAAGCGTCGCTTCTCCGCGGCTTTTTGAAAAACCATTTTTTTTTGTTTAAAGACACGAGGGTCATAAGTTTTGACCTAAAACCATTTGGCAGTAAAAGGTAGGGTGGACTTGGGTGAAAATCCCTGAATCCGGATTTTGTTTCAAACCATGAATTTTGGGCTCAAGGGTTGAAATTTTTGGTCAAGTTAGGGAAAGGTTCCTAAACTTGGACTTTTTTTTTTGAACAATGAAACGATGAAAGTAAGCATTGCTTAAATTTCTAGAAATTTCAACATTTGATATGAAAATTCTAAAAAGAGTGGGTTTAAGCGAGCGTGTACCTGGAAACCGGTTTTGGCCGTACAGGCATTGCTCTTACCCAGTTGGGTAAGTCTTCAAGGGTAGTACCGCTTTAAGAACTTGCCGTTGATGGGCAACATACATCTGTCACCTTCCATATTTAGGAATGCGTATGCGCCGTTGGAGAAAACCTTGTCGATGACGTAGGGTCCCTCCCATTTTGGCTCAAATTTGCCTTTGGACTTTTGAGCAAAGACCATTGGTCTTTTTACCACAAGAACCAAGTCACTCTTTTTGTAGGCGCGTTGCCTGACCATTTAGTCAAAAGATCCTGCCATGCGTGCTTGGTAAAGTTCAATGCTTTGTCAATCTTCGAGCCATCTCTCATCGAGATTGTCCGGCTCATGGAGTCGCAATTTGACATTGCTTTCTTGAGTCATATCATTTTGCAAGGATACCCTCAAGGAAGGAATTTGTACTTTCAAGGGTACGACAGCTTCGCATCCATAGACCAAGGAGAATGGTGTGCTATGGGTTGGTCCTCAAACGATAGTTCGATAGGCCCACAAAGCTTCAGACAGTTTGTTGCTCTAGTCTCTTTTTTTACTAGAGATCATTTTTTTGAGGATTTTGTAGAGTGTCTTATTGAAGGCTTCTGCTAATCCGTTTGCTGCCGGATTGTATGGAGTTGAAGGACAGCTTTAGATTTTGTATTTATCGCAGAACCTGTAGCATTGATGATCCTGGAATTATGGTCCGTTATCATGGACGAATCTTTTGGTTATGCCGAAACGACAAATGATGTTGGTGCGCAGGAACTGAAGGACTGATGAGATCTTCATTTCGTTAAGCGCAAATGCTTCTGACCACTTAGAGAAATAATCCGTAGCGGCGAAGATGAAGCGATGACCTTTACTTGAATGGGGAGAAATAGGACCTATGATGTCCATACCCCAGGCTTCAAAAGGCCATGAAATCGCTGTAGAATGAAGCCATTCTGGAGGCATGTGAACATAATCTCCGTGAACTTGGCATTGTTGGTAGTGCTTAGCAAATTGCATTGCGTCAGCTACCATGGTAGGCCAGTAATAACCTAACCTTTTTATCTGATCATAGAGCTTGGAACCAGCTTGATGAGCTCCACAAAGACCAGCGTGAACTTCTTTGAGTGTTTCTTCAGCCTCTTGTTGTGACAAGCAGCGTAGAAGTACTTCGTTGAAGGATTTCCTATAAAGGATTTTTAAAGGAATATCCAAATGAAAGCTTAGGGTTCGCCTTTGGATGCTTACCCATTCTTTTGGATCTTCAGGTAGGATTCCGAACATAGTATAATCAATGAATGGATCCCTCCAGTCGCCGATTGAAGGTTGAAGGATAGAGATCCGACTTCCTACCACTCGGTGGCATTCAGCAACTGCTTGGTGTGTGTTAAGAGGAGGAAGGATTTTTCTTTCGCACACTGTGATTTGCATGTTTTCCCCTTCCTGGATTGACATAGATGCTGCAAGTCCAGCCAGGGCATCTGCATATATGTTTTCACCTCTACGAATGTGGGTGATGTGACAGATGTCAAACTTTTACAGAAGCGATTGTGCCTTGTTGTAGTACGGCAGCAGATCAGGCTTCCTGACTTCAAATTTCTTATTCATCTGGTTGACGATCAGCTGAGAGTCTCCAAAGATTTCCAGCATGGTGATACCGGATTCGATGGCGAGTTCCAATCGTAGGATCAGAGCTTGATATTCAGCTGCATTGTTTGTGTATGGTTCCAGTAGTGAGAAAGCGTGTGGAATCATATATTTGTCGGGGCTAACAAAGTGGATGCCAACTCCCGAGATCAGCTGTCTTTTTTCATTTGTCCTGGTTGCACCATCAAAGTACATGTCCAAGGAGGCATTTTGTGAGAAAGTCTCCACATTGTAAACTGGTTTGTCTGGGAGATCATCTCTAAGTGGAGACTTTTTAGGCAATGGATGCTCTGTGAGAAAGTCCGCTAGAACTTGCCCTTTGATTGCCTTTTGTGGTACATACCTAATATCAAATTGTGACAGAAGGATGGACCATTTTGCCAGTCGGGCATTGAGAGGACCTGCTTTTGTGACAAGAACCTTCAAGAGGTTGATCCTCGAAACCAGGTAGACTGTGTTGGAAAGCAAGTAGTGACACAGCTTTTATACGGCAAACATCACTGCAAGGCATTCTTTTTTCGACTGGAGAGTAGCGATGCTCTGCACGTACTAGCATGCGGCTGAGGTAGTATAGAGCAGCTTCTTTTCTTTCATCATTTTCTTGTGCAAGTAGAGCGCCCAGAGAGTGATCAAGGGCTCTTGTGTACAAGATGAATGGTTTTCTAGTGGTAGGAGCAGCTAACACTGGAGGTTTGGTCAGGTATGACTTGATATCTTGGAATGCAACTTCACAGTCAGCATCCCAGACAAAGTTTACACCTTTTTTCATCAACCGGGATAATGGACGGCATTTCCCCGAAAGATTGGAGATGAACCGTCTGATGTAGGCCAATCTCCCTTGAAGCCCTTTGAGTTCTCTCAAGGTTTTTGGAGAGGGCATTTCTAGAATGGCTTTGACTTTTATGGGGTCAAGCTCAATTCCAGCTTTCCAAACTAAGAATCCGAGGAACTTACCCGACGAGATGCCGAAGAAGCACTTCAGAGGATTCATTCGCAGTTTGTGTTTGCGAAGCCGGAGGAAGACTTCTCGAAGATCTTTGAGATGATCTTCTTTTCTTATGCTTTTGACGGCGAGGTCATCAACGTAACATTCTACCGTCTTATGCTGCATATCTTGGAATATCTTCATCATAGCTCTTTGATATGTGGCACCAGCATTTTTCAGACCAAATGGCATGACAGTGTAGCAATACACGCCAAATGGGGTCTGAAAATATGTATGTTTTTCATCTTCAAGATGCATCTTTATCTGATTGTAGCCAAAGAAACCATCCATGAATGTCATTCGCTCGAATCCACAGGTATTATCAATCATTACCTCTGGTATGGGGAGCGGAAATGGGTATGCACCATTCAGGTTTCTATAGTCAATACAGACCCTGATCTGTCCATTTTTCTTTGTCACAGGGACAATGTTGGCCAACCATTTAGGAAGTTGTTCCTCATGGATGAAGCCGACGCTTTTGAGTTTTTGAACTTCTTGTTCAATTTTATCCATCACATCTAGATGGAATCTTCTTTGGCCCTGCTTGACAGGCTTGATGTCTTCTTGAAGATTTAGTTTGTGGACTGCTATTTTGGGGTCTAAGCCATGCATCTCAACGTAAGACCATGCAAAGCAATCAACAAACTCACGAAGAAAGGCGATATACTCGAGTAACTCATCATCCTTTATATTCTTGCTTATGAATACAGGACGTGGGTTATCTGGTGTTCCCAAGTCTATCTTTTGAACAGGATATTCTGTTGGAAGGTTTGAAGGCTGGTTCCTCCACAATATTTTCGGAGGCTTCGAGCTCTATGAAACCTTCTGAGGTTTCAAGGGCATTTCCAGACCAAGGTTTTGTTCCTTTCCATGGGTCTTCTTGATCGACAATTTTCTCAAGGTTTGCTATGAGATGATCCCAATCGCCTGTTGAAACCGGGTCGAAGTAAGGTACTTCTTTTGGAGACGAGGATTATTCTGGGTTAGAAGACCACACGTCTGTGCCATCGAACAACTCCTCTTCATTGTTAGAGAAATCGTACCAATTTGATGAGCTTCCTGGATCTTTGTCAGATGACTCATCGAAGAGATATCCAGGGAGATCGATGTCTTCATGGATACGAGATATTAAGGCTTGGTCAGTAAATTGACTTTTAAGCCTTTGTGTCAACTGTCTTAGGGGAGTGTCGGGATCATACCCTAGTCCGTGTGAAGACTTTTCTACATGGCCGTAGAGTCTCCAATCTTCCAGCTGGCTTTTGGTCAAGACGGGCCCCAATGGTGTGAGAATACCGCGTCCTTCTCCTAAACCAACTGGGTTTTGAGTGTCATAGCCCATTTTCTTCATAATAGCTTGTGCCACAGGACTATATAAGGATAGTTGAGGCATACCTTCATTTTGAAAAGGTTCAAGCATGGAGTTTGATGAAGAAGCATCCGACCTATGGAAGAAGATCGGCTTTTCCTTTGCTGAAGTTGCTGGAACAACGAAGGAAGCTGACGTAGGATCTTCTAGATCAGAAGTTGTCTCCATGGGAGTAAGAGCAGGCTGAACTTGCTGAGTGTTAGCTTGGCTTGATGATGTGTCGTCTTCTTGCTCTGAATCCGAATCCGTGTCTTGCATGATAGACACGAAAGAGACAACAAATTTACCCCCAGACTTTTGCTTTGCCTTCTTCACTTTAGTTGTTATGACCAAAGGCTTTAAAGGTTTGAGGGAGATGGTGAAGGGAGTTTGAATGCTCTCTTCGGATTTACCGGATGGTTTGTTTTCTTCCGATGATTGTTGAGGGGCCTTGCCTTTATCTTTCTGGAGATTTTCGGCAAAGGGTGTTGTGTGCTTCTCCTCTTCTTCTTTTTCACCTTCATACATCTGTGAGTCTGCAAAGTGGACTTCTTTACCTTTGAAGGGTTTTCTGTCCGCAAAGACTCGATGTATCATGTCGTCGTCACCAACAAACTTGATGCATTGATGTAGAGTTGAAGGGACAACACCATTCTCGTGGATCCAGGGGCGTCCGAGAAGGATGTTGTTGTATGAAGGGGTTTTTATTGCATATACGGCGACCTCAGAGATAAGATCACCTATTTGCAATTTGAACCTGATTTTACCGATAGGCCTTTGAGTACTCCCATCGTATCCAAAGATAGATACAGATGTGTGGCTCAGCTCGCTGGGTGGGATGCCCAACTCTTCGAGAGCCGAAGTGGAGATGAGGTTGAGTGCAGAACCTAGGTCGATCTGAACTCTTTGCATAGGCATTTCCTTGATGTACCCTGTTGATCAGGTCCCCAAGTGTAGGGTACGATTGTAGTAATAATCTGGTAAATCCAGGTCGATCCACAGGGAGCAATGCTTTTCAAGAAACCTTCCAACTTTGACCTATCCTAAATAAACACTAATCTGGCCTGAATAGAAACTAATTCAATTAGATAACTAAATATAAAATGGTTAATTACAATGCTTTCCAAAAATAAAAGAACTATTGTAATAAAGGAAACCTAATCTAAGCAATCCTAAAATATCTAAAAACCTGCAAAAGAACACACAAATCAAACGACCAATTTAATATAAAAAAAATCAAAACAAAATTTTCTAAATTAGGTCCTACTTACCAAAATCTATTTTTATGCATATATGAATGAACTATAATGCCCTAATTGCTAACAATGCAATTTTATGCAAGTTTCTAACTATATGATGCATGCTGTAAAAAATTCTAAGTATGGAAACTATTGCGCAGCCCTGTTTTCACTGGACTGTACGACTGGCCTAAGATGGTGCGAACCTAAATCTAATGGCTGGGATCAATAGTGTGATGATGCATGAACACAACAAAAAAAGAAAAACCAAAAAAATGACTTAAAACGAAAAAGATATGATCACCTAAAGATGCCTACTTGAACTGTTTTGTTGCTGAAATCTGAACGCAGGCTTACCAACTACCCCTGTTTGAGCCTCTGGTTGACATGGTTCCCGAGGTTATTTTTCGCTGAAATTCTGGGGTTTCAAAGTCCAATTACCATAGTTTAAATCTGCTATTTTTTGGACAAAAATATTAACGTTTACCTGGTTTTTAAATCATGCACTTTTGTAACCAAGTGGGGTCAATTCTGCTGAATTGTGCAGGATTTTCACTATTCACTTATCAGATCCGAATTTAGTGTTTCTAATCAGTTGTTAATCTTGTGATTTCAGAAACAAAAACTTGTTCTAATGCAATTTCTAAATATGATGTATGTAGAAAAACACTATCCAACCATAGATTATGCAAGTAACAAAAATTGTAAGTTTTTATATGGAAAGATGCAAGTTGGGGTTTCTAAATCAAGAACTTGCAAATAATAAAAAAAAATGATCAGGATATTAACTTTAAATAAAAACAAAAGGGGTGGAAAAAAATAAAAAGCGGAAACGATGTATCAAAGATCTAGAAACTAGACGATCATACAAGTATTGAAAATGCGATAATGAAGTCCTCTCTTCTCAGAGTAGGAAAGAAAAAAAACAAATGCAAGTGATTACCTGATGTCTCTCGACTTTTAATCCATTTATTTTATTTTCAAAAACCTAGATCTAATCATGTGAAATATTGTCTCCAATAAAAACACATAAAAGAACTGGAAATAAAACAATTAAATCACTTACATAAAGAACACGCATAATCAATCCAAGTAGTGTCTTTTATTCCTTGATCTTTGAATACAAGAAATTAAGATTCTTCCCTCTTTTTCATTCTCTCAACATGGCCTCTCAACCTATGCCTAATAGAATTAAAAGAAAGAAGAAGAAAGGGACTTAGAGAGAAAGGGTGGATGGGAGTGGAAAGGAAAGATAGAGAGCCTCCAAAATTGCTACCCAATAGTCTTGGACGTCCAGCCCTCTTGTATGGCTCCTTTTTATGCTTTTTGCAAATCTTTTTTTAGTAAAGAATCTCTCATCTTTAGGGCTCTTGTTTCCTTGTGTAGAGATTCTAGCTTAGGCTCCAAGCTAGCTTCTTTCTTTGGAAAGACTTTTAAATTAGAGAGATCTCCTTGCGTTATTAGGTTTCTTGATGAACACACCTTCCTTTTATAATTCCAAGAATATCTCTAAATATTGCATGATGATGTAGAGTGAAGAAACTTTCCAAATATTGAGATTTCTTTCAATTCCCGCCTAAAACTATATCAGTCAACTTCCCGAGGTCATATCTCCCTCAATATAGCTCTGATTTATGTAATCTTGGGCTCCACGGATATCTACTCGAAAAGAGCTTTCCAACGGTGTCTAGATTGCACCGATCCGACACTCGGTTTGATAATCATGGCCATTTTAAGTTGCTGCTCCATAAAAATCCGGGAATAATTGTGCACAAATGGAAGCTTCTATGTTGGCATCCAATGGTGTGTGTGGGGTCCATGTTGGACGTCCAAGGCATGCTTGGACTCTTTCCTTGCTTGCTTATTTGACTTTCATTTGACCTCTCTTCTCAAATGTCATCAATGTGGGTCCCATGTTGATTTCTCCTACAAATTGAAAGGAATAAATTTATCATTAATTACATGTAAGAAAATAAACATGAATAATGCATGGGACCCTACATGTCTAAACCTAAATGACAAACTTTTCAAAAATAGCACATGGTGATAAAAATAGCAAATATGGATTGATGAAGCCAAAAACTAATTTTTTGGGGGTGATGAATGAGATGAAAAATCCTAATTTCACAAAAGTCATGCAATTCAATGAATTTTGACCAATTCTGAACATTTTCCAAAAATATCCCCAAATACATGTAATCATGAAATTAAGTGCAATTATATGCAATTAAACCTAATGAAGTCCACAAATGCTTATGAAATGATGACCTAATGACCTAATTTTGTGGACTTATCACACCCCTCAACCAGCTTTTTGCTAGTCCCTTAGCAAAATAAGCGACAAGGAATAAAACTCACTAAACTAATACTGAGGAAAATAAACTAATGAAGAAAACAAAATTGAAAAAAAAAACCACTTTCGCTGGCACTCTCGACTGCATTTTGCGTATGCAGTAAGCCCTTAAACCCCTAGGTTCCCCCTAGTGGACGAGTTATGCCTCGTGAGGGTTTGCAGTGAATATACCCACAAAATTCTCTTCTTTTTTTTTTCATTTTTTTCTCTTTTTTTTTCCAAAGTAGAAACCTAACAAAACCATGGGAAACTTTCCAAAAGAAAATTTACAAACACCGGATTTTCTCAATTCTTGGAATTTTTCTTTTTTCAAAGGCAAATCTTAAATTAGGTTCAAAAATCTCATCTTTTGGTTAGAAATTCTCGAAATCATGCTGGATTGATTGTGCATGGTGATAAGTGCGTATACGAAAAAACATAGGTATCAAATGATCCACCAAAAATTTCCGTGAAAACGATATTTTATCCAAAATTCTGGGCCACCTAACCTTAGCAAAGAAAAACAGCCTTCCTCTCAAGGCGACCATGACGGCTTTCGCACTACTGTTTTTTTTTTTCGAAGGCCGCAATTTTTATGAGTTTTTTTTTTTTTTTTAGAAACACATACATGTGACTGTGCAATGCGTAGGTCCCTTAAGCTCTCTAATTAACCCATGTAACGAGCGTTAGGCCAATGACTCCCAAGTCAGATGTCTTTAGGGATCTAGGTATGTAAATACCCCTACGGGCTTACTGGCTCGGGTTAAAAAGGCTACGAACCCAAACTAGTCACACAACTTTTTATTCTTTTCAAGACTTATAACTAACACTTTTTTTTTACGGTCCCCAAAACAATAGGCAGCCCTTTTCATGTGCCCGAATTAACTCAACGGTTTGTGGCTGATCGAACCACCCATATGAGCCAGGAAACTGTGAAACTAAGGGTCGGTTTTCCATCATATTTTCAATCCAATCGTCAAAGAAAACGGAAATCATAGCTTCACATTCGAAAACCTTGAAAACGTATACAGACTGTGTAAAAGTGAGGGATCAAATTTCAGCACTTTTTCAAAAATCCTTTCCTTAAACAAAACAATGAACCATTATATTTTTTTTTTGCCAAAAGCTTCAAAAAAAATTCCAAAATTCGAGGTATCCTCGTTTTATAAAACTTCTCTCGAAATTTCCTTTTTCTTTCAAAAACCCTAAAACCAACAGAAGTAACAAAAATTTTCAAAAGTTTTAGAAACTTTTTCCTAAAAAAAAACAGAAACTAAAACCCAAACACAAAGGTGTAAAAATTCTGTCTAACAACAGACAAGTGTGCTTGTCCCCACCCCCCAACCTAGCATGAACATCGTCCTTGATGTGCAAATGAATGATATGCATTGAACATATGAAACATGAGGAACATAAAAGTGACAGAGGGAAAAGTTTAGAAAGCACCTGATAATTAGAAACTTTTCAGAAACCCTGTCCATGGTTAGACAAAACACACAAAAACAAACAAGAAGATATATTTACATATGTACACATAGTTGAGCGCTGTTAGATCTAACGCTCGTCAGTCCTGATAGTCAGGACTAGTCAGAGGTAAAATAGTGTCCTCTGAATCAAATGGCTCCAAGAATGGTTTTAGACGTTGTCCATTCACTTTGAAAACTGAACCATCCTTGGGATTCTCCAACTCAACCGCCCCGTGTGGAAAAACATGCTTAACAATAAAGGGGCCACTCCATCGAGATCTCAACTTCCCAGGAAAGAGATGCAAACGAGGATTGTAAAGAAGGACTTTTTGTGATGGGTGAAAAGTTTTTCTAAGAATGTTTTTATCATGGAAAACCTTGGTCCTTTCTTTGTAAATACGAGAATTTTGATAAGCCTCATTGCGAATCTCTTCCAATTCATTCATTTGGAATTTCCTCTTAATTCCAGCTTTCTCCATATCAAAGTTTAGCTGCTTTAGTGCCCAATATGCTTTATGTTCTAATTCCACCAGAAGGTGGCAAGCTTTCCCATAAATCAATCTGTATGGAGACATGCCTATTGGAGTTTTGAATGCAGTGCGGTAAGCCCATAACGCATCGTTCGGAGTGACCAATCTTTGTGAGTAGGGTTTACTGTGGTCTCCAATACACGTTTGATTTCCCGATTCGAGACCTCAACTTGCCCACTAGTCTGTGGATGATAGGGCGTAGCCACTTTGTGTGTAATTCCGTATGTTTTAAACAAAGCCTCGATTACACGATTACAGAAGTGGGTACCTCCATCACTAATGATGGCTCGTGGGGTCCCGAATCTAGAAAATATGTGCTCCTTCAGAAATTTCTTGACAACATTAACATCATTTGTCCGACATGGGATAGCTTCAATCCACTTGGACACATAATCAACAGCTACTAAAATGTAAAGATAACCAAAACTCAGGGGGAACGGTCCCATGAAATCTATTCCCCATACATCAAACAACTCAATGATCAAAATTGGATTCAGGGGCATCATGTTCCTTCTTGAAATGGAACCCAATTTTTGACAGTTTTCACAAGACTTGCAATATTCATGAACATCTCTAAAAAGGGTGGGCCAGTAAAAACCGCATTGCAGAATCTTAAAGGCGGTTTTTTTAGAAGAGAAGTGGCCCCCACAGGCCTGTGAATGACAAAAGGAGATGACATTGTTTTGCTCTTCATCTGGCACACACCTCCTAATGATTTGGTCTGGGCAGTATTTAAACAAAAACGGGTCATCCCAGAAAAAATGTCGGACCTCAGAAAAGAATTTATTCCTATCTTGCTTTTTCCAATGTTCTGGGACTGTGCCTATAGCAAGATAGTTGGCAATGTCTGCATACCAGGGAAGTTGGGATACTACGAACAGTTGTTCGTCAGGGAAGTTGTCCTGGATGGGTGTGGATTCCAAAGATTCAGAAATGACAAGTCGTGATAGATGATCCGCAACAACATTTTCTACTCCCTTTTTATCTCAGATTTCAATATCAAATTCCTGGAGTAGAAGGATCCAACGAATGAGGCGCGGTTTTGCATCCTTCTTAGAAAGAAGGTATTTCAACGCTGAATGATCGGTGAACACAATGATCTTGGATCCTAGCAAGTACGAACGGAATTTGTCTAGCGCAAAGACCACAGCCAATAATTCTTTCTCTGTGGTGGAGTAATTGATCTGTGCGCTATTCAAAGTTCGGCTTGCATAATAAATCACGTAAGGTTTCTTTTCCTTACGTTGCCCTAACACAGCCCCAACCGCATAATCACTTGCATCACACATAAATTCAATGGGCAGGCTCCAGTCAGGCGGTTGCATAATCGGAGCGGAAGTCAGCATGCCCTTTAACTTGGTGAAAGCTTCGTGGCATGCCTCAGTCCACTCAAATTGAGTATCTTTTAACAGAAGGTTGCACAGTGGTCTAGAGATAGCGCTGAAATCTTTTATAAACCTTCTGTAAAAGCCTGCATGCCCTAAGAACGATCTGATATCTCTAACGGTTTTTGGGATGGGCAAATTTGAGATCAGATCTATTTTTGACTTGTCAACTTCCATTCCCTTGGATGAAACAATATGGCCAAGGACTATTCCCTGGCGAACCATGAAGTGACACTTCTCCCAATTTAGCACCAGGTTCTTCTCTTCACATCTGACAAGGACTTTTCCCAAATTACTTAAGCAGTCTTCGAAAGAATTACCAAAAACGGAGAAATCATCCATGAAGACCTCGAGGAAACGCTCCACCATGTCACTGAATATGCTTAGCATGCAGCGTTGGAAAGTAGCGGGAGCATTGCACAGTCCAAAGGGCATTCGCCGGTAGGCGAAAGTTCCGAAGGGACATATGAATGTGGTTTTCTCTTGATCCTCAGGGGCGATTTCTATCTGATTGTATCCTAAGTATCCATCCAAGAAGCAGTAGTATGGGTGGCCTGCTACCCTTTCCAAAATTTGGTCCAAAAAAGGTAGCGGAAAATGGTCCTTCCGTGTGACTGCATTGAGCTTTCTGTAGTCAATACATACCCTCCAACCTGTGGGTATCCGGGTAGGGATGAGTTCATCCTTAGCATTCTTGACTACAGTGACGCCGGCTTTCTTTGGTACGACCTGGGTAGGGCTGACCCATTGACTATCTGAAATCGGATAGATGATACCCACGTCCAGAAGTTTTAAGACTTCAGCCCTAACCACCTCCTGCATGGTGGGGTTAAGTCGGCGTTGCATTTGTCTGGAATGTTTTGCATTTTCTTCCAGGTAAATATGGTGCGTACATACGTAAGGGTCAATGCCTTTAATATCAGCCACAGTCCATGCTATTGCACCCTTGTGCTGCTTAAGTATTTCCATTAATTGCTCCTCTTGGTCCTTGTTTAGGTGCGATGAAAATACAACTGGGAACGTTTCATCATCCCCAAGGTACGCATATTTGAGGTCAACTGGAAGGGGTTTCAACTCAGGTTTGGGTGGCCTCACCTGAGAGGGAAGAGACTTAGACCCCGATGGTACTAGCTTCTCAGCTTTTGGGTTCCACACACTACTGGCCATCTAACAGTATCATCTTCAATGTCAAGAGAATGAGGCAAATCAGATTCAAAGGGACAAAGGGGCACAAGGAATTGGGGTCAGTTGATTCCGTAAGAGATTCTTGAACAATGGCCTCAATCATGTCAATCTCTTCAAAATCAGGACCATCATCCCTCATTTGTTTGCACGCATTGAAAACATTGAGCTCAATGGTCATGTTTCCAAAAGAAAGCTTCATTACCCCGTTTCGGCAATTGATCAGTGCATTTGAAGTGGCTAGGAAGGGTCTACCCAATATTACCGGAATTTGAGCATTAGGATTTGCCACGGGTTGGGTATCCAAAACGATGAAGTCCACTGGAAAGTAGAACTTCTCGATTTGTACTAAGACATCTTCTACCATCCCCCTCGGTTTCTTTATTGATCTGTCAGCGAGCTGAAGAGTGACCTGAGTAGGTTTCAACTTGCCTAGCCCCAACTGTTGATAAACCGAGTAAGGAAGTAGATTGACACTCGCCCCCAAGTCGAGTAAAGCTTGTTCTATCCGAAAGTTTCCAATGATGCACGATACTGTGGGGCATCCCGGATCTTTATATTTAGGGAGAGCATCTTGTCTTAAAATCGAGCTTGCTTGCTTGGCCAAGAAAGCTTTCTTAGAAACATGCATCTTACGTTTGATTGTGCATAAATCTTTGAGGAACTTAGCGTAAGATGGAATCTGTTTGATGGCATCCAAAAGCGGGATATTAATCTTGACTTCTCTGAAGATATCCAGAATCTCCTCATTTGGGGCCATCCTCTTTGGCGATCTTAGTCGTTGGGGGAATGGGGCCATAGGCTTGTACTCAGAAATTTCGGGTACCTTCCCTTTGTCATCACCAACCTTTTCTAAGACTTCTTTAGATTCAGACTTATTTGAAGAAACTTTTTGATCCGAGGATGCAGGTGATTTTCCTTTTTTTGGATCATCTTTCGAAATTTCTTTACCACTCCGCAAAGTGGTCACAGCTTGCACCTGCTCCTTTGAGGTAGAGGGACCTGTATTGGCCACTTCGTATTGCCCCTTAGGGTTCGGGTGTGTTTGGGCTGGGAAAGCCCCCTTCTCCCTGTTTTGGAGGGCATTGCTGAGTTGGCCAATTGAGGTTCTCACCTCTTTTTGAAAGTCTAGAAAAGATTGTTGATTGTTTTGAATGATGGAATTCTGAGTTTGAATTAAATTTGTCAGCAGATCCTCCAAAGACCTATTTTGAGACTGTGGAGGGGGTGGTGTGTATTGGGCTCCTTGTGTTGAGGGCCTAAAGTCACCACCTTGATGTGTAGGTCTTTGGGGGACCGACTCCTGATTAGCAGTAGGCCCATTCCTCTAACTGAAATTGGGATGGTTCCTCCAGGTGGGGTTGTACGAGAGTTGATTGTTGAAAGGCCTCTGATAAGCAGTGGTTGCATTGGCCTGTTCCTATAACACATCTTTGAAAGCAGGGATTGTTGGACAATCCTCTGAAGAGTGGGTGTCACAGTCACAAATACCACACACGGTGACGGGCTGTTTACTCCTCCCCATTTCTATGGCTTCAATTTTTCTAGTTAGGGATGCTACTTTTGCATTGAGTTCCATTTCATCGTCCTGAAGTCGATATATTCCCCCTCCCTTAGGATTATTCGATTGCCTTGGATTATCAACTCCATCTGAAGTGTCCCAATTTTGGGCACTTTCTGCAAGAGAATCTAAGTATTCCCATGCTTCATCTGGGTTTTTGCTCAAAAACTCACCATTACACATCGTTTCAACGAATTGGCGCATTTCAGAAGTTAACCCATCATAAAACATACCAATTACGCGCCATGATTCGAATCCATGATGTGGGCAGGCTTGTAAGAGCTCTTTGAAGCGTTCCCAACACTTGAAGAAAGACTCTTTTTCTTTTTGTTTGAAATTCATCATGTGTCTCCTCAAAGTGTTGGTTTTGTGAAGTGGGAAAAACTTTTTCAAGAACTCTCGCACCATAACATTCCAAGTGGTAATCGAATTGGGCCTAAGGGAATGCAATCATATTTTTGCCTTCTCCTTCAGTGAAAAAGGGAATAATCTAAATTTGACTATGTCCTCCCCAATATTATTGAAGTGTAAAGTGGCACATACTTCTTCAAATTCTCTTAAGTGCGAATACGCACTTTCTGAATCAAGGCCATGGAACTTAGGGAGTAATTGTATCACGCCCGGCTTTATTTCAAAATTTCCCACATTAGGTGGGATGACCATACAAGAAGGTGTGGTTGTCCGTGTGGGTTGAAGGTATTCTCATAAACTCCTAGCCCTTTGGTTAACCGCCCCATTATTATCATTTTCATTCCGATCGTTCCGATCATCATTGTTGTTGCCACTACCGGACCCACTTGCCATTGGTGATGGTCTCAAAGAACTTGATGGAATTGGAGATTCAAAGTTTTCAATAATTCTCTTAATCGGAGACTCCTTCCTTCTTAATCGGTGCCCTGAATCTCTTTGCCAAATTGGCGGGGGCCTATCCTTCTTTTTGGGAATCTTGATTTTTTTTTATTTAAAAAAAATTGATGAAAATAAAGAAACTAACTTAGAACAGCAACTAACCTCACTAGAGGTCAAAAAGTTCACCTCAGCCCTTCACTCGAACTTATGAAGTTAACTCGACCAGGTTAGCCCCCAGGTAAGTGGTGAGGTCACAACGGTCCCGCTTAAAAACCACTTGCCTCGAATAGCTTGACTATCTCCCCTTTTGGGACAAGGCTTTTCTTAGGCATCGAGTTTAACCAAAGAACGCAGCTTTAGGCCTTAGTTTCACTTTTCTTCCTTAAGGAGTTAACTACAAAGAAAAATAAATCCTAAAAAAAAAATTGGAAGATTTTGGTAACTTTTTGGAGTTTTCTAAAAATCAATGAAGTGAATTGCTAACATTCCATGCACTTTCCTAATCCAAATTAGGGTAGTTTCAACATTCCATGCATGCACCCCTTATTTCTAGCAAGATGCCAAAAGTAATGCACAATTTAAATAGGAAAGACAGAAAGTTACCTTTACTGGTGCTCCCCGGCAACGGCGCCAAAAACTTGATCGGTCCCCAAGTGTAGGGTACGATTGTAGTAATAATCTGGTAAATCCAGGTCGATCCACAGGGAGCAATGCTTTTCAAGAAACCTTCCAACTTTGACCTATCCTAAATAAACACTAATCTGGCCTGAATAGAAACTAATTCAATTAGATAACTAAATATAAAATGGTTAATTACAATGCTTTCCAAAAATAAAAGAACTATTGTAATAAAGGAAACCTAATCTAAGCAATCCTAAAATATCTAAAAACCTGCAAAAGAACACACAAATCAAACGACCAATTTAATATAAAAAAAATCAAAACAAAATTTTCTAAATTAGGTCCTACTTACCAAAATCTATTTTTATGCATATATGAATGAACTATAATGCCCTAATTGCTAACAATGCAATTTTATGCAAGTTTCTAACTATATGATGCATGCTGTAAAAAATTCTAAGTATGGAAACTATTGCGCAGCCCTGTTTTCACTGGACTGTACGACTGGCCTAAGATGGTGCGAACCTAAATCTAATGGCTGGGATCAATAGTGTGATGATGCATGAACACAACAAAAAAAGAAAAACCAAAAAAATGACTTAAAACGAAAAAGATATGATCACCTAAAGATGCCTACTTGAACTGTTTTGTTGCTGAAATCTGAACGCAGGCTTACCAACTACCCCTGTTTGAGCCTCTGGTTGACATGGTTCCCGAGGTTATTTTTCGCTGAAATTCTGGGGTTTCAAAGTCCAATTACCATAGTTTAAATCTGCTATTTTTTGGACAAAAATATTAACGTTTACCTGGTTTTTAAATCATGCACTTTTGTAACCAAGTGGGGTCAATTCTGCTGAATTGTGCAGGATTTTTCACTATTCACTTATCAGATCCGAATTTAGTGTTTCTAATCAGTTGTTAATCTTGTGATTTCAGAAACAAAAACTTGTTCTAATGCAATTTCTAAATATGATGTATGTAGAAAAACACTATCCAACCATAGATTATGCAAGTAACAAAAATTGTAAGTTTTTATATGGAAAGATGCAAGTTGGGGTTTCTAAATCAAGAACTTGCAAATAATAAAAAAAATGATCAGGATATTAACTTTAAATAAAAACAAAAGGGGTGGAAAAAAATAAAAAGTGGAAACGATGTATCAAAGATCTAGAAACTAGACGATCATACAAGTATTGAAAATGCGATAATGAAGTCCTCTCTTCTCAGAGTAGGAAAGAAAAAAAACAAATGCAAGTGATTACCTGATGTCTCTCGACTTTTAATCCATTTATTTTATTTTCAAAAACCTAGATCTAATCATGTGAAATATTGTCTCCAATAAAAACACATAAAAGAACTGGAAATAAAACAATTAAATCACTTACATAAAGAACACGCATAATCAATCCAAGTAGTGTCTTTTATTCCTTGATCTTTGAATACAAGAAATTAAGATTCTTCCCTCTTTTTCATTCTCTCAACATGGCCTCTCAACCTATGCCTAATAGAATTAAAAGAAAGAAGAAGAAAGGGACTTAGAGAGAAAGGGTGGATGGGAGTGGAAAGGAAAGATAGAGAGCCTCCAAAATTGCTACCCAATAGTCTTGGACGTCCAGCCCTCTTGTATGGCTCCTTTTTATGCTTTTTGCAAATCTTTTTTTAGTAAAGAATCTCTCATCTTTAGGGCTCTTGTTTCCTTGTGTAGAGATTCTAGCTTAGGCTCCAAGCTAGCTTCTTTCTTTGGAAAGACTTTTAAATTAGAGAGATCTCCTTGCCTTATTAGGTTTCTTGATGAACACACCTTCCTTTTATAATTCCAAGAATATCTCTAAATATTGCATGATGATGTAGAGTGAAGAAACTTTCCAAATATTGAGATTTCTTTCAATTCCCGCCTAAAACTATATCAGTCAACTTCCCGAGGTCATATCTCCCTCAATATAGCTCTGATTTATGTAATCTTGGGCTCCACGGATATCTACTCGAAAAGAGCTTTCCAACGGTGTCTAGATTGCACCGATCCGACACTCGGTTTGATAATCATGGCCATTTTAAGTTGCTGCTCCATAAAAATCCGGGAATAATTGTGCACAAATGGAAGCTTCTATGTTGGCATCCAATGGTGTGTGTGGGGTCCATGTTGGACGTCCAAGGCATGCTTGGACTCTTTCCTTGCTTGCTTATTTGACTTTCATTTGACCTCTCTTCTCAAATGTCATCAATGTGGGTCCCATGTTGATTTCTCCTACAAATTGAAAGGAATAAATTTATCATTAATTACATGTAAGAAAATAAACATGAATAATGCATGGGACCCTACATGTCTAATGATGCACCCAAATGACAAACTTTTCAAAAATAGCACATGGTGATAAAAATAGCAAATATGGATTGATGAAGCCAAAAACTAATTTTTTGGGGGTGATGAATGAGATGAAAAATCCTAATTTCACAAAAGTCATGCAATTCAATGAATTTTGACCAATTCTGAACATTTTCCAAAAATATCCCCAAATACATGTAATCATGAAATTAAGTGCAATTATATGCAATTAAACCTAATTAAGTCCACAAATGCTTATGAAATGATGACCTAATGACCTAATTTTGTGGACTTATCACCTGTGAAGTACAGGGGTTGGTTGTGCCTTGTTTTGCCAAGTAGGAGGTCTTCCTTTGTGAAGGCGATGGTTGCACTAGCTGCCTTTTGAACCGAGAGGCATTCAATGCATGATCCTCTTCCTCAGTTTTCTTCTTTCCACCCTTTGAGAAAGCTTCTGAGTTTTTGACCTAGTAGTCCATTTCAATTTGGAGGACTTGCAAGGCATGTTTGTCGACATCCTCATTCAGCTTTTGTAATTCTGAAATGAGATTATCACGAGTGCATGGAGACATTCGTAATAAATCTAGGACGTGCAGACGTGCAGGTGTGCTTGAAGTGTTCAATCAAGTCATACTTGAAAGCCTCCTTAGGGCCTGTATGTTCATCATTGTTGCCACTAGGGGCACTTACAACATCTTTTCCCAAAGGATTTACATATGTAAATGAAGATTGGTTGTAATTCTTGTGGTAGTCCCGGCCAGAGAGGGTGCCTCTACCAACTTCGAGAGCTTCTTGAGAAGGGTCTTCGTTGTCTTTCAGATCAAGAGGCTGTCGTTTTTCATTTGCTGAGGATGTATCTGCAGCAGAGTTGCCATCCTCAGTGATTCTGTTGCACGGAGCATTTTCTGGGAACAAATCCTGAACAGCATCCAGCAGCCTTTCTTCTTCGTTGACCAATTCATCGTCCCAAGCATCAATAGCTGGAGATTCTTCAGTCAGGAAGGGTGTGAGCTTTGAAGTCACAGTCTCAGGAGAAGAAACCTGAGAGGGTGTCATCTCAGTGAAAGTCACGTGAGATGAGGTGGCTCCAAAGGATACATTGCTAGGCGTCGTCGAAGTGTAAGTGATCTCGCCAGACGATGCTTCGGAAGAGCTATAATCCCGAATTATCACATTATAGGAAGCTCTAACAGGAGACTTTGCCTGATCGGAGCCAGACTCATCCTCGGATGTAAGAGGATCGTCTATCTAGCAATTTTCTCCATTTTCAGGAGTTAAGGGAGGATGTACCTGATGGTCTTCAGGGACTTCAGGCTCTAGATTTCAAGGAAGCTCATTGACGCGGTCTTGCTCTTGTTCTAGAGCGAGACGCTGTAAGATCCTTGCATATTCTTCAAGATCAGACATGGGAGCCAAATCTTCTTCTTCATCAGCTCTTTGTGGCTCAACATAGTTGATTTCCACTAGAGCAATGACGGGTGCTGGGTCAGCAGCATTTTCTTGTACAGCCTCTTGGTCTTCTTCATCATCAGACTAGGATCCTTGCGGCTGTAAGGGGTTATACCAGATTACTGGCATAAGATGAGTCTTAGGAACCCATTCTTCATCGGAGAGATATTCTCCTATTTCAAGGGATTCCTCCCACTCGTCAGTGTAGTTGGATTCGAATCCATCATCGGTGTCGCTAGACTCGTATCCATCAATGGAGAATCCAACTACCGAATTGCAAGAGTATGATGCCCCCTGCGTGGCTTCTTTGAATTGAGGTGGCATGAAATCACTAAGAGTGAATTTTCTTACCCCCTTTGAAGTGTTTAGAAGGGACAATTTTGTTGCCTCCAGTAAAGCGATAAAGGAGGCCTTTGCCTTTTCTTGGACTTCTTGTTTTGGCTGGGTCTTCTCTTGCCGTTTGAGCTTGAGGAGATGTTTCCTAGCCTGCCTTCACTGTTGAGCTGTAGGCTTTGTTTTCACGACCTCCTAATTTTCATCTTCTAGGAGATCGGGATGTACCCATATGGGTTGTCCGTCTAGTGTCGGGTAAGGAACAAGTTCCTCGGATGCCTGGATTGTGTTTATCACCTTGAAGGAAGTAGTGATCTTCTTCTTCGGTGATTTTGATGTTTGTCCACATGTCACCATGTTGCCGGAGGCAGACCCATAGTTTTTGTCGAAGGTGATGACTCTGTTTTTCCACATCTCATTTATTTTCTCTCTCACAACGAAGCATTGATTGAGAGGATGCGAGATCATCTGGTGGTATGGACAGTATCGAGGATCGTTGGTTTTGCCAACATCACCCGGTCTTTTAGGTTCGGGCAAAGTGAGCTTGCCGTTTGCCATGAGTGCCCTGAAGATTTCATCAACATCTTCATCGAATGGGTATTTCTTTTCTACTTGCTCTTTGAAGGCATCTGAGAGTTCAGGTCTCTTACCAGCAGCTTTGTTTTCAGCTTTCTTTGGTGGCTGAGGAGCTGACTTGGTCTGCACATTGAGGGCCTCTTTTTTCTTTGGTTTAGAGGTTGCAATGGCGGTTGGCTCTTTTCTTGATGATTTCTGACTGTTAAGGTCTTTAATCACCATTTCAGCTTCCATGGAAGCTTCTACGAGTTCTCCCAAGTTCTTTGATTTGCTGCCGATGATCATGGAGTGGATTCTAGCTCTCATATTATCTCGGCAGATGTCGACTAGCGACGCTTGTGGCAATACATCAGAGCATTTGTATGCCATTGCTTTCCACTTATGAATGAAGTCATATGTTGACTCATTCTCCCCCTGTTTTAGGCTGCACAGCTAAGCCATAGTAGCGGAATGATCCTCACCTTTGAAGTGAGTCAGGAAGCGTGTCTCTAGCATGGCCCAATTTTGGATGGAGTCCTCCGGCAAAGTGGAGTACCGGTCGAAGGCCGTACCTTTTAGGGTACTTGCAAAGAGGTGGATCTTGAGTGCATCTTGATCCGCAATAGCTCCCGTCAAGATCTTGAAGTGGATGACGTATTGTCTGGCTTATCCTTTTCCCGTATATGTTTGGAGAGTAGGATGTTTGAATTTTGTAAGGAACGGGACCGAGTCCATCCATAAGGGATATGGTGGCATGATCCCATGCTCCTTAAGTATATCCTCTTCTTTTGCTTTGGCGAGGATACTGTCTACGTCCTTTTTGGTAAGGGCGCATGACTCATTTTCTTCTCCGTTTACCTCATCTTCTTGATGATTTGGAGGAGGTTCATTGTTTGCCTGATTTTGGAAGGCGAGGAGAAGGTTTTCCATTAGAGTTTCAATTCTCTGCTGGCCTTGTTCCAACTGCTGGATGTGTGTGATCACATCATCTTGAGGTGGATTGCGGGGTGGTGGCTCAGAAATTGTAGCCAGGACGTTCATCCCTCGAGATTCGAACGAAGAAACTGTCATGGTGACTGAGCTGGGGCTCATTCTTTTTGATAAAGAGCTCGAGGAAGGATCACTCTGCCGTCCTTTGCTTGAAGGACCAGGGGATTCTTCTGCGTGTCTTCTTGTCTAGGAGACGCTGCGGGTCACCGGACGTCGGACATGAATTTTTGTTGCTAACTTTTGGCGTCTTCTAGTTTTTCCAACCATATGGACAGCAGCAACTTGGTCGGGTCTTTCTTTTTCGACCCATTTGTGAGAGACTTGAAGTGTAGGAGGCTGGGTCCTTTGCTTCTCTAGTCTCTTTTATCGATACGACGCGCGGCGGTGTATACGATGAGCAATTTGAGCTTCGGTCAGCTCTGGCTGGGCTTTGACAATGAAGGATGTGCTCCCTCGGGCGGAGCAGCCGAGCCTGTCTTCTTTGTAGATGGGCAAGGACAGGATGCGGACCTGGTCCTTCGCCTGTTGCAGCGAAGCTTTGAATTTTTCGAGTTCTGCCCCTGTAGATATGAAGGGTCAAGCCGAAGGATTGTAGGCCTTAGCAGGTGCCTGCAGAGGCCTTGTGATGCATGATCTGATTTTGGGCTTGTAAGAACAAGCCGGCTCATGCTGGGTTGACTTGGGAGTCAGGTTGGAGATGGGTCTATCCTCTTTTATGTAGTTAAGAGGGTAGAACTGGTTCTCCTTGAGTGGGGCCAGGTATGCTGGCTTGGTGGATGTTTGGGACCTTCTTTGTTTTGGTGAAGGTCTTGGGGACCAAGTCTTGGGATAGACCTGGTCGTTTGCGGGTCGAGGCTTTGTGGGGGTGCCACGGGCTTCGGGCCTTTTGGTGCTCGCCTTTGGTGTCACGGTAGTGACATGTTGAGAGGCGAGCTTCTACTTCTTGGAAGGAGCAGTTTGTTCTTTGGGAAGTGGGAATGGTCCTAGTGTCCCAAAGACGATAGTCCGGGGAGTTAAGGTCAACCTGGAGTTCAGAGAGTTGCCGAGGGAGTTGACGCTTCGGCAGCTGATGGGGCGCTTGTAAGTGCGCGTGATTTACTTCTGTTGAAGCATGAGCTGGTGCTTGTTCTCATCGAAAGTAATGGTTAGCGAAGCTGCCATTGTTAGTTTTTCGAAAAATTTCTGAAACAAGACCACATCCATTAGTAATCACAAGAATATAATGATCATAAATGGGAAGTTCTATGGCTTTGTCTTTTCAAATCACTCAAGGGATATGACCCAAGCAATATGAAGAAGGCAAAAGGCCATAGAGGGTACAATTGTTCTGATTGCAAGTTTAGTGAGCCCAGAATGAGCGTCCCAGTGACTGCTAGAAACAATTGTGAACCTAAATTCGACTTATCGAGAATCAGAGCTTGCTCGAGGTAAGAAGAATATAAGGTTGGAGTTACAAATGTGCCGGTCGCGAATACAGTAGACCCTAAAAGGGCGTACTAGTACCGCTAGACACAAATGTTTGGAGACCGCATCCATGAGATGAGATTCTCTATTTTGAAAGGTCAAGAATGGATTCATCAGAGAGAGCAGATGGTATTCCGATCCAAATACGGTCTCAACGATTTCCGCGAGTGCCAGTACTCAGAAGGGAATGAACCATAATTTCTCGATTCTGAATCCAAAAATGTCGAGTTTTTTTTTTTTAAAGGTCAAGATCGGGTTCATCAAAGAGAGCAAAAGGCATTCTAATCTGAACACAGGCTCAACGATTTCCGCGAATGCCAGTGCTCAAAACGGAGGAGACCAAAATTTCTCCGATCTTAACCCAAAAATGACGGAAGTTTTTTTTTTTAAATTTTTTTAAAAAAAATATTTTTTTAATATTTTTTATATTTTATATTTTTTATTTTAAAATTATTTATTTTGAAAAAAAATTTATTTAAAAGACGAGAGAGTACACATAGGCCTCCTAACCCGGTCTTATGAAATCTCGATTGATAGAATTGCCCCCTAGTAAGGGTAGGATTACTTAATGAACCCATTTGGAGGACCCTTGCCTAGAACAGTCAAGATGTCTCCACACTCTGGACAAGGCTTTTCTTGAATCAACCGTGATCAAAGAACACAATTGGTTTAACCTTAGTGGTCTGTCTTTTTTTTTTTAAATCTCAAATAGACTGATCGAAGAGAAACGATGGCCCAAATCCTTAGTCGAACAGGCTCAACATTTCTGCAAGCACGATGAACGATAGGAGAGGATCAAGGTTTCTCAATTTTGAATCCAAACTGAGAAATCTGATTTTTTTTTTTAGATCTCTAATGAACTCATCGAAGAGAAATGATGGCCAAATCCTTAGTTGAACAGGCTCAACATTCCTACAAGCACGATGAACGATAGGAGAGGATCAAGGTTTCTCAATTTTGAATCCAAACTGAAAAATCTGATTTTTTGATTTTTTTTTTAGATCTCTAATGAACTCATCGAAGAGAAATGATGGCCCAAGTCCTTAGTCGAACGGGCTCAACATTTCTGCAAGCACGATGAACGATAGGAGAGGATCAAGGTTTCTCAATTTTGAATCCAAACTGAGAAATCTGACTTTTCATTTTTTTTTTTTGAAAAGAGAAAGAGTGGAAATAAATTCAAAGAATTAGAAATTTCTAAAAAATATCATCTCATTTTTTTTAGATGCGGAATCCAACATAGGCCACCAATTAGAAAGTAGCCAAGGAATCGAGAAAAGAAGTATATGCATAGAGCAAAAGATATGATATGCAAATATTTCATTTCTAGCATCGTGTTCTCAAATGAACGAGTCCCACTGGGTGTGCCAGCTTGATGGACCACGCGTTCTGCTCGGTGCTACCGAGGTCGGCGGACTGTGGGAGTCCGTTTGATTCGGCCCTTTCGCGTCTAGGGGGCAAAAGCATGCATCAACATTTTTTTGTGTGTGAGTGTGCCAGATTTTCTATTTTTACTTGGAATTGCAAGTGGAGATCCAGGGATCGACCTTCGCAAATAAAAAGGAAAGATCTAACTTCCCAGGAGATTGTGGGGGACTCGTTCAGATTGACGGTCGCAAGCCATGTGTAGACTTCGCCATCATTCATGCAGATGAGAACAGAGGATGCTCTTGATTCGCTTGGCTTGGCTATAACCTCAGATTTTTAGAGGACAAAGACCAAGAGGAGGTCCTATGTCCAATAAAAAACTAAGTAGACAGGCTGAAAAGCCATGTCTAAGCTAGTGGAGGTAGAAGGAGAAGGCAAGGACCTTTGGGGGGGTACCCCCCAAGGGACTTTTGTCACCTTGTAGTGGTGGTCGGTGCAGAACTTCGCAGAGTTTTCTCTCTTTCTTTCTCTAGATTTTCTATGCTTTTTTCTGATCTGATTTTTATCTCTGGAAGTTGTTTGATTTTTCCGATCTTTTTCGATCTGGAATTCTTTGGAATGCTCTCCTATTTATAGGCATTTGGTATCCATTTAGGAGGGTTTATGGGCTTTTATTGTCATTAAGCCGCATAATGGGAGGAGTTACAGGGTTTAATTCCTTTATTTTGTAATTCCTTTTTCTTGGCTTCTGATTGGCTGGAGGAGATTGAGGGCATTTAATCGACTTTAATCACCATGATGGGAGGAGTTTCATGTTTTAAATGCCATGAATCTCTTGACTTGTAACTCCCATTTGCTTGCTTCTGATTGGGCCATCCAAAGAAATGAATTAATGACTGCAATAAAGCTAGTCAATTAATCACATTAAGTGGTCGCCGAGCAATCAAAGAGTCGCGGGCCGTGCCACATATTTTGGAGTTCCTTTGGCGATGATCATTGATGGATCTCTATGTAGATTGACATCGGATGACCATGTAACTTCAGGTATTGGTTGCCAACAGCAGATCGGTGCCATCTGCCCTGACGATTTCTCGATCGGTCGGATAGAAAGCACACTTTTTTGGTTGACCGGTTGGCGATCAATACTGATTTTGATACTCATGATGATTGACCCGTGATTTTGATGGTTGTTGAAGGATTTGTTGTCTCAAAAGTGTTAATTTTGGAAAATCCCAAGAGTTGGAAGCTTTGAATCGCGAAAAACGACGAAAAATTAGGCTTTCCGGGGCTAACCCGGCAATTCCGGGCTCCATGGACCAGGGTCGCAGGGGTGGGGGAAATTTTCCCTTTTTGTCCCGTTTTGCGGCCGTTTTTTATGTTTTTCGATTCTTTTTTCTTCTGTATTTTTTCTTGACATTTTTTTATCATCTATTGGCCTGATTTCCCTATAGAAAACTTGACGAGAATCCTTGCATTTTGGAGTGCAAAGTTTCCAATTTTCCAGGAAAGTCGAAGACTGCGTAGAGCTGCCGATTTTCCGTCTTAATGCTGAAACTGGGGCAAACGATGTCAGAATGACCTGAAATTTGAGGTGAAGCCTCCTGAGCAATAAATAAGACCAACCATAGGCTTTTGTTTGAGTTTTGAAGTCGTTTGGGGTCCTATCGTCAGTAGACTTATTTTTGTCGCGATGAAGATGTCGCGGCTTGATTTGCGGTCAACCGATGCCCGATTGACTTGAAATTTGACAGGGAACCTATTGGAGTCATTTTGAGATGATCCATAGGCTCTGTCTTGGAAACCATAGTCCCGGAGAGCTTCGCCGCCGAGAGGCCTGATTTGGCTTCCGAGCGTCAAAGTCTGGTCAAATGTTGTAGAAATGACCTAAAACTTGACGTGTAGCCCTTTGTAAGCATTTTGAAGCCGTCCATGTGCTCTATCTGCTGAGTGATGGCCTCAGTGGTTCTCGCGGCCGAGAGGCTTGATTTAGCCGTTCGAGGGTTGATGTAGGGTCAAACATTGTTGGTTTGACTTGGAACTTGACGTGGAGCCTTTTGGATGTATTTTGAGACCATCCATAGGCTCTGATCGAAGATTTGGTGTCTTCGATGCTGTCACCGCCGGGAGCTCCTGTTCAGCTATCGGAGAAGCGAAGTTAGGCCAAATGATTTTGAAATGGCCCGAAACTTCTTGTGTACTCCTCTATTGGCTGGCTTGAAGGACTTGCAGTTTTTGTTTGATTCTGACAAGATTTGATTTTTGGAAGTAGAATTGCCTATTTATGGTAGGCTGCAGCTTCATTTAGTTCTCTTGAGTTTAGAGAAGCAAAGTGACACATTTTTTTTGTGTCAACAGTTGCATACTAAGACCATCCAATGGGTCAAGGTACAATGGGAGAACCACAGTCCAGAGAAAGCTACGTGGGAGCTGAAGAAGCAGATTCTGAAGGCGTACCCTTATCTTTTTCCAGATGAGGTATGTTTAGGCATTTGGGGGACCAAATGTTCTTTTTAGTTGTGAGAGTTGTAAGGTCCGTAACCTTACTGGGTCAATTGGGCCCAATAACAGGCCCTGACCTATTTAATTTATTATTATTATAATTAATTATATTTTAGATATTTAAGTGGGTTTAGATCATGAACGAGTTTCTTTTAGCATTAGATTAGTATCTGCGAAGTTTCATTCGATTCCGAGTTCGTTTGATCATAGCAAAGGGGTAGTTTACAATTTAGGAAAAATTGAGTGTTTTTCCGAAATATTCCAAACACCTTGATTTTGGGTTCTTTGGAAAGGTTTCATCGCGTTGATCATTTTTTGTCTCTTGACTCATCACGATCCGACAATCAGAAACCCTTCAAGTGGTCCATTGTTCACCAGACTCACTTAAGGGGCAACTTAGTCTTTTCTTTCCCTCTCTTCTTCTTAAATGAGGATTAGCCCTAATCCCTCATTGTTTTTGCAACGAACGAGAACAACGGCCCCTTTTCTTCTTCCTCTTCATCTTCTCAAGCCTAGAGTTTTTGGGAGAGATCATCTCGAAGATCCGAACCGCACATCTTCTTCCTCGCGGTCTTCTCTTTCCGTCGATTCTAGTTTGGTAAGATTTCCCTCATGCTAATCTTTCAATCATCTTCTCTTTTGGTTAGATTTAGGTTTGATCATGATCTTTTCCTCTCTTTTTTTCTCCTTGGCGTTTTTGGTTACGTTTGGTTGGTTAGATTGTGGATCTTGCGGTAGAAAGGCTTCTCCTCGAGTTTGACCCAAGTTTCTATCTTCTTCTTGGTTGAGGCAAGTACATATGCATTTCATAATATATATCTGTATTGTTCTTATTGATCTGGCTATGATTCTTGATAGATTTCTCATTAATTCCAAGCCTTTCTAATTTTAATTGGAAATTATATGCTAGGTTAAGTTTTTGGATAAATTAATGATATTAGGTTGCTTAGAACTTGATTAATTTAATTCAATGGAATGGAATGGATGAATGTGATGAATGGGTGCACGGAGGTTCATTTTCTGCAGGATTGGTCTTGGAATGGACTAAGGAGGAAAAGGGCGGGAACCCATTTTCGGGCTATAGGTTTGATGTCCGATCGATCGGTCGCCTTGTGCGATCAATCGGACAGTGAACAGTCCTCAAATTAACTGTGACCGTTTGCAGACCGATCGATCGGTCATACACCCCGATCGATCACACTGTGAAAACTCGCAGGTAACTGGGAGGTGCCCAGTGCCGATCGATCGGTCCGATCGATTGGTCACTCAGTCTGATCGATCGCACTGTGCACTAACTGAAAGGTGTTCAGTGCCGATCGATCGCACATTCGGTATGATCGATTGGAGGGTGCATGGTCACTGAAACTTCGAAGACTTGTAACTTTCAATCCGCCCGTTGGATTTCTACGTATAATATACCGTTGGAAAGCCCATGAGACGTAGAATCCAATGGTTATGTTTTATCACAATCGAAGGTCTGGAAGTGACGTAAAAACTTGAATTATGGTTCAACTTTTGTTATTTGGAAAAGAGACTATTTAACTTAGGTTTGGGCCTTAGATGTTAGAACCCATGAACCTACTCTCACTTGACCATTAATGGGGATTGAAATCGAAACACGTGGCTTGGTGTGAATTTGATTGGGTTGTCTAGGTATTCATGTATTACATATGGTATAACCGAATGGATATGGAACTGAACCAATAGATGCTTAGCGTGATTGTACACTAAGGGATTTCCTTAGAAGCATCGTTGATCCAACTTCCATACGTACTCTGTTAGGACATGTGGGGTACAGGAATGACATCATTTGCCTAGGATTGGATTGTAATTCTTCCTTGATTTATGACTTGTATCTGTTAATATTATTCCTTGTACACTCTCTTGACATAAAATACTTAACTAATTATGAAACATAAATTCTTATAGAATTTAGGACTTGGACCTGACTTAGAGTGTACCTTAGGAACCTGTGTCTTGTATTGATAAACATAATTGGCTAGAGCAATGAAAGGGATTATCACGTGGATCACTTGTCTTGTATTGTCTTAAATGAGATAATCCCTAAGCTCTTGTCTTATACATGGAACTAGCCAGACTTGCTTGTCCTGTTTGTCCTTGTGTCAAAACCACTCTATTATTGTTTGCATATCATGGCCATCTGCAGTTTGGGGTTTTAATGACGAATTGGTTACTCGGTTGTCGGGGTGGGCAGTCAGCATAGCACGGCGTCCATGGCGTTGAATAGCTGGGAGCGGGCTAGGACCGTGCTGCTATTCCTATGACCGGGAGCTAGGATCCTACTAGAGCCGGACTTTGGTGTCAGTAGTCCGGATTGGATTATTACTGGTACCCCGGGAGGTGGCTTTGGACATCCTCGGAGTCTCCCTCTTATTCTTGTTTTGCATTGCATGGATAGTGGTTATTGTTAGATGGTTGCTAGGATTCTTGTTATTTTTTCTATATATTACTCTTGCTTTATGCCTAGCTTTGCATTCCTTGTATTCATATGATCTTATACTTGTCATTACTCTATACTTGATGCATGTCATGTTATTATGCTTTGTTTATCTATTGCTCAACATGTCAGTTGACTCTGTTCCTTGGTGTGCAGACACCTCAGGTGAGTACTACTATGAGGAGCAGACCGGTGAGGAGATCCCAGAGGATCTCCAACCAGCAGAGGAGGACGAGAGTGGCGTGCTGATGACGTAGAGTAGCGTCATCATACCTGGCACGAAAGAGATACATTGGGATTCACTAGATATATTCTTTTATTCATTATTTCTCTCGTTGGACCTTTCTTTGATTGTATTGGTTTTATTTTATTGGCCTTGTTTATTGAGTTGGGCAATGTAATAAATTACTTAACTCCTTAGTTTTGTTTATTTACTCTTGCAACTTTAAATTCAATGGAAGTTATTATTCATCATTTTGATATTCCATATGCCTAGATTTGTATGAATTCCGTATTTCATTAATGTCTTGAGGCTTGAAATGTAATATCCTCACAGAGGACTTACGATCTTTGGGATTAAAGGATAAAATTTTAATTAGTCCTAAAATTCACTCTCCGGATCCGGTTTATTCCTTAATTGGGTCTGGGGGACGTGACATTCTCCCCCTGTTTTAGGCTGAAAAGTTGAGCCATAGTAACGGGATGATCCTCACCTTTGAAGTGAGTCAGGAAGCGTGTCTCTAGCATGGCCCAATTTTGGATGGAGTCCTCCGGCAAAGTGGAGAACCAATCAAAGGCCGTACCTTTTAGGGTACTTGCAAAGAGGCGGATCTTGAGTTCATCTTGATCCGCGATAGCTCCCGTCAAGATTTTGAAGTGGATGACGTGCTGTCTGGCTGATCCTTTCCCCATATATGTTTGGAGGGTAGGATGTTTGAATTTTGTAGGCAACGGGATCGAGTCCATCCATAAGGGATATGGTGGCTTGATCCCATGCTCCTTAAGTATATCCTCTTCTTTAGATTTTGTGAGGATACTGTCTACGTCCTTTTTGGTAAGGGCGCATGACTCATTTTCTTCTCCGTTTACCTCATCTTCTTGATGATTTGGAGGAGGTTCATTGTTTGCCTGATTTTGGAAGGCGAGGAGAAGGTTTTCCATTAGAGTTTCAATTCTCTGATGGCCTTGTTCCAACTGCTGGATGTGTGTGATCACATCATCTTGAGGTGGATTGCGCGGGTGGTGGCTCAGAAATTGTAGCCAGGACGTTCATCCCTCGAGATTCGAACGAAGAAACTGTCCTGGTGACTGAGCTGGGGCTTATTCTTTTTTATAAAGAGCTCGAGGAAGGATCACTCTGTCGTCCTTTGCTTGAAGGACCAGGGGATTCTTCTGAGTGTCTTCTTGTCCTGGAGACGCTTGCGGGTCACCGGACGTCGGACATGAATTTTTGTTGCTAACTTTTGGCGTCTTCTAGTTTTTCAACCATATGGACAGCAGCAACTTGGTCGGGTCTTTCTTTTTCGACCCATTTGTGAGAGACTTGAAGTGTAGGAGGCTGGGTCCTTTGCTTCTCTAGTCTCTTTTGTCGATACGACGCGCAGCGGCATATACGACGAGCAATTTGAGCTTCGGTCAGCTCTGGCTGGGCTTTGACAATGAAGGATGTGCTCCCTCGGGCGCAGCAGCCGAGCCTCTCTTCTTTGTAGTTAGGCATGGACAGGATTCAGACCCGATCCTTTGCCTGTTGCAGCGAAGCTTTGAATTTTTTGAGTTCGGCCCCTGTAGAGATGAAGGGTCGAACTGCAGGATTGTAGGCCTTAGCAGGTGCTTGTAGAGGCCTAGTGATGCACGTCTTGATTTTGGGCTTATATGAACAAGCCAGCTCATGCTGGGTTGACTTGGATGTCAGGTTGGAGATGGGTCTTTCATTTTTCATGTAGGTAAGAGGGTAGAACTGGTTCTCTTTAAGTGGGGCTAGGTATGCTGGCTTGGTAGATGTTTGGGACCTTCTTTGTTTTGGTGAAGGTTTTGGGGACCAAGTCTTGGGATAGCCCTGGTTGTTTATGGGTTGAGGCTTCGCGAGGATGCGTCGGGCTTCTTGGCGCTCACCTTTGGTGTCACGGTGGTGACACGTTGAGAGGCGATCTTCTGCTTTTTGGCAGGCACGGTTTCTTTTTCGGGAAGTGGGAATGGTCCCAGCGTCCCAAAGACGATAGTCCGGGGAGTCGAGGTCGACCCGGAATTCAGAGAGTTGCCGCGAGAGGTGATGCTTCGGCAGGCTGATAGGGCGCTTATGAGTGCGCGTGTTTTGCTTCTGTTGAAGCATGAGTTGGTGGTGGTTCTCATCAAAAGTAATGGTCAAAGAAACTGCCATTATTAGTTTCGAAAAAATCTCTAAAAACAAGACCACATCCATTAGTAATCACAAGAATATAATGATCATAAATAGAAAATTCTATGGTTTTGTCTTTTCAAATCGCTTGAGGGACATGACCCAAGCAATATGAAGAAGGCAAAAAGCCATAGATGGTACAATTGTTCTGATCGCAAGTATGGTGAGCCCAGAATGGGCATCCCAGTGACCGCCTAGAAGCAGTTGTAAACCTAAATTCGACTTATCAAGAAGCAGGGCTTGCTCGAAGTAAGACGAATATAAGGTTGGAGTTACAAATGTACCGGTCGCAAAGACAGTAGACCCTGAATGGGCGTACCAGTACCGCTAGGCACAAATGTTGGAGATCGCATCTATGAGATGCGATTCTCTTTTTTTTCTAAAGGTCATGATTGGTTTCATCAAAGAGAGCAAATGGTATTCCAATCCAAACACAGGCTCAACAATTTCTACGAGCACCAGTGCCCAGAAGGGAAGGAACCACAATTTCTCGAATCTGAATCCAAATTGACGAGAGTTTTTTTTTTAAAGGTCAATATTGGATTCATCAAAGAGAGCGAATGGCATTCCGATCTGAACACAGGCTCAACATTTCTGCGAGCGCCAATGCTTAAAGGGAAGAGGCCAAAATTTCTTTGATCTGAACCGAAGGATGACGGAATTTTTTTTTGAAGATTTTTTTATTTTTTTTAAATTTAAGTGTTTTTTTAGATTTTATTTTTTTAGATTTTTTTTTAAATTTTTTTATATTATTATTATTTTTTAAAAAAAAAATTAAGTTTTTTTAGAAGATTTATATTTTTTTTCTAAAAATGTTTTTTTTAGATTTTTTGAAGATTTAAAGATGAAAGAGTATACATAGGCCTCCTAACCTGGTCTTATGAAACCTCAATTGATAAAATTGCCTCCAAGTAAGGGTATGATTACTTAATGAACCCGTTTGGAGGACCATTGCCTAGAATAGTCAAGCTATCTCCACACTCTGGACAAGGCTTTTCTTGAATCAATCGTGATCAAAGAACGCAAATGATTTAACCTTAGTGGTCTAGATCTTTTTTTTTAGATCCCTAATAGATTCATCGAAAAGAAACGATGGTCCAATCCTCGATCTGAACACAGGCTTAACATTTCTGCGAGCACCGGTGCCCAAAAGGGAAACGATCAAAGTTTCTCAATTTTGAATCCAAACTGAGAAATCCGATTTTTTTTTAGATCTCTAATGAACTCATTAAGGAGAAACGATGACCCAAATCCCAATTCGAACGGGCTCAACATTTCTGCAAGCACATGAACGATGGGAGAGGATCAAAGTTTCTCAATTTTGAATCCAAACTGAGAAATCTATTTTTTTTAGATCTCTAATGAACCCATCGTAGAGAAACGATGGCCTAAATCCCAATTCGAACAGGCTCAACATTTTTGCAAGCACATGGACGATAGGAGAGGATCAAAATTTCTCAATTTTGAATCCAAACTGAGAAATCTAATTTTTTTTAGATCTCTAATGAACTCATCGAAGAGAAACGATGGCCCAAATCCCGATTCGAACAGGCTCAACATTTCTGCAAGCACATGGATGATAGGAGAGGATCAAAGTTTCTCAATTTTGAATCCAAACTGAGAATTCTGATTTTTTTTTAAAAGAGAAAGATTGGAAATAAATTCAAAGATGGAATTAAAATTTTCCAAAAAATCCCATCTCATTTTTTTTAGATGCGAAATCCAACATAGGCAATCAACTAGAAAGTAGCTAAGGAATCCAGAAAAGAAGTATAAGCATAGAGCAAAAACATAGTATGCAAATATTTCATTTCCAAGCATCGTGTTCTCAAATGAACGAGTCCCACCGGGTATGCCAGCTTGATGGACCGCGCTTTTCGCTTGGCACTACCGAGGTCGGTGGATGTGGGAGTCCGTGGGGTCCGACCCTTTCGCGCCCGTAGGGGCGAAGTGGGTATCAACATTTTTTTGGGTGGGTGTGCCAGATTTTCTATTTTACTTGGAATTGTAAATGGTGATCCGGAGATTGACCTTCGCAATAAAAAGGAAATCAACTTCTTTCAAGTTTTCATTGCACATATATTTAAGAAAAGAGATAAGTTCTTGAAATGCCGTAAAAGATGATTTCATTTGTTTTTTCGTGAAAGGCGATTTTTGGCATTTATGGCCGATTTACAATTCTTATCAATAGTGAAAGACAAGAGTTATGATTTTTTTTCTCTTTTAGAAAAATACAAACTACAATGAAAAGCAAGAAAAGGAGGATCTAACTTCTCAGGAGATTGTGAGGGACTCGTTCAGATTGACGGTCGCAAGCCATGTGTGGACTTCGTCATCATCCATGCAGATGAGAACAGAGGATGCTTTTGATTTGCTTGGCTTGGCTATGACCTCAGATTCTTAGAGGACAAATACCAAGAGGAGATCATATGTCCAATAAAAAGCTAAGTAAACGGGCTGAAAAGCCAAGTCTAAGCCATTGGAGGCAGAAGGAGAAGGCAAGGACCTTGGAGGGGTACCCCAAGGGACTTTTGTCACCTTGTAGCGGTGGTCAGTGCAGAACTTCAGCAGTGTTTTCTCTTTTCTTTCTCTCGATTTTTCTGTGCTTTTTTCTGATTTATGCTTGGATTTTTCTAGATCTGGATTTCTTTGGAATGCTCTCCTATTTATAGGCCATTGGTAGCCATTTAGGAGAGTTTATGGGCTTTAATTATCATTAAGCCGCATAATGGGAGGAGTTACAAGTTTTAATTCATTTACTTTGTAACTCCTTTTTCTTGGCTTCTGATTGGCTTGTGGAGATTAAGGGCATTTAACCGCCTTTAATCTCCATGATGGGAGGAGTTTCATGGTTTAAATGTCATGAAACCTTTGACCTGTAACTCCTGAATGCTTGCTTCTAATTGGGCCATCCAAAGTAATGAATTAATGACTGTAATAAAGCTAGTCAATTAACTACATTAAGTGGTCGCAGAGCAGTTGAAGAGTCGCGGGCCGCACCGCGTCTTTTGGAGCTCTTTTGGCGATGATCATCGATGGATCTTCATGCTAATCGACATCAGACGACCATGTGACTTCAGGCATTGATTGCTAAAAGCGGGTCGGTGATATATGTCCTCTCGATTTCTTAATCGATCAGGTAGAAAGTGCACTTTTTGGTCGACCGGTTGGCGTTCAATGATGATTTTGATACTCTTGAAGACGGACCCGTGATTTTGACGGCTGTCGACGGATTTGTGCCTCAAAAGTCTGAATTTTGAAAAATCACAAGGGCTGGAAGCTTCAAAATGCGAAAAGGGACAGAAAACGGCCCTTTCGGGGCAAATCCAGCGAACGAAATCTCCATGGTCGCCAGCGACCATGGGCCAGGGTCGCGGGCTGCGACCCTGGGGGGGTTTTTCCCCTTCGGTCACCGTTTTTCGGCCGTTTTGATATTTTTTTCCATTCTTTTTTCTTCTGTGTTTTTCTTGATATTGTTCTATTGGCTTGATTTCCCCGTAGAAAACTTGATGAGAATCCTTGCAATTTGGGGTGCAAAGTTTCCGATTTTCTGGGAAAGCCAAAGACTTTGTCGCGTAGAGCTGCCGATTTTCCGTCAGAAGCCGAAACAGGGTCAAACGATGTTGGAATGACCTGAAATTTGAGGTGAAGCCTCCTGAGCAATAAATAAGACCAACCACAGGCTTTTTTCTGAGTTTTGAAGTCGTATTGGGGTCCTGTCACCAGTAGACTTGATTCTAGTCATGAACAAGATGTCGCGCTTTGATGTGCGGTCAACCGATGTCCGATTGACCTGAAATTTGACAGGAAACCTATTGGAGTCATTTTGAGATGATCCACAGGCTCTGTCTTGGAAACCATGGTCCCGGGGAGCTTTGCCACCGAGAGGCCTGATTTGGCTTTCGAAAGTCAAAGTTTGGTCAAATGTTATCGAAATGACCTGAAACTTGACGTGTAGCCCTTTGTAAGCATCTTGAAGCCACCCATGTACTCTAGTTTGATGAGTGATAGCCTCGGTGTTCTCACCGCTGAGAGGCTTGATTTAGCTGTTCGAGGGTTGATGTAGGGTCAAACGTTGTCGGTTTGACTTGGAACTTGACGTGAAGCCTTTTGGATGTATTTTGGGACCGTCCCATGGCACTGATCGAAAATTTGGTGTCTTCGATGCTGTCGCCGCCGGGAGCTCCTATTCAGCTGCCGGAGGAGCGAAGTTAGGCCAAATGATTTTGAAATGGCCCGAAACTTCTTGTTTACTCCTCTCTTGGCTTCCTTGAAGGGTCTTGCAGTTTTTGTTTAATTATGACAAGATTTGATATTTTGAGAAGTAGCATCGCCCATTTGTGGTAGGCTGCGACTTCATGTAGCTTTCTTGATGTTAAAGAGGTAAAGTGATATTTTTTGTGTCAAAAGTCATTTATATTATATTATTGAATGTATAGGTTATGTGTGTTGACACCAAAAATGTCACTTTGCCTCTTCAACATCAAGAAAGCTACATGAAGCCGTAGCCTACCACAAATGGACAATGCCACTTCCCAAAAAATCAAATCTTGTCAGAATCAAACAAAAACTAAAAGATCCTTTAAAAAGCCAAGAGAGGAGTACACAAGAAGTTTCAGGCCATTTCAAAATCATTTGGCCTAACTTTGCTCCTCCGGCAGCTGAACAGGAGCTCTCGGTGGCGACAACATCGAAGACACCAAATCTTCGATCAGAGCTTGTGGATGGTCCCAAAATACATTTAAAAGGCTCCACGTCAAGTTCCAAGTTAAACCGACAACGTTTGACCCTATATCAACCCTCAAATAGCTAAATTAAGCCTCTCGGCAATGAGAACCACCGAGGCTATCACTCATCAAACAGAGCACATGGGCGGCTTCAAGATGCTTACAAAGGGCTACACGTCAAGTTTTAGGTCATTTCGACAACATTTGACCAAACTTTGACTCTCGGAAGCCAAGTCAGGCCTCTCGGCGGCTTAGCTCCTCGGGACCATGGTTTCCAAGACAGCCTGTCATCATCTCAAAATGACTCCAATATGTTCCCTATCAAGTTTCAGGTCAATCGGACATCAGTTGACCCCACATCAAAACGCGACACCTTGCTCGCGACAGAATCAAGTCTACTGGCGACAGGACCCCATACGGCTTCGAAACACAGACAAAAGCCTGTGGTTGGTCTTATTTATTGCTCAAGAGGCTTCACCTCAAATTTCAGGTCATTCCAACATCGTTTGACCCAGTTTCGGCTTCTGACGAAAAATCGGCAGCCCTACATGATAAAGTCCTCGGCTTTCCCGGAAAATTGGAAACTTTGCACCCCAAAAATTCTCATCAAGTTTTCTACAAGGAAATCAAGTCAATAAATGTACAAAAGTGTCAAGAAAAATACAGAAGAAGAAAGAATGGAAAAAAACATTGAAACGGTCGAAAACCGGTGACCGAAGGGGAAAATTCCCGCCAGGGTCGCAGCCCATGACCCTGGCCCATGGTCGCCGGAGACCCTGCACATGGTCACTAGTGACCACGGAGATCCGGGTCGCCGGATCTGCCCCGGAGGGCCGTTTTTCGTCCCTTTCCACGTTTCGAAGCTTCCAATCCCGGTGATTTTCCAAAATTTAGACTTTTGAGGCACCAAATCCGTCGACATCCTTCAAAATCACGAGTCCGTCTTCAATAGTATCAAAATCATCATTGATCGCCAACCGGTCGACCAAGAAATGCACTTTCTACCCGATCGATCGAGAAATCGACAGGACAGATGTCACCGGCCCGCTGTTAGCAATCAATGTCTGAAGTTACATGGTCATCCGATGTCGATCAGCATGAAGATCCATCAATGATTATCGCCAAAAGAACTCCAAAAGACGCGGCGCGGCCCACGACTCTTCAACTGCTCGGCGACCACTTAATGCAATTAATTGACTAGCTTTATTACAGTGATTAATTCATTATTTTGGACGGCCCAATCAGAAGCAAGCATTTGGGAGTTACAAGTCAAGGATTCATGGCACTTAAACCATGAAACTCCTCCCATCATGGTGATTAAAGGCGATTAAATGCCCTTAAATCTCCATCGGCCAATCAGAAGTCAAGAAAAAGGAGTTATAAAGTAAATGAATTAAAACTTGTAACTCCTCCCATTATGCGGCTTAATCACAATTAAAGCCCATAAACTTTTCTAAATGGCTACCAAAGGCCTATAAATAGGAGAGCATTCCAAAGAAATCTAGATCCAGAAAAATCCAAGCATAGATCAGAAAAAAGCACAGAAAATCTGAGAGAAAGAAATGAGAAAACTCTGCTGAAGTTCTGCACCGACCACCGCTACAAGGTGATAAAAGTCCCTTGGGGGGTACCCCCCCAAGGTCCTTGCCTTCTCCTTTTGCCTCCAATGGCTTAGACGTGGCTTTTCAACCCATCTACTTAGCTTTTTATTGGACATAAGACCTCCTCGTGGTCTTTGTTCTCTAAAAATCTGAGGTCATAGCCAAGCCAAGCGAATCAAAAGCATCATCTGTTCTCAACTGCATGGATGATGTCGAAGTCCACATATGGCTTACGACCGTCAATCTGAACGAGTCCCCACAATCTCCTGAGAAGTTAGATCCTCATTTTCTTGCTTTTCAATGTAGTTTGTATTTTTTTTAAAAGAGATAAAAAAATCACAACTCTTGTCTTTCACTATTGATAAGAATTGTAAATCGGCTATAAATGCCAAAAAATCGGCTATAAATGCCAAAAATGGGCTATAAATGCCAAAAAATCATCTTTCACGGCAAAAACAAATGAAATCGCCTTTCACGGCATTTCAAAAACATGTCTCTTTTCTTAAATATATGTGCAATGAAAACTTGAAAGAAGTTGATTTCCTTTTTACTTGCGAAGGCCGATTTCCAGATCACCACTTGCAATTCCAAGTAAAATAGAAAATCTGGCACACCCACCCAAAAAAAATATTGATACCAGCGTTGCCCTCCGGGCGCGAAAGGGTTGGACCAAACGGACTCTCAGGTCCGCCAACCTCGGTAGTGCTGAGCGAAATGCGTGTCCATCAATGTGCTACAGTTTATTCAGCATGAATTCGAATATTTTCAATCCACTTGCGATCATCCTCAACCGGAATAAGTTGATGGAATCCAACTACGTAGACTGGAAAATGAACTTGGATATTATCCTAACAACTTCAGGATACAAATATGTCATTAATATACCCTCCCCTCTTTGAGCCTAAGCCTGATGCACCACAGTACGAGAAAGACCTTTACACCAAGTGAACCAAAGACAATGAGATAGCCAGATGTTTTATACAGGCATCCATGTCTAGTGTTTTACAACACCAACATCAATCCTATAAGTCAGCTTACGATATTATATCGAACTTAAGGGAGATGTTTGCGGACTAGGTCAGGCCTGCTAGGCAAGCTGCTATGAAGGTGCTGATGAACACTAAGATGGCTAGGGGAACCCCAGTACAGGACCATATGCTGATTATGGTGAACTCATTGAATGAGTTAGACGTCTGGGTGCTACGATTGATACAGAATCATAGATCAACATGATCCTTCAGTCACTACCGAATTCATTCAACCTTTTCGAGATCAATTATAATAAATTGGAAATGACCATAACTGAATTGTCTCGTTAGCTGGTAGTGACTGAGGAAATCATGAAAAAAAAAAAAGCAAAATGCCCTCATGACAGACTAGTCATTTGTTAGGTCCAAGCCGGAAGGCAAAGACCGGGTGTCACACCTTGAAATCGGGCCCTGCAGTGATCCGACCTCGGGATGCAAAATTTTGGGATTAATTAAAATTTTTGTTGTATTTCCCAAGATCAGCGTGAATGAGGATAATAAAATTCCATCACGATCAGAACATATTTTCGCGGAAGCTAATCATGGCGTTGTGACCCGGAGTCCGTGGCCATCGGATGCCGTGTCGCACTCAACCAATAGTCATAAAGCCATCAAATGAGCAGACTGGTACATATCATAAATCATAAAATACTGAGCTGGTAGTAACAAGACTATTTATTTCCCACATATTCAAGTTATAATTAACAAATGTTTTAATTACAAACCCAATGACCAAGGCTAACAAAGCCATACAAAAATATCCAACTAAAAAGAAATACTACCCCCAATATTTAGATACGAACTCCGGTACCAAACTTGACATCTAGATGATATCAATGGGCAACCTCTCACGTCAGACCGGCGGCTCAACTGCCTCCTCCGATCGAACACCTAAAAAGTAATGGGAGAGAAATCTGGCACCAAACAAACAGGGTCAGACACGACGGTCTGGCAAGCAAATAAACAAGTAATATGGAAATGGGCATTTATAAAATCTGATGGAATCATTGTGATTTCATTTGAAGAGTCTTAACAATAATAGTAATAAACCATGATAAAACGATTGAAAGACCGAACATAAATATCAAAGCGAATAAATGCACAGTCTCTGAAGCGTAAATATCTTAAAAGATAACAACCTACGTAAAACATTTAATAATTGGAAATACATTTAAAATCCTGAATAATAGAGACAATACAATAAAAGATCGATTTCATAAACATTAACAAATTCAAAGAATATAATGAGTATAAACAAACAAGAATCATAAAACAAAATAACAAATGGATAAAACATTGGTAACCACACATAGTTATATTCTCCTATTACCGAAGTAACAAGAGCAGACAACCGTAGCCACTACACGTGGGACCGGAAACAGAATCAGAACCGTAGCCACATACAAGTGGGACCGGCAGATCAAAACCGTTGCCATGGTCGGTATAGACAGAATCCAAGCTGCAGCTGGCAGACAGATTAAAGATCCCAAGCCGAGTGATCAGCCCGACAAGGTGACCTAAGCCTAGTGGTGCCTTTAGTTTTCAAAACCCGAACCAATACAACTCAAACCATAATAATCCCTTTGGCTCATGGGCTCACACTACAAAGCTCTAGCCCCGTCTTGCCTCGAGGTTTTATTCTCGAAATAATAGTCTCTTTGGCTCATGGGCTTGCACTACAAAGCTCTGGCCCCATCTTGCCTCGAGGTTTTATTTTCAAAATAATAGTCTTTTCAAAATAATAGTCTTATCGTTGTATTTCCGAAAGTGGCGAACCACTCAAATCTCCTTCCAAATCGATTCGAAGAGAACATACGAATTTCCATGGTAAACCACTCAAATACACATCAAAGTAATTTGTATAAAAATCATATGATCAATCCTTTCGAACATGGAAAACCACATGATTCTATGTCAAATCACCGATGCTATTCAAATTAGTTTACCGAAGAGTACACATACATTCTCTGACTTGAAATGGAATGGAATAGTGTAGAATGACTTAATGACTTACCAAGGAACCATCTCAATACACACTTAACCTTTAAACATTGATTAACAAAAGAATATGTTTAATGCCAATGAAAATTCACAACATTTAAAATGATAAAGTGCGCATTGAGACTTGAAAGATTCCCGGGTAATTTCACATATGCTCATTCTCTCATTGTTCTCATTCCCATTTCACAATTTCTCAAGTATTACAATTTACCCAAATCATTCATGGGCTTCTCCACACTATTAGGAACTAAATGGGCCTCAAAACGCAAGAGAAAGAAGGCTAGAATAGACCTTAAACAGGCCTGAAAAAGATGCTACAAACAAGCCCAAAACAGGTTCACAAGAGGACCCAGGACTGGGCCCAGGTCCGCTCAAGTGGACCAGGGCTCGCTCGAGCGGACCCCTCCCAGAACCTGGTCCGCTCGAGCGGACCATGGGCTCGCTCGAGCAGCCCAGTTCAGCTGGGTCCGACTTTTGAGTGCAGAAATGCACTCTTTGCCTCCTTTTCTCAATTCTTTTCTCCTTCTAACTCTTCAATCATTTCTTTTCTCATGATTTAGGCCTCTCCTAACTCCATCAAATCATTAATACACTAACTTCTTCCATCATTTCCAAAGAATCAACACATAAACAAATCTTTCTTCAACCAAAAAGACAGAGAAATTCTGAGACATAAAGAGTGAAACCAAAGATGATCAATTGGAGAGTGAAAATGTAGATTGTTGTAAAGCAATCACTTAAGACAATCAAATATAAACCATTGCTTAGACTTTTCAAGGTAACAAATCTATAAATGAACAAATCATAGAATGAAGCTAACATAAAAATCATTCATACTGGACACATTTGTCAAATTAGATAGAATATTCACTTGCCTTGGTTAAGGTGAGAAACAAAACACCCCAAGAAGGTCTCTCCAAGGTCTCAAGCTACCAAAATCACAAAACCCCCAAAATAGCTCAAGAAGAAGCCCTAGAAAATCAATCCATTACAAATCTCAAAGGAAGCCTTTGCATATATAAGATAAATACTCCAAATGGTTTGAAAAACCAAGATCTCATGAAAGGAAAACCATGGCTAACCTCTTGTAGCTTGAACAAAGAAGAAGGGCTTGAAGAAGAAGGTTTCCTTGGCTCAAATCCTTTGAAAAATGCACCCTTGGAAAGCTTGGAAGGTAGGGAAGAAAGTTTGGAGATCAAATCTCCATTTAGCATCCAAGAAGAGAACATACATGAGGAGAGAGAGTGGCTGGAAAAGGGTTCCAGCCACAGCTGGAATAGTTGCAGGAAAATGGGAGAAGAAGAAGAGGGTTCAGCCCCTTTTATAAAGTGGGCAAGTGGGTCCCATGGGCCCCAATCTTACAAAGGCTGAAACTAACATTTGTGGGTCCCGAATGAGATCGACGAAGAAGACAAAATTGATCATCGAAATATTTACTTTCCAAAAAGTATATTTTCCCCAAATTCTGAAATTTTCGAAATTTATGGACATATTTGGTGAAAATATCATTTTTGCCCATTTTTCTTGAAAAAACGTGATTTCTGAGCATCAAGTCAAAATGATCAAAACATGAAAGTTGCTAAACTTAATGAGGTGAGTCAAAAGGAGAAAAAATTGTAATTTTCCAAAATAAGAATAATTTCTCACAAAAATACAAATCATATGGACCGGGTCAAACCAAGGTCAACGGTCCTCAAAATCTCCAAGGCTATGAAAAATCTAGTCAAACTCAAAGACAAAGTCAAACCAACTCAAATCTCGCTTAAAAAATTAAACCATGATTAAAATAATACTAAACAGAGAAATTGGGGGTCGGGGTCTTACACCGGGATAGCAAGAAAAAATCAGTCCTCAAGGGTCCTAAGGTGGAGAATGGTTCTACTCGTGGTATGGCCAAGGCTAAGGGTAAGGGAGTAAAAGGAAAGTGTTTCCATTGTGGATTAACAGGACATTGGAAGAGGAATTTTCCAGATTTTTTGTCTAAGAAAATGACCTCAGGTATGATTGAGTCACTTGTTTCTGAAGTTAATTTTGCAACTGATATTTCAGAATTCTGGTGTGTTGACTCCGGTGCAGCTAATCACATATGTAATACGTTGCAGGAGTTACAGGTAACCAAGAGGATTCATAGTGGAGAAATCATTGTTAACCTGGGATCAGAAGACATGCTAGAAGCAGTGTCAGTGGGAGTAGTAACTTTGTTATTTACAAATATTAAGTTGATTTTGTCAGATACATTATATGTACCATCTTTAAGACGGAATTTGAATTTCAGTTCTAGTATGGTGAATAAGAGTTATTCTATTACTTTTGGTGCTGAAATTGTCATAAAGAGATATGGTACTTTTATATATTCTGATAAGGTAAACAATGACTTTTATTTATCAACTCCCACAATATATGAGATACATGACACTGTAACTAATAATAGACCATCATTAAAGAGTAAGTCACCTTCATCTAATCCAACAAGACTTTGGCACCTAAGAGGCTGGGTCATATAGACCTAAACATGATTGACAGACTAGTGAAAGATAGTATCTTGCCTTCATTGGTGGTAGAACCAATGCCTGTCTGCAAATCCCGTATGAAAGGTAAAATGACTAAAAGACCCTTTTTGTTAAAGGGCAGTAGGGCCAAAAATTTATTGGAGTTAGTATATACTGATATGTATGAACCCATAAATATTAGAGCGAAAGAAGGTTACGGGTACTTTATCACTTTCACCGATGATTACTCAAGATATGGATACATGTACCTTATGCACCGCAAGTCCGAGAGTTTTGAAAAGTTCAAAGAGTTTCGAGCTGGAAGCGGAAAAGCATTTAGGTATAAGTATAAATACTCTTCGATGAGATCGATGAGGAGATTATCTCTCCACTAATTTTATGGGATACTTATCAGAAAAAGGGATTCTATCCCAGTTGTCTGCTCTTGGTATGCCTCCACAGAACAGAGTAGTAGAAAGAAGGAACCAGACTCTTTTAGATATGATTAGGTCTATGTTGAGTTTCTACGGATTATCTATATTTTGGAATATGCAATGTATATACTAAATCTCATTCCATCTAAGTATATACCTGAGACTCCCCAGGAGTTATGGACCGGGCGAAAGCCTAGTCTACAATGTTTTTAGGGTTGTCCGACACACGTGCTGAAGGTTAAGACGGATTAGTTGGAATCGAAGTCGGAAGTATACACGTTTATAAAACATCCCAAAATGAACTAAAGATTGGTTATTCTATAATCCCAGATAGCAAAAAGTGCTTGTCAGCACCAATGTGGTTTTCTGGAGGTAGATTATATAATTAACCGAAAATCTCTAGAAAAAGGTTATCTTGGAAGAAATTCAAAAGCGATCAATTCCAAATCCAAGAATAACCGAACTTTAAGAAAATCCACCCATACCTAACCCAGTAGTTACACCCATGTGTCGTCGTAGTGGGAGTATTGTCAGGCCCCCTGACAGGTTCTCGTTTTTGGGAGAGTCTTACAAGGCAATCCCGGAAGAACTGGAACAAGATCCCTGGAACTATGATTAAGCAATCAATGACAAAGATTCGGGAAGTTGGCAAGATGCTATGAAAGTTGGCAAGATGCTATGAAAACTGAGTGGGAGTCTATGTACTCCAATCAGGTCTAGGACACTTGTGGACTTACCTGCCAATATTATACCTATTAGGTGCAAGTAAGTCTACAAGAGATAAAGAGGACCAGATGAAAGAGTTGAGACCTTTACAGTCAGGCTTGTTGAGAAAGGATATACTCAAAAAGATGGTATCGACTATGAGGAAACCTTCTCGCCGGTAGCCATGCTCAAGTCCATCCAAATACTCTTATCCATTGCAGTTCATCTCGATTACGAGATTTGGCAAATAGAAGTCAAGACGGCGTTTCTCAACGGCCATCTTGAGGAAGACATTTATATGATGCATCCAGATGGTTTTATATCTAATAACCAAGTGCAAAGAGTTTGCAAAGTGCAGAAAGTTCATTTATGGATTGAAGCAGGTACCCCAGAACTAGAACATCCGTTTTGACAAGGCAATCAAGTCATTTGATTTTTGTCAAAATTCGGAAGAGTCATGTGTGTACATGAAAGGTGTATTAGGCAGGGTTGTTTTTCTGTCAACGACATCCTTCTCCTAGCGAGTGATAAAGGAATATTGTCAACAGTAAAAGTTTTGGTTGACTAAGACTTATGATATGAAGGACTTGGGAGAAGCTAGCTTCATCCTAGGGATCAAACTCTAATGAGACCAGAAAAATAGGATGATAGGCTTATCCCAATATGCAGACATTGATAAGGTACGGTATGGTTTAGCTATGCTTTGTACTAGACCGGATATTTATCACATAGTGGGTCTAGTAAGCATATATCAGTCTAACCTAGGTCCTTATCATTGGACTGCTGTAAGATGTGTTCTCAAATACTTGAAAAGGATTAGAGATCACATGTTGATTTACAACAGTGATGAGTTGATTTTAATCGGTTACATAGATACCAACTTCTAGTCCGATAAGGATTCCAGGAAATCAACATCTGGGTATGTGTTTATGCTGGAGCCGCTTGAGAAACAGCTAAGGAAGCAGATTGGCTTAAAAGATTCCTTATGGAACTTGGAGTGGTACTTTTGGCAAGACAACCGCTCACAGTTTACTATGATAACAACAGGGCAGTCGTTAAGTCCAAAGAACCCAAGAGCCAAAAAGCATGTTCAGAGGAAGTTATATATGATCAGATAGATTATGTAAAGAGGTGATGTTATGATCACCAAGATAGTCTCTACAGCCAATCTGGGAAATTCATTTACTAACCCTTTGACTACCAAAGTCTTTGAGCGATATGTAGACGGGATGGGCATGAGATGCAACCCTAACTGGCATTGAGCCCAAGTGGGAGATTGTTAGTTTTATGGACTCAATCCAGTAGATGATATAATAAATTGATTAATTTCTTTATTTATCAATATATATTCATGGTTTCCTTTCATGAGATGAATGGTATTTTATTATATACTTGCACATAACCAATAAGAATGACATGATGGTTCATGAGATGAACTGGGGTCCATAAGTATACTAGATGCAACATATGTGTATGGATGAGATCCTACATACAGGAGACATGTATAGCAACGATTATACTTGAATATTTTCACAACCAATGATGAGTCTGGACATCTCATCTGACAATGTTGTAGTACTTTGATCACTATGAGATAGTGTGATTTGTCTCGATCATCAGAATGAAAGATTCTGGATCAAAGTGCCAGTACATTGGATGTATTAAAAGACCATGAGAAGTAGCTTATGAACACTGGCTTTGCTTTAAGATCTGCGCTCATAATTTTCTAGCAATAGGCTCTCAATCCTGAGACATTGATTAACTCAAGTTTCTATCTATTCATTTGCTTTGAGTCACCAATGAGTGAAGCCAATTGTAGGTCAACACCTCTTTGGTTTCGGTACGTGGTAGTAGAGCTGTGGGAACATTTAATGGTCAAGATGGAATCTGTCTTTAATATCCCCTTATGCCAATTAATGGATTTATCATTGGTAAGGGTGCACCCATTCCGATTAACAGTTAATTGGAAAGGTACCTATGATCATTATAATTAATTGGGGCTCAAGGATAATAAGATATGGATCTAATTTGGAAGACAGGTCCAATTGATCCCTGGATATAGATGGAGGGGCCTATTTGTGGTCATTGAGAAGTTTAGGGTCTTCTATGTAATTTAATCCTAAGATTAGAATTCAATTGCTTTTATATAGTGGAGTTATTTGCAATTAACTGTGGGCCCAGCTTGCACATGAGATGCGGGGTCACGTGTCCCATCGGGAGCCAGCTTTCTAAGGAATCCCTAGTGATCCCCACGCTGGCCCAAGTTATTAGAAAGATACTAATTCTAGTTGAACTCTAAAAGGAAAGTTACTATTTCTATTTGAAGTCAGACTTCTAATAGTGGTAATAGTAAAGTTACTAGTTTTAGTAGAAGTGAGACTTCTATTTTAATTAGAATGGAATTAGAAAGTTACTTATCATAGTTGAAGTAAGACTTCTAATAATGATTTAGTAAGTCACTAATTATTGTGGAAGTAAGTCTTCTATTTTAATTAGTAAAAGAAGAGGTTGCTTTTAAGTTATAAATAGATAAGGAAAGAGTTTGGATGCCCCATTCTTCTTTGTGCAAGAGTTGCACATACTTTCTCTTCTTCCTCTTCTAGTTCTCTTCTAGTTCCTCCTTAGGGTTTCTAGTTGCTTTCTCTTGGAGATCCCACCCATCTTCTTGAAAAAAGAGAATCTGATATGGGTCATAGCGTGGAAGATCAAGAGGTTTTGGAGATTCTGATTTGATTAGTGAAAGAGTTTCATCATCAAAGAAAGATGCAACTTCTCCATTAGAGTACAACCGAGCTCCAAATGTATAATCTACTTCCTTGTATGTTGTAGATTTATTTGATGTTTATTAGTTGTTGTTTCTCATGATGGCTGAAATTGAGGGTATGCATTTTGGATTGGTTTAGTAGCCTTCTGGATAGTTGATCATTGCATCAAGTTGGTCAAAAAGTTTTGAAACCTATCCTAGAGGCCCACCTAATTTCCAACATCTCTTGCGGAGCGTTTGAAGAAGTCAAGATTTGTATATCCTTCGAACAATCAACAGCAACCTCCAATTTGCACCACCTTACTTGTTCCAAAACCAATTGAACTCTTTACTTTAGAAAAGAAAGTTAGCAAGGAAAGCTAGTACAACCACTATTACTATAGAAGAACTGCAAGAGACTCAATGGCAAAGACCGTGAAGTGGGGTTAGTGAAAGAACAAAATCTTGTAAATGCAAGGTGAAAGATATGAGGTGAACATTCAGTTTCCAACCATTTGAATTATTAGGGTCATAGTTTGTAAGACCCCGACCCCCAGTTCTTTTTTTTAGTATTATTTTAATCGTGATTTATCTTTTTAAATGAGATGTGAGTTGGTTTGACTTTGTCTTTGAGTTTGACTAGGTTTTTCATAGCCTTGGAGATTTTGAAGACCGTTGACTTTAGTTTGACCCGGTCTTTGTAAAATGTATTTTTATGAGAAATTACTCTTGATTTCTAAAAATTCCAAATTTGGTGTATTTTGACTCATCTTATTAAGTTGAACAACTTTCATGTTTTGACCATTTTTTTATTTGATGCTCAGAAATCATGTTTTTCGAGAAAAATGGGCAAAAATGACATTTTCACTAAATCTATCCATAAATTTCAAAAATTTCAGAATTTAGGAAAAATATACTTTTTGGAAAGCAAATATTTCGATGATCGATTTTGTCTTCTTCGTCGATCTCATTCAGGACCCACAAATGTTAGTTTCAACCTTTGTAAGATTGGGGCCCATGGGACCCACTTACCCACTTTATAAAAGAGGCTGAACCCTCTTCTCCTTCTCCCATTTTCCTGCAACTATTCCAGCTGTGGCTGGAACCCTTTTTCTAGCCACTCTCTCTCCTCATGTATGATTTCTTCTTAGATGCTAAATGGAGATTTGTTCTCCAAGCCTTCTTCCCCACCTTCCAAGCTTTCCAATGATGCATTTTTCAAGAGATTTGAACTAGAAAAGACCCTTTCTTCCGAGCTTTTCTTCCTTGTTTGAGCTACCAAAGGTTAGCAAAAGCTTTTTTTTCTTCAAATCTTGGTTTTCCAAACCATTTAGAATGTTTTTGTCATCCATGCAAAGAGATTCATGGAGGTTTTGCAAATGATTGATTTCTAGGGCTTTCTCTTGGGTTATTTTGGGGGGTTTTGTGGATTTGGAGCTAGAGACTTAATTGAGGCCATCTTAGAGTGATTTGCATCTTTTCTTGACCCAAGGCAAGTAAATATTCAGCTAATTTGATGGTTGTGTATATATGAATGATTTCTCATTATTCTCATTCTATGTTTTATTTTCCTTATGATTTATGGATTTAATCTTTTAATGATCTGAGCTATGGTTTATGTTACTTCATTTGATATATGGTTTTTGTTAGAATTTAAATCTTCATTCTCTATTTTATCACTTGATTTCAATTCTTGTTCTTCTAAATTTAGTATCTTGTTGAATGAAGGAAAGTTTGTCTTTATATAATTGATTGGGATTAATTGGAATGATTTAGTGTATTAATGTTTTAATGGAATTGAAATAGGAGGAGCCCAAATATATGTGGAATCATGTGAGTAAGGAAGAAGGAAAAGGGAAAAATCAGAAATTGGAGGAAGAAGTGCATTTCTGCACTCTCAGCGGACTGGACAGGGCCCAGTCCGCTCGAGCGACCCAGTGGGCCGCTCGAGCGGACCAGGTTCTATCTGGGCTTCTCTCGAGCAGACCCTGGGTCGCTCGAGCGAGCCCAGACCTGTCCAGGGCCCATTTCTGTGATGTTTTGGGCTGTCCTTATGGGTTTTATTGGGGGCATGTTTGGGATTGTCATATGGGTCATCTATAGACCTGTTTTAGGCCCATTCCATCCCATCTATCCTATTTGTTTTGAGGCCCATTAATCTCCCTTTAAGGCCTTAAAGCCCATGAAAGTTTTGGGTAAATTGTAATACTTGGAAATTGTGAGATGGAAGGAGAACAATGAGAGAATGAGTATATGTGAAATTACCCGGGAATCTTTCAAGTCTCAATGCGCACTTTATCATTTTAAATGTTGTGGATTTTCATTGGCATCAAACATATTCTTTTATTAATCAATGTTTAAAGGCTAAGTGTGTATTGAGATGGTTCCTTGTTAAGTCATTAAGTCATTCTACATTATTCTATTCCATTCAAATCAGAAATGTATATGTATTCTTCGGTAAACTACTTTGAATAGCATCGGTGATTTGTTATAAAATCATGTGGTTTTCTATGTTCGAAAGGATTGATCATATGATTTTATACAAATTACTTTGATGTGTATTTGAGTGGTTTACCATGGAAATTCATAGGTTTCTATGAATCGAGTTGGAAGGAGATTGGAGTGGTTCGCCACATTCAGGATTTCATCGATAAGACTATTATTTCGAAAATAAAACCTCGAGGCAAGATGGGGCCAGAGCTTTGTAGTGTGAGCCCATGAGCCAAAGGGATTATTATGGTTTGATTTGTATTGATTCGGGTTTTGAAAACTAAAGGCACCACTAGGCTTAGGTCACCTTGTCGGGCTGATCACCCGGCTTGGGATCTTTAATTTGTTCGCCAACTGCAGCTTGGATTCTGTCTGTACCAACCATGGCAACGGTTTTTATCTGCCAGTCCCACTTGTATGTGGCTACGGTTCTGATTCTGTTTTTGGTCCCACGTGTAGTGGCTACAGTTCTGTCTGCTCTTGTTACTTCGGTAATAGGAGAATATAGCTATGTGTGGTTTGCCAATGTTTTATCCGTTTGTTATTTTGTATTATGATTCTTGTTTGTTTATGCTCATTATAATCTTTGAATTTATTAATATTTAAGAAATCGATCTTTTATCGTATTGTCTCTATTATTCAGGATTTTAAATGTATTTCCAATCATTAAATGTGTTACGTAGGTTGTTATCTTTTTAGGATATTTATGCTTCAGAGACCTTGCATTTATTCGCTTTGATATTTATGTTCGGCCTTTCAATCGTTTTATCATGGTTTATTACTATTATTGTTTAGACTCTTTAAAGGAAATTACAATGATTCCATCAGATTTTATAAATGCCCATTTCCATATTACTTCTTTATTTGCTTGCCAGACCATCGTGTCTGACCCTGTTTGTTTGGTGCCAGATTTCTCTCCCATTGCTTTTTAGGTGTTTGATCGGGGGAGGCAGTTGAGCCGCCGGTCTGACGTGAGAGGCTGCCCATTGATATCATCTAGATGTCAAGTTTGGCACCGGAGTTCGTATCTAAATATTGGGGGTAGTATTTCTATTTAGTTGGATATTATTTTTGTATGGCTTTGTTAGCCTTTTTCATGGGAGTTGTAATTAAGACACTTGTGTTTTGGAACTTTAACATATGTGGGAAATAAAATATCCTATTACTGCCAGCTCAGTATTCTATGATTTATGATCTGTACCAGTCTGTTTATGTGATGGCTTTATGATATTGGTTGAGTGCGACACGGAATCCGATGGCCACAGACTCCGGGTCGCAACGCCATGGTTAGCTTCCGCGAAAATATGTTCTAATCGTGATGGAATTTTATTATCCTCATACACGCTAATCTTGGGAAATATAGCAAAAAGTTTTAATTTATTCCAAAATTTCGCATTCCGAGATCGGATCACTGCAGGGCCCGGTTTCGGGGTGTGACATAGTTGGCATTCATTGTTCATTAGAGGAAAGATATTTTGGCTCACATTTTTTAAGCAAACAGGACCTGAATATAGAGGTGGCAATCAGGTCGGGTTGTACTAAACGGGTTGGACCCGTTTATTAAGCAGGGTTATTCAAGTCTAACCCGCATCAGACCGGTGAATTAAACGGGTCAGAAACCCCTAACTCGCACCCACCATGGGTCAACCCGACCCGACCTGCTTAACTCGAGTAACCATTGCGGGTTATACAGGTCAGGTCGACTCGCATAACCTACATCCATCTAGTAAATAAATCGACTCAACTATGGTTCCATGCTTGACCAAAACTGACTTTTAAGAACAAATTTGGTCTAATCTCATTTCAACAATGATTTGATGCGCACTACCTTGCTTTCCATTAATAAAAAGCATGGGGTTGAATTGGTTAAGGTCCATTTATTCTTTTTTAGCCTATACATTAAAATAATCAAATTAGATTTTAGCTTAAATAAGCGGGTTATGCGGGTCAAGCGGGTCAACCCTAATCCGACCCTTTTAATGGCGGGTCATGAATACTTGACCCGTGACCGACCCACCCATTAAACTGTTGACACCAAAAATGTCACTTTGCCTCTTCAAGATCCAAAAAGCTACATGAAGTCGCAATCTGCCATAAATAGGCAATGCTACTTCCAAAAAATCAAATCTTGTCAGAATCAAACAAAAACTGCAAGATCCTTCAAGACAGCCAAAAGAGGAGTACACAAGAAGTTTCGGGCCATTTCAAAATCATTTGGCCTAACTTCGCTTCTCCGGCAGCTGAAAAGGAGCTCCCGCGGCGAAAGTATCGAAGACACCAAATCTTCGATCAGAGCCAATGGATGGTCTCAAAATACATCCAAAAGGCTCCACATCAAGTTCCGAGTCAAACCGATAACGTTTGACCCTACATCAACCCTCGAACAGCTAAATCAAGCCTCTCGGCGGCGAGAACCACCGAGGCCATCACTCATCAGATAGAGCACATGGACGGCTTCAAAATGCTTACAAAGGGCTACACGTCAGGTTTCAGGTCATTTCGACAACATTTGACCAGACTTTGACGCTCAGAAGGCAAATCAGGCCTCTCGGCGGCGAAGCTCCCTGGGACAATGGTTTCCAAGACAGAGCCTATGGATCATCTTAAAATGAATCCAATAGGTTCTCTGTCAAATTTTAAGTCAATCGGACATCGGTTGACCGCACATCAAGCCGCGACATCTTCATCACGATAAAAGAAAGTTTATTAGTAATAGGACCCCAAACGGCTTCAAAACTTAAACAAAAGCCTATGGTTGGTCTTATTTATTGCTCAAGAGGATTCACCCCAAATTTCAGGTCATTCCGACATCGTTTGGCCCAGTTTCAGCTTCTGACAGAAAATCGGCAGCTCTGCGCGAGAAAGTCTTCGGCTTTCCCAGAAAATTGGAAACTTTGCAATCCAAAATGCAAGGATTCTCATCAAGTTTTCTACAGAGAAGTCAAGCCAATAAATGATAAAAAATGTCAAGGAAAAATACAGAAGAAAAAAGAATAAAAAAATATAAAAAACGGACGCAAAACGGGACAAAAGGGGGAAAAAACCCCCCAGGGTCGCAGGCGCCTGCAACTCTGGCCCAGGGTCGCGGGCGACCATGGAGCCCAGGATCGCCGGGAGGGCCCTGGAAGCCCCGTTTTTCGTCGTTTTTCACGATTCGAAGCGTCCGACCCCTGGGATTTTCCAAAATTCATACTTTTGAGACACCAAATCCTTTGACATCCGTCAAAATCACGGGTCAATCATTAAGAGTATCAAAATCAATATTGATTGCCAACCGGTCAACCAAAAAAAGTGTACTTTCTACCCGACCGATCAAGAAATCGACAGGACAGATGGCACCGACCTGCTTTGGCAACCAATACCTGAAGTTACATGGTCATCCGATGTCGATCTACATGAAGATCCATCGATGATCATCGCCAGAAGAATCCCAAAAGACGCGGGACGGCCCGCGACTCTTCAACTGCTCGGCAACCACTTAATGTGATTAATTGACTAGCTTTTTTATAGTCATTAATCCATTTCTTTGGATGGCCCAATCATAAGCAAGCATCCGGGAGTTACAAGTCAATTGATTCATGACATTTAACCCATGAAACTCCTCCCATCATGGCGATTAAATGCCCTCAATCTCCACCGGCCAATCAGAAGCCAAGAAAAAGGAGTTACAAAATAAAGGAACTAAATCCTGTAACTCCTCCCATTATGCGGCTTAATGACAATAAAAGCCCATAAACTCTCCTAAATGGCTACCAAGAGCCTATAAATAGGAGACAACCCCAAGCATTCCAGAGAGACTGAAGATAATCCGGAAATTCAGACAGAAAAAGGCATCAGAAACCTAAGAGAAAGATAGAGAGAAAACTCTGCGAAAGTTATACATCGAACACCGCTATAAGGTGACAAAAGTCCCTTGGGGGGGTCCTTGCCTTCTCCTTCTGCCTCCAATGGCTTAGACGCAGCTTTTCAGCCCGTCTATTTAGTTTTTTATTGGACATAGGACCTCCGTTTTGGTCTTTGTCCTCAAAAAACCTGAGGTTATAGCCAAGCCAAGCGAATCAAGAGCATCCTCTGTTCTCATCTGCATGGATGATGGCGAAGTCCACATATGGCTTACGACCGTCAATCTGAACGAGTCTCCACAATCTCCTGAGAAGTTAGATCCTCCTTTTTCTTGCTTTTCATTGTAGTTTGTATTTTTCCAAAAGAGACAAAAATCACAACTCTTGTCTTTCATTGTTGATAAGAATTGTAAAATCGGCTATAAACGCCAAAATCGGCTATAAATGCCAAAAAAAATCGCCTTTCACGGCACACCAAGAAAAAATGTCTCTTTTCTTAAATATATGTGCAATGGAAAACTTGAAAGAAGTTGATTTCTTTTTTACTTGCGAAGGTTGATCTCCGGATCACCACTTGCAATTCCAAGTAAAATAGAAAATCTGGCACACCCACACAAAAAAATGTTGATGCACGCCTCTGTCCCCCGGTTACGAAAGGGTCGGACCCAAACGGACTCCCATGTCCGCCTACCTCGGTAGAATCGAGCGATTGAAGCGCTGTCCATCAAGCTGGCGCCACCCGGTGGGACTCGTTCATTTGAGAACACGATGCTAGAAATGAAATATTTGCATATCATATCTTTTGCTCTATACTTATACTTCTTTTCTCGATTCCTTGGCTACTTTCTAATTGGTAGCCTATGTTGAATTCCGCATCTAAAAAAATTGAGATGAGATTTTTTGGAAATTTCTAATTCTTTGAATTTATTTCCACTCTTTCTCTTTTCAAAAAAAAATTAGATTTTTCATTTTGGATTCAAAATTGAGAAACCTTGAACCTTTCCTATCGTTCATCGCGCTTGCAGAAATGTTGAGCCTGTTTGACTAAGGTTTTGGGCCATCGTTTCTCTTCGATGAGTTCATTAAAGATCTAAAAAAAAACCAAAAAATTAGATTTTTCATTTTGAATTCAAAATTGAGAAACCTTGATCCTTTCCTATCGTTCATCGTGCTTGCAGAAATGTTGAGCCTGTTCGACTAAGGTTTTGGGCCATCGTTTCTCTTCGATGAGTTCATTAAAGATCTAAAACAAAAACAAAACAAAAAAATAAAAAAAGACATAGACCACTAAGGTTAAACCAACTGCGTTCTTTGATCACGGTTGATTCAAGAAAAGCCTTGTCCAGAGTGTGGAGACAGCTTGACTGTTCTAGGCAAGTGTCCTCCAAACGAGTTCATTAAGTAATCCTACCCTTACCTGGGGACAATTCTATCAATCGAGATTTCATAAGACCGGGTTAGGAGGCCTATTGTACTCTCTCATCTTTTAAATAAAAGAATTTTCAAAATAAAAATTTTAAAATAAAAAAAATTCAAAAAAAATCTTAAAAAAATAAAAATATAAATAAAAAAGATTTTTTAAAAAAAAATCTTCAAAAAAAAGATTTTTTTTAAAAAAAATCTTCGAAAAAAAAACTTCCGTCATTTTTGGGTTCAGATTGGAGAAATTTTGGTCTCCTCCTTTCTGAGCACTGGCGCTCGCGAAAATCATTGAGCCCGTGTTCAGTTTAGAATGCCTTTTGCTCTCTTTGATGAACCCGATCTTGGCCTTTCAAAAAAAAATCGTCATTTTTGGATTCAAAACTGATAAATTATGGTTCATTTCCTTCTGAGTACTGGCGCTCTCAGAAATCGCTTAGACCGTATTTGGATCGGAATACCATCTGCTCTCTTTGATGATCCAATCTTGACCTTTCAAAATCGAGAATCTCATCTCATGGATGCAGTCTCAAAACATTTGTGTCTAGCGGTACTAGTACGCCCTTTCAGGGTCTACTGTATTTGCGACTGGCACATTTGTAACTCCAAACTTATATTCTTCTTACATCGAGCAAGCTTTGCTTCTCAATAAGTCGAATTTAGGTTTACAATTGCTTCTAGCAGTCACTGGGACGCTCAATCTGGGCTTACCATACCTGCGATCAGAACAATTATACCCTCTATGGCATTTTGCCTTCTTCATATTGCTTGGGTCATCTCCCTCGAGCAATTTGAAAAGACAAAACCATAGAACTTCCCATTATGATCATTATATTCTTGTGATTACTAATGGATGTGGTCTTGTTTCAGGAATTTTTCGAAAAAAACTAATAATGGCAGCATCGCTTACCATTACTTTCGATGAGAGCAAGCACCAGCTCATGCTTCAACAAAAGCAAACCACGCGCACCTACAAGCGCCCCATCAGCTGCCGAAGCGTCAACTCCCTCGGCAACTCTCTGAACTCCGGGTCGACCTCGACTCCCCAGACTATCGTCTTTGGGACGCTGGGACCATTCCCACTTCCCGAAGAACAAACTGCTCCTTCCAAGAAGCAGAAGGTCGCCTCTCAACGTGTCACTACCGTGACGCCAAAGGCGAGCACCAGAAGGCCCGAAGCCCGTGGCATCCCCACGAAGCCTCGACCCGCAAACGACCAGGTCTATCCCAAGACTTGGTCCCCAAGACCTTCACCAAAACAAAGAAGGTCCCAAACATCCACCAAGCCAGCATTCCTGGCCCCACTCAACGAGAACCAGTTTTACCCTCTTGCCTACATGAAAGAGGAGAGACCCATCTCCAACCTGACTCCCAAGTCAACCCAGCATGAGCCGGCTTGTTCCTACAAGCCCAAAATCAGATCATGCATCACAAGGCCTCTGCAGACACCTGCTAAGGCCTACAATCATGCAGTTCAACCCTTCATCTCTATAGGGGCCGAACTCGAAAAACTCAAAGCCTCGCTGTAACAGGCGAAGGACCGGGTTCGCATCCTGTCCTTGCCCAGCTACAAAGAAGACAGGCTCGGCTGCTGCGCCCGAGGGAGCACATCCTTCATCGTCAAAGCCCAGCTGGAGCTGACTGAAGCTCAAATTGCTCGTCATATATGCCGCCATGCGTCGTATCGACAAAAGAGACTAGAGAAGCAAAGGACCCAGCCTCCTACACTTCAAGTCTCTCACAAATGGGTCAAAAAAGAAAGACCCAACGAAGTTGCTGCTGTGCATTTGGTTGGAAAAACCAGAAAATGCCAAAAGTCAGCATCCAAAATCCATGTCCGTAGCGTCTCTAGGACAAGAAGACATTCAGAACAATCCCCTGCTCCTTCAAGCAAAGGACGGCAGAGTGATCCTTCCTCAAGCTCTTCTTCAAAAAGAATGAGCCCCAGCTCAGTCACCAGGACAATTTCTTCATTTGAATCCCGAAGGATGAACGTCTTGGCTACAAATTCTGAGCCACCACCCCGCAATCCACCTCAAGATGATGCGATCACACGCATCCAACAGTTGGAACAAGGCGAACAGAGGATTGAAACTCTAATGGAAAACCTTCTCCTCGCCTTCTAAAATCAGGCGAACAATGAACCTCCTCCGAATCATCAAGACGATGAGGCAAATGGGGAAGAAAATGAGTCACACGCCCTTACAAAAAAGGACGTAGATAGTATCCTTGCAAAAGCAAAAGAAGAGGATATACTCAAGGAGCATGGGATCAAGCCACCATATCCCTTATGGATGGACTCGGTCCCGTTCCCTACAAAATTCAAGCATCCTACTCTCCAAACATATATGGGGAAAGGATCAGCCAGACAGCATGTCATCCACATCAAGATCTTGACGGGTGCTATCGCGGATCAAGACGCACTCAAGATCCGCCTCTTTACAAGTACCCTAAAAGGTACGACTTTCGATTGGTACTCCACTCTGCCGGAGGACTCCATCCAAAATTGGGTCATGCTAGAGACACGCTTCCTGACTCACTTCAAAGGTGAGGATCATCCCGCTACTATGGCTCAGCTGGGCAGCCTAAAACAGGGGGAGAATGAGTCAACATATGACTTCATTCATAAGTGGAAAGCAATGGCATACAAATGCTCTGATGTATTGCCACAAGCACCGCTAGTCGACATCTGCCGAAACAACATGAGAGCTAGAATCCGCTCCATGATCATCGGCAACAAATCAAACAACCTGGGAGAACTCCTAGAAGCTTCCATGGAAGCTGAAACGGTGATTAAAGACCTCAACAGTCAGAAATTAACAAGAAAAGAGCCAACCGCAATTGCAACCTTTAAACCAAAGAAAAAAGAGGTCCTCAATGTGCAGACCAAGTCAGCTCCTCAGCCACCAAAGAAAGCTAAAAACAAAGCTGCTGGTAAGAGACCTGAACTCTCAGATGCCTTCAAGGAGCGAGTATAAAAGAAATACCCGTTCGATGAAGATGTTGATGAAATCTTCGGGGCTCTTGTGGCAAATGGCAAGCTCACTTTGCCTGAACCCAAAAGACCGAGTGACGTTGGCAAAACCAACGATCCTCGGTACTGTCCATACCACCAGATGATCTCGCATCCTCTCAATCAATGCTTCGTTGTGAGAAGAAAATAAACGAGATGTGGAAAAACAGAGTCATCACCTTTGACAAAAACTATGGGTCTGCCTCCGTCAACATGGTGACATGTGGACAAACATCAAAATCACCGAAGAAAAAGATTACTACTTCCTTTAAGGTGATAAAAACAATCCAAGCGTCCGAGGAACTGGTTCCTTACCCGACACCAGACGGACAACCCATATGGGTACATCCCGATCTCCTGGAATATGAAAATTGGGAGGTCGTGAAAACAAAGCCTACAGCTCAACAGCGAAGGCAGGTTAGAAAACATCTCCTCAAGCTCAAACGGCAAGAGAAGACCCAGCCAAAACAAGAAGTCCGAGAAAAGGCAGAGGCTTCCTCTACCGCTTCACTGGAGGCAACAAAAACGTCCCTTCCAGAGACTTCAAAGGGGGTAAGAAAATTCACTCTCAGTGATTTCATGCCACCTCAATTCAAAGAAGCCACGCAGGGGGCATCATACTCTTGCAATTCGGTAGTTGGATTCTCCATTGATGGATACGAGTCCAGCGACACTGATGATGGATTCGAATCCAACTACACCGACGAGTGGGAGGAGTCCCTTGAAACGGGAGAATATCTCTCCGATGAAAAATGGGTTCCTGAGACTCATCTTATGCCAGTAATCTGGTATAACCCCCTACAGCCGCAAGTATCCTGGTCTGATGATGAAGAAGACCAAAAGGCTGTACAAGAAAATGTTGCTGACCCAGCACCCATCATTGCTCCAGTGGAAATCAACTATGTTGAGCCACAAAGAGTTGATAAAGAAGAAGATTTGGCTCCTATGCCTGATCTTGAAGAGTATGCAAGGATCTTGCAGCGTCTCACTCTAGAACAAGAGCAAGACCGCGTCAACGAGCTTCCTCGCAATCCAGAGCCTAAAGTCTCTGAAGACCATCAGGTACATCCTCCCTTAACTCCTGAAAATGGAGAGAATTGCTGGATAGACGATCCTCTTACATCCGAGGATGAGTCTGACTCCGATCAGGCAACGTCTCCTGTCAGAGCTTCCTGTAATGTGATAATTCGGGATTATCACTCTTCCGAAGCATCGTCTGATGAGATCACTTACACTCCGACGACTCCTAGCAATGTATCTTCTGGAGCCACCTCATCTCACGTGACTTTCACTTAGACGACACCATCTCAGGTTTCTTCTCCTGAGACTGTGACTTCAAAGTTCACACCCTTCCTGACTAAAGAATTCCCAGCTATTGATGCTTGGGATGATGAATTGGTCAACGAAGAAGAAAGGTTGCTGGATGCTGTTCAGAACTTGTTCCCTAAAAATGCTCCGTGTAACACAATCACTAAGGATGGCAACTCTGCTGCAGATACATCCTCAGCAAATGAAAAATGACAGCCTCTTGATGCTGAAGACAATCTTCCAAACGAAGACCCTTCTCAAGAAACTCTCTAAGTTGGTAGAGGCACCCGCTTTGGTCGGGACTACCATAAAAATTACAACCAATCTTCCTTTACATATGTAAATCCTTCGGGAAAAGATGTTGTAAGCGCCCCTAGTGACAACAATGATGAACATGCAGGCCCTAAGGAGGCTTTCAAGTATGACTTGATTGAACACTTCAAGCACATACCTGCACGTCTGCACATCCTAGATTTATTGCGAATGTCACCGCACACTCGTGATAATCTCATTTCAGAATTACAAAAGCTGAATGAGGATGTTGACAAACATGCCCCGTAAGTCCTCCAAATTAAAATGGACTACCGGGTCAAAAACTCAGAAGCTTCTTCAAAGGGAGAAAAGAAGAAAACTGAGGGATCATGCATTGAATGCCTCTCAGTTCAAAAGGCAGCCAGTGCAACCATCACCTTCACTAAGGAAGACCTCCTACTTGGCGAAACAAGGCACAACTGACCCCTGTACTTCACATCGTACATCAAGGAAATGCCTATGCACAGAGTTCAGATCGACCCAGGTTCTGCACTCAACCTCATCTCCACTTCGGCTCTCGAAGAGTTGGGCATCCCACCCAGCAAGCTAAGCCACACATCTGTATCTATTTTTGGATACGATGGGAGTATTCAAAGGCCTATCGGCAAAATCAGGTTCAAGTTGCAGATCGATGATCTTATCTCTTAAGTCACTGTATATGAAATAAAAACCCCTTCATGCTACAACATCCTTCTCGGACGCCCCTGGATCCACGAGAATGGTGTTGTCCCTTCAACTCTACATCAATGCATCAAGTTTATTGGCGACGACGGCATGATACATCGAGTCTTTGCGGGCAGAAGACCCTTCAAAGGTAAAGAAGTCCACTTTGCAGACTCCCAGATGCATGAAGGTGAAAAAGAAGAAGAGGAGAAGCACACAGCACCCTTTGCCGAAAATCTCCAGAAAGATAAAGGCAAGGCTCCTCAACAATCACCGGAAGAAAACTAACCATCCGGTAAATCCGAAGCGAGCATTCAAACTCCCTTCATCATCTCCCTCAAACCTTCAAAGCCTTTGGTCATCACAACTAAAGTGAAGAAGGCAAAGCAAAAGCCCGGGGGCAAATTTGTTGTCTCTTTCGTGTCTATCATGCAAGACACGGATTCGGATTCAGAGCCAGAAGACGACACATCGTCAGCCAAGCTGACACTCAGCAAGTTCAACCTGCTCTTACTCCAATGGAGACAACTTCTGACATAGAAGATCCTACGTCAGCTTCCTTCGTTGTTCTAGCTACTTTAGCAAAGGAAAAGCCGATCTTCTTCCATAGATCGGATGCTTCTTCATCTAACTCCATGCTTGAACCTTTCCAAAATGAAGGTATGCCTCAACTATCTTTTTATAGTCCTGTGGCACAAGCTATTATGAAGAAAATGGGCAATGACGCTCAAAACCCAATTTTTTTGGGAGAAGGACACGGTATTCTCACGCCATTGGGGCCCGTCTTGACCAAAAGCCAGCTGGAAGATTGGAGACTCTACGACTATGTAGAAAAGTCTTCACACGGGCTAGGGTATGATCCCGACACTCCCCTGAGATAGTTGACGCAAAGGCTTAAAAGTCAATTTACTGACCAAGCCTCAACATCTCGTATCCATGAAGACATCGATCTCCCTGGATATCTCTTTGATGAGTCACCTGACAAAGATCTAGGAAGCTCATCCAATTGGTACGATTTCTCTTACAATGAAGAGGAATTGTCCAATGGCACAGACGTGTGGTCTTCTGACCCAGAAGAATCCTCGTCTCCAAAAGAAGTACCCTACTTCGACCCAGTTTCAACAGGCAATTGGGATCATCTCATAGCAAACCTCGAGAAAATTGCCGATCAAGAAGACCCGTGGAAAGGAACAAAACCTTGGTCTGGAAATGCCCTTGAAACCCCAGAAGGTTTCATTGAGCTGGAAGCCTCCGAAAATATTATGGAGGAACCACCTTCGAACCTTCCAATAGAAGATCCTGTTCAAAAGATAGACTTGGGAACACCTGATAACCCACGTCCTGTATTCATAAGCAAGAATATAAAGGATGATGAGTTACCCGAGTATATCGCCTTTCTTCGTGAGTTCGTTGATTGCTTTAAATGGTCTTACGCTGAAATGCCTGACTTAGGCCCCAAAATAGCAGTTCACAAACTCAATCTTCAAGAAGACATCAAACCTGTCAGACAGGGCCAAAGAAGATTCTGTCCAGATGTGATGGATAAGATTGAACAAGAAGTTCAAAAACCCAAAAGCGTCGGCTTCATCCGTGAGGAACAACCTCCTGAATGGTTGGCCAACATTATCCCCGTGACAAAGAAAAATGGGCAGATCAGGGTCTGTATTGACTATAGAGACCTGAATGGCACATGCCCTAAAGATGAGTTTCCGCTCCCCATACCAGAGGTAATGATTGATAATACCTGTGTATTCGAGCGAATGACATTCATGGATGGTTTCTCTGGCTACAATCAGATAAAGATGCATCCTGAGGATGAAAAACATACATCCTTTCGGACCCCATTTGGCGTGTATTGCTACATTGTCATGCCATTTGGTCTGAAAAATGTTGGTGCCACATATCAGAGGGCTATGATGAAGATATTCCAAGATATGCAGCACAAAACGGTCGAGTGTTACGTTGATGACCTCACCGTTAAAAGCAAAAGAAAAGAAGATCATCTCAAAAACCTTCGAGAAGTCTTCCTCCGGCTTTGCAAACACAAACTGCGAATGAATCCTCTGAAATGCTTCTTCGACGTCTCGTCGGGTAAGTTCATTGGATTCTTAGTTCGGAAAGCTGGAATAGAGCATGACCCCATAAATGTCAAAGCCATTCTAGAAATGCCCTCTCCAAGAACCTTGAGAGAACTCAAAGGGCTTCAAGGGAGATTGGCCTACATCAGACGGTTCATCTCCAATCTTTCGGGGAAATGCCGTCCATTCTCCCGGTTGATGAAAAAAGGTGTAAACTTTGTCTGGGATGCTGACTGTGAAGCAGCGTTCCAAGATATCAAGTCATAACTGACCAAACCTCCAGTGTTAGATGCTCCTACTACTGGAAAACCATTTATCTTGTACACAAGAGCCCTTGATCACTCTCTGGGTGCTTTGCTTGCACAAGAAAACGATGAAAGAAAAGAATCTGCTCTATACTACCTCAGCCGTATGCTAGTAGGTGCAGAGCATCGCTACTCTCCAGTCAAAAAAGAATGCCTTGTAGTGTTGTTCGTCATACAAAAGCTACATCACTACTTGCTTTCCAACACAATCTATCTGGTCTCAATGATCAACCTCTTGAAGGTCCTTGTCACAAAAGTAGGTTCTCTCAATGCATGACTGGCAAATGGTCCATCCTTCTGTCACAATTTGATATTAGGTATGTACCACAAAAGGCAATCAAAGGGCAAGCTCTAGCGGACTTTCTCGCAGAGCATCCATTGCCTAAAGATTCTCCACTCAGAGATGATCTCCCAGACGAACCAGTCTACAATGTGGAGACTTTCTCACAAAGTGCCTCCTGGGACATGTACTTTGACGGTGCAACCAAGACAAATGAAAAAAGACAGCTGATCTCGGGAGTTGGCATCCTCTTTGTTAGCCCCGACAAATACATGATTCCACATGCTTTCTCGCTACTGGAACCATGCACAAACAATGCAGCTGAATATCAAGCTCTAATCCTAGGATTGGAACTCGCCATCGAATCCGGTATCACCATGCTGGAAGTCTTTGGAGACTCTCAACTGATCGTCAACTAGATGAATCAGAAATTTGAAGTCAGGAAGCCTGATCTGCTGCCTTACTACAACAAGGCGCAATCGCTTCTACAAAAGTTTGACATCTGTCACATCACCCACATTCGTAGAGATGAAAACATACATGTAGATGCCCTGGCTAGACTTGTCGCATCTATGGCAATCTAGGAAGGGGAAAACATGCAAATCACAGTGTGCGAAAGAAGAATTCTTCGTCCTCTTAACACACACCAAGCAGTTGCTGAATGTCACCAAGTGGTGGGAAGTCGGATTTCAATCCTTCAACCTTCAATCGGCGACTGGAGGGATCCGATCATTGATTACACTATGTTCGAAATCCTACCTGAAGATCCAAAAGAACGGGTAAGCATCCAAAGGCGAACCCCAAGCTTTCATTTGGATATTCCTTCAAAAATCCTTTACAGGAAATCCTTCAACGGAGTACTTCTACGCTGCTTGTCACAACAAAAGGCTGAAGAAACACTAAAAAAAGTTCATGCTAGTCTTTGCGGAGCTCATCAGGCTGGTCCCAAGCTCTATGATCAGATAAAAAGGTTAGGTTATTACTGGCCTACCATGGTAGCTGACGCAATGCAATTTGCTAAACGCTGTCAACAATGCCAAGTTCATGGAGATTACATTCACATGCCTCCAGAATGGCTACATCCTATAGCGATTTCATGGCCTTTCGAAGCCTGGAGTATGGACATCATAGGTCCTATTTCTCCCCCTTCAAGCAAAGGTCATCGCTTCATCTTCACCGCTACGGATTATTTCTCTAAGTGGTCAGAAGCATTTGCGCTCAACGAAATGAAGACCTCATCAGTCCTTCAGTTCCTGCGCACCAACATTATTTGTCGTTTCGGCATACCCAAAAGATTCGTCCATGATAACGGACCACAATTTCGGGATCATTGATTCTACAGGTTCTGCGACAAATACAAAATCCAAAGCTGTCCTTCGACTCCATACAATCCGGCAGTAAACGGATTAGCAGAAGCTTTCAACAAGACACTCTGCAAAATCCTAAAAAAAATGGTCTCTAGTCACAAAAGAGACTGGAGCGACAAACTATCTGAAGCTTTGTGGGCCTATCGAACCACCGTTCAAGGTTCAACCCATAGCACACCATTCTCCTTGGTCTATGGATGTGAAGTTGTTCTACCCTTGGAAGTACAAATTCCTTCCTTGAGGGTATCCTTGCAAAATGACATGACTCAAGAAAGCAATGTCAAATTGCGACTCCATGAGCTGGACAATCTCGATGAGAGACGGTTCGAAGCTCGACAAAGCATTGAACTTTACCAAGCATGCATGGCAGGATCTTTCGACAAAAAGGTCAGGCAACGCGCCTACAAAAAGGGTGACTTGGTTCTTGCGGTAAAAAGACCAATGGTCTTCGCTCACAAGTCCAAAGGCAAGTTTGAGCCAAAATGGGAGGGACCCTGTCACGCCCCCGGACCGAGTCCCCGTTAAACGAGGCCTTAATCCGGGGTCGTGGCGTGACGGCCCGGAAAATTCCGCCCGCACACGCTAGTTTCCCACAGGTTTTCCGCGGTAAGGATCCCCGAAATCCGATCCAACAGTGATTAATAAGAATCACATTCATACGAATAACTTACGCGGAAGCATTGTAGCAAACATAAAAGTCTCTCACATACGGGTATAAGATGAGAACGCACAAGACTAGCATCAAAAAGAGAAACATTTCATTGGTAGGCCCCAAAGTTAGTTTAAAGTTAATACAAAAGTAAAGTCAACCAATAATTACAATTTTCCCCAAAAAGAATAAGCCAACAATGGCTACAACAAAATCCCAAAAAGTATAGTATCTATTCCCCAAAATGTGATCGCAGCTCCAAAACAACCCGACGTCTAAACGACATCATCGGGCTGCCACTCGCCCTCCACAAGGACTATGGGTTCCGCCTCGAAGTGCGCCTCGACCGCGAGGGGCTCGACATCTGGCACCAAGCAAACAGGGTCAGACACGACGGTCTGGCAAGCAAATATAACAATAATAGGATGATAGAAAAGCAAAACGTAAAATAAATGAGAGCCACGATTAAATCACGAATAATAACAATGACGAACTAAAGATAGAAGATAAACATCTTAATGGTTTACAAATCCAATGTTACGGTAAGTGAAATAAACAAAAACCATAAGACAAACATTAAATGTATAAAAACATTGGCAGACCACGTAAAGCTAAATTCTCCTGTTACCAAAGTAACTGGAGCAGACAAAACCGTAGCCACTACTCGTGGGACCGGAACGAATATAGTCGTTATCAAACAAAACCGTAGCCACTACATGTGGGACCGGATATAACCGTTGCCATGGTCGGTACAGACAGAATCCAAACTGCAGCTGGTGAACAAATTAAAGATTCCAAGCCGGATAATCAGTCCGACAAGATAACCTAAGCTTAGTGGTGCCATTAGAGTAAAAGTTCGAAACCTCGAAGTAATACAAATCCGTTTATAAGATACATTTCCAAAATCAATAAGAAAACTACTCCGAACAAATGCATATTGACGAATCCGAGCAAAATAGGTGAGTAGTCTTATCAATATCTAAAGATGCGGTAACCCACTTTAAAACATTCAAAAGATTGAAGAAAGAATCCGAACAAAAGTCTTTTTACATGGAATGAATGTATGATGATTCAACAGTCTTATGCGGGTCGTCTTGATATACATTTAACCCATTTATTGTCATTAATAGAAAGTAATTTGGTGCCACCGAAGATCCTTGACAATCACAAGGGATGAAATGTACATTTAAACTTGGAAGGTTCACCAAATGGTTTTAATCATGATTCAATCCACTTTACATAATATTTCAAGGATTGTAAATGGACTGAATGGGCTTCACATATAGAAAAGAATTGGGCTGAGTTGGACTTGAATGCGGGCTTGAAGTGGACCTGAAAGTATATCCAAGGAATCCCCATTAAAACTGATTTAAACCTTTTAAACATCAGGCCCACAGCTGGCCTTAACCCAAGCCCAAAACAGTCCACCCATTTAGCCCAAAACAGCCCTTAAATGGCCCAAGAAACAGGTCTCAAAACAGCCCAATAGCAGGTCTTGAAATGGCCCAAGAACTGACCTTGAAATAGGCCCAAAGAAGCCTTGAAAACAGGCCCAAAACAGTTTCTAAATGGACCAAGAAACAGGCCTGATCCGAGCCCCCAAGCTGGGCTAGGCTCGCTCGAGCGACCCAAGGTCCGCTCGAGCGGAGCCTAGACAGAGCCTGGGTCGCTCGAGCGGCCCTGTGGGTCGCTCGAACGAGGGCCAGGCAGAGCCGGGTCCGCTCGAGCGGCCCACTGGGTCGCTCGAGCGGACTGGGCTCTGTCCAGTCCGGCTCGGCAGGGGAATTTTTCACATTTTTGCCTCTTTTTCTGATTCTTTTTCATACTTTTTCTTTCATAGAATTTTCCTAGATCATTTGGACCCTTTCTTGACCTCCCAAACTCATCAAATCACCATTCATAATCCATCCAATTAATCTATCAAACACTTTTAAATCAAAGCTTTTTCCTCCATTTTTTGAGCACAAACACTTTGACAAGAAGAAGGATATATTTTAAGATGAGCAAAGTAGAAACGAACTTCCAATACATTGTAAAACAATATCATGAGTGAAGTCACACACAACATTACTCCATTTATCCCAAAGCAAAACTATGAAACATAAGAAGACTAGCACATAGCATGAAACACCATAAAATGCAACAAAATAAATGAAGTCATCATATTAATTGAAAATCCACTTGCCTCAAGTCTAAATGAGAGAAATAATACTCCTCAAACAAAGCTCTAGGGTCTCAAGCTCCCAATCTACAAAAACCCCAAAATTTTCCAAAGAGAACCCTAAAAATCAATATTTGCAAATCTCCAAGGAAAGCTCTTGTATATGGGATGAAAATACTCCCAATGAAGAGGAAAACAAGGATCTCAAGTTTGGAAAGCCATTGCTAACCTTGAAAAGCTCAAACGAAGAAGAGAAGCTTGAAAGAGAGCCTTGCCCTAGCTCAAAACCTTTGAAAAGGACATCTTTGGAAAGCTTGGAAGATGAGGAAGAGCCTTAGGAGATCAATCCTCCAAGAAAGCTCCAAGAAATTGGTGTTTCAGATGAGAGAGAAAGTATTGGAAGAGAGGGAAAGAGAGCCCTAGCTCCAAACCGTGCAGGAGAAAGAAATGAAGGAGAAGAAGGGAGTTCCTCTTCTTATAAGATGGGTTTGCGGGCCCCGATCTTCACAGGGCTGAAAGTAGCATTTGGGGGCCCCGAATGAAAACGACGAAGAAGACAAAAACGATCAGCGAAATTTCTACTTTCCAAAAAGTATATTTTTGTCAATTTCTTTTCGAAATTTGGGTATAGATTTTGTGTGAAAGGTCAGTTTTGCCCTTTTCCTCGAAAAACGTGATTTCTGATCATTAAATCAAGATGGTCAAAACATGAAAGTTGATAATCTAAATGAAATGAGTCAAAATGCACAAAATTTGGATTTTTAAGAAAATCAAAGTTAAACTCCACAGATTTACACACAACACACGGGCGCCCCGGCCCGCGTCAAACCTAAGTCAACGACTCTCAAAAGTTCCCAAAGCTAATCAAACATTCTAATCTAGCTTAAGAAAATAAGCTAATCATCCACTAACCCCACTTATTAACTAATCATGGTTAAAACATAATTAAATATTCCAAACCTGGGTCGGGGTCTGACAGACCCTACGTCATCGACAAAGTTTTCTCCATTGGCGCATACGCACTCCTAAACATGGAGGGTGACAGATGTATGCTGCCCATCAACGGAAAGTTCTTAAAGCGGTACTACCCTTGAAGACTTATCCAACTGGGTAAGAGCAATGCCTGTACGGCCAAAACCGGTTTCCAGGTACTCGCTCACTAAACCCACTCTTTTTAGAATTTTCATATCAAATGTTGAAATTTCAAGAAATTTAAACAATGCTTACTTTCATCGTTTCATTGTTCAAAATCCAAGTTTAGGAACCTTTCCCTAACTTGACCAAAATTTTCAACCCTTGAACCCAAAATTCATAGTTTGAAATAAAGTCTGGATTCAGGGATTTCCACCCTAGTCCACCCTGCCTTTTACCGCCAAAATGGTTTTAGGTCAAAACTTATGACCCTCGTGTCTTTAAACAAAAAAGAAAGTTTTTTGAAAAAACCGCGGGGAAGCGACACTTAGTCGATACTCGCACAAATCGGAATTATGCGAACCACGTTCCACACTTCCAAAATTACAGGGAAGCGACATTTCGTAGATACTTGCAAAATCCAAAACCGTGGAGATGTAACATTTCAGCTGATATCCACAACCCAAATTTCAAAGGTTCGAAAAAACCTAAAAACCATGGAGACGCAATATTTTAGTTGATATCCATAACCCAAAGGTTTGAGAAAACCACAAATTTCAAAAATCATGGGGAAACGACATCAAGTCAGTACCCGCAAAACTAGAATTTTTGAAAAGCAAGGATGCCACATTCCATCGATACTTGCACCCAAATCTGCGAGGATGCGGCATTCCATCGATACTCACAACCGAATGAGCAAGGATGCGACATTCCATCGATACTTGCAAAACCATTCAGCAGGGAGGTGGCTTTTGGTCGATACTTGCATTTTTAAAAACAAAAAAAACGGCTATCAACGCCACCAAACCAGCTATAAATGCCACAAACTGGCTATAAATGCCACCAAAACCAGCTATAAATGCCACCAAAATAGGCTATAAAATGCCACCAAAACCGGCTATCAATGCCACCAAAATCGGTTATCAATGCCACAAAACAAAACCGGCTATCAATGCCACAAATCAAAACTTGGCTTTCAAAAAACTCAGCTATCAATGCCACAAGCCGGCTATCAATGCTACAAACTTGGCTATCAATGCCACAAAACTGGCTCTCATGCCAAAACCGGCTTCCATGCCATAAACAAAATCTGGCTTCCATGCCAAAACAATCATTTGACAAAAGATTTTCACAAAATGACAAGCTTTTGATCAAATCCCATTTAGCAATTGCTTTCATCACAAAAAGATTTAAGTGAGCGTAGGGAAAATAAAAAAAATAAAAAAAGAATCCCATTTAGCAATTGCTTTCATCACAAAAAGATTTAAGTGAGCGTAGGGAAAACAAGAAAAAAAGAATCCCATTTAGCAATTGCTTTCATCAAAAAAAAGATTTAAGTGAGCGTAAGGAAAACAAAAAAAAATCTCATTTAGCAATTGCTTTCATCACAAAAAGATTTAAGTGAGCGTAGGGAAAACAAAAAAAAAAAGCATCCCATTTAGCAATTACTTTCATCACAAAAAGATTTAAGTGAGCGTAGGGAAAAAAAAAGGCATCCCATTTAAGCAATTGCTTTCATCACAAAAAGATTTAAGTTAGCGTAGGGAAAACAAAAAAAAAGCATCCCATTTAGCAATTGCTTTCATCACAAAAAGATTTAAGTGAGCGTAGGGAAAACAAAAAAAAAAAAAGGCATCCCATTTAGCAATTGCTTTCATCACGAAAAGATTTAAGTGAGCATAGGGAAAACAAAAAAAAAACATCCCATTTAGCAATTACTTTCATCACAAAAAGATTTAAGTGAACGTAGGGAAAACAAAAAAAAAAGAGTACCAAAAAAATACATGCGGTACCAAAAAAAAAGAAAGTGTTCACAAACACTACAAAAAAAAGAGAGTACCAAAAAATACATGTGGTATCAAAAAAAAAGAATGATAGTTTCTGCTACAAAAATCAGGAGATCAGCCAAAAATGGTCTCCAGCCAAGATTCCAGCTCCTCAAGTGAACTTTTGGCCTCAGCCGTCAGGGTTTCCAGGGCACGCTTCTTCAGGAACTTGTCATGAGATGCTGGGGTGGGCTGTAACCCTTCTTTCACACCGGGAAGCTTATCCCGAGCAGTTTGCCATTGTTTGTCCTCTTAAAACTTCCTTTCAAGGACTCGATCAACATCTGCAACTTGGCGAATCAGAGCACTCTCCCTGTCGCGAGCCTCTATTATAGCAGCCCACTTGGCAGCGACTTGTGCCTTTAAATGCTCAAGACGTTTCCTGGCCTCATCGACCTCCCTATCAAGGATATTAAGGTCATGTGTCAGCCCAATGATGGCTAGCTCTTCTAAGTTCTTCTCTCAGACTATCTATTTCCTGCTTTGTGTAGCCTCATTTAGGTCAGACTTAGCCTTATCAGCAGGGTCCAGGAACATCTCCTTGAAGAACCGGTCGTCAGCAAAACCTATGGTCTCAAACCACTTGTCACCCAGTGCAATGATCCTATCAACGATCGCCCTGGCACCTGTGACATCGAGACCAGCCTCTTCGGCATCACTGAGAATCTCCTGCACATGCTGGATCATGCCAAATCCGGCATCCAAGTGCCCAGAAAGGAGAGTCTCAATCCAAGAGCTTAGAACCCGCACCACCACTTTCTTCGCAAAAAGAAGAGATGGCCCAGCTGAAGATTCGCCCCGCTCCGTCGGTCGGTTGCTCATGTCATCACCCGTTGGAAGAGTAACAAATGAACTCTTTCCAGCTGGAGCTACTCGGGAAGGAATCTCAGCACGAGGTATCTCCTCAACAGTGTCAGAACTGGTCCTAGGAGTCTCTACCTCCGGATCAACCTCTGGCATCTCTTGCTCTGGTTCTGAAGGAAGCGATGGACTCTCCTCTGTCACTTCAAAACCTGCCAAAGAAACACAAAAAGGTATATATATGATCCTTTTTAAAAAAAATCATTATCAGGGTTATTACTACCTTCTTCGACGACTGGTGAAACACTCTCTTTCTCCATGAACTCATCGGAAGCATCATCAACATTTGCATCCATAGATGGTTCAAAGTCATCGGAATCTTGTGGCAAGTCAGCTGACAAGAAAAATGTTAGCAAACCGAGTCACAGACAAAAAAAAAGAAAGCAAAAGCAGTCATACTAATTGGAGATTCTGAATTCACTCCAGAGTCCCTCGGTACTTCTTTTGATGCTGCAACCGGATCCGTCACCACCTCATTGGTTGGAACCTCAGGCATCGCCAAGTCTTCCTCTGCTAAAAAGAAAAAGGAAGAAGCAGCAGGGGGAGAAAACAAATCAAGACGCGGGCTCGCTTCTTAAAAGAAACAGAAAGAGAAAGAGGAAGAATCATACCTTCAGCGGACGGTCTCTTCTTCTCGACTCCTCTTTTCCGGAGGCTCATCAACATTCCCTGGCACCTCCTCATTGATAGTAAGAGGGACTTCTATGTCAAGAGAGTCCTCATGTTGCCCCTTGCTGCGATGATGACTCCTCTTCCTCTTACTTCTACGGGCTCGCTTCTTAGAAGAACCTGCCCCGCTGTCAGAGTCAGGTTTCCCACTTGACTCCTCACTGGATGGTCTACTCTTGCAAGTAGACCCCACGGAAGCTTGCCTCTGTGCCGCTTGCATCCAAGCATCAAGCTCAGCTTCCTCTTATTCTAGCTGCTCTAAAGCCTCATCAGGTATTTCTCGAACAGCTTCAGAACCAATGACGCCCTGGTCACCGAGAAAGTCTATCTTGTGCTTCTCTCCAGAAAGGAAGGCCCAGACTTCCTCTCGCCGGATGCCATCCGACTTTCCAAGGCCCATTCCAGATGACAGCTTCACATCAAGCTCCTTCTTGGAAAGCCCTCGATATGCTGAAAAGCTCTCCGCGAACTACTTCGCAAAGCCGGCAGTCCGGGAAGTCGACAACACATGATAAGAAATCATGGCAGTAGTGTCTTCAGCACTATAGAAAGCCCTTGCGTTTCACCCGTCCTGTAAACCTCCAAAGCGCTTCACCATGCTTGAAGGCACTCCAACAACGCCTTGAGAAAAGCCCAATTGTAGAGCAAAGCGAGAAGGTACATATGGCTGGATGTTGACGAAAAGATGTCTGCGGTACACCATCGTGCGACACGTATGCTGAAAAGCCACTCATTCTCTGCATTTGTCAAGGAGTAATGCCTTCCTGACCCCGCCCTGGTAGAGTCGCGGGAGGCACCAAAATCAAAAGCCTTCTTCCACAACTCCCGTGAAAGCTTCACTGAAGACTGCCCCATCTCGACGTCCCTGAACCGTCGAATCCTCATGCGGGCAAACAAAAGTGATTCAGACACGGCTTTGCCCTTAGCCAACCGAATCATCAGAGGATCATCATCCTGTGCAGCACCCAGCCGGTGAAAGCCAGGACAATGGTACACGTACCACGAATAAAAGATGTGGGCTGAAAATACCCTATTCATAGGGAGCCCAAGCCGAACCAAAAAAGCAGCAGCCTGCAGTTCGGTACACAAGTAGGAGTAAAGAGCTGGCACCAAAGCAAGCTGCTCTCCAAACGCCATCTGACAAGCCGGAAAAATACAATGCGGCCTTATGTGCATTCCATCTCCTCCAGCAAAAACGGCCTCACCAATCCAATAAGTGAGGTAAACAGCGAGATCTCTTCGCAGTGCAATGTCAGGACATATGGCGTTTGTACTCGCATAGAAATCTCTCAACTATTCTTGCATAGCCAAAATCTTCTTCGAACCCGGATCCTTAGCCTGTCTTCCTGGGTCATGCTATTAGAAGGCTCCCCACTTTCAAAGAAGTTAGGAGACGAAGAGTTAAAACTCTTCCAACTGCTGGATCTAACTTTCATGCCCTCCTTCTCATTCAAAAAATCATAGAAGGCAACGAGCTGAAAGTACAGAAGCCTGAACTCCTCAGACTGCTCCTCAAGGACGCTGTCGATCGGCATAAACTCCTCATAGAGTCTGCCAAGGATGGGCAATCCAGTAATGATGTTCAACTCCTTCAAAGAAAAACTAATCTCACCATTCGTTACAACGGTATTGGTTTATGGAAGGAATGACTCCAACATAGCCATGAAGGCCTCATCGGAAAAGATCACGGTCTCCCTAAAGGCGCGGACCGCATCAAAAATCTCGGCTTCCTTCAAAACGGCGCCACCAATCAGCAGGACGCGATCAGTCCACGACTTCCACTCGGAGTCAGCACTGAAACGGCCACGAAGTCGAAAAGGCTTCACCCAATTGCTGCTGTCACCGCTGAAAATGCCAAGGCCCACCGGTCCCAAATCGACCTACGGATAATCACAGCCCTGGTAGCCGCTGGCTGGCATCAACATGTCCATGTCAGCAGGCGACTTCTCCGCATATCCAGGAGAACCGCCAACAAAAACCCCGGTCTTGATTACATTTGTCCTTCTCACCCAGCTTGGAGGATCTTCCCTCTTAGAGCACGTGGGGGCAAGGCTCATGATCAAGACAGTGCGATCAAACGTTGACCGGGTAGCAATAGTCTTCTTCTCACCATCAGCTGTGAAAGAAAACTGAAAATATCTCCTCTGGTATGTCATGTCATCAGGGACGGCATCACCAAAAAAGAAGGTAGGCTTGGGCAAAACCCTCTGATCGTCTATCAACCATGGACGACTGCTTACCATCATCTTATAACATTCCTCTCCCTTGAGAGCGATTAGTCGCTGTCTCATCTCATCTTTGTTGAGAGAGTCGCACTCTTCGGGGTTTCTTTTAACATACTGAACCTTCTCCTAAGCCTGCTGAACGGCCGGATTAGAAGATCTAGCAGATCGACGAGGTATGCTTGTAGCAGGCTCTTTACCCTTGTTCGTTCTGGAGGAACCACCTATAAATGATGGAAAAGAAAAAGATCAATCATCAAAATAACAGGATTTCGCTAAAGGAAAATCTGGCGAAATTTTGACATGATTCCGGGGCAATTCCGAAGAAAAGGAACTACTCCGAAAGAAATAGAAAGCTTAAAGATGGGCTCAACATTGCTGCGAGCTCTGAAACTCCAAACTTTCGAAACCTAAAAGTCTCTGCAAAATCAGGAAGGGCTCAACATCGCTGCAAGCTCCAAATTCCCAAATTTGCAAAAACTTTCAAGTATGCTATCACATCATGCTACAATTCAATTTACAAAAAAAATATACATGCATGAACATCTTGGTTTGCCAAAAAATGCATTATCATGATGAGGAAAAAAAAGAAAAAAAAAGAAACTTTCTCAAAAAAAAAAAAAGAGAGAGAGAGAGAGAAAGAAAGAAAACAAAAAAAAAAGGAGCTGGCCCACAGGCCACATGGCCGTACGGCCAGATCCGTACGGATCTGTCCGTACGGCCCACAAAAAGAAAAAAAACATGCAAAAAAAAAAGAAAGCATGAAGAAAAAAAAAGAAAAGAAAAAACATGTAAAAAAAAAGAAAACACATGAAAAAGAAAAGAAAAAAAATGGCCCACAGTCCACGTGGCCGTACGGCCAGATCCGTAAGGATCTGTCCGTACGGCCCACAAAAAGAAAAAAAATAATGAAAAAAAAAAGAAAGCATGAAGAAAAAAAAAGAAAAGAAAAAACGTGTAAAAAAAAAAAAGAAAACACGTGAAAAAGAAAAGAAAAAAAAAGAAAAGAAAGAAAAAAAAAGAAAGAACTTTTTATCATCCTATTTCCTATAATGGAGTTTTCTTGAAAAAGAGAACTTACTTGAAGCCATTGATGGAGAAGAATAATAAAAGTCTTGAAGATCTTGAAGAAGAAGAACTCTTGGTCTTGAAGCCCTCTTGGGATTGTTGCAAAAGAAAGCAATAAGAGCAAGAGATCCAACCTCCTCCTTGCTTTTATAGAAGAGAGCAAACCAAAGAAGGAAATAAGAAAGAGGAAAGAGGTAAGTGTTACTAATTAGTAACCTTACCAAAAGAAAGAAATTAGAAAGATTCTTTCCCAAAAGAAAGATAACTTGAGGGATTCTCTCCCAAAAAGAAATCAATGAGAGATTTTCTCCCAAAAGATAGGAGATTTGAGATATTCTCTCCCAAAGAAAGATATCTTGAGATATTCTCTCCCAAAATAAAGGGAACATGAGAGATTCTCTCCAAATAAAGATATTCTTAGATATTCTCTATCCAAAGGAGATATTTTTAAATATTCTTTACAAAAATGACACCATATGAGATCTAACCCATTCCAAAAAGCTTAAGGTCCCATGGGTTAGCCTATATGAGCCAGGTTTGACCACCTAGGCACTAAAAAAAAAAATTTGGGCTTTTAGTCAAAGAAAAATCCCTCTTACCAAGAGAATACAAAAATGGTTCCATGCCTCTTTTGAGTTGATTGGACGATACAAAAAAGAATTCCAAGCCCCATGAGCTTCCAAAAATCAAACCATCTAGTTTCATCTACCAAATTGAGCCAAAATCTTGAATTTGACATTCCACAAAAATCCAAACCAAATCCTGGTCCCCTAACTTGCCACATATAGCTTGTTAGGTCGTAAGACCAAAACCAAAAACCAAAATATGATCCCCTAACTTGCCACATACAACCTGTTAGGTCACAAGATCAAAACCAAAATCGACCCCCCAACATTCCACATACAGCTTGTTGGGTCACACGGTCAAAACCAAACCCGACCCCCTAACCTGCCACATACAGCTTGTTAGGTCACAAAGTCAAAATCCAAATCCACATCCCTGATGTCATCTTCAGAACTTTGCCTCAAGATGATACGTGATCCCTTTCACTATCATAAAATTCCCCTGGAAGCTCAAGAAGGCTACAATACCAAAAGAAAGACTGCTCAAAGACTCTTGGTCAAGTCACAAGCTCTCCTTCAGAAATCTCTTCGAGGCACATCGACTACAAAAGTTAAGCAACTCGTCGCTGCACCTCGAGGGGGCATTTGTTGACACCAAAAATGTCACTTTACCTCTTTAAGATCCAAAAAGCTACATGAAGCCGCAACCTGCCATAAATAGGCAATGCTACTTCCAAAAAATCAAATCTTATCAGAATCAAACAAAAACTGCAAGATCCTTCAAGACAGCCAAAAGAGGAGTACACAAGAAGTTTCGGGCCATTTCAAAATCATTTGGCCTAACTTCGCTTCTCCGACAGCTGAAAAGGAGCTCCCGGCAGCGAAAGCATCGGAGACACCAAATCTTCTATCAGAGCCGATGGATGGTCTCAAAATACATCCAAAAGGCTCCATGTCAAGTTCCGAGTCAAACCGACAACGTTTGACCCTACATCAACCCTCGAACAGCTAAATCAAGCCTCTCATCAACCCTCGAACAACGTCTTCGGCTTTCCCGAAAAATTGGAAACTTTGTAATCCAAAAAGCAAGGATTCTCATCAAGTTTTCTACAAGAAAATCAGGCCAATAAATGATAAAAAATGTCAAGGAAAAATATAAAAGAAAAAAGAATCGAAAAACATAAAAAACGGACGCAAAACGGGGACGAAAGGGGGAAAAAAACCCCAGGGTCGCGGGCGACCATGGAGCCCGGGATCGCCGGGAGGGCCTCGGAAGCCCCGTTTTTCGTCGTTTTTCGCGATTCGAAGCGTCCGACCCCTGGGATTTTCCAAAATTCATACTTTTGAGACACCAAATCCTTTGACATCCGTCAAAATCACGGGTCAATCATCAAGAGTATCAAAATCAACATTGATCGCCAACTGGTCAACCAAAAAAAGTGTACTTTCTACCCGACCGATCAAGAAATCGACAGGACAGATGGCACCGACCCACTGTTGGCAACCAATACCTGAAGTTACATGGTCATTCGATGTCGATTTACATAAAGATCCATCGATGATCATCGCCAGAAGAATCCCAAAAGACGCGGCACGGCCCGCGACTCTTCAACCGCTCGACAACCACTTAATGCGATTAATTGACTAGCTTTATTACAGTCATTAATCCATTTCTTTGGACGGCCCAATCAGAAGCAAGCATCTGGGAGTTACAAGTCAATTGATTCATGGCATTTAACCTATGAAACTCCTCCCATCATGGCGATTAAAGGCGATTAAATGCCCTCAATCTCCACCGGCCAATCAGAAGCCAAGAAAAAGGCGTTACAAAATAAAGGAATTAAATCCTGTAACTCCTCCCATTATGCGGCTTAATGACAATAAAAGCCCATAAACTCTCCTAAATGGCTAACAAGAGCCTATAAATAGGAGACAACGCCAAGCATTCCAGAGAGACTGAAGATAATCCGAAAAATCAGACAGAAAAAGGGATCAGAAACCTAAGAGAAAGAAAGAGAGAAAACTCTGCGAAAGTTCTATATCGAACACCACTACAAGGTGACAAAAGTCTATTAGGGGGGGTACTCCCTCCAAGGTCCTTGCCTTCTCCTTCTGCCTCCAATGGCTTAGACGTGGCTTTTCAGCCTATCTACTTAGTTTCTTATTGGACATAGGACCTCCTTTTTGGTCTTTGTCCTCTAAAAACCTGAGGTTATAGCCAAGCCAAGCGAATCAAGAGCATCCTCTGTTCTCATCTGCATGGATGATGGCGAAGTCCACATATGGCTTGCGACCGTCAATCTGAAGAGTCCCCCACAATCTCCTGAGAAGTTAGATCCTCCTTTTCTTGCTTTTCATTGTAGTTTGTATTTTTCCAAAAGAGACAAAAATCACAACTCTTGTCTTTCATTATTGATAAGAATTGTAAAATCGGCTATAAACGCCAAAAATCGGCTATAAACACCAAAATTGGCTATAAATGCAAAAAAAAAAAAATCGCCTTTCACGGCAAACCAAGAAAAAATGTCTATTTTCTTAAATATATGTGCAATGGAAAACTTGAAAGAAGTTGATTTCTTTTTTACTTGCGAAGGTCGATCTCCGGATCACCACTTGCAATTCCAAGTAAAATAGAAAATCTGGCACACCCACACAAAAAAATGTTGATGCACGCCTCTGCCCCCCGGTTACGAAAGGGTCGGACCCAAACGGACTCCCACATCCGCCGACTTCGGTAGAACCAAGCGATTGAAGCGCTGTCCATCATAAATGGGTCGGGTTAAGCGGGTAATACGCGAGTCGGGTCGGGTTGGCGGGTCGGGTCATATTTTGCCACCTCTACCTGAATACCAAAACACTATCACCTCAGTGGTGGGTACCTTCCCTCCACAAAAACCATAGGGGGTTAATCCTTGGTTATAGGCTAATGGTGGGGGAACTCCACAAAGGGGTCAATCCTTGGTTATAGGCTAATGGTGGGGAATTGGGGGGGGGGGGGGGGGGGTGGGGTTGAATTTTCCATGGCATAAAGAAAAAAACATCAACAACAGGAATATGAAAACAAAATATGCATTCTCCTATTAGATTCCAAAAACATATGTAAGGATTTAAATCTTGTTAAGTGGTTTTACAATTTCCATACACACAAAAAATTAGAAAAAAGGTTTTTCTATACCACATAAAACTAATTTTTCTATACCTTAAAAAATGAGATAGGGCCCGCATACCTCTTGTGATGATTGAAATGGATGAACTCTAGATAATAGAAAATAGTATAGTAAGAGCCCCATTTCAGAAATTTGTAACAAGCAGAAACGATGAAGAAAAAACAGAGTTTTGAATTAGTGGTGAATATGTGATGTGGGTTTGGGCAGGAAGTGGAAATTGTGCGATTTCATATAGTTTGATATCTTGCATCCTTGAGATATCGCAACATTCGATTTCCTATAGCCCTAGGATATCGTAAAGTTTAAATGTAAAATCATCATTGTTAGAGTGTCCTTTCTAGTATGAACAACTATGCGGGAATTGTCTAATTTGCGTATGTTTTGGGGCAATTGTTAGGCCAGCCATACAATCAATATCCCAAGAAAAAGTATGAAGAAAGGGGGTTATGTTAAGGGTATTTTTTAAAAAATGGAGAGAAAGTAGCTAGAAAACCATTTTATATCTTGAATTGAAATAAAATTTGAAAACTTAAGCCCTCTTTTTAAAAATAGTAAAAAATCTTATCCAAAATTGAAAACTGAATAAAACTTGTGTGCTATTTTAAATTTTTTTCTTTTTTAAAATATGATTTACTCCATTGATCTAACGAAAAGTTCCTGTTATATATATCCTCTTTTATTATTCTAAGGGAAATTTTCAAATAAGGCCTTAAGTTTTGTCTTATTTCAAAAAAGGACATAAGTTTCATAACTTTTTAAATTAGTCCCTAAGTTTTTCAATAAATTTTCAATTAATGACATTCATAGAAAGATGAAATTGCCACATCCGCAAAGTCTACTGATTTTTAATCGAAAAAGGTTTTTCGCAGAAGTTAGAAATTTTTGTTTGGTGCAAAAATCTTCTCTCGATGAATTGGTGTTAATGTTGTTTGGTGCAGTTGCGGATTTCTTATTGAAAATTAATATTTAAAGAGGATAGTGGGGAAATGAAGTAATAAAGGGTAGTGAGGAAATGAAGTAATAAAGAGGGGAGAAGTTTTCCGCTGAACTGGACTTCTCGTATCCCCATAGGAACTCTATTTCCAGACTATTCAAGAAAAATACTGACGTGACGTAAAAGCATTTAAGCATGAGATTATCGCACATGAAAAAATAGTTTTCCCAAGAAAAATAGTACCTTTTATGCAGAATTAAACAAACTTGCCCTTAAACTCTCTAAAAGTGATTTGTGGTGTGTGGGCTCCATTCCTCTGAAAATAATTCATCCAACCTTTTAAAATAAAAGAAAATGACCTCGCACGATGCAGATAGCTCGTGATCAAATTTAATGGCCTAGAATCAGACACCGGCATATCATCTTTATCTTTACTTAAAAATCCATCAAGTGCCACTTCGCATGGCCTGCACACCCTGACCCCCACCTAGCTTTTGAGTTTGAACAGCAGAAAAGAAAAGATCGAGCGGCTCAGATGGCTTCCGTGCATATCCTCTCCCTGTCCCTCAGTAAACAACAGCCATCGATCCAAATCACAAACACCACACCCCATTCCCCCTGCATTCGCAGAAACCCCATGTCCCTCTCTTTTGCTTCTAGAAAGAGCTCCATCTTCATCTCCATCTCACGTGCGACACACGACCCCTCCTCGGCGTCCCCGTCCAGCTCTCCGCCTCCAACGGCCGAGATCGAGCTCAAATTCCTCGGGGCACGTCTCCCTTTACAGAAATCTCTCCTCTCCTTTGTTTTCTTCAGTTTCTAGGGTAAAGTAATTTCCTTAATTTGTATTGATTTATTTATTGACATTTCTCTTTCTCTGTCTGCCTGGTATGTGTTTTAAAGCCAAAAGCAGAGGCAGATGGTTCTTATCCGCTGAAGAGCGTTAGGGCGAAAAGCGGCGAGAAGGTTCTCAGGAACATCATGCTCGATGACAAGATAGAACTCTACGCCCCCTATGTAAGTAAGTTAACGGTGATTTTGTTCGTAGGCGCACGTTAGCCTGGTTCTAACGTGCGCACGTTTCACTGGGGGTGTTAAAAGAAAAGTTAACAAGTGGACTGTAGTAGTGATGGTGTGGTCTCCCAAGTCCCAAAGTGACTGGCCAACCTGACTTTCGACCCGATTGGTTGGGTCCGGGTATTGGGCTCAGGCTGCGCTTAGTAGTATTGGACTATGAAAGCAAATACTGCTCTTTAACACTTTTGAACTCTAAAACCACCTGGGATCCAAAACTGAAAGAACACCTGGGTCTACTCCTCTTCATCACTGCATTTAAGATGAAAGCATATTTGTAAGTGCCTAAAAATTACGGACTTGATGATATGGATTATGATGGATGATAAACCTCTTTGAAGGTGGAGAGATATCTGGAACCTGCAAGGGAAAGAGGAACAGAGCAGTCAAAGACCCTGGCTGTAGTCAACGATAGGCTCTCCGATGCCTAAGTTAGTTTAGGAACTTAACAGTAGCATGGAGATTTTGAGAGAGATAGAGTAATGGCTATGGGTATGATATTGTCTATTTTTGTATCTATATCTTTTGTCATACCTGAGCTTCTCTATTTATAGGAGAAGTTGGGTGAGGAGTCCCATGACTCTGATAGGGAGTCCCATGACTCTGACGGGTGCTTTTAAGAAGTACCGTCCCATGATCACCTTTCCTTAATTGCAGTCCCATCAGCCCACCTTTCATTAAATGACAGTCTTATCGGCCCTTACTTTATTGACTATTTTGCATGGTCCCATCGGACTTCTGCCTGGGACCTCACCCTGATGTAGATGTGGCCGTTGGATTCCGCTCTGTCAGAGAGCATGGGCGGCAAAGATGGCTAATCAGTCCCACTTGCGCGTGCCTCTGTCTAATCACACGTCACATGACGTGGTTAAGCTTCTGTAGAAGTTCGGCTGTCAGTGTCTGTCTCGGCTAGCCTTTTGGCCGAGATACGTGATCGAGGCCAGGACACGGCGCCGAGGTCAAGAATGACCGAGGTCGGGAGCAACCTTGATCTCTGTTGGCGCCCTGTCACTGTTGTCGAGGTGCGCGTGGCCAAGGTCGAGACATGATTGGCTGGTACTATTACCGGAGCTAATGTAATCTCGGTGTCTTGGAAATATCGCCACACAATTACCCCCAAGCTTTTGACTTCTTAGAGTTCTCTAACTCTTTGAGGTCGGAAGCTGTATGATGGGAGAAACTTCTGGGGTAGTAGACTTTCATCTCGGTGTCGGATGCTGACATCTGATCTCATCCTATGTCGTTTCGCTTGCCCGAGGTAATAAATGGGGTACCTTGATTAATGTGGAAGATGTATTGATGGCACCACGTGTCACCAACCAGACGGTCGTCCAATCGTTTCGAGAGGCGTGCGGTACCCGATGCGACGCTTGGCATGTGCTATTTTGGAATTCGAAAGGGCGCCCTTTCTCTGTAAAAATAGAGGGCTAGGGCTTCTTTGCCTTTTACTTTTGCTTTCGCCAGAGAATAAGGAGAAGAGAGATTTGCAAAAGAGATTCTGTCTGAAGAGAAGCGCTGCCTCTGCTAGTTTGAGTCCCATTCTTGCTCTTCGTCTTCGTAAGTTTTTCCTTCCCTGTCTTGTTCATTTCTGCGATTTAGCGTTTCTTTTAGCTTTTCCCCTTTCCAGTAGAAATGGGTATCTATAGTTTCTGGTTAGAGACTGCAGGGGCTATAGCTCAGTTTAGGGCTGTGTATAATATACCGAAGATGTCCTTGTCAGGGCATCTTACCCCAATGCTTATGACGATGGTTGCTTTTCGGACGGCTGGATGACGTTCCCCTTAGTATCCATAATCGAGGGCGGGGTCCGATTTCCCCTTCACCCTCTGCTCAGGGACTGTCTTAGGGCATGGAACCTCTGTCCTTGTCAGTTGATGCCGAACGGCTTCAAGATCATAATGGGCAACGGCTTCAAGATCATAATGGGCACGGCTGTGCTCAATAGGGTTTTAGAGATCAACCTCGGTGTCCACGATATCGAGGATGCCTATGACCTTTGTAAATTTCGAGATAACACGTATTACCTCCGAGTTAAGCCGGGCCGGGAGGGCTTCGTCCGAGCCCTGGAGGACTCGAATAAGTACGCCGGGGACGATCGCATGTTCGTATCGGGCAACTGGAAGTTCAGTGATGACGAGCCCGTGTCGCAGAGGTTTTTCAGGGTTCCTCGTTGTCTTGGCGCTCCTCTAAGTAAATACTGCCTCTTTATTTCTTTTTCTCCCGCTGTATTTTTCGTTACTTCTTTATATTGCCGATCTAATGCTTTTCTGTTTGTTGTACAAGCGTCATCAAAAGGAGGCAAGAGGCCTGGCGAGTCGGCTGGGTTAGGAACGAGGCCTGGTTTCGGACCGTAAAGAATTATCACGGCCACGAAGACAAAGCGGCCCGGTCGCTCCTCGGCTACGAGCCAAAATATCAACGTTGTAAAAATCGCAAGGCGGACGCTAGGCGGTTGGCATGGACTAGGGATTAATTGATTAGGCGGGGATTAATCGGGGATTAATCGGATTAGGCGTTTTCGATGAAAATTAACTATTTTGCATAAAATTTTAGAACACTAGTCATCACATATATGTAACAATATATATAGAGCTTGCATATAAAGAATGAATGAGCATTGTAACAATAACTGACCCAATAGGCTCAAGCCCAATTCCATTCTCAAGCCCATACCTTACGTGGGATTGCTGGTTGACTGATCATTATGCTTCTTCCATGTACTCAAGACTGGAAACACAGTCTTTGGATCCTTTTTCTCTTCCTTGTAAATTGCCTTGATTAAAGGCCAAATTGTGTATAAATTGAGAAGGGCTGATCTAATAGAAAGGAGGACGATTACAAGCTTCCACTCTTCATTACATGCTCTAATTCTGTCATGGTATCAGAGCCATATCAATCTCTGATCATCTCCTGGGTAGTCATCTGTGATCATTTTCTTCAGCCAGATCCTCTCTGATCATCTCTGATCCGACGTGGCCCACCTGTGATCATCATCATCATCGGAGCGGAAGCAGCCCATATTGTTCGTCTGTTTCTCCTCTTATTTATGAACATTTTTCCAAGATTTATGGGTCATCAGAGGTAGGATATCCACCTTGTTTTGTGATATTTCAGTTTTGTGCAACAGTTTCCATCTCAGCCGTTTAAATTTGTGGATTTTGATCCGTTTTGAGTGAGACTTTGGCCTGGAGTTGCGAAAATAGCTTGTCCTTCCATCCCCCACCTCTGATCTGCTCACTGATAATCCACTGGGGCACACGTAGATCCACTGGGGAGTCGACGATTTCTGCTATATCGTCTCTGTTTCACTGCGGCCCACCTGCGATGATCACAAATCTGTTTCACAGTCATACTGATCTTGGTCGACCAACATTATTGATATTTGTGGAGATTTTTTCGGAATTTTTATCCCATCAGTGGACTGTTTTCCATCACCATTTGTGGTCAGTCCATTTTCTCACACTGATTTCATCTCGGCCGTCCAAAAATCTAGATCTGGGTTTGATTTTCCTGCGACCACCTCCAGTAGTTGTATAGAACTCCTCTCATTCCATCCCCACACTCTGATCTATGCCAAGATCATCAAGTGGGGACCACGTGTGCATCTACACACTGACGACAGGGATGACAGGGGGATTAATCGGATTTTATGCTTCGATTAGTCATAAATCGAGTCGGCCGGCAGCGACTAGCGCCTAGGCGGCCACCTAGGCCGATTTTTGCAACACTGCAAAATATCGATCCTACAAGAAGAGGGTCAGTCATCGTGAGGCCGCCGCAGCTGAAGTAGAGGAGGAAGAGCCCGCATCAACCGAGACCGAAGCTGAGCGCCAGGCCGCATCTGGTGTCGAGGCTTCCACATCCGAGTCGGAGCGTTCCGAGGTTCCTCTGAGGAGGAGGTTGCGTCAGATAGTCCGATCTTCTTCGTCGAGCCCGGAGATGACGCGCGATCAGCGTCTGGTTTTCAAAAGCTTAGAAGCTTTGGTGTTTGGGGGCCAAACTTCTCAAGCATCTTCGAGCTCGGGCGCTGTCGAGGTTTCTGCCCCCGGGCCTTCTATGGCTCCTCCGGATCCCACCATTGCTGCCTCTGCGCTCATTTCTGCTCAGCCTATCAGCCCGGAGGCTCGGCCGCATGCAGCCGAAATTGCACAGGGAGAGGGTCAGCCAGAAAAGAGGCCTAGGATCGAGGGGGGCTCGAGCTTGGTCGCGTTACAGGAGGCCACCAAGCCGGCACTCTGGAAGCCGAGCTTTCTGCTTGAGCCAGGGAGGCTAATGACGGTCGACGACCATATCCTCCACAAGGCTGATCCCCTTGTCCTTAAGGCACTTGGGTGAGCCTGCGCCATGCCGCAGGACATGGCGATACTGGAGGGGTATGAGGATGAGAAGCTGATGCTGTCAGCATTGAAGTCCTCCTTTTCGGTAAGCTAGCTTGAATCTTTTTCTTAACGCTCGCATTATAGTGTTCCATCCCGACCACTGTTTTCTTAACGCTCATTTCTTCGACAGACGGCACAGAAGTGCATGGTGGCCTTAGACAGGCTCCATTGGCACATCTTTGCAGTCGCTATGCTAGAGGCCGAGAGGAAGAGCCTTCAAACAGCCCTGACTTCCAGCAATCAGGCATTGGAGAAGATGACGAATATAAATAATGGCCTGAAAGTTAGGCTTGAAAAGGCCAAGGAGGAGAATTGCCTGCTGGGGCTTGAGGTTGAGGCTGAGAAGAAGTCAGTCGAACTCGAGGCCTCTTTGGAGAAACAGAAAGAGGATCTCGAGGCTAGGCTTATAGCTCAGGACGAGCGCATGGCGGAGCTCGAGAGGCTGAGGGAAGAATCCGAGGCAAGGATTGAGTCGGAGTCTGACGCTGCCTATGAAGAAGGTGCGGCGCGAGCAGGGGTTCATTGCGCAGCCGAGGTTATCGTGGTGAGGGACAAAACTTGGATAAAGGGATGGCGCGCGGCCTTGAAGGAGGCGGGTGTTCTGGAGGATCACCCGTCTTTCAAAAATCCGCCCGCGTTCCCAGGCTCGGAGTCGAGTTCTGCCCCTTCTACCGAGATCCCACCTCGAGGCTGCCGAGACTGAACTTCCTCAGGCCGAGGCTCTCGCTGAGGTTGCTGCGGCTGGACCCACTCTACCTAAGATCGAGGTCGTTCAAGTCGAGGACGACGCCACGGCCGATCCTGCCCTTTGAAGACCTTCTCTGTTACTTTTGTTCCATTGTATTTTTTCTCTTATCCTTATGTAACGAAGAATAATTTTGGCAATACAATTGGAATTTTCTTTGCTTGTATCCAGATGTTCTTCAAACATTTTTTGAAAATTGTATGTGTCTAGTCTCGGTTCTATAACCAGAGATAAGCATCGGACCTTGGTTCCTTGACCGGAGGTTGGCATCCAACTTCGGTTCTATAACCGAAAGATCAAAGTACCCGACCTCGGTGCTATAACTGGAAGGCCACAGTATCCGACCTTGGTTCCATAACCGGGAGGCCATAGTATCCGACCTCGGTGTCATAACCGGGAGGTGATGGGTACCGAATTTGTTCGTAGTGTAGCTTAGTTCATTGACCGAGCTCAAACGAGGACAAAAAAATTGGTTGTAAGTTTTTCGTCTCAGCACTTTGTCAATAGTGTACTTGGTTCTGTAACCGAAGTAGTCATTAAGGCAGTTGACGAGCTCTATAACTCGTTTACTTCCGTAGAATGATCTTGTTGGCAACGATCTGGCACTGTCGCGGAGATGCGTTGGACCGAGATCAGGATAGTCCCGTTGGCACTTTTGCTGAGCTCCTTAAGACCGAGACATGATCAGCTGGTACCGTTATCGGAGCTGGAGAGGACCGAGTCACGCCCAGCTGGTACTATTATAAGAGCTAGTGTGGCTCGATGCACTGCTGCCGAGCTGGAGATCGGAACTACTGCCGAGCTGGAGAGGATGAGTCACGCCCAGCTGGTACTGTTACCGGAGCTGGTGTGGCCTCGATGCACTGCTGCCGAGCTGGAGAGCGGCACTGTTGTCGAGTTCTATAACTTGGTGAATTTTGAGAACAACAAAGAACGAAGATTGTTTTTATTGATCTCAGAAATTGAATACAATTCAAAAATAGAACTTCTTGAGGTGGGTCGCATTCCATGGCCGTGGTAACTCTTTACCATCCATGTCCTCAAGTCTGTATGCTGATTGGCCAGTAGCTGAGGTCACCATGAATGGGCCGTGCCAGTTTGGTGCCAGCTTGCCTTGGTTTGGATCTTCATCCGCTAGGAGTGTCTTCTTTAAGACCAATTCTCCAACTGAGAATATCCTTTCTCTGACTCTCTAATTGTAGCCCTTAGCCAATTGCTGCTGATAGGCAGCTAAGCGGATGGCTGCTGTTTCTCTGCATTCTTCAGATAGGTCTAGTTCTCGAGCCAGATTCACTTCGTTTTGGCCTTGGTCGAAGAGTTCCGATCTCAAAGTCGGGAGGCCGACCTCGAGTGGAATTATAGCTTCTATCCCATAGGCTAAGGAAAAAGGCGTTGCCGAGGTGGAGCGTCTTGGAGTCGTCCTATATGCCCATAGGACACTTGGAAGTTCTTTCACCCATCGTCCCTTGCTCGGTCAAGTCTCTTCTTGAGTCCCTCGAGAACCACCTTGTTGGAGATTTTGGCTTGACCATTGCTCTGCGGGTAGGCTGGGGTGGAATAGTAGCTTCTGATAACGAGCTCCTAGCAGAAGTTCTTGAAGAGGTTGGAATCGAACTGGGTCCCGTTGTCCGAGACCAAAGCTCGTGGGATGCCAAACCTCGTGATGATGTTCTTCCATACGAAGTTTTTGGAGTCTTGCTCGGTGATGGAAGACAGTGGCTCTGCTTCCATCCATTTGGTGAAGTAATCGGTGGCTACTATTAGCCACCTCTTATTCCTGGAGCTCGGTGGAGTGGTCCCACAATGTCCAGCCCCCATTGGGCGAAAGGCCACGGGCTGGAGAGTGGGCTCAGATCGTGTCTGGCTGATGAAGAGTGTGAGAATTTCTGGCACTTCTCGCACTTCCTGGCATACAACTGAGCCTCCTTCTGCATGTATGGCCACTAGTAGCCTTGGCTGATAGCTCGGTATGCTGGTGACCGTCCTCCGATGTGGCTGCTGTAGATACCTTCGTGAATCTCATAGAGAAAGTCTTCAACTTTGCTTGGGTGAACACACTGAAGGTAGGGGCCAGTAAATGACTTCCTGTAGAGCTTGCCTTCTGGAGAAAGCCAAAACCGAGCTGTTTTCAGCCTGATCTTGTGAGCTTCATTTTTTTCTTCAGGAAGTTGATCGTCTCTGAGGTACGAGATGATCGGGTCCATCCAGCTCGGACCGAGATCAACACATAGAATTTGCCGAGGTGGGTGAAGTTCTATGCTTGGCTTCTTTAGTGATTCCACCTCGATTATTCTTTTTCTTCTGGCCTCGACGGCAGAGGCCAGGTTGGCTAGAGCGTCGGCATGGGAATTGGATTCTTTGCCGACCTGCTTGACTTCAACTTTTTCAAACTGAGATAGGAGCTTTCTTGCAAGAACTAGGTAGGTTGCCATCCTTTCGTCGCGAGCTTGGTAGTCTCCGCTTAGTTGGCTCGTTACCAACTGTGAGTCGCTGAAGACCACCAACTGCTGTGCCCCTAGGATTTTAGCGCTGTTGAGTCTTGCAATTAATGCTTCATACTCTGCTTCGTTGTTGGACGCCTTAAAATCAAGTGTCACGACTTGTTCGATGACCAGTCCTTCTGGAGATTGGAGGATTATGCCAGCGCTAGCCCTCTTGGATGTTGAGGATCCGTCGACGAAGACCTTCAATGCTAAATCAAGGAACTGCTTCCAAGATCGTTCTTTTTGTATCTCGGTCTCGATGACTTCGTCCTCATTCCCTTTGCCCCCCAGTTAGGTGTCGAGCGGGCTCGGTGACGAACTAGGAGAGATGAACTCCACGATGAAGTCAGCTAAAACTTGGGCTTTGATCTCCGTTCTGGGTTGATATTGGATATCATACTGCCCTAGTTCGACAACCCATTATTTTGATACTTTTCTAGAGAAGTCTGCCTTTTTGAAAAGGGACTTGAGTTGATGCTCTTTGACAGCTATTATCGTTTAGGTCTGGAAGTAGTGAGAGAGTTTGCGAGAAGCGCTGACAAGCGCTAATGCAAGTTTCTCCATTGGCAGGTACCTGGTCTCGGCATCAAGAAGGATCTTGCTCATGTAGTAGATGAGCTACTGTTGCCTGTCTTCCTCTCTGACGAGCACTGAGCTTACTGCATGATCCGAGATTGCCAAGTACAAGTAGAGCACTTCTCCCTGTTTCGGAGTTGAAAGCAGGGGTGATGAAGCGAGATATGCTTTGAGCTCTTGTAGTGCTTGGTCGCACTCCGGATTCCATTGGAATTTCAGATTTTTCTTCAGAAGCTGAAAGAAAAGTCGGCATTTATCCAAAGCTCGGTTGATGAAGCGGTTGAGCGCGGCAGCCATGCCCGTGAGCCTCTGGACTTGCTTTGCCGTTGTTGGACTCTGTATTCCCTAGATCGCTGAGATCTGATCTAGATTTGTTTTAATTCCTCTTCTTGTGACCAGGCTTCCCAGAAATTTGCCGGAGCCGACACCAAAAGCACATTTGGAGGTGTTCAGCTTGAGCTGGAACCTCTTGAGGATGTCAAATGCTTGACTTAGGTCTGCCAAGTGGTCCTATGACCTTTTAGACTTAACAACCATGTTATCAATGTAGACCTCCACTGTTTTCCCGAGCTGGGCTTGGAACATTTTGGTTACCAGCCTCTGGTAAGTCGCCCCTGCGTTTTTTTAACCCAAAGGGCATCACTTTGTAGCAGTAGATGCCTCTAGGTGTTACTGAACGATCTTTTCTTCGTCAGGCCCATGCATCGGGATCTGATGATAACCTCGTTAGGCATCGAGGAAACTCATCCTGTCGTGACCGGTGGTGGCGTCGATCATCTTGTCGATTTTCGGGAGCGGAAAACAGTCCTTTGGACACGCCTTGTTGAGGTCGGTGAAGTCGACGCAGACTCTCCACTTCCCTATCTTCTTCTTGACTACCACCGTGTTGGCCAACCAGTCCGGATAATGAACTTCTCTTATTGCCTTGGCTTCCAGCAGCTTGTCAACCTCTTTGATCACGGCTTCAGTTTGTGGGATTCCCATCCTGCGAGCCTTATGGACTACAGGTTCGTGCTGGGGGTCCACATTCAGTTTGTGGTACATGATCTCGGGATCGACGCCAGACATCTCATATGGGGTCCAAGCGAAGACCTCCTTGTTTTGTAACAGGAAGTTCAGGAGCTCAGACCTCTCAGGCTCGGTGAGCTAGCTACCCGAGCAGAAAGTATCTTTCAGGATCGTTGTGGTCGATCTTGATCTCGGTCAGATCTTCAATGCTCTTCTGCTCCGGGTCTCGGACAACACTATCCAGCTCGGCCATATGCACCTGCTTTAGCTCCTCCTCACTAGGTACAACGGCTATCAGGCATTGTTTTGCCATCTACTGGTCACCTCGGACCGTGACCACCTCAACTTCGCCATTCTCGTTTTTAATAAGAACTTGCGTTTTTAGTGATGGGTGGATGGTATTGCCTCCATATTGTGCAGCCAGGTCCTCCCCATTATGGCATTATAGGGGGACGGTGCATCCACAACAAGGAAGTTGGCCATCATAGAGGCGCCTTCAACTTGGACTTTCAGGGAGATCTTCCCCTTAGGGTATACAGGTTTAGAGCTGAAACTTACCAGGGGAGTGCGTGCCTCCTGCAGATCTTCTTTTCTAAGACCCATCTTCTTGAAGCAATCGAAGTAGAGGATCTCGGATGAGCTGCCGGGATCCACAAGAATCCTCTGTACCCTGCAGTTCTTCAACTTTAGGGTTACGATCAAGGGATCGTTGTGGGGGAGCTGGACGCCTTCTAGATCCTCATCTGAGAACCAGATCTTGGGTCTTTCCTTCTGAGCCTTTTTGGCAGCTGGCTCCAACTCGGCTGTCATCACTTGTTTGCCGTGTGAGGCCTTCCTGGCCTCGGCATGAGCTTGGTTACTCCCTCTTGGAGGGGGAGCTAGGTGGATGACGTTTATTATTCTTTCTGACTCATTGCTATCTTGATCTTTGTCGTTGCTTCGGCGTTGAGCTCAGTTAATGTGTTTGTCCCCTTCTTTGATATAGTCCTTCAAGTGCCCGTCCTTGACGAGCTTCTCAAGATGTGACTCTGGGACATGCAATCTTCAGTTTTGTGCCCGTTTTGTTTGTGATAGGCATAGAATTTGCTTTGATCGCGGGTGGAAGGATCACCCTTCATGGGCTGCGGCCACTGGAAGTACGGCTACGTCTTCATCTTGCCGAGGAGCCTATAGATTGGCTCTTTGAAGATTGTGTTGACAGCCTTGTATGCGGTGGCGGTTGGCTGCCCTTCCCTAGCTCGGTGAGCCTACTTGAATTTCTTGCCGCCTCCCGAGGTGGGGAACGAGACCTTTGCCGAGCTCGTGGAAGCCCGATTTCGGTCTGCCTCCTCCTTCTGAGACGACTTATGTTCGCTTCTATCCTTTCTGGAGGCTCAGTCTTCGTGAGAGAAGCCAAAGTTCTCTCGAGCTCGGAGCTCGTCTTCCTTTTGCTCGACGTACTGGTTTACCTGGGCCATTAATGCTTTAATCGTGACCACGGGGTACCGGACCAATTCTCTTCGGAGCTCATTGCTCGGCAGCAGAGCTTGTTTGAAAGAATTGATCGCCACCTCGTCAGAAGAGTCCTCGATCTGGCTGTATACTGTCCAGAACCTCTTGGCAAACTGAGTGATATTCTCGGTCTGCCTTATTCCGAGAGCCATTAGATCTTCGTCTGTTTTGGGAATGATTCTGTGTGCTTGGAACTTCTCCACGAAGGAGTTTTGGAGCTGCCGTTAGTTCGAGACTGACTCTTCTGGAAGTGCACAGAACCACCTCAGGGGAAGGTCTCCCAGACTGAAGGAGAAAACTCTACAGTTTAGGTGACCCTCATCTCCCCAAACCGACATCTTCTGAGTAAAGTGTTGGAGATGTGCTGCTGGGTCCGAGGTCCCGTCGTAAAGGGTAAACCTCGGGATGCTGAATCTTTAAGGGATAGCAAAGTCCCTGATCTTCTGAGAGAAATGAGATGCACCGAGATCGTCGGAGCTGTAACCATCTAACCGGTCTCGGCGGAGACCGATCACCTCCATGTTCCTCTGGAATGTCTGCTTGATTTGCTGATCAAGCCATTCCCTCAAGCCATCACTGTCTTTTGGTATCTGACCCGACCTTCTCTTCAAGTTGCCGTTGCTTGAACCTTCGTCGTGAGCTCGGTCGTGCCTCTTTTTATCTAGGATTCGCCCCAAGTCCTGGTTGGCCGACAGAGATTGTTTGCTTTAAGTCCTCGTTTTCTTTTGGAGTTGCTGCTAGAGTTGACGAATCAACTTGTCATTCTCTTGGATAACAAGGTTTTACGCCTTGATTCCCCCGAGGAGATCGTCGCCATCGGCGTCGCCATCAGCGGTATGCTTCCCATTATCCCGTGGGGGAGGCTGGGAAGGTCTTGGTCGAGGGTTATCTTGCTAGGAAGGTGTTATGACGCAGCCAAAGATATGTGATCGGGTTGATAGATCAATCTCCCGAAGGATTGATCGAATCCAAGAGGGATTCCAGCCACTAGGGCACAAACGAAAGCATGAGAACTCACGTGAGCAACTGAGAGGTTATTGATTGATTGAAAATAAGCATAAAAATAACAATAGGGCTCTTCTGTATATATAGAGCACAATGTTTGCTAATGAGGAATCTACTAATTCTAATTAATAATAAAATTAGAAAGCAAGCAAACTAAGCTATATTACTAATCTAGAAAATTAGGAAACGCGAGGCACATGTGGACCCCATCAGCTGGGTCCGTTAAGGCTTGCGGTTGCGGGTCCCTGTCTTGGATAGGGACCGGACTGCATCATGTTATCTCCTCCCTTGAAGATGAATCTGATTGAGTGTGAACACTTCCCACGCCTTCTACGCCTGACCTCCTCTGGCAAGGGTCCAGAGGCAACTCAGGTGGGAATACTGGTGTAAATCTCGGTGGGAGTACCGGTGGCTGTGGTCATTTCTTTGAAGATTCTCCGCCCTTCTTAGCTCTCAGAGGCATGGTGTTTGGGAAAATTTTTGAATCATTTCCCACAGACGGCGCCAATTGTAAGTGCCTAAAAATTACAGACTTGATGATATGGATTAGGATGGATGATAAACCTCTTTGAAGGTGGAGAGATATCTGGAACCTGCAAGGGGAAGAGGAACAGAGCAGTCAAAAGACCCTGACTGTAGACAGGGCAAGGCTCTCTGATGCCTAAGTTTGTTCAGAAACTTAACAGTAGGATGGAGATTTTGAGAGAGACAGAGTAATGGCTATGGGTATGATATTGTCTATTTTTGTATCTATATCTTTTGTCATACCTGAGCTTCTCTATTTATAGGAGAAGTTGGGTGAGGAGTCCCATGACTCTGACAGGGAGTCCCATGACTCTGGCGGGTGCTTTTCAGAAGTACCGTCCCATGATCACCTTTCCTTAATTGTAGTCCCATCAGCCCACCTTACATTAAATGGCAGTCTTATCGGGCCTTACTTTGTTGACTATTTGGCATGGTCCCATTGGACTTCTGCCTGGGACCTCACCCTGATGTAAATGTGGCCGCTGGATGCCGCTCTGTCAGAGAGCATGAGCGGCAATGATGGCTAATTAGTCCCACTTGCGCGTGCCTCTGTCTAATCACACGTCACATGACGTGGTTAAGCTTTCGTAGAAGTTTGGCTGTCAGTGTCTGTCTCGGCTAGCCTTCTGGCACTATTTCTGAGATGCGTGACCGGGGCCAGGACACGGCGCCGATGTTAGGAACGACCAAGGTCGGGAGCGACCATGATCTTGGTTGGCGCCCTGACACTGTTGCCGAGGTGCGCGTGGCCGAAGTCGAGACATGATTGGCTGGTACTATTACCGGAGCTAATGTAATCTCGGTGTCTTAGAAATATCCCCACACAATACTGATTTTGTGATTTAAATCTTAGAATCTTCCTTACTCAACTCAAATATCTTGAAACCCCTTCTAAAATTCTTCAGAATTCTCCATTAACATGGACATTCCTGGGGATGAGTGTTTCTTCATTAAACTTTCTTACAGACTGACACAAACCCTGAGAAACATGTACTGAAGGCACCGAGGTCTGCTCTGATGCCAATTAAATGCTAAAGTATGGATACGTTTGGAACTAAATAGAAAAGTCGAAGAAAAGTAGAAGAAAGAAATAGAAAATAGAAGAAAGAGAAAGAGAAAAGGTCTTGGATTCGAATTTGGTTTATACTCATGCATAATTACTTGATTAGTGATATGTTTGGGAAGAAAGACACTTTTCTTGATGGCTTACAACTTATAACGAGTATATTCTCAACTGTGAAAATACCAATGGACCGTTATGCACTTAAAAATTGTGTATTTAGTAATAAATGACCAATGGTGGATCATACCTCAAGTTTTAAATGATGTGCATTTGACTTAAATGGATAATTTATGAGAACTCTTCTTTGTTCTTATATACCAAGTTCTAAGTGTTTTTTCATTTAAACAGGGGAAAGTGATGAACTGTGGGGGTGGTGGCAGTTGTGGCACATGCATTGTAGAGGTATTTTATTTTATTTTTTTATATTTTCCCGAATTTTTCTCTTCTTAAGAATGAGCTGAAGTCTATTCTATCATTAGTTTTGTTAGTTGAGACCCAATAAAAGTTCAGTTGGGTCCCTGAAGCAGGACAACTAGAGCCACTTGATAATGATCTCGAGGATTTCATTGTCATGTAAGCCTTGGAATTAGTGGGGGACTATGATTGCATTTGTGAAGGGGTCAAGTCCACAAAGGGGATCCCAAAACTCCTCGCCTGCCTTATATAGCTTCTTACCGCATGCATGACATGGGATGGGCCCCAAAGCCCAGCCTATTGCACTGGGGCCCATAGGTCCAATGTATAGCAATATGGCACATAGTACCATGTGGCCAGGCTTATAGTTCTGACTTCTGAAAGTGTTACTGATTCAGACATGGGCTGGGCATCCTCTCCTTCTTTCCTGTTTATTTTATTTTTAATTATTGTCTACTTATGTTGAGTGTGTCGAGAAGAACAAGAGGAAGAATTCACTCTTGTATTCTTTCCATGGGGTAGTTTAGACATTTTGTATTTAAGTGGAGTTCTTAAAGGCAAGATTGGATTATCTTAAGCCATGATTATGATGAATGTAATGCCTAGATGATGCAGCCATGGGTCCAAAGTGATTTATGAAATGTATAAGAAGGCAAAAAAAGAAGTAAATGATGCAAGCTAGTTTGGCACTTTACTCTTAAAATCAAGTGGAGTGAAGTGAAATAAAAAGTATGAATAAAATATGTAGTGGGTAATGATGATATTTTGTTTTTAGTTGTTTGGGATGGAATATTGTTGACTTTGGGTATGGGAAATGGAGTTTTTTTTATCTTTTTAGTGAGTAATTATAGTTGCCTTTTGACTTTTTATTGGAAAAGATGGAGGGAATTATGATAAAAAATGCTTTTAATGTGATATTTTACTTCTCTTCACTCTACCTGACTTTACAAGTGGATACCTATATACAGTTGTGAAGCCTAGGGGGTTCGAGGGGGCAGCAATTGGACCCTTTAACTTTTTCCTCCAATTGCTTTTCCGAACACACTGCCACTTGTTTCACTTCTTTATAGTCAAAGCTGCTTGTCCAATGGCACAAGCCCGTTCAAATTGCTTTACGTATGACTAGTCAGCGGACCTATGCCCGTAGTCATCTAGTTCGCAATTAGATCAAATTTGCATTTCTGTTCGTTGTTTGTAATTTAATACTTACGTCAATTTGAGAGTTCGATGGAGTAGTTTATTTGATTGCTTTTCGATTCGTTGTTTGAGTTCGAAAAATTCGATCATTTAATTCGAACATGTAGATTAAAATAAAATAGTTAATGATTATTCTCTTGAATTGTAGATCTAATTGACATACATGTGATTCATATTATAAAAAAAAACACTTTACAATATAAGAAAAAAACATATTTTATTGTGAATATAAAATATATTTAGCAATCATCCACGCCATTATTTAACATGTGATTTATAAATGATTATCCACTAATTTACATCCTTCCGTAAAACTAAAGTTTAGACCATTTCCTAATCAAAGGGGCATGTCATTTGCGGTTTAAATCTCCCGAAAAGAAAGGACCATATAGTTGAACAAAGTCCTGACATCTTGCTGTTAAAATGGAGGAAGGGAAAATTTTCTCAACTTATCAACAAGAGGGAAATATAATTTATAGAAAGGAGAGGGACATCGAATGGTATGGAAGGTCATTTTCCTAGTCCACTGAAAATTGCAGTTGTTATAATATAAATAAATAAAAAGGCAAAACTCTTAAACATGAGAGAGAAACGGAAAAACTGGCATGCTGCATAATCTTCTTCTGTGAGTGGGAGAGACACTTCTCAGTGAAATTGGCTCCAAACAAAACATGATGTGCCTGAAGTTTATTAAACGGTCATCTAGTTAGTCTGGACTCCAAATGTAAGTTCTTTGTTCCATTCTAGGTTATTTGACAGTAAGGGGGTGTTTGGAAACGATATATTTCTAAAGATTTTGCTATATTATATCCTAATTTAGAATATAATCTACCCACCTAAAAATTAGGTGTTTGGATAACTTAGAAGGTATTCTACAATATCTCACTTTCTTACAAAAACCTTCATGTTGTAATATTCAACTATATGTTGTATAAAATAATATTTCATTAAGACAACTAACCAAAACAAGGGTTTGGCCCACTGTATTTTTTTTAAATATTGATGGTTTCTGTAGGAATCTTACAATGACTCAATATTAGATGAGCCCTTTAGTGTTTATAAATTTTATGTGGGTCCCATAGTCTAGTCATAATTATATAATTTCTTTGTTGATTACTAATATTAGGTGGGTCCTACAAATATCACATCAGGTAATTTCTACCATAATTACCAACATTAAGTGGATCCCGTACTACCAACTTTAGATGGGTCCCATACTAATTACCAATATTGGATTGTAGGAATAATTTCTAGTTTGCCATCATTAAATGAGTCATATTGTTTAATGGCCCCCTTGTGATTACTATAATTAGCTTGGTTAATGTAATGATTAACATCAAATGGGTCTTACATTTATTTCTCATAGATGGATTCCTCAATGATGTTCAACACTCATAGGGTTCTCTATTATAATCACCATTGGATGTATTATATTATGGTTATTAACATTTGGTGGACCCACATTAATTAAACAATATAACTCGTGGTTTTTAACATTTAGTCTAATGGTTTTCTAATTAAATGGGCCCTACTGTGGTTACTAATATTAAATCGCTCTAGTGTGACTACTAGTTAGTGGGTTCCCACTCGGTCAATCATCCCTGTTTTTCTATTCCTTTACTGTTTCGATGCATCATCTAGTGAAAATGTTATAAATAGCAAAACACTTGAAAGATATATTGAGATTTGTAGAATTGTCAAACACCATAAATGACACAATATTATAATATGATACTATTTTATTATGTGATAATGAAATCTTACAATATTCAAATTTAATCATATTATATGCTACTTTTATCCAAACACCCCCTAAATATAAAAGTATGTGAAAAATAGTAAAAGAAATAAATAGATGAGTTCTCTCAAATTTAATGTTTGATTTTTTTTTGTCTTCAATACAAGTTTCGGCTTCCTCATTCAATTATTTTTTTCAACTCCTCTGAGGGAAATATCAATTTTCCCTTGTATCTTTTTTAAATACATATAAATATAAATATATTTCTAAATGCATACCTTTAGCTACAAGTGAACCGGTCATTTTTGTATCTCCAAATTTTGGAACTGAATTGTGAATTATTCGATTCAATCAATTTGCAATTCGAGACGTATTGTAACAAATTAGGTAACCACCTTGGTGGGATCCACTAGGTGAGTGGTTTGGATTTCCAGTCATGTAGATGGGCTTGGGATTTGGGAAGTGTATCAGACTTAAAAGTTGTTTCTAGAGGCCTGATGTCGTGTGTGCGATTTCATTTGTGGAGCACTTGGGACCACCACAAAATATTGTAATTGAGGATTGACTTGAAACTGTCCCCATCTTCCTTTTCGGATTAAGATAGCTAACCTTAGGATGAAATGTTAGGACTAGGTTTGATCACATGTGGCACCACAGAAAAAGTTTCACTCCCAGTCGGCCTTTGCTATGTTAATTTTCCAACTCTTACACGTATCATTTTGAAGGACACTCCTGATCGCTGGTTCTTCTCAAAGCTGGGTTGATCCATCACTTTTCTGTCACAAATCTTCTCAAGGCATCAGTATCTTGTTGGTTTATGTCGATGACGTCATTATCTCAGGAAATGACCTAGACTTCATTTTACAATTATAACAATCTCTCCAGGCTTCATTTCACATATAAGTTTTGGGTCCTCTCACCTACTTCATTGGTTGAAGAAGTTCACAAACTCAAGGGTGGCATATTCATGAATCAATACAAGTAGGGGTGTACACGGATCGGATTGGTGCGGATTGGGCCAAATCCGTCACCAATCCGTTACCTACGGATTGACGGATTTGGAATCCGTCACCAATCCATGGCTGTTAAAATCCGATTCGATCCAATCCGTGGAGGACCGGATTTGATCGGATCGGATTACTCCGTTCAATCTAATTTTAAAAGAAAAATATCGAACATGTTGTAAAAAAAATTACATTTTGACCCCTTAATTTTTTTCTTATTTTAAATTTAGACATCTTAATTTATATTTAGACCCCTTATATTTTTTTTATTTATACTTAATGTCAACGGATCGGAGCGGATTGAATCCGCGGATTGAAGGTGAAATCTGCCACCGATCCGTTGCTAATGGATTACAAAATTTTCAATCCGTCACTAATCCGTTTACCTTCGGATCGGATAAAAATCCGCGGATCGGATCGGATTTCCGGATTGACGGATTTTTTGTGCACCCCCAAATACAAGTATATACGTGATCTCATTATTCAAGCTCACTTACAAAATACAACACCATAGATACTCCCTTACAAATACAACACCAGTGGATGCTCACTTACAAAACTCAAAGTGAAATAGATGATGGCATTATTCTTTTGGATCAGATGGTCTGCATGAAGCTAGTTGGAAGTCTTTGTAAGAAGCCATGTACCAACCCAAAAGCTTAAGCTGATAGGTGGAAGGCCCACACAAGTATATTAAGACATGTCAAGCCTATTACTTAGGCGATGTGGGACTTCCCAACAGTCTTGTATACTTGACTATGAATCGACCCGATATCTCTCATGCTGTAAATCTTTTCAGTTAGTTTATGACTCGGCCTGCACATCTTCATTTAACTGTTGTTAAACGAATCATTTGGCATCTTCTTGGCACACAAGCACACAACATATTTTTTCCTCGCATCTGCGTGCTTGCTGTGATGTTAAGTGGGCACGATGTTCAGATACTAGATGATCCACCACTAGATGGTGTGTTTACTTAGGTCATGCATTAATCTCTTGGAAGTGCAATAAACATGATCGTGTTTCCAAGTCTTCCATGGAAGCTCAATATCAATCTTTATCATCAGCTTGCTCCGAGATCATTTGGCTCTGATGATTGCTTGCTAAACTTGGTTTTTCTAAACACGCTGAAACCCCCTACATGCCGACAAAACAAGTGCAATCCAAAATGCTGCCAATCCTGCATTCCATAATCGAACAAAGCACATAGAAGTTGATTGTCAGTTTGTCACTACATCCAAGAAGCATATGGCAATAATTCTTTACTCTTTCTCATGTCACCTCTGATCTTTAAATTACGGATATCTTCACAAAGGCCCTTCTAAAAGTGAAACATCAGTTGTTAGTGGACGAATTGATGTTGGTATATTTCCCCACATCAATTTGAGAATAGGGGTGGCTTCTGTAAGTGGCATGTGCAAGTGGCACGTGAGATGAGAAGGGTTGACCATCGATATCTTGTTGATTGCACCAATTCATAGCTAACTTGTATATCTTTCAGATTAGGCAATGGTATTGTAATACTTTGTAAATCACCCAAATCAAGGGGATTGCCATATTGTAATTAGGTCAATGAAGATTATAAAAGAAGGAAGCACTGCTGTTAGAGGGATCCAAGATTTTCTTCCATTCTCAAAATTTTGTTTTCTTATATAGTAGATAGAACATAGGACAAGAGCGGAATGATTGAAGCGGAGACTTGCTTTTCGAGCACTTTGTGATTGGCGTGCACCAATAAGTTTAAAGGAAAATTTTTATAGGATAGTGATTAGACCGGCTATGACCTATGGAGTTGAATGTTCGTCAATCATGATGTAGCACATGCACAAAATGAGTGTTACAGAGATGAGAATGTTGAGGTTGATGTGTGTTAAAACTAGGAAAGATGGAATCAGAACTAAGTGCTTTTAGGAGCGCTTACTGGTGGCATCAATAGGTGGTAAATTGAGAGAACTCGTTTAAGATGGTTTGAACATGTACAACACAAGGCAACAACAATATTCTTGAGGAAAAGTTGTTCTATGCTGGTTGATGGCCACTAAGGAAAAAGGGGTCGGCCAAAGACGAGTCGATGGAAGTAGTAAGTATAGATTTGAAGAAGTACTACCTTTCTGTAAGACCCCGTCCCGAGTTAATCAAGATTAACTCTAATTAATCGGACTTTAAGCTAATTAACCATGTTTAATTGAACTAATAATGGTTTATGACCAAACTGAATTGAATTAGTCTAAAAAGGTTGAATTAGGCTTAATGAATTGATAATAAAGGAAATTAAATGTATTGAATTGAATTTAGATTCAAACAAGGAAATGAGGAACTTTTATGCAAATATAAATTTTCACGTATTTTGTCGAATATGGAAACTCATGATACCAACATGCGTATCTCGACAAGTACGTTAACTTCGGTAATAGACTTGAACTCGTTCGACGAGAATTGGATCAAATGACCTTTCATTTGATTCAAAATGAAATGAAATAGGAGGTGGAGGGTTTTAACAACAAATCCATAGCTTATATAAGCTAAGAGATGGGTTTGAGTTGATTCAACTCAATCGCAAACCCTAGGCACCTTCCTTTCTTCTTTTCTCTCTTTCTTTCTTCCATTCTCTCCATCAAGCATCAAGAGTGAAGCTTGGAATGAAGTTTTGAAGAGGTTTCTTCTTCTTCATCTTCTTCGTCAATTTGTGTTCAAGTTGCTTGGAGTTGAAGCTTTGGAAAAGAGCTTCAAATTGGGGACTTCTCTCTTGAATCAAGCCAAGCAAAGGGGTTTTCATCAATTAATCATCAATAGAGGCAAGTATTTACATGTCTTATGATTTATGATGTTTTTAGAGTTGTTAGAACTCATATGGCCCAAATCCCGGAAATTTACTTCAGAAATTCTGAAGCTCAATAATGGAATTTTGGGTGAAGGTCGGTCGACCGTGCTGACCGAACCTGTTCAGGTTCATTTTCGATAAGTTTCAGTCTCTGGAAAGCTGACCGACGGCTGATCGAGACCGAACCGAATTTACCTAATGCAAATGCAGAAGAAATCCAGCTTCTAGAAAGCTGACGGAACTGGGTTTGGTCAACCGAAATGGAGGTTTCGGTTGACCGAATGTCGACCGACAAGCTGACCGACAGTCCTGAAAGAGTCAGAAATTCTGAGATTTCTGAAGTACAGACCATGGTTGACCGAGATGGTAACCGAGGTGCAGATCGAGTGGGTTCGGTCGACCGGGTCGACCGATATAGTGACCGAACTGGATTGTCAGGATTTTTGAGAAAAGTGCAAGGTTCTGTAAGGTGAACCAAACTGAGTTCGGTTAACCGAAGTGGGCACTTCGGTCGACCGACATGCTGATCGACCTTATGGAACCTGTCATAGTCAAGTCTGATTTTCCTGATTTGAAGCCTAATGTATACAGGCTGCTTTTTGTTAATATCTAAGCCTTCAGAGGTGTAAACTAAGTTCTCCGAATGCACAAATAATATCTGTAAAGTGATGTTCATCGAAAATAACATGTGCATTGGATAACGACAGTTTCACTCAATTGGTTGGTTTAGACGTCTGAATAGAACTGAATCGAATTGAATAGAATGGAATAGAAGTGAATAGAATTGAATAGGACATTGATATTGATATTGAATTGTTTAGATGTCTGAATAGCATTGAATAGAAGTCTGAATAAGATTTGGTTAGATTCCGTATAGAAACTATTTTTATAATTCTTAAGCTCTTTCTTGAACTACTTTGACATAATGCTTTCCTAAGCTCATTATTGAGCTATACTAACATGATGGACTGAATTAATGGATTGACTTCATTGAATTGAATTCATATACTAAATTAAGCTCGTATAGAGCTGAACTGAATCGATATACTGCTTGTCTAGAACTAGACTGACTTCATATACGGAATTATTGAAGAAATGAATAGTTACTAACGGTAACAATGTAATGATAATAAAGGTAACAATGAAATGAGTAATTCCTACTGTAGTAAATGATATGGGAGCGTTCCGGAGCTCCGTGGCATCACCAGTGATCTCTGATCAAGACACTGGTAGATTCCACCGCTTTGTAAGTCATTGATCCTTGAAGCCTAGGACATTGAATGGTGCGCCCTTCCACCTTGAGCCAATAAAGGATAGCAAGCCATGTAATAGAAAGTGAAACAACTCCTTGAAGCCTGGGTCATTGAATGGTGCACCCTTCCACCCTGAGCTGAAGAGGACAATATAAATGAATCCATAAGTGACTAGTATTTGTGTTTATAAATACATTGAATTGCTTCCGTTGGAAGAACTTAACTGAATAAAATGAATGTCATAGTAGATATCAATCTAATGATATTACTTGACCGAATTACTTTCATTGGAAGAAATGAATTGAAATGAAATGAATGTCATAGTAAATATCAATCCGAGGATTGATTACTTGACTAATTGTATTTGATTTGAGTAGACTACTGCTATGGTTGTTATAAGTAATGATTATTACTTGACTCCACTGTTTAGAACTGTTAAATTGGTTAATTGACAAGTTCTTATATTGATAGCTTGTACTATCATAGAACTGTAAATACATTGTTGAACCGTCGTGTTCATGGTGTTATTGATGACACCGCAGGCTTACTTACTCGTACCGGTCTTGCAGAGGCCGCGCCGCCTGGAGGTTGGATCGAGTGGATGTGAAATCGGAGTGCGAATCGAATAGAAACATTTTGGAAATGTTTTGTAAGGTTTTTGTTTCATAGGTTTGAAATGTAATTAGATGTCCCCTGCATTGTATTTAAATGTGCAGTGGTTGACTTGATTACAATAGAAATATGTATATATGAACTTTACTTCTGGTAAAGGAACTCGTATGATTAATAGTGTTTCGTCAATGTATATTTTCCGCAAACTTTATACATGTGACAGGTGTTTGTATTTGATATCCCTTGTGGATTTCGTTTAAACTTATGTTAATTCGGAGTTTACGGGAGTAAGTATGGATTCGCGACTCGGGATTTATTACGAAGTAATCAGATCTCGGGACTGGGTCGTGACACTTTCTGAGGATTTGGCTCAAGATAGATCAGAGTGGAGAAATAGAATTCATGTATCAGACCCCAACGTAGATATGACAAGGCTCTTTGATGATAATCATAATGGTCATAGTCAATAACTGAGGAGATGAGGTTCTAAAGTTTCCTCACCTTGAAAGCTATATTACACTTGGGCATCACAAAGCTTCTAATCTTTCCTATCATGAAAGAACGTAATTTATTGCTTTAACTGTCCGTCGAAAGAGGCATTTTAAAGATTTTTATATGTTCTTGTTGTTTGGATAATCAACTAGCTTTGTTCACATTGATAAGCATATTGACAAGAATCCTGGGCCTACAGGATGTCAAGGCTCCAACTTGAGGGATAGTGCAGAGAGTGAAGGTCAAGATGTAGTCATGAGTAGTGCCCAAATGAGCATATTGGATACCATAGTCCGTATATGGAGATTTTTTTAGGCTATATATGTGGAGATCTCTTAATATATTAGAATACATCAATTAGCTCTTATATATGCATAGAGTGTAAGATCATATATACATATCTTGCTAGCTTCTGTATCCTAAGAAGTACATATCTTGTACACAACCTCATCACTTTCTGCTGATATTGATTTTAAGTACCATGTGCTCTTCACATTAGATGCAGACAGATTCTTCCCTCATTGATTTGCTTCTCTTTTTCTTCTTAGAAGCAATGCTAGTATATAGTAGTTTTACGTGTCTGAAACTATTCTTTTTTCGTGTTTGAAACTATTCTTCTTTTTCTTTTTTTTTCTTTTTTTTTTCTGTTTCTCATCTAAGCCCTAAAAGTTCTATACACTTACATTATCGTCAACTAGTTATACAGTATAGGTGTGATGCCTGATGTTTTCATTGTAATCCTTAGTAATGATTTGACTCCATTGACTGGTCAATCAACTTAGTCGATTGCTTTTATGGTCAATGCCATTTTATCCCATTAGCTGACATAGCAGATAGCACAATTTGGCAGTACGTCATTGCTGTTGATTATATCCAAATACAAGTGAGTGTTTGTTGGATTTTCTCTCTAAGCTCGATAGCCAATTGTTCAATTATCCTGCCTGGTCATGGGGATATCTTAATTAAAGAACAGTTCTGAACATTTTGTGCTGTAAAATGAACAGTATAGTTTTTCAAATTTTACGCAATTCACAATTCTGATCATCATGTCAAGAAGATGAAAGTTGCGGAGATGAGAATGCTAAGATGGATGTGCGGGATCACAAGGAGAGATAGGATTAGGAATGAGGAGATTAGGGGCAAAGTAAGAATAACATCGATTGGAGATAAAATGAGAGAAAATCGACCGAGATGGTTCGGCCATGTTAGAAGGCGTCCAACGGAGGCACCTGTTAAAAGGTATGAAAGCATGGAGATTGCCAGGAGTAGGAGAGGGAGAGGGAGACCCAAGAGAAGTTGGAAAGAAACTATTAAACATGACCTTGCCTACATGGATCTAACAGAGGACATGGCCCTAAACAGATTTGATTGGCCTCGTCAAATCCATATAGCCGACCCCACCTAGTGGGAAAAGGCTTGGTTTGGTTTGGGCAATTCACAGACCTCTCAGAACTGATTGATATCATCACAACAGTTCTTTGGGTTATATCGCTGGGCTATTGGCTGGGATTTTTATTGATTTCCTTTCAGTACTGGCCTCATATCAAGCATGTATTGTGCTTGTAACAGACCAGATTCAGCACTTTGGCCGTTTGTATGAGTTAGTTTTGAATAATTTAATCTAAAACCTGCTGGAAATTTGGAACCACCATATTGGCTGCACTTTGGCTGTTTACACTTAACTTCTGTATCTTTTGGGTCATATCAATTTCCACGGTTCACTGCATTGGATTTATGAGGCTCATAGTCAATTTTTGGAGTGAATTTCTTTTATCCAGTGAATCTGAATTGGTTCGGAATCAACCTTAATCTTGTATCAGATGACTCACCCAATTGTATCTCTAAATGGCGAAGTTGGGTTTAAACAGGGGCTGGATAACACTTGGAATTTATCCAATGCTAATATTCTTGCATGAGAATGCTACTATAATGCACGCGTATGGATTGCTTTTTTTCAAGTTCTGGAGCACCTTGATTACAATGAAAAAGCATTCATGGTTGCAGTGTTATCTCTTGGGGTTTCACTTTCTGGTCGAATAGACATTGCGGTTGCAGGAGCCTTATAAGCATATTCGTTTTCAATGTGCAGATTGTCGATGGTAGTGATCTCTTGAGTGAAAGAACCAATAGTGAGTTGCGGTATTTGAAAAAGGTTTGTTAGTTTCAATCATACTTGAGCTTCAAATTGAACTACATTTTTCGACAAAACTGAAGTTCTGTACTTCCACTCATTGGGAACTCAAGTATTGGTTATAACTCCTTTTGTATTTTCTATCTTGATCATTGCTCAGTGAAATTGAAATGCAGAAACCTGATTCTTGGAGGCTTGCTTGTCAAACTATTGTTGGGAATAGCGAAAATGCAGGCAAGGTATGCATGTGCTCCATATGTAAAATGATCCTTCCTTCCCTCCCAAATGAGTAGTTAGTCACAAAGCGAAATTTGACACTCATCCAACTTTTCCTCACCATTGGATTGAAATCATAAGAAAATGATGCCTCTAATACCATTAAATTTTAGGGCCATGGATGAAAGGGTTAGGATGGTCTTATGGAGTTAAAATTTTGCACATGGTTAGTTCTCATATAGATCTTTCGATCCAATGGACTTCCATGATCACCATGCATCCTAGTGGGTCCAACTAGGAGGGGCGATTTATTTCTAAAAAATAATATCTGCCTAGCCAACCCAAGCCATCCATTCTGAGAGCTGCAGCCTGAGATTGTGATGTAACATCTTATGAAAGATCAATTGACTGTTCTCTTCGCTATATTTTCTTTTTTATGATAGTATAAGGGTGAAATAAGCTCAGCCATTCGGACCATGGTGGAACTGTTTGATAATTGAGTCTCAAACTTTTGCCTACATCCATCAATGTCAATCATTAATGAGCCTAGACCTGCTATGGCCATATTCATGTCCATGCTCAATTCTTGGACTTAAACTCATGTGCAATTCTTGACTAAAGATGTTGGGCCTAGAAGTCCAATGGGCTCAATGGTGTCGGTAAGATCAATGTCTTTGTCAAACCTCTATGTTGAGTTCAAGGTTCTTGGAGAACATTTGTAAGGCTTAGGGGAGTTTAAGGTTCTTCCAGAATGTTGAGGCTGTTGGAAAGTGTTAGCAACGCTTAAGATCCAAGGTTACCTTGTGCCAGACAACTCCCTGAAAGAGATGGATCTCCAAAAAATTTATTCAGTAATCCATTTCATTCAACACACAAGACCTTCCAAATAAATATTCAAGAGATAAGAAAACCCTAATTAAATCAAATGTTGACCCTTCATTTAGCAAATCTCAAAAGAATAAAAGAAAAAATAAAATCTAGACCATAATCTAAATAACCTATCATGACTAGAATAGTACCAAGCAAGAAGACTTTCGCGGATAAATTGTCAGCCCCAGGATCCGGGCGCTTCGTATCCCGGGATGCGAATGTGAATTATCGTAATAAACTTGTAAATCAAATAAAGTGGACAATTTAAATCCACATAGTTATTAGAGCATGGGCGAAATAGTACATTTCATTTTCAAATATGACAATTACAGTTTATTCTTCAGTTGAATTAATACAAATCTAGATTCCATAAAGGCTAACCTAAGTGTACCAAAAGGGTAAAGTAAGATAGATAGATGTGTGGCTCTCGAATGCGGTGACGGACTACTCCTAAGTCACATCAACTGCACATCCCTTTGAACATCCCTGCAATGCCTACACTGAAGTGTTACCCTCGTGCTAGTGGTCAGTGGCCTGGAACCTACAAGCACCATGAGCAGGGTTAGACCTAGAAGGCCAAGCAAGTAAACATGGGTAAATAACATGACATGTATACAATAATAACTATGTACTCATGTGTAATTATATATAAATATATATAGGTATAATGCCTTACATGTACCTGCAAGGAAAAGTTAACTCATAATGTTAGTAGATATGCAAATAAGGTGAAAGATGGAATGCAGTACCAACATCCAGCAACAAGCAACATTAGTCCAAATACAGGCAAGATAGCATACACACCAGAGCAATAACATACCCACCGGGGCTACACAACATAAATAAATGACATAAACCCATCGCATCATACCCAGATCAAACGGTGGTGTATAACACAGTCTATTACAAACAGACGAAGCAGGCACACTTGTTAAAGTGTAAACTTGTATTATATTAGCCCAGGCGTCCAGCCCACTTATATGATATTAGGCCCAGCCCAATTGTAAATAAGAGATCTATTCGTATTGTGTACAGCTAGATAGATTAGTTGTATTTCGTTCTTTAGAGATCTAATTGATCTAATTAGTATTTAATTCCTTGATTTGTTCCTTGATTTGTAGCCTAATCTTAGGCATTGTAAAGTCTATTTAAAGAAAATGAATCCAAGATGAAGGTATCGAATGAGAATACAGAACTCTCTCTCTCTCTCTCGTTTCTGCATGTCTATGAATGTCATGGTATCAAAGCTTTCTTATAATCAATCCTCTCATTGAAGTATCATCTCTTTGATCAGTTCTTTTATTGATCAATCTCTTCTGGCGCGAATCTTCTTCTTCCTTACTGATTGTCCACTGATCAACAGTGGCCCACCACTGATCAAACAATGGCCCACCAGCGATTCACCCAGCTATGATCGACAGACCTCAAGGATCTTTTTAAGGGTTTTTTCTGGATTTTTTCTTCACCATTTAAGGTTGGTTTCAGGCTTCTCTTCCTCTGTCGATTTTAAGATTTTCTTGTTAGATAGTTTTCATCCAGACCGTCCAGATTTGTGGATCTGTACCCGTTGCTCCTCAAACTTGGACTGGAGGAAGTCCAACTGATGTTCTTCAAGACGTTCGGTCTTGATCTGTGATTAGACCAATCTGTGGGTCCCACACACAGATCTTGCCTCTCACGGCCAGTTCGTCTGGCACTGTTTTTTTGGTGTTTTGGGTGTTTCTGCACTATTTTGTGTGCTGTTGGCTGCTTTCTCAGCCTCTCCATCCAGCATATTTCTGTGGATTTGCTACCATTAGCCTATCTGATTAGTACTGGTTGCTATTATTAAGTGCTTCGTGCTTTCTGGTGGCACTCTTATTGTGCTTGTTAGTGTGTTTTTCAAGTTGCAAGTTATTGTGTTGGTAGTCAGATTACTGATTGTTGCTGTTTCTACTAAGCATATCTCTGCCTTGCTATTATGGAGAAAGATGATATAAAATTGATCAAGTTTAATGGTAAAAACTATACCACTTGGGCTTTTCAATTTCAAATTTACCTTAAGGGTAAAGAACTCTGGGGATATATTGATGATTCAGATCCCACACCTACTGATGAAAAGCTCTTGGCTAAATGGGAGGTTAAAGATTGGCAGATCATGACCTGGATATTGGGGTTTGTCGAGGCACAGTTTATTCTGAACCTTCGCCCATACAAGACTGCAAAAGAAATGTGGCTTTATTTAAAGAAAATATATTTGCAGGAAAATTCTGCTTGCAGGTTTCATTTAGAACATGAAATCTCACAGTTTGTTCAAGGGACCCTGTCGATCCAGGATTACTACTCTCAGTTTACTAGTCTATGGACTGATTACGCTGAGCTTATTTATGCTGACCTCCCTGCTGCCTCCTTATCCTCTATTCAAGAGATCCATCAGACAAGTCAGCGGGATCAATTTCTGATGAAATTACGGCCACAATTTGAAACTGTCCGGTCCAACTTACTGAGCAGGGTGCCATCTCCTTCTCTTGAATCATGTTTGGGGGAACTCCTGAGAGAGGAACAACACTTGGTGACTCAGACAGCCCTTACACAGACCGCTCCTCAGGTTGCTCCTATCGATGTTGCTTATCTCGCCAGGGGAAAGTCTCAAGCCCGGGACATGAGCAAAGTCAAATGCTTTTGCTGCCACAAACTCGGACATGTTTCCACTCAGTGCGACAAGAAGTTTTGTTCCTACTGCAAAACCAAAGCTCATGTTCTTTCTGAATGCAGGACGCGACCTCAGAATCGGACACAACAACAGAGAGCCTACTCTGCAAATCTTCCTGAAGCTTCTTCACCAGTCATGCCTGCACCACCTGTTGCCACTACTTCTTCTACCCTTACTCTTGAAATGGTCCAGCAAATGATCATTAACGCCTTCTCTGCACTTGGTCTGTCAGGTAAACCAACATCGTCAGTATCCACCTGGTATATTGATTCAGGGGCCTCCAATCATATGACACACCTGCATCTATGACTAATATTACGAAGTATGATGGAGACCTCTGCATCAATACTGCTGATGGTGGCAGTGTTCCCATTTCTGCTGTTGGCCAGGTTCCTCACTCCTTGCCCTTGCATAATGTTTTTCTTTCCCCTCACTTAACCACAAACTTGTTATTCGTTGGTCAACTTGTTGATAGTAATTGCTCCATTCTCTTTTCTCGCTCTGGTTGTGTTGTGCAGGATCAAGTACCAGGGAAGGTACTAGCGAAGGGCCCTAAGCAGGGACGACTGTTTCCTCTCCAGATTGCGTCACACGAAAGGCCCCCTTCTGAGTCTGCTTTGTTATCTCATTTTAGTCATAATAAATGCCAGTTGTGGCATAATCGTTTAGGACATCCTAATTCCAAAACTTTGATGTTTTTATTAAATTCTGGTTCCATTAATGATAATAAAGTTTCCTTTAAAGATGTTTCTTTTAATTGTGATAGCTGCAAGATGGGAAAAGGGAAAACCCTTCCTTTTCCTCTTTATGATTCTTTAGCAATGAAATGTTTTGATATTGTTCATAGTGATGTTTGGGGTATTGCTCCTGTTATCTCTCATTCTCATTATAAATATTTTGTTACCTTCATTGATGATTTTAGTCGTTTTACTTGGATTTATTTTTTTCATTCTAAGTCTGATGTTTTCTCGGTTTTTAAAGTTTTCTTGTCTTATGTTGAGAATCAATTTTCCACTACCATTAAAATTCTTAGGTCTGATTCAGGGGGGGAGTGTGTTTCTAAGGATTTTCAAAACTTCTTGCAATCCAAAGGCATTATCTCCCAGCGCACTTGTCCTTACACTCCCGAACAAAATGGTGTGTCTGAACGAAAAAACCGACATCTCTTAGATATTGCTCGTTCTCTTTTGTTAGCATCATCTGTTCCCACTAGGTTTTGGCCCGAAGCCCTCTCAACCGCTGTGCATGTTATAAATCGCCTACCTTCCTCTAGATTAGACAACCAGACACCGTTTTTTAGACTTTTTCAAAAGATTCCTCTTTACAATCATCTTCGTCCTTTTGGCTGTGCTTGTTTTGTTCTTCTTCCTCCCACTGAGCGCACTAAGCTCACTGCACAATCCTCCATCTGTGCCTTTCTTGGTTATGCTCTTAATCAAAAAGGTTATTTATGTTATGACTCTGCAGCCGAAAGAATTCGGGTGTCTCGCAATGTTGTTTTTTTTTTTTTTTTAAATCAATATTTCTTTCAAAGGCATGGTGATTCGCATGACTCTGTCTCGTTATCTTTTTTACCATCTTTTTCTGATGCAATGCCTCCACCAGTTTCTCGTTTTAAGCTGAATTTTGTGTATCAACAACGGAATGTTACAGTTGATCCTGCCTCTGGGTCTCTCACTACGCCTACCCTTACTGTAGCTGATCCTGCTCCTAATCATGCTCCTGATCCACCTTCGGCGCCTCCTGCTCCTGATCCTGTACCTGATCCATCTCCAAAGCCTCTTGCTCTTCGCAGATCTCTTCGTCCCATAAAGCCACCTGATCGTTATGGCGTTACTCGTGCTTCATTATTAACCACTTTGTCTTCTATTTTTATCCCTAACTCTTACTCTCAGGCAGTTCAGCATGATTGTTGGATCCAGGCTATGCAGGAAGAACTCAATGCTCTTCAAGAAAATCATACATGGGACATTGTTACCTGTCCTTCATCTGTCAAACCAATTGGATGCAAGTGGGTCTACTCGGTGAAACTAAAGTCTGATGGATCCTTGGACCGCTACAAAGCCCATCTAGTTGCACTTGGAAACAGGCAGGAATATGGTATCGACTATGAGGAGACTTTTGCTCCAGTGGCCAAAATGACAACTGTGCATACAGTTCTTGCAATAGCTGCCTCTCAGTCATGGCCCCTATATCAAATGGATGTGAAGAATGCCTTTCTTCATGGGGATCTTAAAGAGGAAGTCTGCATGCGTCTCCCTCATGGAATTCCTTCTTCTTCTAAATCCGATGTTGCTCGGTTACGCCGGTCCTTATATGGCCTTAAACAAGCACCTCGAGCCTGGTTCGACAAGTTCCGAACCACTCTCCTTCAGCTTTCTTTTATACAGAGCCCGTATGATCCGTCGATGTTCACACTTCATTCATCCAGAGGATCCACAATTCTCCTTGTGTATGTCGATGATATCATTATTATTGGCCCTCACAGTGATATGATTCGCCAGATACAGCTCTGTCTGCAAGATAAGTTTCATATGTAGGATTTGGGTCCTTTGAATTATTTCTTAGGTTTGGAAGTTCATCAATCCAAGAAAGGCTTGTTTCTTCATCAGCACAAATATGCTACTGACCTAGTGGATCTCGCTGAGCTCGCTGATTCTAGTCCAGTTGACACACCATTGGAAGTAAATGCCAAGCTTCGTCACCAAGATGGAGATCTCCTTCCTGACCTACATTTTATCGTCGTTTGGTTGGTAGCCTTGTCTACCTAACCATTACTCGACCATATCTCTCTTATGTTGTTAATCTGGTCAGCCAGTTTATGACATCCCCACGGCATCATCATTATGGATTATTCGATATATCATTGGCACCTCTACCCGCGGCTTATTTTTTCCAGTTGGCACACCACTTGCACTCACTGCTTATTCTGACGCAGATTGGACCGGCTGTCCTGACACACGCCGTTCTACCACAGGATGGTGTGTTTACTTGGGAGACGCCTTGATATCCTGGAAATGTAAAAAGCAAGATAAAGTCTCAAAATCTTCAACGGAATCAGAATACCGGGCCATGTCTTCCGCTTGTTCTGAGATTCTATGGCTACGGGGGTTGCTCTCAGAGCTTGGATTCTCCCAGACTCAACCAACTCCTCTTCATGCTGACAACACAAGTGCCATTCGAATCACTGAAAATCCGGTGTTTCATGAAAGGACCAAGCATATTGAAGTGGACTGTCACTTCATTCGGGACGAGTATGATTGCAAAGTCATTACTCTTCCTCATATTTCCACTAAGTTCCAGCTTGCTGATATCTTCACCAAGGGTCTTCCACGCCCGCGGCATGAATTCCTGGTTCGCAAATTGCTACTGGTTGATTCCCCGCATCAATTTGAGGGGGGGGGGGGGGGGGGGGTGTTAAAGTGTAAACTTGTATTATATTAGCCCAGGCGTCCAGCCCACTTATATGATATTAGGCCCAGCCCAATTGTAAATAAGAGATCTATTCTTATTGTGTACAGCTAGATAGATTAGGTTGTATTTCCTTCTTTAGAGATCTAATTGATCTAATTAGTATTTAATTCCTTAATTTATTCCTTGATTTGTAGCCTAATCTTAGGCATTGTAAAGTCTATTTAAAGAAGATGAATCCAAGATGAAGGTATCGAATGAGAATTACAGAACTCTCTCTCTCTTGTTTCTGCATGTCTATGAATGTCAACACTCACATCAAATCTACACACAACAATCTGTATAAGTATCATAGTCACCTCACACCACCACCACACACTCACCACAATCATAGTGTGCATTATCACCCAATATACCCATAGTCAATAACGTACTCATCATACACATCAAAATGCACACCATAGACAAACTCAGGTCTGGTCCAACCTAGAATCCCTACTATCCAAATATCCGAATATTCAAACTCAGTGTCCCTCAACACTGACCACACCCAGTGTCCGCATGCTGGCTGTCTCAGTATCCGAAGATACCTACCGTGCACAAAGCAAAACAAGTGTATACTTATATAATGCGGTGGCATAATCATATAATATAAGAGACATAAAATATACTATCCATTTAGAGTGAGAAGTGTGCGAGTATGTATGTGTTAATCTATCTTATTAATGGAGAGTTCATTGTGTACATTATATTTAAGTCCTGGGGGAAAATTATCCTTAGAAAAAGTAGTACTGGCCAAGTGTATGAATTCTGTGGAGTACCAGACAATGCTCTTGGTGCTTCTAAAGGTTATTGACACCCAGAGCTCCATGTTATCATACCCTTAGCTAGTACTACTCTAAGCTTATCAAACTTAGAAAGGAATTAATAACCTACTTAGGAGGGAAAATTTAAGAAATCCTAAGAAACTTGAAATCTAATCCTAATTACAACTCATTAATAAATTTATGAAACTATTTCGGATTGCATCACTCGGATCTGCGTCGAAGATCATCTCCAAGTGACAAGGTATAGACAATGATTTTTCTTGACTCTTTCCAAAGAAATCTATGGATTCTTTTGTGGATTTAAGAAATTCGCCTTTTGGGAAGCAATGAGCGGTTGCTCCAAAATATATGTAAGGATAGTTAGAGTGAATTTATGAGATGCATCCTACTTGCATGACTGAGACTTTTGCCTTCTACCCTGCTAGTCTAGCTCTTATCCTGTTAAGGAGAGGTTTGCAATCAGCTAGAGATAACTGGATTGTGTATGAGGGAAGTCCCAGATATTTTTTAATATGCAATTTACCAGTTGGGTACCAAGGATATCAGCCATGGAGGCTTGAGGGTTCTGATTGAAAATTTCAAAGTTAATAAATCTTTGGGAGAAGTTTACTTGAAGTCTTGAGAAATTTGAGAAATCCTTGAAAAGCTTCTTAAATGCCCTGCAAAAAGGGGGTTAGCCTCACAGAATATCGTGACATCATCAGAAAATAAAAGCTTGCATGTAGAAACTTGCCTTTTGTTAAACTTAAAAGCATTTGAAATCAGCACATTTGCTACCATCACATTGAGAAGATTTGAGAAGAATTGACAATGGTGAATATGAAGGGAGATAGGGACAGCCTTGTTGAATGCTTATTGTGCTATTGAAAGATCCTCTAGGCTATCCATTGATGAGAATTGAAAAGGAAGGTCTGGTAATGCACCCCATGAGAAGAGAAATCCAATGAGAAGGAAAACTTAGAGCTCTTAGAGAACCTTCTATGAAGTCCCAACGAATTGTGTTAAAAACTTTTCTAAGAACCACTTTAATGCATGTGTGAGGGCCCTTGTCAAGATGAAATCCTTTGATCAGGTCATGAGAAAGTAGTATGTTATTTGAGATGGATATCCCTAGTAAGAAAGCTGATTGTGCTGGCCCAATGTGAGGCATGGTTGGGTTTAGGCCATCCACCATATTTTTTTATTAACTTTTAGGTTCACGCAAATGTTGGATTCTTAGTCTTCAGGATGAAAGATACACAGGTTTGCTAACCTGCCCAAGAAGCCTTGCATTGATGAAATAATCTTGGATTAGTTTGAAGGTTGGCCTATTGTTGGCCAACAAACTTTAAACAAAATGGAGTCTATAACCCACAAATCCAGGAGCTTTTAGAGGATTCATAACTTTAATTACTTCTTGAACTTGCTGTAAGGTGATTTCCTTCCCAGGGATTTCAGCTTGCTAATTTTAGAGCATCCTGGTGACTTTCATATGGCTGAGCTCATTGTCAATGGTGTCAAGGCAAGGGAAAAGAGTGGAAAATATTTGACAAAGACACTGCTGAGTCCTTTAGAATCTGTAACAGCTTCCCTTTGCATCATTGATTGATAGGATCCTGGTCCTATTCATTTTGGTTCTAAAAGAGGAATGGAAATAATTAATAGCTTAATCGCCCTATTTAGCTTCAATTCCCATGTCTCTAGCGGATGCTGGTGAGGATCTGGACCCATCGTTCTTGGCTGTTCTCTGAATGTTGTTTATTTATAATGAGTGCATACAGGTTGGACTCCAGATGGAGACAAGGCTCAAGGATACCTTGCATATGTGGAGTTTACAACCATATTATTCATCACTTGTAGAGAACATAAATCAGTCCTTTAACTTTACATTTCTAATAATAACATAGAATATCTCACTGATTCAGGTGGTGGTTCAGCGTTTGCCTCAGTGGAAGAAATGATTGTAAAGTCTTTACCTGATTGACTTGGGGATATGAATTTTCCAATGAAGAAATGCATGTTGTAATATCTTTCGAAGTACCCACACTGGAGTTCCTAAACTTCTTATTTCATTATCCAAGGGTATTGATTCCAAGTTTGTATTTGCATGTAGCTTTTTTTCTTTCTTAGTTCAGTATTTTTGTGGAAGCATATCTCATGGGAAACTTATATAAATCTGAGATGATTGTTTGATGATTGTGTCATTGGGTTAATTACTTTTCTTGCAGTTAATGATTCTCTTCTGAAAAGGAATGGACCAACTTTAGGTGCCTCAATGCAATGACCTTGTCCACATACATCTAAGGACTACTAGTGTAATGGAGCTTTTGAGAAAGATGGACACAGACAGATTTTGATGAGAGGGCTTGGTTTACTAGCTATGAGTGAAAAACTAACCTCATTAGATGTTTCTAAATATTTGATGAAAGGCAATGGAAGCGCAGGGTAAATATAATAACACTGTGCCTCAATTATTTGTGCAATGATCAAAATAGTGGTTGCGGCGGGTGTAGCGGCCAATGGCCAAAATGCTAAGTAGTAGGCAGAAGAAAAAAGAATCGAAAAACAACAAAAACGGACACAAAATGGGACAAAGGGGAAAAATCCCTCCAGGGTCGCCGGTGACCCTGGAACCCGAGATCGCCGGGTGGGCCCCGGAAACCCCATTTTTCGCGATTTGAAGCGTCCGGCCTCTGCTATTTTCCAAAATTCGTACTTTTGAGACACCAAATCCTCTGACATCCATCAAAATCACGGGTCAATCATCAAGAGTATCAAAATCAACATTAATCGCCAACCGGTCAACCAAAAAAAGTGTGCTTTCTACCCGACCGATCGAGAAATCGACATGACAGATGGCACCGACCTGCTATTGGCAACCAATACCTGAAGTTACATGGTCATCTGATGCCGATCTACATGAAGATCCATTATTGATCATCGCCAGAAGAATCCCAAAAGATGAGGCACGGCCTGCGACTCTCCAACTGCTCGGTGACCACTTAATGCGACTAATTGACTAACTTTATTACAGTCATTAATCCATTTCTTTGGACGGCCCAATCAGAAGCAAGCATTTGGGAGTTACAAGTCAAGAGATTCATGGCATTTAACCCATGAAACTCCTCCCATCATGGCGATTAAAAGCCCTCAATCTCCTTCGGCCAATCAGAAGCCAAGAAAAAGGAGTTACAAAATAAAGAATTCAATCTTGTACCTCCTCCCTTTATGTAGCTTTATGACAATTAAGGCTCATAAATCCCTCCTAAATGGCTACCTAAAAGCCTATAAATAGGAGAGCATTCCAAAGAATTCCAGATCGAAAAAATCACAGAGATCGGAAAAAGAAGACAGATCCCAGATCAGAAAAAAGCACAAAAATCCAGAGAAAGAAAGAGAGAAAACTTTGCGGAAGTTCTACACCAACCACCGCTACAAGGTGACAAAAGTCCCTTGGGGGGTACCCCCCACCCCCCAAGGTCCTTGCCTTCTCCTTCTGCCTCCAATGGCTTAGACGTGGCTTTTCAGCCCGTCTACTTAGTTTTTTATTGGACATAGGACCTCCTTTTGGTCTTTGTCTTCTAAAAACCTGAGGTTATAGCCAAGCCAAGCGAATCAATAGCATCCTCCATTCTCATCTGTATGGATGATGGCGAAGTTTGCATATGGCTTGCGACCGTCAATCTGAACGGGTCCTCCACAATCTCCTGAGAAGTTAGATCCTCCTTTTCTTGCTTTTCATTGTAGTTTGTGTTTTTTCAAAAGAGACAAAAATCACAACTCTTGTCTTTCATTATTGATAAGAATTGTAAATCGGCTATAAACGCCAAAATCGGCTATAAATGCCAAAATCGGCTATAAACGCCAAAAAATCGCCTTTCACGGCAAATCAAGAAAAAATGTCTCTTTTCTTAAATATATGTGCAATGGAAAACTTAAAAGAAGTTGATTTCCTTTTTACTTGCGAAGGTCGATCTCCGGATCACCATTTACAATTCCAAGTAAAATAGAAAATCTGGCACACCCACACAAAAGAAATGTTGATGCACGCCTCTGCCCCATCTAGTTACGAAAGGGTCGGACCCAAACGGACTCCCACGTCCGCCGACCTCGGTAGAACCGAGCAAGCAGAATGCACTGGTCCATCAAGCTGGCACACCCGGTGGGACTCGTTCATTTGAGAACACAATGCTAAAAATGAAATGTTTGCATATCATATCTATTGCTCTATGCTTATACTTCTTTTCTTGATTCCTTGGCTACTTTCTAATTGGTGGCCTATGTTGGATTCCACATCTAAAAAAAATGAGATGAGATTTTTTTTGGAAATTTCTAATTCTTTGAATTTATTTCCACTCTTTCTCATTTCAACAAAATAAATCGGATTTTTGGATTCAAAATTGAGAAACCTTGATCCTTTCCTATCGTTCATTGTGCTTGCAGAAATGTTGAGCCTGTTTAACTAAGGTTTTGGGCCATTGTTTCTCTTCGATGAGTTCATTAAAGATCTAAAAAATAAATCAGATTTTTCATTTTGGATTCAAAATTGAGAAACCTTGATCCTTTCCTATCGTTCATCGTGCTTGCAGAAATGTTGAGCCTGTTCGACTAAGGTTTTGGGCCATCGTTTCTCTTCGATGAGTTCATTAAAGATCTAGAAAAAAAAAAACAAAAATCAGATTTTTCATTTTGGATTCAAAATTGAGAAACCTTGATCCTTTCCTATCGTTCATCGTGCTTCCAGAAATGTTGAGCCTGTTCGACTAAGGTTTTAGGCCATCGTTTCTCTTCGATGAGTTCATTAAAGATCTAAAAATATATATATATATATATAAAAGACATAGAACACTAAGGTTAAACCAACTGCGTTCTTTGATCATGGTTGATTCAAGAAAAGCCTTGTCCAGAGTGTGGAGACAGCTTGACTGTTCTAGGCAAGGGTCCTCCAAACGGGTTCATTAAGTAATCCTACCCTTACTTGGGGGCAATTCTATCAATCGAGATTTCATAAGACCGAGGTTAGGAGGCCTATGTGTACTCTCTCGTCTTTTAAATAAAATTTTTTCAAAATAAGATTTTTTAAAAATAAAAATTTTAAAATAAAAAATAAAAAATAAAACATTTTCAAAAAAAATCTTTTAAAATAAATAAATAAATAAATAAAATAAAAAAAAGAAGTTTTTTTTAAATATTAAAAAAAAGAAAAATCTTCAAAAAAAAAACTTCCGTCATTTTGGGTTTAGATTGAAGAAATCTTGGTCTTCTCCTTTCTGAGCACAGCCGCTCGCAGAAATCGCTGAGCCCGTGTTCAGATTGGAGTGCCTTTTGCTCTCTTTGATGAACCCGATATTGACCTTTCAAAAAAAAAAAAACTCGTCTTTTTTGGATTCAGATCCGAGAAATTATGGTTCATTTCCTTCTTAATACTGGCGCTCGCGGAAATCGCTAAGACCGTATTTGGATCAGAATACCATCTGCTCTCTTTGATGAATCCAATCTCGACCTTTCAAAATAGGGAATCTCATCTCATGGATGCGGTCTCCAAATATTTGTGTCTAGCGGTACTAGTACGCCCTTTTTAGGGTCTACTGTATTTGCGACCGGCACATTTGTAACTCCAATTTTATATTCTTCTTACCTCGAGCAAGCTCTGCTTCTCGATAAGTCGAATTTAAGTTCACAATTGCTTCTAGCAGTCACTGGGACCTTCAAAACAATTGTACCCTCTAGGCTTTCTGCCTTCTTCATATTGCTTGGGTCATCTCCCTCGAGCAATTTGAAAAGACAAAATCATAGAACTTCTGATTTATGATCATTATATTCTTGTGATTACTAATGGATGTGGTCTTGTTTCAGAAATTTTTTGAAAAAACTAACAATGGCAGCATCGCTTACCATTACTTTCGATGAGAGCAAGCACCAACTCATGCTTCAACAGAAGCAAACCACGCGCAGCTACAAGCGCCCCATCAGTTGCCGAAGCGTTAACTCCCTCGGCAACTCTCTGAGCTCCGGGTTGACCTCGACTCCCCGGACTATTGTCTTTGGGACGCTGGGACCATTCCCACTTCCCGAGGAACAAATTGCTCCTTCCAAGAAGCAGAAACTTGCCTCTCAACGTGTCACTACCGTGACACCAAAGGCGAGCACCAGAAGGCCCGAAGCCCGTGGCATCCCCACGAAGCCTCAACCCTCAAACGACCAGGTCTATCCCAAGACTTGGTCCCCAAGACCTTCACCAAAACAAAGAAGGTTCCAAACATCCACCAAGCCAGCATTCCTGGCCCCACTCAAGGAGAACCAGTTCTACCCTCTTGCTTACATAAAAGATTGGAGACCCATCTCCAATCTGACTCTCAAGTCAACCCAGCATGAGCCGGCTTGTTCCTACAAGCCCAAAATCAATTCATGCATCACAAGGCCTCTGCAAGCACCTGCTAAGGCCTACAAACCTGCAGTTCGACCCTTCATCTCTACAGGGGCCGAACTCCAAAAACTCAAAGCTTCGCTACAACAGGCGAAGGACAGGGTTCGCATCCTGTCCTTGCCCAGCTACAAAGAAGACAGGCTCGGCTGCTGCGCCCGAGGGAGCACATCCTTCATTGTCAAAGCCCAGCCAGAGCTGACCGAAGCTCAAGTTGCTCGTCGTATACGCCGCCGCGCATCACATCGGCAAAAGAGACTAGAGAAGCAAAGGACCCAGCCTCCTACACTTCAAGTCTCTCCCAAATGGGTCGAAAAAGATAGACCCAACCAAGTTGCTGCTGTCCATATGGTTGGAAAAACCAGAAGACGCCAAAAGTCAGCATCCAAAATCCATGTCCGACGTCTGATGACCCGCAGCACCTCCAGGACAAGAAGACATTCAGAAGAATCCCCTGCTCCTTCAAGCAAAGGACGGCAGAGTGATCCTTCCTCAAGCTCTTCTTCAAAAAGAATGAGCCCCAGCCCTGTCACCAGGATAGTTTCTTCGTTCGAATTACGAAGGATGAACGTCTTGGCTATAAATTCTGAGCCACCACCCCGTAATCCACCTCAAGATGATGCGATCACCCGCATCCAGCAGTTGGAACAAGGCCAGTAGAGGATTGAAACTCTGATGGAAAACCTTCTCCTCGCCTTCCAAAATCAGGCGAACAATGAACCTCCTCCGAATCATCAAGACGATGAGGTAAATAGAGAAGAAAATGAGTCACGCGCCCTTACCAAAAAGGACGTAGACAATATCCTCGCCAAAGCAAAAGAAGAGGATATACTCAAGGAGCATGGGATCAAGCCACCATATCCCTTATAGATGGACTTGGTCCCGTTCCCCACAAAATTCAAGCATCCTATTCTCCAAACATATACGGGGAAAGGATCAGCTAGACAGCACGTCATCTACTTCAAGATCTTGACGGGAACTATCGTGGATCAAGATGCACTCAAGATTCGCCTCTTTGCAAGTACCCTAAAAGGTACGGCCTTCGATTGGTACTCCACTCTGCCGGAGGACACCATCCAAAATTGGGCCATGCTAGAGACACGCTTCCTGACTCACTTCAAAGGTGAGGATCATCCCGCTACTATGGCTCAGCTGTGCAGCCTAAAACAGGGGGAGAATGAGTCAACATATGACTTCATTCACAAGTGGAAAGCAATGGCATACAAATGCTCTGATGTATTGCGACAAGCGTCGCTAGTCGACATCTGCCGAAACAACATGAGAGCTAGAATCCGCTCCATGATCATCGGCAACAAATCAAAAAACCTGGGAGAACTCCTATAAGCTTCCATGGAAACTGAAACGGTGATTAAAGACCTCAACAGTCAGAAATCATCAAGAAAAGAGCCAACCGCCATTGCAACCTCTAAACCAAAGAAGAAAGAGGTCCTCAATGTGCAGACCAAGTCAGCTCCTCAGTCACCAAAGAAAGCTGAAAACAAAGCTGCTGGTAAGAGACCCAAACTCTCTGATGCCTTCAAAGAATGAGTAGAGAAGAAATACCCGTTTGATGAAGATGTTGATGAAATCTGCGGGGCTCTTGTGGCAAACGGCAAGCTCACCTTGCCTGAACCAAAAAGACCGGGTGATGTTGGCAAAACCAACGATCCTCGGTACTGTCCATACCACCAGATGATCTCGCATCCTCTCAATCAATGCTTCGTTGTGAGGGAGAAAATAAACGAGATGTGAAAAAACGGAGTCATCACCTTTGACAAAAACTATGGGTCTGCCTCTGTCAACATGGTGACATGTGGACAAACATCAAAATCACCGAAGAAGAAGATCACTACTTCCTTCAAGGTGATAAACTCAATCCAAGCGTCCGAGAAACTGGTTCCTTACCCGACACCAGACGGACAACCCATATGGGTACATCCCGATCTCCTGGAAGATGGAAATTGGGAGGTCATGAAAACAAAGCCTACAACTCAACAGCGAAGGCAGGCTATGAAACATCTCCTCAAGCTTAAACAGCAAGAGAAGACCCAGCCAAAACAAGAAGTCAAAGGAAAGGCAGAGGCTTCCTCTACCGCTTCACTGGAGGCAGCAAGAACATCCCTTCTAGAGACTTCAAAGGGGGTAAGAAAATTCACTCTCAGTGATTTCATGCCACCTCAATTCAAAGAAGCCACGCAGGAGGCATCATACTTTGCAATTCGGTAGTTGGATTCTCCATTGATGGATACGAGTCCAGCGACACCGATGATGGATTCGAATCCAACTACACAGACGAGTGTGAGGAGTCCGTTGAAACAGGAGAATATCTCTCCGATGAAGAATGGGTTCCTGAGAATCATCTTATACCAGTAATCTGGTATAACCCCATACAGCCACAAGGATCCTGGTCTGATGATGAAGAAGACCAAGAGGCTGTACAAGAAAATGCTATTGAACCAGCACCCCTCATTGCTCCAGTGGAAATCAACAATGTTGAGCCACAAAGAGTTGATGAAGAAGAAGATTTGGTTCCCATGCCTGATCTTGAAGAATATGCAAGGATCTTACAGCTTATCGCTCTAGAACAAGAGCAAGACCGCGTCAACGAGCCTCTTCGCAATCCAGAGCCTGAAGTCCATGAAGACCATCAGGTACATCCTTCCTTAACTCCTGAAAATGGAGAAAATTGCTGGATAGACGATCCTCTTACATCCGAGGATGAGTCTGACTCCGATCATGCAACGTCTCCCACCAGAGCTTCCTGTAATGTGATAATTCGGGATTATAGCTCTTTCGAAGCATCGTCTAATGAGAGCACTTACACTCCATTGACGCCTAGCAATGTATCTTCTGGAGCCACCTCATCTCACGTGACTTTCACTGAGATGACACCCTCTCAGGTTTCTTCTCCTGAGACTGTGGCTTCAAAGTTCACACCCTTCCTGACTGAAGAATTCCCAGCTATTGATGCTTGGGACGATGAATTGGTCAACGAAGAAGAAAGGTTGCTGGATGCTGTTCAGGACTTGTTCCCGGAAAATGCTCCATGCAACACAATCACTGAGGATGGCAACTCTGCTGCTGATACATCCTCAGCAAATGAAAAACGACAGCCTCTTGATCCTGAAGACAATCTTCCAAAATGAAGACCCTTCTCAAGAAGCTCTCGAAGTTGGTAGAGGCACCCGCTCTGGCCGGGACTACCAAAAAAATTACAACCAATCTTCCTTTGCATATGTAAATCCTTCGGGAAAAGATGTTGTAAGCGCCCCTAGTGGCAACAATGATGAACATGCAGGCCCTAAGGAGGCTTTCAAGTATGACTTGATTGAACACTTCAAGCACATACCTGCACGTCTGCACATCCTAGATTTGTTGCGAATGTCTCCGCACACTCGTGATAATCTCATTTCAGAATTACAAAAGCTGAATGAGGATGTCAACAAACATGCCCCACGAGTCCTCCAAATTGAAATGGATTACCGGGTCAAAAACTCAGAAGCTTCCTCAAAGGGAGAAAATAAGAAAACTGAGGGATCATGCATTGAATGCCTCTCGGTTAAAAAAGCAGCCGGTGCAACCATCGCCTTCACAAAGGACGACCTCCTACTTGGTGAAACCAGGCACAACTGACCCCTATACTTCACAGGGTACATCAAGGAAATGCCTATGCACAGAGTTCAGATCGACCCAGGTTCTGCACTCAACCTCATCTCCACATCGGCTCTCGAAGAGTTGGGTATCCCACCCAGCAAGCTGAGCCACACATCCGTATCTATCTTTGGATACGATGGGAGTACTCAAAGGCCTATCGGCAAAATCAGGTTCAAGTTGCAGATTGGTGATCTTATCTCTAAGTCACAGTGTATGCAATAAAAACCCTTTCATGCTACAACATCCTTCTCGGATGCCCTTGGATCCACGAGAATGGTGTTGTCCCTTCAACTTTACATCAATGCATCAAGTTTGTTGGCGATGACGGCATGATACATCGAGTCTTTGTGGACAGAAAACCCTTCAAAGGTAAAGAAGCCCACTTTACAGACTCACAAATGTATGAAGGTGAAAAAGAAGAAGAGGAGAAGCACAAAGCACCCTTTGCCGAAAATCTCCAGAAAGATAAAGGCAAGGCTCCTCAACAATCACCGGAAGAAAACAAACCATCCGGTAAATCCTAAGAGAGCATTCAAACTCCCTTCATCATCTCCCTCAAACCTTCAAAGCCTTTGGTCATCACAACTAAAGTGAAGAAGGCAAAGCAAAAGTCTGGGGGGAAATTTGTTGTCTCTTTCGTGTCTATCATGCAAGACACGGATTCGGATTTAGAGTCAAAAGACGACACATCGTCAAGCCAAGCTAACACTCAGCAAGTTCGGCCTACTCTTACTCCAATGGAGACAACTTCTGACATAGAAGATCCTACGCCAGCTTCCTTCGTTGTTCCAGCAACTTTAGCAAAGGAAAAGTCGATCTTCTTCCATAGATCGGATGCTTCTTCATCAAACTCCATGCTTAAACCTTTCCAAAATGAAGGTATGCCTCAACTATCCTTATATAGTTCTGTGGCACAAGCTATTATGAAGAAAATGGGCTATGACGCTCAAAACCCAGTCGATTTGGGAAAAGGACGCGGTATTCTCACGCCATTGGGGCCCGTCTTGACCAAAAGCCAGCTGGAAGATTGGAGACTTTACGGCTATGTAGAAAAGTCTTCACACGGGTTAGGGCATGATCCCGACACTCCCCTGAGACAGTTGACACAAAGGCTTAAAAGTCAATTTACTGACCAAGCTTCAACATCTCGTATCCATGAAGACATCGATCTCCCTGGATATCTCTTCGATGAGTCACCTGACAAAGATCTAGGAAGCTCATCCAATTGGCACGATTTCTCTGAAAATGAAGAGGAGTAGTCCGATGGTACAGACATGCGGTCTTCTGAGCCAGAAGAACCCTCATCTCCAAAAGAAGTAGCCTACTTCGACCCGGTTTCAACAGGCGATTGGGATCATCTCATAGCAAGCCTTGGGAAAATTGCCGATCAAGAAGACCCGTTGAAAGGAACAAAACCTTGGTCTGCAAATGCCCTTGAAACCCCAGAAGGTTTCGTTGAGCTGAAAGCCTCCAAAAATATTGTGGAGGAACCACACCACCTTCGAACCTTCCAACAGAAGATCCTGTTCAAAAGATAGACTTGGGAACACCAGATAACCCACGTCCTGTATTCATAAGCAAGAATATAAAGGATGATGAGTTACCCGAGTATATCGCCTTTCTTCGTGAGTTCGTTGATTACTTTGCATGGTCTTACGCTGAAATGCCTGGCTTAGACCCCAAAATAGCAGTCCACAAACTCAATCTTCAAGAAGACATCAAGCCTGTCAAGCAAGGCCAAAGAAGATTCCGTCCAGATGTGATGGATAAAATTGAACAAGAAGTTCAAAAACTCAAAAGCGTCGGCTTCATCCGTGAGGAACAACATCCTGAATGGTTGGCCAACATTGTCCCCGTGACAAAGAAAAATGGGCAGATCCGGGTCTGTATTGACTATAGAGACCTGAATGGAGCATGCCCTAAAGATGAATTTCCGCTCCCCATACCAGAGGTAATGATTGATAATACCTATGGATTCGAGCGAATGACATTCATGGATGGTTTCTCAAGCTACAATCAGATAAAGATGCATCCTGAGGATGAAAAACATACATCCTTTCGGACTCCATTTGGCGTGTATTGCTACACTGTCATGCCATTTGGTCTAAAAAATGTTGGTGCCAAGATATGCAACACAAGACAGTTGAATGTTACGTTGATGACCTCGCCGTCAAAAGCAAAAGAAAAGAAGATCATCTCGAAGAACTTCGAGAAGTCTTCCTCCGGCTTCGCAAACACAAACTGCGAATGAATCCTCTGAAATGCTTCTTCGGCGTCTCGTCGGGTAAGTTCCTCGGATTCTTAGTTCGGAAAGCTGGAATAGAGCTTGACCCCTATAAAAGTCAAAGCCATTCTAGAAATACCCTCTCCAAGAACCTTGAGAGAACTCAAAGGAACTTCAAGGGAGATTGGCCTACATCGGACGGTTCATCTCCAATCTTTCGGGGAAATGCCGTCCATTCTCCCGGTTGATGAAAAAAGGTGTAAACTTTGTCTGGGATGTTGACTGTGAAGCTGCTTTCCAAGATATCAAGTCATACCTGACAAAACCTCCAGTGTTAGCTGCTCCTACCACTGGAAAACCATTCATCTTGTACACAAGAGCCCTTGATCAATCTTTGGGAGCTCTGCTTGCACAAGAAAATGATCAAAGAACAGAAGCTGCTCTATATTACCTCAGCCGCATGCTAGTAGGTGCAGAGCATCGCTACTCTCCAATTGAAAAAGAATGTCTTGCAGTGTTGTTCGCCGTACAAAAGCTGCGTCACTACTTGCTTTCCAACACAGTCTACTTGGTCTCGAGGGTCAACCTCCTGAAGGTCCTTGTCACAAAGGCAGGTTCTCTCAATGCTCGACTGGCAAAATGGTCCATCCTTCTGTCACAATTTGATATTAGGTATGTACCATAAAAGACAATCAAAGGGCAAGCTCTAGCGGACTTCCTCGCAGAGCATCCATTGCCTAAAGATTCTCCACTCAGAGATGATCTCCCAGACGAACCAGTCTACAATGTGGAGACTTTCTCACAAAATGCTTCCTGGGACATGTACTTTGATGGTACAACCAAGACAAATGAAAAAAGACAGCTGATCTCGGGAGTTGGCATCCTCTTTGTTAGCCCCGACAAGTACATGATTCCACACGCTTTCTCGCTACTGGAACCATGCACAAACAATGCAGCTGAATATCAAGCTCTGATCCTAGGATTGGAACTCGCCATCGAATCCGGTATCACCATGCTGGAAGTCTTTGGAGACTCTCAACTGATCGTCAACCAGATGAATCAGTAATTTGAAGTCAGGAAGCCAGATTTGCTGCCTTACTACAACAAAGCACAATCGCTTCTGCAAAAGTTTGACATCTGTCACATCACCCACATTCGTAGAGGTGAAAACATACGTGCAGATGCCTTGGCTGGACTTGCCGCATCTATGGCAATCCAGGAAGGGGAAAACATGCAAATCACAGTGTACGAAAGAAGAATCCTTCCTCTTAACACACACCAAGCAGTTGCTGAATGCCACCAAGTGGTTGGAAGTCGGATTTCAATCCTTCAAACTTCAATCAGCGACTAGAGGGATCCGTTCATTGATTACATTATGTTTGGAATCCTACCTGAAGATCCAAAAGAACGGGTAAGCATCCAAAGGCGAACCCCAAGCTTTCATTTGGATATTCCTTCAAAAATCCTTTACAGGAAGTCCTTCAACGGAGTACTTCTACGCTGCTTGTCACAACAAGAGGCTGAAGAAGCACTCAAAGAAGTTCATGCTGGTCTTTGCGGAGCTCATCAGGCCGGTCCCAAGCTCTATGATCAGATAAAAATGTTAGGTTATTACTGGCCTACCATGGTAGCTGACGCAATGCAATTTGCTAAGCGCTACCAACAATGCCAAGTTCATGGAGATTACATTCACATGCCTCCAGAATGGCTACATCCTACCGCGATTTCATGGCCTTTCGAAGCCTGGGGTATGGACATCATAGGTCCTATTTCTCCCCCTTCGAGCAAAGGTCATCGCTTCATCTTCACCGCTACGGATTATTTCTCCAAGTGGTCAGAAGCATTTGCGTTCAACGAAATGAAGACCTCATCAGTCCTTCAGTTCCTGCTTACCAACATCATTTGTCGTTTCGGCATACCCAAAAGATTCGTCCATGATAACGGACCACAATTCCGGGATCATCGATTCTACAGGTTCTGCGACAAATACAAAATCCAAAGCTGTCCTTCGACTCCATACAATCCGGCAGTAAACGGACTAGCAGAAGCTTTCAACAAGATACTCTGCAAAATCCTAAAAAAAATGGTCTCTAGTCACAAAAGAGATTGGAGCGAAAAACTGTCTGAAGCTTTGTGGGCCTATCGAACCACCGTTCGAGGACCAACCCATAGCACACCATTCTCCTTGGTCTATGGATGCGAAGCGGTTGTACCCTTGGAAGTACAAATTCCTTCTTTGAGGGTATCCTTGCAAAATGACATGACTCAAGAAAGCAATGTCAAATTGCGATTTCATGAGCTAGACAATCTTGATGAGAGACGGCTCGAAGCTCGACAAAGCATTGAACTTTACCAAGCACGCATGGCAGGATCTTTCGACAAAAAGGTCAGGCAACGCACCTACAAAAAGGGTGACTTGGTTCTTACAGTAAAAAAGACCAATGGTCTTCGCTCATAAGTCCAAAGGCAAATTTGAGCCAAAATGGGAGGGACCCTACGTCATCGACAAGGTTTTCTCCAACGGCGCATACGCACTCCTAAACATGGAAGGTGACATATGTATGCTGCCCATCAACGGCAAGTTCTTAAAGCGGTTCTACCCTTGAATGCTTACCCAACTGGGTAAGAGCAATGCATGTACGGCCAAAATCGGTTTCCAGGTACACGCTCGTCAAACCCACTCTTTTTAAAATTTTCATATTAAATGTTGAAATTTCTAGAGATTTAAACAATGCTTACTTTCATCGTTTCATTGTTAAAAAAATCCAAGTTTAGGAGCCTTTCCCTAATTTGACCAAAATTTTCAACCCTTGAACCCAAAATTCATGGTTTGAAACAAAATTCGGATTCAGGGATTTCCACCCTAGTCCACCCTACCTTTTACCGCCTAAATGGTTTTAGATCAAAACTTATGACCCTCGTGTCTTTAAACAAAAAAAAAGGTTTTTTCAAAAAGCCGTGGGGAAGCGACGCTTAGTCGATACTCGCACAAATTGGAAGCATGCGAACTACGTTCGACACTTCCAAAATCGCAGGGAAGCGACATTTCGTCGATACTTGCAAAATCCAAAACCATGGAGATGCAACATTTCAGTTGATATCCACAACCCAAATTTCAAAGGTTCCAAGAAAACCTAAAAAACAATGGAGACGCGACATTTCAGTTGATATCCGTGACCCAAAGGTTCGAGAAAACCACAAATTTCAAAAAATCATGGGGAAACGACATCAAGTCAGTACCCGTAAAACCAAAATTTTTGAAAAGCAAGGATGCGACATTCCATCGATACTTGCACCCAAATCCGCGAGGATGCGAGATTCCATCGATACTCGCAACCGAATGAGCAAGGATGCGACATTCCATCGATACTTGCAAGAACATTCAGCAGGGAGGTGACTTTTAATCGATACTTGCATTTTTGAAAACCAACCCGGCTATAAATGCCACAAAACGGCTATAGATGCCACCAAAACAGGCTATAAATACCACAAACTGGCTATCAATGCCACAAAACAAAACCGGCTATCAATGGCACAAAACAAAAAAAATTGGCTTTTCAAAAAACCCGGCTATCAATGCCACAAACCGGCTATCAATGCCAAAATCGGCTTCCATGCCACAAACAAAATCTGGCTTTCATGCCAAAACAATCATTTGACAAAAGATTTTCACAAAATGACAAGCTTTTGATCAAATCCCATTTAGCAATTACTTTCATCACAAAAAGATTTAAGTGAGCGTAGGGAAAACAAAAAAAAAAATATCCCATTTAGCAATTACTTTTATCACAAAAAGATTTAAGTAAGTGTAGGGAAAAAAAAAAAAAGCATCCCGTTTAGCAATTACTTTCATCACAAAAAGATTTAAGTGAGCGTAGGGAAAACAAAAAAAAAAGTACCAAAAAAATGCATGTGGTACTAAAAAAAAAGCAAGTGTTCACAAGCACTACAAAAAAAGAGTATCAAAAAAAATACATGTGGTACCAAAAAAAAAAAGAGAGAAGGATAGTTTCTGTTAAATAAAAAAAAAAAAAAACAGGAGCTTAACCAAAAATGGTCCCCAGCCAAGATTTCAGCTCCTCAAGCAAACTTTTGGCCTCAGCCGTCAGGGATTCCAAGGCACGCTTCTTCATAAACCTGCCATGAGATGCTGGAGAATGCTGCGATCCTTCTTTCACACCGGGAAGCTTATCCCGAGCAGTTTTCCATCGTTGCTCTCTTGAGACTTCCTTTCAAGAACTCGATCGGCATCTGCAACCCGGCGAATCAGAGCACTCTCCCTATCGCGGGCCTCTGTTATTGCAGCCCACTTGGCAGCGACTTGTGCCAGTAGATGCTCAAGACGTTTCCTGGCCTCATCGACCTCCCTATCAAGGATGTTAAGGTCATGTGTTAGCCCAATGATGGTTAGCTCTTCTAAGTTCTTCTCTCGGACTATCTGCTTCGTGCTTTGTGTAGCCTCATCCAGGTTAGACTGAGCCTTATCAGCAGGGTCCAGAACATCTCCTTGAAAAACTAGTCATCAGCCAAACACATGGCCTCAAACCATTTGTCACCCAGCTCAATGATCCTATCAACGATCGCCCTGGCACCTTGTGACATCCAGACCAGCCTCTTTGGCATCACCGAGAATCTCATGCACATGCTGGATCATGCCAAATCCGACATCCAAGTGTCCAGCAAGGAGAGTCTCAATCCAAGAGCTCAGAACCCGCACCACCACCTTCTTCGCAAAAAGAAGAGATGGCCCAGCTGAAGATTCGCCCTGCTCCCTCGGTCGGCTGCCCATGTCATGCCCTGTTGGAAGAGTAACAAAAGAACTCTTTCCAGTTGGAGCTACTCGGGAAGGAATCTCAACACAAGGTATCTCCTCAACAGTGTCAGAACTGGTCCCAGGAGTCTCTACCTCTGGATCGACCTCTGGCATCCCTTGCTCTGAAATTGAAAGAAGCAACGGACTCTCCGCTGTCACCTCAAAACCTGCCAAAGAAACACAAAAAGGTATGAATATGATCCTGTTTGAAAATCATTATCAGGGTTGTTACTACAAAATACCTTCTTTGACGATTGGCGGAACACTCTCTTCCTCCATGAACTCATCAGAAGCATCATCAACATTTGCATCCTTCGATGGTTCAAAGCTATCGGAATCCTGTGGCAAGTCAGCTGACAAGAAAAATGTTAGCAAACCAAGTCACAGACAAAGAAAAGAAAGCAAAAGAAGTTATACCAATTGGAGATTCTGGATTCACTCCAGAGTCCCTCGGTTCTTCTTCAGGTGCCCCGACGGGATCTGTCACCACCTCATCGGTTAGAGCCTCAGGCATCGCCAAATCTTCCTCTGCTAAGGAAAAAAAGAGGAGCAGCAGGAAGAGAAAACAAATCAAGACATGGAAAAATCCCACAAAAAGAAAAAAAAAACACATGCAAAAAAAAAGCATGAAAAAAAAAGAGATAAGAAAAAATGTGAAAAAAAAGAAGAGCAAACATGTGAAAAAAAGAAGAAAAGAAAAGAAAGAAACAAAAAAAAAAGAAAAGAACTTTTTTCTACAATGGGGTTTTCTTGAAAAAGGGAACTTACTTGAAGCCATTGATGGAGAAGAAGAAGAAAAGTCTTGAAGATCTTGAAGAAGAAGAACTCTTGGTCTTGAAGCCCTCTTGGGATTGTTGCAAGAGAAGTGCAAGAGATCCAACCTCCTCCTTGCTTTTATAGAAGAGAGCAAACCAAAGAAGGAAAGAAGAAAGAGGTAAGTGTTACTAATTAGTAACCTTACCAAAAGAAAGAAATTAGAAAGATTCTTTCCCAAAAGAAAGATATCTTGAGGGATTCTCTCCCAAAAAGAAATCAATGAGAGATTTTCTCCCAAAAGATAGGATCAATGAAAGATTCTTTCCCAAAGGAAGATATCTTGAGATATTCTCTCCCAAAATAAAGGGAACATGAGAGATTCTCTCCAAGTAAAGATATTCTTAGATATTCTCTATCTAGAGGAGATATTTTTGGATATTCTTTATAAAAATGACACCATATGAGATCTAAGCCATTTCAAAAGCTTAAAGTCCCATGGGTTAGCCCATATGAGCCAGGTTTGACCACCTAGGCACTAAAAAAAAAAAAATTTTTTTTTTGGGCTTTTAATTAAAGAGAAATCCCTCTTACCAAGAGCATACAAAAATGGTTCCATGCCTCTTTTGAGTTGATTTGACCATACAAAAGATAATTCCAAGCCCCATGAGCTTCTAAAAATCAAACCATCCAGCCTCATCTACCAAATTGAGCCAAAATCTTGAAATTGACATTCTGCAAAAATCCAAACCAAATCCTGGTCCTCTAACTTGCCACATACAGATTGTTAGGTCACAAGACCAAAACGAAAAACCAAAACCTGATCCCCTAACTTGCCACATACAGCCTGTTAGGTCACAAGATCAAAACCAAAATTGATCCCCCAACATTCCACATACAGCTTGTTGGGTCACACGGTCAAAACCAAACCCGACCCCCTAACCTGCCACATACAGCCTGTTAGGTCACAAGGTCAAAACCCAAATCCACATCCCTGATGTCATCTTCAAAACTTTGCCTCGTGATGGTATGTGATCCCTTTCACTGTCATAAAATTCCCCTGGAAGCTCAAAAGGCTACAAATACCAAAAAGAAAGACTGCTCAAAGACTCTTGGTCAAGTCACAGGCTCTCCTTCAAAAATCTCTTCGAGGCACATCGACTACAAAAGTTAAGCAACTCGTCGCTGTACCTCGAGGGGGCATTTGTTGACACCAAAAATGTCACTTTGCCTCTTCAAGATCCAAAGAGCTACATGAAGTCGCAACCTGCCATAAATAGGCAATGCTACTTCCAAAAAATCAAATCTTGTCAGAATCAAACAAAAAACTGCAAGATCCTTCAAGACAGCCAAAAGAGGAGTACACAAGAAGTTTCGGGCCATCTCAAAATCATTTTGGCCTAACTTCGCTTCTCCGGCAGCGGAAAAGGAGCTCCCGGCGACGAAAAGCATCGGAGACACCAAATCTTCGATCAGAGCCGATGGATGGTCTCAAAATACATCCAAAAGGCTCCACGTCAAGTTCCGAGTCAAACCGACAATGTTTAACCCTACATCAACCCTCGAACAGCTCATCAGATAGAGCACATGGACGGCTTCAAAATGCTTACAAAGGGCTACATGTCAAATTTCAGGTCATTTCGACAAACATTTGACCATATTTTGACGCTCGGAAGCCAAATCAGGCCTCTCGGCAGCGAAGCTCTCCGGGACCATGGTTTCCAAGACAGAGCCTATGGATCATCTTAAAATGACTCCAATAGGTTCCCTATCAAATTTCAAGTCAATCGGACATCGGTTGACCGCACATCAAGCCGCGACGTCTTCATCGCGATAAAAACAGGTCTACTAGTGATAGGACCCCAAACGGCTTCAAAACTCAAACAAAGCCTACGGTTGGTCTTATTTATTGCTCAGGAGGCTTCACCTCAAATTTCAGGTCATTCCGACATCATTTGACCCAGTTTCAGCTTCTGACGGAAAATCGGCAGCTCTGCGCGACAAAGTCTTCGGCTTTCTCGAAAAATTGGAAACTTTGCAAAATAAAATGTGAGGATTCTCATCAAGTTTTCTATAGGGAAATCAGGCCAATAAATGATAAAAAAATGTCAAGGAAAAATACAAAAGAAAAAAGAATCGAAAAACAGCAAAAACGGACACAAAACGGGACAAAAAGGGGGAAAAACTGCTCCCATCATGGCGATTAAAGGCGATTAAAAGCCCTCAATCTCCTCCGGCCAATCAGAAGCCAAGAAAAAGGAGTTACAAAATAAAGAATTCAATCTTGTAACTCCTCCTTTTATGTAGCTTTATTACAATTAAGGCTCATAAATCCTCCTAAATGGCTACCTAAAAGCCTATAAATAGGAGAGCATTCCAAAGAATTCCAGATCGGAAAAATCACAGAGATCGGAAAAAGAAGACAGATCCCAGATCAGAAAAAAGCACAGAAATCTAGAGAAAGAAAGAGAAAAAACTTTGCGGAAGTTCTACACCGACCACCACTACAAGGTGACAAAAGTCCCTTGGGGGGTACCCCCCAAGGTCCTTGCCTTCTCCTTCTGCCTCAAATGGCTTTAGACGTGGCTTTTCAGCCTGTCTACTTAGTTTTTTATTGGACATAGGACCTCCTTTTGGTCTTTGTCTTCTAAAAACCTGAGGTTATAGCCAAGCCAAGCGAATCAATAGCATCCTCTATTCTCATCTGCATGGATGATGGCGAGGTCCGCATATGGCTTGCGACCGTCAATCTGAACGGGTCCTCCACAATCTCCTGAGAAGTTAGATCCTCCTTTACTTGCTTTTCATTGTAGTTTGTATTTTTCCAAAAGAGACAAAAATCACAACTCTTGTCTTTCATTATTGATAAGAATTGTAAATCGGCTATAAACGCCAAAATCGGCTATAAATGCCAAAATCGGCTCTAAACGCCAAAAATCGGCTATAAATGCCAAAATCGGCTATAAACTCCAAAAAATCGCCTTTCACGACAAATAAAGAAAAATGTCTATTTTCTTAAATATATGTGCAATGGAAAACTTGAAAGAAGTTGATTTCCTTTTTACTTGCGAAGGTCGATCTCCGGATCACCATTTACAATTCAAAGTAAAATAGAAAATCTGGCACACCCACACAAAAGAAATGTTAATGCACGCCTCTGCCCCCTCCGGTTATGAAAGGGTCGGACCCAAACGGACTCCCACGTCCGCCGACCTCGGTAGAACCGAGCGAGCAGAATGTGCTGGTCCATCACCAACCATAGGCTTTTGCTTGAGTTTTGAAGCCGTTTGGGGTCCTATCACCAGTAGACTTATTTTTGTCGCGATGAAGATGTCGCGGCTTGATGTGCGGTCAACCGATGTCCGATTGACTTGAAATTTGACAGGGGACCTATTGGAGTCATTTTAAGATGATCCATAGGCTCTGTCTTGGAAACCATGATCCCGGGGAGCTTCGCCGCCGAGAGGCCTGATTTGGCTTCCGAGCGTCAAAGTCTGGTCAAATGTTGTCGAAATGACCTAAAATTTGACATTTAGCCATTTCTAAGCATTTTGAAGCCGTCCATGTGCTCTATCTGATGACTGATAGACTCGGTGCTTCTCGCCGCCGAGAGGCTTGATTTAGTTGTTCAAGGGTTGATGTAGGGTCAAACGTTGTCGGTTTGATCGGAACTTGACGTGGAGCCTTTTGGATGTATTTTGAGATCATATATCGACTCTGATCGAAGATTTGGTGTCTCCGATGCTTTCGCCGCAGGGAGCTCCTTTTCAGCTGTCGGAGAAGCGAAGTTAGGCCAAATGATTTTGAAATGGCTGAAACTTCTTGTGTACTCCTCTTTTGGCTGTCTTGAAGGATCTTGCAGTTTTTGTTTGATTCTGAGAAGATTTGATTTTTGGAAGTAGCATTGCCTATTTATGGCAGGCTGCGACTTCATGTAGCTTTCTGGATTTTGAACAAGAAAAGTGACACATTTTTTTTGGTGTCAACATCAACTCCATATGCATTCGGTTACACTACGTGTAATACATGAATACCTAGACAACCCATCGAAGTACACCAATCCATGTGCTTCGATTTTAATCCCCATTAATGGTCAAGTGAGAGTAAGTTTAATGGTTTCCAACATCTAAGGCCATACCTAAGTTAAACAGTCTCTTTCCCAAATAACAAGAGTTGAATCATTAATTCAAATAATTACATCACTTCCCGACCTCCGATCGTGATGAAATAGAACCATTGGATTCTCCATCTCGAGGGCTTTCTAACGGTATATTATACATAAAAATCCAACGGACGGATTAAAAGTTACAAGTTTTTCGGAGTTTCAGTGACCATGCACCCTCCGATCGATCGTACCAAAGGTGCGATCGATCGGCTCTGAACACCTCTCAGTTAGTGCACAGTCCGATTGATCGGACTGTGTGACCGATCGATCGACACTGGCACCTCCCAGTTAGCTGAGAGTTTTCACAGAGCGATCGATCGGACTGTACGACCGATCGATCGGTCTGCAAACGCTCACAGTTAATTTGGGGACTGTTCACTGTCCGATCGATCGCACGGGGCGACCGATCGATCAGACAGCGAACCTGTAGCCCGCAAATGGTTTTCTGCTCCCTTTTTCCTCCGGCCAATCCATGGCTATCCTGCAGAAACTGAGCCTCCTTGCTCCCCCATTCATTCCATACATCACATTCTCATCATTTCTAACAATTTAAAATATAAAAGGGCTACCAATTTAACAATTAATCTCATTCATTCCATAAATCTAACCTAACATTAAAATGCTCCAAATCAATATCAAAACATGCTTCGAATTAGAGGGGAGATCTATCAGAATCATAACCAATCAAATGAAAATAAACATACATGTTTAAAATGCAATGCAGATCTACTTGCCTCAACCAAGAAGAAGATTGGAACTGGGTGAAATTTGAGGAGAAGCTTTTCTACTTCGAAATCCACGATCTAACCCGATAAAACGAAAACTAGAAAGCCAAGAAGAAGATAGGAAGGAAAAGAATTAAGATCGGACCTAATCTAACCAAAGAAATGATAAAGTGAAAATATGAGACTGTGAGAAGTCTAACCAAATTTGGTACCCGAAGAAAGAGGGGATCGCAAGGATGAAGATGAGCGGTTCGGATCGCGGAGTTGATCTCTCCGGGCTAGAGTTCCGGGCTTGAAAGAGAAGAGGAAGAAGAAAAGGGTTGCTGCGATTGTTCTTCGTTGCAGAGAATAAATGAAAATTAGGGCAAATCTTTGTTTAAGAAGAAGATAGAGAGGAAAAGACCAAATTACCCCTTAAGTGGGTCTGGTAAAAGAACATACCATTTGAAAAGTTTCTGATCATCAGATTGCGACGAGTCAAGAGACAAAAATCATCAGAACGACGAGACCATTCCAATGAACCCAAAATCACGGCGTTTGGAATATTTCGGAAAAACACTCAATTTTCCCTGCTATGATCAAACGAACTCGGAATCGAACGAAACTTCGCAGATACTATTCTAATGCTAAAAGAAACTCGATCATGATCTAAACCCACTTAAATATCTAAAATATAATTAAATAAAATAATAACAAATTAAACGGGTCAGGGCCTGTTATTAGGCCTAACTGACCCAGTAAGGTCACAGACCTTACAACTCTCACAAATAAAAAGAACATTTGGTCCCCCAAATGCCTAAACATACCTCATCTAGAAAAAGATAGGGGTGCACTTTCTGAATCTGATCCTTCAGCTCCCACGTAGCTTCCTCTGGACTGTGGTTCTCCCATTGTACCTTGACCCACTGAATAGTCTTGGTACGTAACACTACTTCCTTAGTGTCGATGATCTGCGCTGGACGCTCTACGTAGGTGACATCTGCCTGAAGGTGAAGTCGCCCGTGCTGCAACACGTGAGTAGGATCTGGAATATACTTCCTAACCATTGAGACATGAAACACATCGTGCACACCTGCTAACTCTAGCGGTAGCACTAGACGATAAGTCACGTCTCCAATCCTGCTCTTGATCTCAAATGGTCCTACAAACCTTTTGGCAAGCTTCCCTTTTTGCCCAAATCTGACAACAACTCTCATCGGAGACACTTTCAGGAAAACCATATCCCCCACTTGGAATTCTAAAGGTCTCCGCCTCTTGTCTGCATAGCTCTTCAGACGATCACAAGACTCCTTCATTCGCATCTGAACAACCCTAACCTTTTCACTGGAATCAGCAATCTCCGAGGGGCCATGAAAACTCCGAACTCCAACTTCTTTCCAACATGCTGGGGTCCTGCATCGTCTTCCATACAATGCCTCAAATGGTGCCATACCAATGCTTGAATGATAACTGTTATTGTAGGCAAACTCTCATCCCAACTCTCCTTGAAATCCAAAACACATGCTCTGAGGAGATCTTCCAGTGTCTGAATGGTACGTTCTAACTGTCCATCTGTCTGAGGGAGGTAAGTTGTGCTGAACTTCAACTGAGTACCCATAGATGACTGGAAAGTAGACCAAAACCGAGAGACAAACTTAGTGTCTCGATCGGACACTATAGACTTAGGCACTCCATGCAACTTGACTATATTGACCCTGTACATCTTAGTCATTTTATCCATAAACTGACCAGTCTTGAATGTCAAGAAATGTGCTGACTTAGTCAATCTATCCACAATCACCCAAATAGCATCATTGGCTTTCTTTGTGTTCGGCAACCCTGACACGAAATCCATGCTGATATTCTCCCATTTCCACTGTGGAATCTCCAATAGGTGAAGTAAACTAGGAGGCTTCTTGTGCTCTGCCTTAATCTGCTGACAAGTCATACACCTGGAGACGAATTCTGCTATTTCTTTCTTCATTTTCACCCACCAATAGTGATTCTTCAAATTCTGATACATCTTGGTACTCCCTGGGTGAATAAAATACTGGTGTGGTGCACATCTGTCATCAACTCTGACTTGATGTCTTGAACATCTGGCCCACACAAGCCTATCCTTGCAGTACAAAACTCCATCAATTAATCTGAACTCTGGCTTTTCATCCACATGATCAATGATTCTCCGTAATTCAGGATCATCCTTCCGGCATTCCTTGATCCTGTTAACTATCTCTGGCTCCCAAACTCCCATAGTAGCAACTAGGACCTTCTCATTGACTAGCCAGACTTCCACATCCATGTCTCTAAACTGCTCCATCCATCTCCATTCAGGCATTATACACCCACTGAATGCTGCCTTCCTACTGAGAGCATCTGCTACAACATTCACCCTTCCAGGATGGTACTTGATTGGAAAATCATAATCCTTTATGTACTCCATCCATCTCCTCTGCCTGTTTTTCAGATCACCCTGTGTAAACAGGTATTGCAGGCTCTTGTGATTTGTATGCACCTCAAATCTCTCTCCATACAAATAATGCCTCCACAACTTCAATGCAAACACCACTGCTGCTAGCTTCAAATCATGTGTGGCATACTTCTTCTCATGATCCTTCAATTGTCTCGATCCATAGGCTATCACCTTGTCATGCTGCATGAGAACACATCTCAAACCTATTCCTGATGCATCTGTGAAAATCACAAATCCTCCACTTCCAGCAGGTAAGGCAAGTATTGGTGCTGTAGTCAATCTGGTCTTCAACTCTTGCAAACTCTTTTCACACCCTTCCGTCCATACAAACGGAATGTCTTTCCTCGTCAACTTAGTTAACGGAGATGCTAAGGCAGAGAATCCTTTCACAAACCTCCTGTAGTAACCTGCAAGTCCAAGGAACTACGAATCTCCACTACATTTCGCGGGCTACTCCAATTAACAACCGCTGCAATCTTCTTGGGATCCACTGTCAGTCCTTCCTTAGAGATTATATGGCCCAAAAATGCCACTTGCTCCAACTAAAACTCACATTTGCTCAACTTAGCATGTAGTTGGTTATCCCTAAAAAGCTGCAAAGATGTTCTCAACTGATGCTCATGCTCCTCCTTAGTCTTCGAGTATACCAATACATCATCTATGAAGACGACCACAAACTGATCCAAGAAAGGAGCAAATGCCTTATTCATCAATGCCATAAAGAATGCTGGAGCAGTTTGTCAACCCGAAAGGCATCACTAGAAACTCAAAATGCCCATATCTCGTCCGGAATGCAGTCTTAGGAACATCCTCCTTTTTGACTCGCAACTGATGATAACCGGAACGCAGATCTATCTTCAAAAAGAATTGAGCTCCCTGCATCTGATCGAATAGCTCATCGATCCTTGGTAACGGGTACTTGTTCTTAACAGTGACCTGATTTAACTGTCTGTAATCAATACACATCCTCATAGTCTCTCCTTCTTCTTCACAAATATCACCAGAGCTCCCCACAGTGAAACACTGGGCCTGATAAAACCCTTATCCAACAGATCTCTATCTGAGTCTTCAACTCTTTCAATTCTGCTGGTGCCATTCCTATAAGGGGCCTTTGAAATAGGTGATGTCCCTGGCTGTAATTCTATCGTGAAATCCAACTCACGAACTGGTGGCAAACCAGGAATCTCATCCAGAAACACATCTGGGAACTCTCGCACCACTGGAATCTCATCAACAGTCTTGGACTCCTTGTCTTCCGCAATAAATGTGATAAAGCCTTCGCAACCACTCCTCATCAATCGCTCTGCCTTCAATGCAGAAATCATCCGAGCGAAGATGGGCTTTTCAGCTCCAATAAACTCAACACTACGGTCTGCACTCTGCAACTTCACGGTCTTGTTAAAACAATCTAACACTGCTCGGTTCTTAGCTAACCAATCCATACCGAGTATCACATCAAACTCCATCATTGGTAAGATGATCAAACTAATGGTCAACTTAACTTCCCCAATCTGAATACTACACTTAGGGTAGATGACATTACAAGCTACATGTCTGCCTACAGGAGTAGCTACTATCAAATCATAAGGTAGTATCTCCTTATCCTCCCCCAAATGCAGTGCAATTGCTGGTGCAACAAACGAGTGTGTGGATCCAGGATCAAACAAAACTTTAGCATCAAATCCACAAACTAAAAGTGTACCTTCTATGACATTCCCTGCAGCCTCTGCTTCCTCATGCGTCAGAGCATAAGCTCTCCCTGCCGGCTGGGGACGCTGCTGGTGATACTGCTGCAGCGGTCTCTGACCACGACCCTGGAACTACGTCTCTGATCATTAAGATAAGTATACCATTGGATTCTACGTCTCAAGGGCTTTCCGACGATATGTAGAACTCCAAATTCCGACGAACGGGTCAAAAGTTGTGGCTACCGAAAAATGGTCATCCTGAGCCCGGAGCAGTTCGCTCGAGCGAACTGCTTAGAACCTCTTTGGCTCGAGCGAATAAAGGTCCACTCGACCCCAGCTTCCCAGAAGCCCCTTGGCTCAAGCCAAGTGCCCAGAATTACAGAAAATGACTCATTTTTTAGTCCAAACCTTGGGGAATCAAATCCCCACTCCTATAAAACCATTTTCTGGAAGAAAATGAGCCTCCTGCTCCCTCCACACCCATTTCATTTCTCCCATCATTAACCCATATTACACTAAAACAAAACCACTTACAAGACAAGTGATGGAGCTACCATTAAAAACAAAATTCAAGAACTTTGGTAAGTAAATAACACAACGTGTATATATATACTATATATCTAGATATATATAAATGAAACCACGCTATATGAATTGACAAACACATGTTTTGAAAGCTTATCAAGCATAATTAATTGCACTTTGCAAACAAAATGTAGATCACATATTTTAATGCATCATAGAACCTAGATTAATCACTTGCCTTGGTCCAAAATGTAACACAATTGCCTCCTCGAAGATCACTCTCTACAGCTGAACCGAGATATACAAGAAGCCCCGAGAAAACATCTCAAAAACTCAACAAATTTTGAAAACAAAGAACCCATTTCGAAATGGGTGTTGCATGTATGAAAAATGGGTTCCTTAGGAGCCAAAAGGACTCCATTGAAGAGATGGGCTGAAGCTCTTACCTAGAGATGTCCAAACAAGAAGCAAGGAAGAAGATGAAGGGGCTGTGCAGCTGAGATTTCCAAACAAAGAGTAGCAATGGAAAGCTTGGAAGGAGAGGAAGAGAATGGTGAGATCAAAACTCCAAACCAAGCCCAATAGCCATGGCATGCAAGAGGAAGAAGATGGAGAGGAAGGTGGGTTCTTTTCCCTGGTTTTTCTGAGCTCTTTTTGAAAAAAACTACTGAAGTTGAAGTTCTGAAACGTGAGTGAGGGAGATATGGGTTTAAGTTGAGTGGAAATGTGGGCCCCACCAAGACAAATACTTCAAATGGCTAAAACATGCTCTTGTGGGCCTGGATGAGATTGACGAAGAAGAGTAAAATGATCCTCATAAAATCTAGTTTTCAAAAAGTATACTTTTGACATGGTTCAGGAATTTCGAAATTTGGGCTCATATTTCAATGTGAAAAGGCTATTTTGCCCCTAGGGCTGAAAAACTGACTTTTCTGGGCTTCGAATGGAATCGGTGTAAACACAAAAGTTACTGAGGCTAATTTGACCTATCAAAAGAGACCAAAATTGAAAATTTTTCAAAAACAAGAATAATCCCTCTATGCTGACACGTGCAACCCAAGGCGTCCCTAGGCTACCAGCCTGGGTCCAGCAGCTCTCAAAACTCCCCAAAGCTATTGAAAACTTTTCTAAACCACCAACTAACTCGATTAGGCTCAAAAATCACTTAGAGAACTAACCCAAAGCTAAAAACACACTAATCACGAAAATTAAGCTGTGTTTTAGCTTTAAGTGTTAATGAAGACCCCGACCCGAGAGACCACGATTAGTGCTAATTAAACTGCATTTTAGCTTTATGTGTGTTTAGTGGATTTTGGTTATGTCAGGGATTAGAATAGCTTTTATGATAGTTTTGGAAAATTATGAGAGCCTTCTTGATTATTGGGACCCTTTAGGGATTCCTTTGGTGACTTTGTGCGAGATTGGGGAATCATTCGAGATTTCCTTAATTTGTGTTTTAATCCCGTTTGACTCATCTCGTTAATCCCTACAATTTTCATGTTGACTCCGTTCTCGTTCGAAGCCTCGAAACCCGACTTTTCACAATTTGAGCGCAAAATGGTCTTTTTACCCAAAATCTGGACATAATTTCCAATGTCACCAAAACCCGTAAAACATAAACTTTTTGGAAACTAGAAATTTCGACGATCAACTTTCCCTTCTTCATCGAACTCATCTGAGGTCCCGAAAGCCTTGTTCTTATCCCAACACTCTTTGTAAGTTATGGGACCCACCCTCATGTTCTATAAAAGAAGAGCTTCCTCTTTGTCATTTCCTTTATTGCTCATTTCACTGAAGGGAGAAGAGTTCCAGCCAATTACGGTTTCTCCCTTTCTTCTTACTGTCTTCCTCCTCAATCCTCACCAATCTCTTGCTAAATGGATCAATGGACACCATCTTCTTCTTCATCTTCTTGAGAGCTTCATCTTAATGCCATTGGAGGGGAAATCCAAGCTTTCTAGGACTTCCTTTGAGCTAATCTTGTCTTTTTGAAGAACTTCGAAGTAAGAGATGTTTCCAATCTCCTAGATTTACATTTGTTTAGCCCTAGAGATTCTCCATCTCCTTTATTGGAAACTTTCTCTTTCTTTTCATTGGTTTTAATATTCTAGGGTTTCTTGTGGTTTATTTTTAGAGAGTGTGTCTTGGAGCTTGTTTTGATTAGCTTTGGACCTAAGGCAAGTGGATGAAATGATTTCTTGATGTTAATCATGGTTTGTGCATAAGCTCGAATTTTTCATTAATGGCTTACTTTCACTTAATGACATGACTTCTATTGACCTTGAAATATACTCTTGATGCATCTTATTATCTTGTTAATCTCTTGGAAAATGTTGCATTAGACTTGTGTTGTTTTATATGGATTTCTATGGGTCTCTCTCTCTTGATTGAATGTAGATGAAATGGGGGATATATGATGTATTGAAGGGAGGTTTTGATATGCTTTGGATGGGGTTTTGTGGAGGTTTTGAAGTCCTCATTTAGGTGTACAAAGGGTGCTTAAAATGTATTAAAAGAAAAGAAGGATGAAGAGCCCGAACAGCACTCAGAAATATGTTTCTGGATAGTTCGCGCGGGCAACCATGACACATCGCTCGAGCGAATCCCTCACGGAACCTCGTTGGCTCGAGCCAACCTGATCTGGATAGGTCCGCTCGAGCGAACCCCAGAGAGAGAGAGTTCTTCGCTCGAGCGCACCTTCCAGTCCGCTCGAGCCAACTGTCCGACAAGCCTGGATCAATGTAGGGAGACTTGAAACATTATCCTAAGGCTTGGGGAGGTATTGTTTGGAACCCCAATGCATTGGTGAGACATAAGGTGTCACGTCTCCAAAATAAGAATTGGGGAAAAACGTGAAAAATTAAAACAAATTCAAATTCCTGTGTTTAATACAACACAAGCTTCCAAAAGTGGACCCACATAACATCACAAACCGTGGTGAGTCCAAATAAAATTTCATTAAATGCAATGGAAACTTCATTCAATTGGTATTCAATGACCGTAAATAAGATCCAACACGAAAATCAAATAAACATTAATAATTAAAGTTACAGAATGAATAAAATAATTACTAAGGAAAGGTTTATCATTAAAGAAAGTTCATCTAAGGAATTGCTAAGATGACGTTCACTCTCATGCCGGCTCAGACGGCTCCAAAACCGTCTCCGGCAATCCACTCGGGTTCGTTAGTTGGCTCAAACGCTTGAAACGTTTGATCCTCCTCCGTCTCCTCGGTAGGATAGGGATTGGTACCTATGCACCAATAAACAAAGTAAACAATAAGTACGAAAGCATAATTTATAATTAAAACACAAGATCAATGTGAGTAATGACATGTAATAATCATAAGAGAATAACAATATGACAACGATAAAAAGAACGTATAACCTAAATCCAATCTACACAATAGAGCAATACAATAATCACACAGAAGCAATGCCACTGCTTTGGATGGTCAGCCCTAACTATCTAAATCACGTCGGCGGTCATAAACCGATCGATATTCCGGAATACCGGTCAAACAATCAATGCGGATATTACAGTGTCCGTTCACATCGGTGATCAGCCATCCAATTACAACTGCAGTCGTTCAATTATGACCCAATCGATGTTCATATATATACATATCATAATAGAATAAACCTAGTGATTTGTAATGCTCTGACATAGAAACCTAAGTCAAAGTGAAGGGCTGGCTGCACAATAATCCACAATCAATATCGATAAATCATTCGAATAAACCTCTACAATTTCTCAATCGATTGCCAAGCCACATCACGGTCCATATCCAATCAATATAGGGTATGCAGCTAATAGACCAACATCAATCTCAATCATGTATGCAAACCCGAAGGTCAAAGAATAACCACAAGCCAATCCTACAGTCAAACATAAGGTCTCATACCTAATAAGTACCATAGGAATCTCTAAATAGATAAAAGGTCAACACATCCTTTCTTGATCAATGGTGCATAGACCCAATTAAGGGTTTTCCAATAAAGATGGGTTGAGCTCGAATCCACTAGGATTTCCCCAAGGTTATACGAAGTATTAAACCCCACGTTAGTAAGATACCGTTTGCCCGGACGGTATTTACTAAGGTCCAATGATCCATTTAATAAAGTTCAAAAGTATAAATCTAACACATTAAAATCAAAGATATCATTTAAATATTAATTAGCAAATAATAACCTTAATGTATAATTTTAGAAAACCTAAGAATTCCATTTATAATATTTTCCAATCTCAAGTCTTTATAAAATAGACCCAAGGGTCTAATTTGGTTTCATTAAAACTACAATGAGCTATTTTTTTCTATTTTTAATATCATAGTGGATAAGATAATAAATACCCCCATTGTACTAAAAGTTACATGGTTCCTTATCCCAAAACAAATCCAGGTCATCACCATTCTCCCTTCTTTATTTCTAACCAAAGTCAATGTCAATGGGATTGCATCATCAGGTCATCTGTACTCTCCCTCCTTTATTTTATTTCAATACCCATACAAGTCATAACCTCCCTGCATGCCCACTTCATTATAGAACCCATTCATGGAATGAGAAGGCTACACGTCAGGTTCTACAAGGGGCGTATGGATAGTGGGCCCCACTTATTAAGAACCCAAGATGGGTGTATTCTCCAAGGTCGCCCGCCGTGTTTGGCTACAGGAACGGACCGGATCTTATCAGATCTTCCCATGGCCCACATCAAGATTAAATAAAAGAAAGTAGAGTAAATCAAACCTTAGGGCATAAAAATGGGTTTCTACATGCATCTAACACTAAAATCAACGAGAAACACAAGCATTAAATTTATAAATTATGGTTAAGTGCTTTCCTTTCACCGGGATTTGAAGAAAAAGCAACAGATCCTAACCAATACCCAATCCGAGATTACCGGGGCGCTCGATCACAATCCTATCGCCAATCTGACATAAGAGATGGGATAGAAATGCCAAGGTGATCAGTGTTAGGTTTTTGTTTATTGCAATTTGATGGATGCATCATTCATTTTATTCATCATTTGAATTCACACACATGCATTGATTTAGAAATTCTTGAAATCTTGATTTATACATGCATTGTTTTAAATCTTGTAAATCATATGTTTCATGCATGTTTTGGTTTTCATCTTGGATGCATTTTATTTGAAAAAGAATTTTTACAAATCAAGCTAGCCTTTGGTTTTAAAAGTTTCAAATCATTTTAGGCTTTTTATGTTTCATGTTTTTAAAACTCTTAGAATGATTTAAAACATGATTCCATGCTTGATTTAATGGCCCAATTGTCCCCACTTGAAAATACTTTAAATTATGCAAAATATGCATTTTTGGGGGAAATGGTCCAGGGGACCCGGTCGACCCGCAGTGTGGCCGGTCGACCGAGCCCATGGACCCGGTCGACCGAGCCCACTGCGGGTCGACCGGGAAAGAGCCAACAGCTCTTTTTCAAACGGTCAGTTTTATGACCGTTGGAGGCCAGGTCGACCGGGGCTCTTATGGGGTCGACCGGGCACTCGCAGAACTCAACTTTTTGAGTATAAAAAGGGGTTCATTCCCATTGAAAGTGGGTTGATCAAAGTGGAACTCTCAAGCCTTCTTGAGGTGTTTGAAGAGAAGAAAAAGGGGATGAACTAAGAGAGATCAAAGGGGGTCATTAGTAAAGCTCAAGCTTGGATTAAGGAAGTTAAATCACTAAGTAAGCTTTACCTCTCTTAATCAATTGTTATATGCTTAGTTTTAAATCTTTGGTAAATGATTTTTAGCATGATAACAATGATGTTTTGAATCCTTATCATATTTAATCTTTGATCTATTTGTATTGGATTCTACTTCTTGATTCAAACCAAGTTTGTTTTATAAACTTTGTTAATCATGTTTTGTCAAAACCTTTGATTTGTTTATAAACATGTTTCATTAACTTGTTTGAATCATCTTTGTTGTTTTCATTCATTTGAACTTTAGTTAAACTAATTTGTTTTGAAAACAACATTGAATGTGCATCACATGTTTAGACATAATTAATTTCATACAACTTGTGTCATCTTGATTTTCATAAATCATTTACAAGTTAGTATTTGTGTACATGTGATTTGCATAACACTTCAATCAAATCTTTTTATGAGCATTAAACTTTTGAATTGCTTTAAGCATAAAATAGATTGAGCTTAATTTTAAACTTGATTGAAGTTTTCACACACACACATCATAAGCATTCATCTTTGTAATTCTTAGTGTGTTTGTGTGAGTTGTTTTTCACTTTCACATCCGCCTATTTAGAGGCATTTTACTTTGAGCTTAATTGTAATCTCTTAGAGTGTTTTGTGAAAACACTTTCTTTGAGAGAAATCATTTGATTGTAAGGTTATTGCTTAGCCATATAAAAGCATTGTGTAAAGGTTATTGCTTAGCCTATAAAAGCACATTGTAAGGTTATTGCTTAGCCTAGAAAAGCATAGTTGTAGAGGTTATTGCTTAGCCTTTTGAAAAGCATAATAGTGGAAATCCGGTGGGGTGTGAGGAACACAAGCCGGTAGTGGATGTAGGCATTGAGGCCGAACCACTATAAATCTTTGTGTAGTGGTGATTGCTTTTGTGGTGATTGTTTTGTTTAGCTTCCGCATTATGTATGTTAATCATCACATGTGACTAGTTAATTTAAAGAGATTAAAATTGGTCATTAAGTGTAGCTCACCCTATTCACCCCCCCTCTAGGGTTAGGATCCACAGGACTTTCTATTGGTATCAGAGCCTCGTGCTCTATATTAGGATCAAGTGTTTGGAACTCTTGATTAGGTGTAAAAACCTAGAGTTAAAACCCTAGTGTTGTGCCTTCATGAAAATCATAAGAATGGATTCCACTAGTTTAGACTTTGTAGATTCTTTGGTAGATTCTTCTAGACCCCTCATTCTTCCTTCTATTGGAGATTCAAACATTGAAATTAATGAATCCCAAGTTGAATTAAAAGAAGAAGAAAATGATGAAAATGAAAATGATATTGAACAAGCTTATGAGGATTTGTGCACATTATCCTTAGAGCTTTCTAAGAAGAATAGAAGATTAAAAGAAGAATCTAAAAGACTAAACCAAGAATTAGTCTCTTAAAAAGATGAACTTAGAGAAAAAGAAGAATTAATAAATTGTGCAGAATCTAAGTTCATGATCTCTTTGCATAATCTATCTAATATTAAAGATGACCTAAGAGAATCAAAGATAGATTGTGATAATCTTAATAAGGAAAATTCTAAACTAAGAGATCAATTAAAAAGGCAAGATGAAAACATTAACAACCTAGAATCCAAGTTGAATATCTCCAAGGAAAATTTATCTAATGCTCATATTAAGATAAACACTCTAGAACTTGGATCCAATGTTATTAATGAAATTAAATTTGAATTAAAACTTGCCCTTGAAGAGCTAAGCAAATTTAAGGGAATTGAACAAGAAATAACAAAAGTTAAACTTGAAAATTCTACCCTTAAAGAACAAGTCACTCAACTTGAAACCTACAAACAAAAGTATGAGTGCAAATTTACCCATAGTGAAGAAAATTTTGAAAAGTTATTTAAATTGGGTAAATCAAAAGGAGATAGGACGGGTCTTGGATTTAATAGGAATATTTCTCATGATCCTTTAGTCACCAACACATTTGTGAAAGGTGAGTCCTCTTTCTCTAGCACTCACACTTCCTTGCCATTGACTAAATGTAATTATTGTGGCATTGAAGGACATTTTAGGTTTGAGTGCAAATTAAGAAGAAGCAATGTGTCTAAATCCATATTTGAACCTAAAAAGGTAAAATCAAATACTATGATGATTAAGACACTAAAATCCAAGGAAGACTCCAAAAAGACTAAACAAGTAAAACCAATTAAAAAGGAGTCTCCTAAAATAGATTCTAAAAAGGTTAAACAAATTAAACCAACTCTAAAAGAATCTATTAACAAAAAGCTTCTCAATCTTCCTCCATTAACTCAACAAATGAAGGAACTTTTGAAGAAAGTTGCAAAGTTAAATCTTAAATTCAAAAGTCAAATAAATGGAGGAAATAAGAAGAAAAGAAATCAATCCCCTAAAAAAAAAACTCACCAACCTCAAAAGACTAATCACCAACCTATGCCAAATTTAGTTAAATCTAAACACCATGGTGATAAGTCTAAATTAAAAGTTTATCAAGTCAAATCTCCAAAAGTTGGTGGGACCTCTAAACTTGGCCTCAAAGATCAACCCTCCCAAGACCTTAGGTGGATTCCAAAAGCTATTTACTTAGTCAAACCTTAAGGCCTTGGACCTCATTGACCAACCTATTCTTTATAGTTAAATCCTTTTGTTGGTCATATTGCATTTGCATTTTGTTCTTTCTTAGTTACATTTATTAAAATGCAATGTTTATTAATAATCAATTGATTTTGTCTTCATGTACTTATCTAGTTACATATCATGGTTTTCAAAATCATTTGATTATATTTTCAACATGTTAGATTTGCTTCTTGTTCATTTAGTTATATCTCTTGCAACTCTATACATGTTCAATTGATTATGGTTTCAAAGCTTTATTAGCTAGATCTTTCATAATCAATTGATATTGTAAAATCATTTGTTTGGATGTATTAGTAAGATTTGTTTTGAAAAACAAATGATTTGAAACAATTTAGTTTTTCCATAGATTTCTAAGTTATATTTTCATATGGAAAATTATTGTTTTGAAAAACCAACTTGTATATGCTTCAAATAAGTTATATCTTTTAAAATACAAGTTGAAAAAGTTTTATCTTCATTTTCATACTCATTTTGTCCATTGTTGGATTTTGTTTATGATTTGAAGATTGTTTGAATGGAATTGCTTTAAAACATTTTTTAGTTATAAACATCAAAGCATGTTCCTTGTTTTCATTTCCTCATGCATTTAGTTATCTTAACTTAAATGGAAATGAATGTTGTCATAGGCAATTTGCATCTTTTAGTTACATTCTTTTTATATGCAAATGTCTATTAGTTCCTTGTTTGGTTGTGCTTGATTTTAGTTTTATTTGAAGACACCATTCTAGGACTCTAAAATCCATCCTCTTGCTTTCTAGTTTTTATTTGACTTGGATGGTTATGTTGTTGATTCATGTGTAATTTTCTTATTGGTATCATTCATTAAACATGTCTCAACTTCATAGTAGTGTTTAATCATATGAACCTCTTTGAAATCCACTCCTTGTATTTCATAGATTGTTTGATGGATTCTTAGTTGTTGAATTCATATGATTTGACACTTTTGTAAATTGCATGCTCTACCAAGTTATATATATTTCTAAATGCAATTTTTCTTGTTCATCACTATGCTCATTAGTTATATCATTTAAAGTGATGAATATCCTTTTATGATGCTTGATTTTGTAATTGTCACATTCTATTAGCATCATAATTTTCATGTTTGCCTCCTCACTTGCACTTATAGGTATATCTCATGACCACCATATTTATGTATTCATAATCTTGGTTGGTTAATGGTTGAGGTAGGCTTCATGTTTGAACTTCATTTCACTCATCTTGTACATGATAGTCATATTTTATGTTTGGATGAAATGATTTCAAAAATATTCATAGCATATGATTTTCATAGTTATATTGATGCTATGTTTAGTATATCCCAATGACCTTGCCCTTTACTTTGGTAATTTGATCATATTGAACTTTATAGTCAAATATTATTATCAATTGAATCTAATCCTTCACTTGAAGTTAACCCTCAATTGGTTAAACCATCTTCTTCTTGTACCTATTAGTTAAATCCTTGTCAAAAGTTTGACAAAAGAAGAGTATGGATTGAGGGGGAGTAAATCTTCATAGGAACTATTAGTTTTGATCAAATTCACCCTTATTGGCTCTTGATACCCTTATAGCTTATTACCCATGCATGATGACCTGTTATGTACTTCATTTTCGATTTCCTTTGTTAACAGGTGCTACTAAAAGGTATTTTCCTTGTTTCATGTGTGTAGGTACCCCTCTTCAATTGATACCTTTGCAATTTAATAGCAAAGGGGGAGAAAGTTCTCAAGCTTAGTGGCAAAAGGGGAGAAAGAATTAAGGGGGAGAAAATGCTAAAGGTGGAGAGAATGCACATCTTGCCAAAAGGAGAGTGCATGGTCAAAGGGGAGAAATGAAGAGGAGAAAGCTTGGGAGCTAAAGAAGTTGCTTGGCCAAAGAAAGGAAGATGGAATGAAAGCTTGAAGAATGATCAAGCTCCAAGCATCAAGGAGAATGAAGGAAAAAAGCTAAAGCCCAAGCCAAGACAAAGAGAGCATCCAAAGAAGATTTCAAGCCTAGTCCAGCCAAGGAAGAGCTGAAGACTTAGTGTGAAGATTTAGTGTGAGAAAGGTTTGCCATCAAATTGCAAAGGGGGAGATTGTTAGGTTTTTGTTTATTGCAATTTGATGGATGCATCATTCATTTTATTCATCATTTGAATTCACACACATGCATTGATTTAGAAATTCTTGAAATCTTGATTTATACATGCATTGTTTTAAATCTTGTAAATCATATGTTTCATGCATGTTTTGGTTTTCATCTTGGATGCATTTTATTTGAAAAAGAATTTTTACAAATCAAGCTAGCCTTTGGTTTTAAAAGTTTCAAATCATTTTAGGCTTTTTATGTTTCATGTTTTTAAAACTCTTAGAATGATTTAAAACATGATTCCATGCTTGATTTAATGGCCCAATTGTCCCCACTTGAAAATACTTTAAATTATGCAAAATATGCATTTTTGGGGGAAATGGTCCAGGGGACCCGGTCGACCCGCAGTGTGGCCGGTCGACCGAGCCCATGGACCCGGTCGACCGAGCCCACTGCGGGTCGACCGGGAAAGAGCCAACAGCTCTTTTTCAAACGGTCAGTTTTATGACCGTTGGAGGCCAGGTCGACCGGGGCTCTTATGGGGTCGACCGGGCACTCGCAGAACTCAACTTTTTGAGTATAAAAAGGGGTTCATTCCCATTGAAAGTGGGTTGATCAAAGTGGAACTCTCAAGCCTTCTTGAGGTGTTTGAAGAGAAGAAAAAGGGGATGAACTAAGAGAGATCAAAGGGGGTCATTAGTAAAGCTCAAGCTTGGATTAAGGAAGTTAAATCACTAAGTAAGCTTTACCTCTCTTAATCAATTGTTATATGCTTAGTTTTAAATCTTTGGTAAATGATTTTTAGCATGATAACAATGATGTTTTGAATCCTTATCATATTTAATCTTTGATCTATTTGTATTGGATTCTACTTCTTGATTCAAACCAAGTTTGTTTTATAAACTTTGTTAATCATGTTTTGTCAAAACCTTTGATTTGTTTATAAACATGTTTCATTAACTTGTTTGAATCATCTTTGTTGTTTTCATTCATTTGAACTTTAGTTAAACTAATTTGTTTTGAAAACAACATTGAATGTGCATCACATGTTTAGACATAATTAATTTCATACAACTTGTGTCATCTTGATTTTCATAAATCATTTACAAGTTAGTATTTGTGTACATGTGATTTGCATAACACTTCAATCAAATCTTTTTATGAGCATTAAACTTTTGAATTGCTTTAAGCATAAAATAGATTGAGCTTAATTTTAAACTTGATTGAAGTTTTCACACACACACATCATAAGCATTCATCTTTGTAATTCTTAGTGTGTTTGTGTGAGTTGTTTTTCACTTTCACATCCGCCTATTTAGAGGCATTTTACTTTGAGCTTAATTGTAATCTCTTAGAGTGTTTTGTGAAAACACTTTCTTTGAGAGAAATCATTTGATTGTAAGGTTATTGCTTAGCCATATAAAAGCATTGTGTAAAGGTTATTGCTTAGCCTATGAAAGCACATTGTAAGGTTATTGCTTAGCCTAGAAAAGCATAGTTGTAGAGGTTATTGCTTAGCCTTTTGAAAAGCATAATAGTGGAAATCCGGTGGGGTGTGAGGAACACAAGCCGGTAGTGGATGTAGGCATTGAGGCCGAACCACTATAAATCTTTGTGTAGTGGTGATTGCTTTTGTGGTGATTGTTTTGTTTAGCTTCCGCATTATGTATGTTAATCATCACATGTGACTAGTTAATTTAAAGAGATTAAAATTGGTCATTAAGTGTAGCTCACCCTATTCACCCCCCCTCTAGGGTTAGGATCCACAGGACTTTCAATCAGATCTATGTTATTCCTACCCAAAACCTAACATTGGAAAGAATAAGAAGATAACCTAAAAGTACAGATTTACTCCTAATGGTTTGAGGAGAAGGTTACCTGAGATAAGAAAGTTGAATCAGGAATGATGGTATCCTCAGATCTTGATTCTGATGGCTGGATCCTAAAGTTGCAGAGGTTTGGGAAGTTGAAAGAGGAAGAAGACGAGGAAGAAGAACCAGGAGGAGTTGCAGAGATTAGAGAGAAGAGATAAGGACGAGCATTTAAAATAGGGATTAGGTTAATGGGCTTAAGTTATTGGGTCAAAACTACGGGTCAGGTCATCTACCCATTAACCCAACTCACCAATCTACGCATTTAATCCACTTAATCCTAACCACTTAAATAACTAAAATACATTCAATTAAAATAATACTAATATTCTAATTAAAATATAATAAAATATTAAAAAATAATAAAAGCGGGACAGAGATCTTACATAAGGAGTGTTGTATGGAGTCCGGAGGTATGAGAAAAGCCCCATCACAAAGATTTCGTTAGGGGTTTAGGCTTGTCAATGTGTATAAGGACCCAAAATGTCTTCAACTCTCAAAGAGTACCAAATTTATGTCATGATCGACATATGGGACCCTATTCACACTAATTCAAATCTTGGACCCTCAACGCTTGGCCCAAAAATTTATAGAAATCCATTTATACTTGATTTTACCCGAATTCCACTTATGTACTTCAAAACTTCATGTCTTATCACTAGACATGCCTGGAAATATTGAAATCATTATTTAGCATTTTGCTAGCCCGTTTATGCCTGACCCGATACTAATATGTTTTTGTGCCTATGGGCATCCCGTTCCATTTATATATGCATTTGTTTTGTTTTCTTACACGTGACCTATGAGTCGGCACCACTAAGCTTGGACGACCTTGTCGGTTTGATCCACCGACTTGGAGATCCCCCTCCCATCCCGCCAGCTATAACCTGGATCCCGTTCCCGTCCCGATACCCGGTTCGCTACCGTGGCCCCGTATAGTATTATATGTATTTATATTTGATCGCTGACTTTCCTCACCCTGTGTGACTGAGGTCAACGTCCCGATGTGCTCTCATCACTTTAGTGAGAGGAGATTTAGCTTTGTGTGGTTGTCATCTTGCTAGTTCCCAATCCATTGGTACCTTTATATGTTTTATATTGCACATGACTTTTCTAATAAACGATGCATTTACTTTTATGAAATTCATTATTTATACAAGTTTCAATATTTTTCTCAACGTATCATTGTTTTAAAGTTATTGTTATATGTTTTCACCCACCTGCCAGACCGTCGTGTCTGACCCATTCTTTGGTCGGTTGCCTATGAGGAGGAGCCAGAGTAGGCGGTCGGTGAACCGCAACGTGTAGTTGAATGGCAAGCTGACGATGTTATGTAGACACCTGCTCATGCTTTGAGATGCGTTACATGTTAGGGTTTTTGGTTAACATCTTTTGGGGGAATATTCTTTTGGATGTACTGGCCTTTGTTGGCCATTATTTTTTGGGCAATTCAATTAACTGATCTTTTGTATAAACTCTAACCTAATATTTTTGGAAATGCTAATAATGATCATTGCTCACTCTGACATCATTATTTACATATTTGTATTATCAGTCTTGTATCATGAATGAATTGTTACATGCTTGATTTGTTAGATGCTTCCGCATCCCGAATGTATATGATTGACTTGTACGTGAAGTCCTCACCACGGAATCCTGTGGGAAATCACGTGCACAGATGAAATATTCATCTAGAATCCATGTACGTATGGGCCAATTAAACCACTGTTTATGGCATGGCTTCACCAGCTTCATCATTAACTCCCGTCCCGATCCCGGATTATGCCTTATATGCGGTCCGGGGTCGTGACACTCTATCTCCTTTTTGATATTAAATGCTCATAAATGATGCAAGGGTGAAAACTATAAATGAGAGAGAGAGTGATTAAATGATGCACACATGTTTTGAAATGATGAACAAACTAGTTTTAGAAGATGCAACCTACTTCTAGCAAGTTTGTTCAAAACATGATTTTAATAACATGCGTAAATCTATTCAAATGTTGAAATGAAATCACTAAGCATGTTTAAAATCTAAGTATGTTAAGAAAACAACATTTGAAAAAGTCAAGTGAACACTAAATAATGCCATTTAATGAAAAAAAGATTGAAAGCAAGGCATGAATAAATTTTGAGATCAAGAGAGCAAACCCATTTGAAGAATCAAAGGTTGAAATCCATTGGTTAGCCCTCCTAGCCTTCTTCTAGCCTAGCCTAGCTCTCCCACCTTCCTTGGCCCTTAAAAGACTCAAAAGTGTTGGCCCAAATCCCAAGGAAGAGCTCAAATTTATACAAAAAAGTTGTCAATGGCTCTTTGTTCAGTTGACCGAATTCCCAACGGTCATATTTCCAACAATGGGAAAATCAACGCGTGCAATTCTGTGAAAATTCAGTTGATAGAATTGCCCAGTTTGGTTGACCGAATGGTTGACCGAAAATATGTTTTTGGTTCTGTAATTTTTCGGTTAGCCATTTTCCCATATTCGGTTGACCGAAGTTTCCCTAAAATTTGATATGAAAGTGATTTTCTAAAGAGGGAAGATTGGCCATGGAGAGCTAGACTTGACTTGAGACAAACATGATTAAAATGAAGTTTTAAAATGTGATTCAAAACATGTGTATGCATGAATTTCAAAGATTCATTCGATAAGAACTTAAACAAAAATGCATGAAGATACCAAGATTTAAAAGTATGAGTGCATGAGAGATAAGCTAACATGAAAATGAATGCATCCAATCAAATTGCAATAAATGAAAACCCTAACAAGCCCTTGGAAGTTTCATTTCCTTGTTAATGAAATATACGTTGTTTATGCCAATATTAACGTTGTATTCCGAAAATACTTTTGGCCAATTTGGTAAGTTCACTTTATTAGTAAAGCGAGGTGAAAGGTCATTTCAAGAGACAATAAAAGAAAAAGGGTCAAATAAAAAATATACCAAATTAAAAAAAAAAACCTACTTTTTACCAAAAAAGTCAAAAAGTTAATTTTTCAAGCCACTAAATGACAAAAAATCATCTTCTTTTTTCTAAAGAAAAAGCAAGAAAAAACTACATTTTCATCCACTAAATGACAAAATCTCATACTTTTTTATTTAACCTTCTGTCTTTTCTTGTCTCTTAATTTGACCCTTCACCTTATTTCACTAAATGATGAAAAGCAAAGGTGGGAGGGTGTTATGCAGTAATTTCGTGTGAGTAGGTTCATTGATATTTTACCTTCTTTACATATTTGGCCTTTTGTAATATTTTTTTTGTCCTTTTTATCTGTCCTTTTTAAATGAAGTTTCCAATACCGATTAAACAAAAAAAAAACTCCATGCTTGTGTCCTTGAGAATGAGGGGAAGCATGATCTGATGTGAAATTTAAATTCAATCTTTTAATACTGCAAGTGCACAGCTGTCTTTTTGAGACAGTGGCAAGTACAGGTCGAATCCCACAGGGAGCGCTACTGAAATATCTTTTTTTATATTAAAATCTGATTTTTTCTATAATGAATATAAAAACAGATCAAGATTTGAATGAGAGATAAAGCTACTTTGCAAGATGAACGGATAACAATAATGATAAAGGTAGATAAGAGCAACAAAGAGTCTATTAATTAATTTCAATTCTCAAACCACATACTTTAATTTAATCTTTTGCCTTGCAAATAACTCAGATAAAAAACAACTCAATGTTTCTGATCCAGAAGATATTCTTTTTAAAATTCAATTCTTAAGCAGAATAACCCAAGATCTCCATCACCTCATAAAATATAAATTACTTTGAGTGTCAGTTAACAAATTAAGCATAAAATATCAAAGGCATAAAAACCTAAGTATACTCTATCAAAAGAAGATTAACTGATTAAAAAGAAATTTATTTAAAATATAAAGCGGAGGTTTGCTTGCGGCGCGAAGGCAGATCTATTATTCTACTAAACATGCATCATAGAGACATAAAGATTAAATTAAAGACATAGAATGAATATAAAATCACTTAACTTCACTTTGTGCTCCGATCCAAAAGAATTTACTCCTCCATTGCAAAAGATATGATTTTCATTGAATACTTCATGGCAATTACAACTTCTCCTTCACAAAGATTCTCCTTCAAAATAAATCCTTGGACATGGCCCAAGGCTACCAAAATAAAACAATGGAGAAAAGAAGTAAGGAAGAGAATGTGTGTCTAGGAGAGAATAAACTAATAAAGAAAGATGGGTTTTTTTTTTTGTTTGGACGTGTGGGAGTGTTTAAATAAGGCATGAGCTCCCTATTCTTTCTCTCTAGATCCTCTTTTTTAGCATAAGAATATCCCTTCTTTAGTAAGTCTTCTTCTTGCTTTTCAAGCTTGCAAGATTTGGCAAATAATGGTAGAGACTTTTGGAGAGAATCTTCCAAAGCTATTTTTAAAAACTCCAACCTTCTAAATTTTACTTTAAGCAAATCCTCATGAAATGGACCCACTTTCTTTGATAAGTTCTTCAAACAAATCTGAAATTGAATTTGTAGCAAAGCTTGGCATGGTGTGGGACCACATGGGGAGTGCACACACCTTGAAGTGGCATGGCTTGGATATTCTCTTTGAATTTCTTTTCTTAATTTCTTTTCAAGGCGGGTCTCAATTAACTGAAGATTCCCTACAAAAATAAAAAGAATAATTCAGCCATAACATGTTTAAAATTCATAAATGTCATGCATGGGACCCGAATGAGATCATGCATATGAATGCACCATTGGATGATTTTCCATGAACTAATTGATGATGCAAGAATCAAAAAGCTAATTTGTGTAACACTAAGATGATGTAAACCAATGATTTCATAAAACTCATGTAAGATTGATGATTTTGAATGATTTTGACTAAAATGCATGGAATTATGAAATTATATGAAATTTAGTGCAAATTACCCTAATTAAGTCCACAAAGTAACATGAAATGATGAATGAGAACTACAATTTTGTGGACTTATCGCACCCCCAAACCAGCTTTTTGCTAGTCCTCGAGTAAAATAAGTGAAAAAGGGGAAGTTTACTATCCTAACAAATGCAGAAAAACAAAAAGAAAAATGCCACTTTCGCTGGCTCTCTCGACTGCATTTAGCGTAATCAGTAAGCCCTTAAACCCCTACATTCCCCCTAGTGGATGAGTTGTGCCTCGTGAGGGTTTGCAATGAATATACCCACAAAATTCTTTTTTTTCTTTATATTTTTTTCTTTTTGCAAAAGAATGTGCTTAAAACCTAACAAAATCTAGGGAACTTCTTCCAAGAGAAGATTTATAGATACTGACTATTCTTAGTTCTCGGATTTCTCAAAGACAAATCTTAAATTCAGTTAACCAATCCTATCTTTTGGTCAGAAATTCTCGAAATCATGCTAATTGATCGTGCACGGTTTTTTTGCTAAAGGCAAATTGTATTAGAAAAAAAAGCGGGGGGAGGGAGGGGGAAGCTATACAGCCTAAAAGAGAGAGAGAACAAAAGCCTTACAACCCAAAAGGGGAGCTAAGTTACTACCAAGCAAGCAAAGAAAGAGAAAAAGAAAAGAAAGCCAGAGCTCCCTAACAAAATTACGGGAGAGTAGACAAAAAATTATAAAAAGCTTGCAGAGGTCTTCCAGAACAAGGTTTCCTATCCTGAGAGAGGCTAAGAGAATCTCTGATAGGTATGCTGTGACCTTCATCTGAGAGACTGTTGTTTCTATAGATACGATCATTCCTACATTTCCATATAGCAAAAGAAGTAGATAAACAAATGGAGCCTACCCCTTTGCAGGCTAAACTATCACTGTTGTTGGAGAGGGCATACCAGAGCTTAGCAGGAGAAAAGGGTTCTACCAGGGAGACTTCACAGGCTTGAAGGATCCATTTCCAGATAGAAGAGGCAAATGCACAGTGGAAGAGCAGGCGAGGAGTAGTTTCTTGCTCAGGCTTACAGAGGCAGCAGCGGGAAGCTAGGCTAATACCAGAAGCTTGAGCCCTGTCTTAGGATGGATTCTTTCCATGCAACAGCCTCCAAGCAATTGATCGTGCACGGTGAAAAGTATGTATACGTAATAAGCATCAAATGATCCACCAAGAATTTTCGTGAAAATAATATTTTTTTTCTAGGCTGCCTAAACTTAGTAAAGAAAAACAGTCTTCCTCTCAAGGTGATAATGACGGCTTTCACACTACTATTTTTTCGAAGGGCGTAAATTTTTTCTTTTTCTTTTCAAGCACACATGTGACTGTGCAATGCCTAGGTCCCTTAAGCTTTCTAATTAACCCATATAATGAGCATTAGGCCAATGACTCTCAAACCAAATGGCTTTAGGGCACTAGGTATATAAATACCCCTAAGGGCTTACTGACTCGGGTTAAAAAAACTGCGAACCCAAACTAGTCACTTTTTTTTCTTTTTTTCTTATCCCCAACAATAGGCAGCCCTTTCCATGTATTTACCCGTCAAATTAGGGAGCTCTGTAACATTGAGGGTTGATTTTTTATTTTTATTTTTTTGAAGAAAAATGTAAATCAAAGCTTCACATTCAACCTTGGAAACGTATACAACCTTTGTAAAAGTGAGGGATCAACAATCAGCACTTTTCCAAAAACCTTTTCCATAAATAAAATAGTGAACCATTGTTTTCTTTTGCCCAAAATAAATATCTTCAGCCAATAAAAATCCTCTTAAAAGTTTCCCTCTGACCTAACAATAGCATTTTTTTTTAAATGTTTCCTAAAAATCCTAGAAAATGAAACAAAAAGAGTGTGGAATTCTTATCTTAAGATGGACAGGTGTGTTTGTTCTCACCCCCCAACCTAGCATGAACATCGTCCTCGATGTTTGATTGAATGAAATGCAGGGAAATATAAAACATGAGGATTAAAAGTACAAAAGGGTAAAGTGAGGAAGTCACCTGTAAATGAAGCTTTTCTGAACCCTGTCCATGATTAGAGAAACACACAAACAAACACGAAACAGAGTACTCAACATGGAGTCCACCCGGATCCCAAACAAAATTTTCCTCTATGCATTGGACAAAGACTAGATAAAAAATTCCAGCACATTGGACCACATGTTTCTTGGCAAATGTGAGAGGGTAACCGCCTTTAAAGTCTCTTCCCTTAATAATGAATCATGGACGTCTAAAGGAAGAGATTGCACAAATGAGCATAGTGGATCAAGTGATTCCTGTGTATGTAATTTTTCTAAATCAGATTTCTCAACCTCCTCTAGCACGAGTGTGGAACATGTGGTGGCAATGTCATCATTTGGATTTTTGGAGGGTGCCATGCATGTTTCTGAAAATTCATACTCTAAGGTCTAAAGAAGGCCACTTTCCTCAATTTTGGTAGCAGGGTCCCCTTTGAGGGGTGTGATTGCCATTTCCCATACTGATTGATCATTAAAAGCTAGGAAATGAGCAATACCTAATTTCAAAGATTCCAAAGTGTCAAATTCGAAGAGTGGCAAAATTGGGTCATCCAAAAAATTGTCAAACCCCTCTCTCTTGGGAGGCCCATGATGTGTATTTGTCTTTTCCTTTAAAACTGGAACATCCAATTTTTGGAAATCAAGAATACATGATTCCATTGTTGGGAAAGAATCAGAATCTAAGAGGGACTCTGGGGAATTTTTCTCCAAATCAGAGGCAATGCTGACAGGTAATGTCTCGCCATTACCAAGGAAAGCATACTTTAAGGACTCAGGCAATGGTTCAAGCTCCATCTTAGGAGGCTCTACAATTGATGGGATAGGTGGGGAAGCAGATGGAGTTAGAATCTCATGCTTCGGTTGCCACGTAGAGCAATCCATGGATGGGGTTGAGTCTAATAGTGCATTGACTTCCTCAATATGTTCATCTACATCAAAATCACTTCCAAAGTGGGCAAGACAAGCCTCTAGTGGATCTTCAAGTTTCAAATGGGGTAAGTGATTTTCCACCAATTCATGAATGTAGTTAACTTCAAAAACCCCATCATCCTCATCAGGAGGTTGCTTAGTGACATTAAAAATATTCACTTGAACTGTCATGGTCCCAAAAGAGATTTGCATCACTCCATTCCTATTCCTACAATTGATCAAGGCATTCGAGGTAGCTAGGAATGGTCTTCCCAAAATTACTGGAATTTTGGGTTCTGCCCCCAGATGTGTGTTTGGTATCTAAGACAACAAAATCGACAGGAAACACAAAGTCCTTGACTTTGATCAGAACATCTTCGACTGCCCCTTTGGGGTATCGAATCGATGCATCAGCCAATTGCAAGGTCACATGGTCCTTTTCAACTCCCCCAAACCTAATTCTTCATAAACAGAGTACGGAAGAAGGTCCACACTTGCACCCAAGTCTAGCAAAGCTTTCTCTATGTGATGGTCCCCTATCTGGCAAGAAATGGTAGGACACCCTGGGTCCTTATATTTGATTGGGGTTGGACATGAAATGATTGAGCTAGCTTGTTGGACTAGAAAAGCCTTCTTGGGCACATTGGTAGTCCTTTCGAAGGTACAAAGGTCCTTCTGAAATTTTGCATAAGACGGAATCTATTGGATAGCCTCAAGTAGTGGGATATAGATCCTCACTTGTTCGAACACTTCTAGCATTTTATCTAACTGAACAGTTGATTTTGCTGGGCCTAGCCTCTGTGGGTATGGTGCTTTGGGAACAAAGGTCCTAGGAGTGGGCTCACTAGGTGATGGTTCAGCATTGACTGGGTTCTCTAGTTCTATTATGGGTTCAGCATTCACACTTGGTTCCTTAATTTCCACTATCTCACTGGATTCCTCCTCAGGTTCCTTGGGTAGTTCCACCTTGTTATCAACTTGTGTACCCGACCGAAGAGAGATAATGGATTGGACTTGTTCCGGGCTTTTTCCTTTAGGATCATGAACAACTTGGCCCTTGGGATTAGGTTCGGGTTGACTAGGGAACGATCCCTTATCTCTGGCACTGATGGAGATAACCAGTTGGCCCATCTGATATTCCAGTTTTGCAATTGATTGTGTGTTAGCATTCAAGCTCTGAACAGCGCTTTGTTGGAACTGGAGGGTATTCTGAGCTAACAGTTTCATGGTTTCCTCAAGAGAATCTATCCGCTGATGCTGCAGATTGGGGGTGAAATTGGGCTTTTGGAAATCGGGTGGGGCATTGGACTGAGATTGAATGGGCTAAAATTGATGTGATTGTGATGGGCCACCCTGAGTTAGGACCCTTGGTCTAAGAAAAATTCGGATTATCCCTCCAACCTGGATTTGCATGTGTTGGAGTATGGGTCATACCTCTAACGATTATTAAAACGAGTGTTTTGATAAAGTGCATTCACTTCCTCAATAGACTCGGTCTGACCCAAAGTTGTTGGGTAATCCCTCCATTCATGGCCTGATTATATTTTAATGACTCCAAAGTGTTTGGAGTGGGCTTTTGGTTTAGCTCTAGGGCCTCTATTCTCCCCACCAGTGTGGCCAATTTGGCCTTTGCCTCAATTTTGGGTTCAATCTTGAACATCCCCCCTTTTTTCAGAATGGTGGGTTTGATGTGCTCCCTCTTGATAGGGGCCCACTGCAACGTGTTTTCAGCAGTATCTTCCAAAAATGTCCATGCTTCATCCGCTGTCTTCTGTGTAAACTTTCCGCTACAGAAAGATTCCACCATTTGCTTAGTAGGGTAATCCAAACCCTCATACACGATCTGGACCAATCGAATTTTTTCAAATCCATGGTCGGAACACTAGATTAAAAGATCCTTGTACCGTTCCAAATAACTGCAAAGTGTCTCCCCTTCCATTTGATAGAATCCATTGATAGCCTGCCCAATTGAAGCGGTTTTCTGCTTGGAGTAGAATTTTTTGTAAGATTTTTCGACTAGCTTGTCCCATGTAGTGATGGACCCGGCCTGTAAGGCATACAGCCGAATTTTAGCCTTTTCTTTTAGGGAGAAAGGAAATAATCTAAGTTCAAGGGCCTTCTCAGTCATGTTATTGATTCTCATGGTCCCACAGATGTCCTCAAATTCCCTAACATGCTTGATATGGGTTTTCCTGGTCTAGCCCATGGAATACTAGAAGCATCTGGATCATGCCATATCTCAGCTCAAATGTCGGTCTGAGGCAGGGTGATGCAAGACGGTTGAGTAGTCTTGGTGGGGTACATGTAGTCCTTCAAAGTCATGGGTGGGTTCACTTGATCAGCCATCCTAACAATTTCTTCAAAAATGGAAGACTTTCCGACAACGGTTAAGGCTAATCCGGCTTTATCCTGACTAACCTTTTACTCTTGCGTACCCACAACTTCTTTCTCTCAGGTCTAGAGCGCATGCATCGGGTTTAACCTTAAAGAAATGCAAGCCTAATCTATATGCGGGGCCCTAATGGTCTTAGTAGATTATGCATAAGCAATCAAGCACAAAGATTGAGCACAAGAAATTATCCTAGGGTTAGCCTAACTTACTAGACAACTCCTAACTGGTTTGAAGAGTGCACTAAGGCCCCCAATCCGTTCTTATGAAGCCAAATCGACCAGGTAACTCCCTAGGATGAGTAGTGGGGTCACAATGCACTTGGCAAGGGTCCCGCTTAAGAAACAAACTCCTAGAACAAAGACTGTCACCCTTTTTTGTAGGGACAGGACTTACCTAGACATCAACTTGACCAAAGAGCGCAACTGGTGCAACCTTTTGTGGTCTTCGTCCTACTGAGCTCAAGTCCTATGGTCTCGTTGCTACTTGATTTTAATTTAAAGTTAGGATCCTAATGTGAGAGATGATTAATCTAACTGGGCAAGGATTTGGTGATGAAATCCAGACCTTATATTTTTGGGGTGGATTGCCCTTAACTAAGTGTGTGTCCAATTAGATGGTGTGTCAATCAAGCATTCACATTTTGCAAAAATTAAATCATCCAAGCCCACTTGTAGAAAAAGATTTGTAGGTTAAGGAAAGAAGATCTTACAGTAAATCCACGCAAATCTTTAAATGGTGCAAGCTTAACTTCTTTGGCAAATTTTGCAATTCTGAGAGCAACTTGTTTGCTTAGAGCAAATCCTCACAGTTTCCTTTTTTTATCAAATCTCCAAGTACACATTGCAAACTTTCCAAAATAAAAATTATTGTTAATAATTCCTAAAATAAAGTACTACCCTAATCTAAAACAAAGAAATAGAATATGAACATTCTAATTTAAAAACAAAATCTTAGAGATTGTAAAGTTATTTAAACTAATCAAATTAAAATCCAACTAACAAACCAAAAACAAACTAATCTAATCAAATCTAAAAATTAGTTTTTTTAATTAATTTGATGTAATTCGAAATAAATAAAAATCCAAATTTTCTTTATTTTGTAATTCCGAAAATACTAGAAAAATTAGAAAAATATGAAAATATTTTTTTTAGAAAAATAAAATGAACTAAACTACAACTAATTGCAACAAAGTTTTGAAATCAAGCTAAATTATGAAATATTTAACGATGCAACCTAATGACGAATGCAAATGCACCTAAAAAAATCAGATTCAATAAATAAAAACAAAAGGAAAATTAGATTTTGCTCCTCGGCAACGGTGCCAAAAAATTGATGTGAAATTTAAATTCAATCTTTTAATACTGCAAGTGCATAGCTATCATTTTGAGACAGTGGCAAGTAAAGGTCGAATCCCATGGGGAGCACTACTCAAATATCTTTTTTTATATTAAAGTCTGATTTTTTTTCTATAATGAATATAAAAACAGATCAAGATTTGAATGAGAGATATAGCTACTTTGCAAGATGAACGGATAACAATAATGATAAAGGTAGATCAGAGCAACAAAGAGTCCATTAATTAATTTCAATTCTTAAACCACATACTTTAATTTAATCTTTTGCCTTGCAAATAACTCAGATCATAAACAACTCAATGTTTATGATCCGGAAGATATTTTTTTAAAATTCAATTCTTAAGCAGAAGAACCCAAGATCTCCATCACCTCATAAAATATAAATTACTTTGAGTGTCAATTAATAAATTAAGAATAAAATATCAAAGGCATAAAACCCTAATTATATTCTATCAAAAGAAGATTAACTAATCAAAAATAAATTTATTTAAAATATAAAGCGGAGGTTTGCTTGCGGCGCGAAGGCATATCTATTATTCTACTAAACATGCATCATAGATACATAAAGATTAAATTAAAGACATAGAATGAAAATAAAATCACTTAACTTCACTTTATGCTCTGATCCAAAAGAATTTACTCCTCCATTGCAAAAGATATGATTTTCATTGAATACTTCATGGCAATTACAACTTCTCCTTCACAAAGATTCTCCTTCAAAATAAATCCTTGGACATGGCCCAAGGCTACCAAAATAAAATAATGGGGAAAAGAAGTAAGGGAGAGAATGTGTGTCTAGGAGAGAATAAACTAATAAAGAAAGATGGGTTTTTTTTTTGTTTGGACGTGTGGGAGTGTTTAAATAGGGCATGAGCTCCCTATTCTTTCTCTCTAGATCCTCTTTTTTTAGCATCAGAATATCCCTTCTTTGGTAAGTCTTCTTCTTGCTTTTCAAGCTTGCAAGATTTGGCAAATAATGGTAGAGATTTTTGGAGAGAGTCTTCCAAAGCTATTTTTGTAAGCTCCTTGCTTGCTCACACCTTCTAAATTTTACTTTAAGCAAGAAGTGGCATGGCTAGGTAATTCTCTGTGAATTTCTTTTCTTAATTTATTTTCAAGGCATGTCCTAATTAACTGAAGATTCCCTACAAAAAGAAAAATAATAATTCAGCCATAACATGTTTAAAATTCATAAATGTCATGCATGGGACCTGAATGAGATCACGCACATGAATGCACCATTGGATGATTTTCTATGAACTAATTGATGATGCAAGAATCAAAAATCTAATTTGTGTGACACTAAGATGATGTAAACCAATGATTTCATAAAATTCATGCAAGATTGATGATTTTGAATGATTTTGACTAAAATTCAAACTTTGATGCTCAAATGCATGGAATTATGAAATTCTATGAAATTTAGTGCAAATTACCCTAATTAAGTCCACAATGTAACATGAAATGATGAATGAGAACTACAATTTTGTGGACTTATCATGATCCACAGCAGAAAAAGTTAGGTGATTAAAATCTTCGAGGAGAGACCCAAGCGAACTCCATGACGGGACCTGTGGCCCTGAGAATGAGGTGAAGCATGATCCTCACTCGCCTGATATACTTATGCGATTAAAATCTCAAGGGGATAGATGCGACAATATATGTTGCTTTTGATACGATGCAGGATCATGAACTATTTTATTTTTCATTTACATATGCCACCAGCTCCAGTAACTTTGATTGTACTTTTCACGTGCATATATTGTACAAAGCTAAAAGAGGAAGACAAATCTCCAAAGTGAGGCCTCATTTAAGAATGGCTAAATGCATACTGGTTTATGCTTTCTGCTTTCTGCACACTTGATATTTCATTGACCATTATACCCATAAGCGAAATGACGAAAAAGGACATATTTCAAAATATTTGCAAAATTCATTTGCTCTTTCTACACACACAGACACCCTTCTTGTAAATCAATTGTTTACCTCACATTTGCATTTCCTGCAAGTCTCCATATTCCCAACACTAACCAAGCTCTTAATAGCTTGGAACTCTTCCCATTATTCCCACACTCCTCTCACTCATCTCAGACTCTTCTTTACACTCACATCCCACTTATCTCCCATTCTTCTTATCACTCATAGCTCAATCTCCATCTTGACATGATTCCTCTATCAAAACCCACACATTGTTTGTTTTTAAAGCATTGGACAAGCAAATGGTGGTTTCTGATGATTTTAGCAGCGAGGAGTGTCACGATCCCAAAGTGGGGGTAGAATTAAGGGGCCGTGGTAAGGGGGATTACTGTAGCATAATCTTACTTTTTCCTTAGAATCCGCATTGGTGAGAATTACATGATCCATCACCATTATGGAACATTTAGCGGAACCTTACCTTGTGGTGCAACCCGAAGTCCGAAGCTCATCGGACTCCATATTGCATCACTAATGTCTTACTACCTGAGTCATACTGGTATAACATAGACAGAATATAAGCAGAGCTTAACTATTAAACAGCAAATTGCATTCCCATGATTCAGGTTATAATTACAAAAGATGTATTAATTACATTTTTCAAAATAAAATGCTAACAAAGGCCAGTAAAATAAAATATAAACCCAAAATAATACTCACAGGTATTCCGCATCTCATGTGCAAGGAACGGAGTCTACATGACATCCTCTGCACCTCAATCGTACGTCACTTGCGGCCCAGCAATCCCCCTCCTCAGAAACCAGTACCGGAATACAAGTCAAGAAATCATACCTACAGTATGAAGCGTAGATTAGATAGGAGTCTGGAAAATATCCAAGATAAATAGCATAGTTTGCAGGTATAAATCATAATATAATACACAGTGATTATTCAAGAAATTAGTGTCTGAGTTGGGCATGTTGATGCTGAGCTGGGCATGTTGATGCAAGAAAATATGATTAACATAATCATAAATGTGAATTAAATTCAGACTACTGACTAATTGGCAACTACTTCGTATAATCCTCAGAAGGGGAATCAATTGTTAGCCCCTAACAAGCCGGCTAGGGTTACCTCGGAACTCGTCCTCGAGTTCCTATCACAGGTGTACCTGGTCTACCCCGGACAGGATGGGTACTTAAGCAACACCGGTCACATACAAGACTCAAACTATAGCAAGCAATATATATATAACCATATATAATAAATACTAGAATAACAGCGTGGTGGTGCCGACTCAGAAATCAATGCAGAATGTAGGGTTCAGTGCTTAAATCAGGAATTAATGAGTAATTTGGTTACTCACAAGATATATGTGCAAGTACAGGGGTTAACAGACAATTAGAATGCCTAAAAACATAAACAATGTTGATTCGACTTCCAAAATAGTAAACCGAATTAAAACTGGTTTCAAAATAATATTTTCTAAGTCTAGAGAATTCTACGGAAAAACAACAGCATTTCGAATAGGAATAGGGGACCCAAAACGGGTGGTAGAAAAGCAAGGTGATATAGGTAACTCAGAAGGGCAAGGCAATAAATGCTCGCATGCAAACTGAGAACCTCTAAGGATATGGGTACATCCAATGGTCAAGCAGGGCGAAAATCATACGCTAAGACTGCGAGGCCCCACCCCTTGTGGGCCCTCAATTTGAAATTAAATACTATATTTTAGCCTATTATATCTAATTATTCTAATTAATAGGTTTAGTGGGGGTAGATAAGTATTTTCCTAAGTTTTTAGTGGTTTAGCCTTGTTGTGCAATTAGTAGAGTCAATAGGGTGTCCTTTATTATTTCTGGAGTTATTTAGTTTGTTAGAGGACCTAGCAAGAAATTAGTATATACCATGGGGGGGGTCTCCACTTGAGAATCTTCTAGAACGTTACCCAAAGACCAAACTACCCTTGACCTTAACTCTAATCATATTCAAACAAAAAGGGTCTTTTAGTCCCTAGCCCCAAATCCCAACCTATATATACTACACCCTCCCATGCCATGCGTTGGCTACTTCCCTTCTCAACTCATATTCCCTCTTTTCTCTCTTCTTCCCTCATTTCCCTCCAACCCTCTCCCAAATTCCCTTCAATTCTCCCATCTCCCTCTCTTTCTTTCTCTAGAACTCTAAGAAGAAGAAGAAGAAGGCGTACTTCGATCTCAGCTGCAACCTATTATAAAGACTCTTAACCTTATCTTACTAATCTTCCCTTTCTCTTCTAATCAAGGTATGTACCCCCTTCTTCTAGTTCAATTTCATTAGAAAGCCCTTTTTCTAGATCTCCTTCCTTATAGCAATTCTCTTGTGGATATGTGTATAGGAGTAGAGATCTCTTCTAGATCTGAGTATTGGGCTGGTTTTGTGATTGGAAAGACCTTAGGAGCTAGAATCTTCTTTTGTTAGCTTGGATCTTTATTTTCTCTCTCTTCCTTCTTGCAATCAATTGAGGCAAGTGCAATATGCTTACTTAATATAAAATGGGTGTTTACTATTGTTGATTCTCTGTATTTCTATTCAAATGATGTTAGAACTGTTAGATTTCCCATTGAGCATGTTTTCATGGATTTTTGGCCATTAATGGATGGGTTGATCTCATTTGGAAGATCAATGGCCCATGGATTGGATGGTTGGATGTATATTGAAGTGTCCTTTTATGTCTTTGATGTTTCTGTGATGATTGGGCGAGATTGGATGAGTTTTAACGGAAGATTGGATTGAAAAAGAAGGAATCTGAAATTCTGGAAATTGCCTGAGCTCAGTGTTTGGCCGAGCTCATTGTCTTTGGCCGAGCTCAGTGTATATCCGAGCTCAGTGCATGACCGAGCTCAATGCTTGACCAAGGAAGTGTGAATTCTGGAAGAGATGACTGGAAGCTGGATTTCTCCTTTTGACCGAGCTCAGTGTCTTTGGCCGAGCTCAGTGTTTGGCTGAGCTCAGTGTTTTGGCCGAGCTCAGTGTTTGGGCCGAGCTCAGTGTATAACCGAGCTCAGTGCTCAACCTAGCTCAGTGCTTGACCGAGCTCAGTGCTTGATTGAGCTTAGTGCTTGGCCGAGCTCAGTACTTGACCAAGCTCAGAGCCAGGTAGACCGAAATCTCAGAATTTCCAGAGAAAAAAGTTGAAACCTGGGACACCCCTTTAGCCAGAAATTGTAGTGTGCACGGTCGACCGACCAGGCCAGGAGGTCGACTGAGCACACTGGAAATTCTGAAAAATCAGGACCTTACCTGAAGGGTGATGCTCTCTAATCCCAGTGTGCCAGGTCGACCAACCAGGCCAGGAGGTCGATCGTAGCACACTGTGTACATTAACTTTCCCAGATTTCAATTTCTGATGTTGTGATCATTCATGGGGCCCATTGACCATCCAAATGTACTCTTATTGATGTGCCAAGCACCAGTCAATGGTGTAGCTCAACCATGACTTGTGGGGTCCACTAATTTAAGGTCTAGGTAGTATATTCCAAGATGATATGATCATTAAACGTTGTTAATGATGCCCGTAACTTCTGGATTACCAAACACAGTATCCATTGGCATCTGAGACTTCATTTAGAGATCGAATTACCTGAGATGGACCTGGATCTGAAAGTGGACCAATTACTTAGGTTGGATTGTTGATATCTCCCTTTGATCTCTATATTTGGAGGTTTATCTCATTTATGCTTTTACTGTCACTCTATTGTCCTTATTATTGCTTATACCTGTTAATTAAATGGAAAATGGATGACCTGAGCCCAGGACTACTTAGAGGTGACCTGGTGGTATGAATGGGTGACCATTGACTCGTGTTTGTGGCTAGGCGGGCCATTTTATAGCCTAAGTTAGGATATGGATTACCCAAGACTGGAGAGGTTGGATTATATGCACTTGTGACTCCTTATGAATGTAAATGGACTGTATATCATTGGACATGGACTTATCTCTTCATTCAGAATGTTATAGACCAGGCCATGTATTCGGTGGGCCGTGGTATGGATCCAATGATTGAACTTGAACCTGGATTATGATCCATGGATTGTATTGGGTACTTGGGCCTCTTAGGGACTTTGTTAGGACCTGTTAGGGATTTTGTGTTTGCAATTTGATGGATGCATTATTATTTTAGCATCTCATGAATTTTCACACATGCATTGAGTTAAAAATCTTGAAATCTTAATTTATACATGCATTGTTTTAAAATATTGTAAATCATATGTTTCATGCGTGTTTTGGTTTTAAATCTTGGATGCATTTTATTCTGAAAAGAATTTATAAATCAAGCTAGCCAATGTTTTAAAGTTTCAAATCTTATTGGCTATTTATGTTACATGATTTTTAAGCACTTGGATTGGTATAAATCATGTTTCCATGCTTGGTTTAATGGCTCAAAAATCCCCATGCAAAAACCCTTAGAATTATGCTAAATGGGAGTTTTGGTCACAGGCTGTCGGTCGACCGACAACAAGGTGTCGACTGACCGACAGATGAACCTAGGCCAACCGAGAGCCTCTGTCAGTTCCATTTCCAAAGAGCTACAAATTTTAGATTTTCTCTGTCAGTCCCTTTGTCGGTTCGGTTGTCGGTTCGTGTCGGTTAAAGATGTATAACAGTCGAAAAACTTTTGAAAACATGACCTTTGCTTAGTGACCGTTGGACCAACACCTACCTGTCGGTCGACCGACAAGTAGCCGTTGGCAGCTTTTTTCTATAAAAGCAAGCTCATTCCTTTGGCTAAAGTTGATGATTTTTAAGCCATTCTTGAAGAGCTTTGAGGCCAAAGAAAGGGGAAGAGCTAAGGAAGGCTAATGGGTCATTAGGGAAAGCTAAAGCTTGGATTAATGAAGTTAAACCACCAAGTAAGCTTTGCCTTTATTAATCATATATTTTTATGCTTTGTCTAAATTATTGGTAAATGATTCTTAGCATATTAACTATGATGTGTTGAATCCATTCTTCTCTTAATCTTTGATTTTAGTTATTGGATTCTTCACCCTTGATTTCAAACCAAGTTTTGTTTTTTAAACTTTGTCAATCATGCTTAGCCAAAATCTTTGATTTCTTTATTGCATGATACATTAACTTTTTTGAAATTCTCTTTGTTGTTTTCAATCTATTTGAACTTTAGTTAAACTAGTTTATTTTGAAAACAACATTGATTATGCATCACATGTTTTAGACATTATTAATTTCATACAACTTGTAATCTTTTGATTTTCATAACATTAACAAGTTAATTGTTTTACATGTGATTTGCATATATCATCAATCAAATCTTTTTATGTGCCTCAAACTTAAAAATGCTTTGAGCATATATTTTGGTTGGACTTATTTTTAACTTGATTGAAGTTTTCACACACACACTTCATAAGCATTCATCTTTGTAATTCTTAGTGTGTTTGTGTGAGTTGTTTTACAATTTCATATCCGCCTACTTAGAGGCATTTTATTTGAGCTTAAATTGTAATCTCTTAGAGTGTTTTGTGAAAACACTTTCTTTAGAGAAATCTCTTGTATAAATGTTATTGCTTAGCCTAAGAAAAGCATTGTGTATAGGTTGTTGTTTAGCCTAGAAAAACAACATTGTAAGGTTATTGCTTATCCTTGGAAAGCATATTGTAGAGGTTATTTCTTAGCCTTTTGAAAAGCATAATAGTAGAAATCCGGTGGGGTGTTGAGTCACAAGCCGGTAGTGGATGTAGGCATTGAGGTCAAACCACTATAAATCTTTGTGTAGTGGTGATTGTTTTGTTTAAGCTTCCGCATTTTGTATGTTAATCATCATATGTGACTAGTTTATTTTAAAGAAATTAAAATTGGCCATAATTAGTCATTAAGTGTAGATCACCCTATTCACCCCCCTCTAGGGTTAGGATCCCTTGGACTTTCAGGACCCTGTTCACGCAAGGCAAAGCCTAGACAGACACAGACCTTCATTGTTTCCTGAGTCGGCATAGACATTCACTCAGTTGATCTAAGCTCAGCCTTTGGACTGATCATCACTAGTAGGAGCTACTGAGAGTGTTGAGTGAGCTATCATGATGAGCATTGTTGTAGATGGACAGTGCGATACCGGTCCGGTCTCTGGGTGATGAATGTGGTGAGGATGTTGTTTGTGGGGCTAGATAATCCCCAGCACTGGTGAGGTTTTCCCGCCGCGACTGTGTTCAGTATGGGAGGGCCGCGACATAATATCCCGCGGTATCCAGCTCGTGTGAATGCGCCATATTGTTTAGATTAGATATCTTGTTTATTATGATCCTAAATGCTTATCTTGCTCAGCTGCCTAGATTCTATATCATTGTTGCTCTCCTTAACTTTATCATTGTCTCTACTCTTTTGATGCATGCATCCTATATTACTTGCATACTGTGACTTGCCAGATCTTTAGATCTGACCCATTCTTGGTGCTTAGGTCTCGACCCCGCGTTTGAGGACGGGGAGCTCGCGCTTGTTGAGGCGCCCGTAGCAGGGGACTACGGATGGGGACCGGCCGACCAAGAGGTCGAGCCGGAGGTTGGAGAGCAGACACTTGGGGTTTGAGTGTCTATTTTGTTTGGAATTTTTTGAGTGATCTTTTGTAGTGAGTTGGGTAGTGATTCAAAATGTAATAAACCTTTGATTTTACAACTTGTCATTTTTAGGCTAGACTTCAGCCCGGTTTCATTTGATACATCTTCTATGATACCTTATGCTTCCGTTATCTTTATAAATGCTTCCGCTTTACTCTTATTGCTTCCTCAATATAACCATTGATATTAAATTGTTCAAAAAGTTTTAAATTGGACCTCACTGCGGACCTATGATCTTGAAAGTTCTCGGATTTTTTGGGAAGTAGCGTGCCAACTTTGGTACCTTGATGGATTTTTCGGTATTCGAAATTGGGGCGTTACAAAGACCTTAGGAGTCTCGTGTGGCAAGATGCTAAAGTCAGCTTTACAAGGTACATGATAAAAGTATGAAAAGTTTGATTGAAATTATCATAAACATGCAAGTACGGTGATTCCCAAAATTATACACTCAAAGGGATGGATATTGGTGTATTTTTGTACACTTGATGCATTCGGAGGTCGGAATATCCAACCCTTAAAAAATACGTGTCATCGTCGTCCACATGCATCCATAATTGTTCGGGTTCAAGTATGAATTAAAATTAATATCGGGCATGTCAGGGTGCCGGGTACACCGATGATCTAAGTTTCAAGTTCCCTTCTTAGGAAAGGAATCCACATTGTGGGAATTACATAATTTGGGTTCCACCTACACTCCATTTCTAAGTTCTAATTTGGTTTCCCAAATTTTCAGAATTTGTGGGGAGAAAACTTGGTTAAAATATCCTAAGAAAGGCTTGAAAAATAGCGCAAAAATGGTTTTGCGGGGCCCACAGCGGGCAGAGTGGTTGATGGCTGCTGTACAGAGTGACTGCTGGCAGACTAACCGCTAGAAGTGGCAAAGAGTGGCTGCTAAAAACTGCTGCAAAGTGGCTACTGGCAACGGCCAAACGGGCTGCTGGCTGGGTCTCAAAGGGGATTTTCAGGTGGGGTCCAAATGTCTTATTTAGGAGGATTAAAAGGGGTAAATCCACCAATGTTTTGGACCAAAAATATAGTTTAATCCTATCATTTATTTCAATTTCTAACTCTAATCCAACCATAGATTAGGATTAACAAAACCAATTGAAACTATTGGAAAGAACACTAATTTAACAATAACCATTTACAAACCACAGTGATTAATACCATTCATTTCTTAAACATGATTAACATATCATGATTAACTAGAAACAAGTGTAACCACACATTATGCAATTTAATTCAAATACTTGCCTCTAATCAAGGACCAAACCCAACTTCAAAGTCAAGCCAAGCTCCAACCAAGAGCTTTCTCCCTTCCAAACAACCCACAAATCACCCTAAATAAAAAGACCTAATCACTGTCAAAACTCAAACCCCATGAAAACCCAAAACAAGTGATGTACATGGGGTCTAAACCAAGAAACATTCATGGAGAAAGAGGACCTGCCTCTTAGATGATCAAATAAAGGAGAATGGGGACAGATACCGCCGGTGGATTTGCACTCAAACGGACTATGTCGTGTAGTTGACGACATAGAGCTTCTTGGTGGGTTCAGATCTTGCAAGGGAAGCCTCCAAGGAGATGTTCTTCACCATGCCATGGAGAAGATAGTAAGGAGAAGAAAAGGAGAGAAAGAGAGGAGTTCTCTCATGTGTTGTGGCTGGTGGAATGGAGTAAATGGGAGGGTTATGGTGTTAGGTGGGGTTAGGTGAGAACATTAAATAAAAGTATGTGAGGGCATTAATGCGGAGGTGGGATATTTTGAAATAGTTAGCTTGTAAGTTTGCTACCATATAGCCGAACTTGGAATGTGATAACGGGGGTCTTCGAGACCTCGGACGGAACAGGTCAAAGAATAAGAAATGCCACTCAGGCAAAGAGCTTTCCAACAATAATATAATCAGAATTTTCAAAGGTCACTAGTAGAATACAACTACGCACAACTAAGCGAAAGGAAGGTATACAACTCTACCAAGTTGTTTACAACTAACTCCGACTCGCAATCTGCCAGATCTCTTTAATGTCGTAGGTTTCCAAAGATCCTTACCTCAATATTAGGGCTCTTAATTTCTGCCACCAGCTGTCAGTGTACGACATTCTTTACACTGAAAATCTTTCGTCCACATTACTCATAGCCTCGGCTTCCTTCTGTCGCCTGTTCCATTCGAGTCCCGCAACTTTTCCTGTCGGTATTGTCGGAAGAGTTGCACTCGGTCCAAGAAAATATAGTTCTCGCCAATATCTTATCATAAATAGGTTTATGAAATGAAACATCTAATTTCACACCGAATCGAACATAGTCTCCACTAAGTTTTCCAATCCTTTAACCGCTCGACTTGGGTTAACCGGTCATGTCCCAGTCTTTTCTACCTCAAGTGTTCTGAAACAAAACCATCTGAAGAACCACTACAATCACCTTGATACTCTATCAGTTGATCACCAACATGCTTAAGAAGACTTCTGATTCCGACTTTCCTTGAGCCTCAAATTCTAAAATCTCTACAGTCCGCCACTTCTAGCACTATCAGTCTCATTCTTGACGTGGAAAGGCTTGGTTGTAGACGAACTCCAACACATTTGGCTCAATTCTTGCTCCTTCTAACCACTCAGATAGCATAAAATCCACGTCAAATCAGCAGTACAATGCAAAAATGTTGCAACTAAATATTGAGAATAACCCAAAAACTCGGCAAAACCTTGGACTTTACTTCATAAAATTCCAAACTTCTGGCACACTTCATGACTTTTCCAGCTCATAAGATCTTTTGTCTTCACAAGATCCATCAATCCCGACTCTAAAGATAATTTCTTCTTCCAAAGGAGCCGTGTCAATCACAAAATCTTCACTATCAAATGGTAAGGCAGGGATCAAATCTGTAGTTAACTATTCATTCGGTTGCTAAAACCGGCCTCGCGTTCATCTAATCCACACAAATATCACTTCCTTCTGGATCAACCTTGCTAACGGAACTGCAATAGTTGAAAATCCTCTAGAAAAATCCATTGGTAGCTCGCAATTCTCAAGAAGTTCAAGACAGCTGGCACTTCTGCAAACTTTTTGGATCAATCCTCGCCTCGGTCTTTGCAAAATCAACCAGAATCTGACTTCGAAACTGTTCTGCCTTAGAAAAATGGCTTGAATTAACCAAAGTGACACGCATGTTCGCCTTAACGTACCACATGACAATCCTCAAACAATTGCAAAGGGTCTTTAAATGTTGCTTAACTTCTTCATGGAGCAACAAGATTGCGTATCTTCTCTTAATAGCACCAACAAATACATCAGGGAGTCGAAAATCTGTCGAAGTCCTTCGAAAATCGAGTGCCCACCCATTAAAACTCAATTTCTAACAATAAAAAGAGCACGAAACACAAAAAAAGTGGGTACGAAGACATTAAATTCGCCCCCACTCAGAAAATTTGGTCCTCAAAATTCACTAACACAAAGAAGAGAAGAGAGGACAGGAAATGTTTCCCCCACTAGAGCAAAGGAGTACAATCGGTACTAACTACCCGAACCCACGAGAACGATGTCTATAAAAGACTCACGACTTCTCACCACATGTCTTAAGCTTCTAGAGTGTTTTATATTCCTAGAAACTCGTCCCGCTCAGATACCAGTTTGTCGCGACCCCAAAATGGGGGTAGGACTAAGGGGCCATGATAAGGGGGATTACTGTAGCATAATCTTACTTTTTCCCCAAGATCTGCAGTGGCGAGAATTACAACATCCATCACCGTTATGGAGCATTTAGCGGAAGCTTGCATTGCGGTGCAATCCGAAGTCCAGAGCTCATCTAATTCCGTATTGCATCACTAATTAATGTCTTACTAACTGAGTCATACTGTATAATACATCATCAGACTTGCATAACATAGACTGAATATAAGTAGAGCTTGACAAGTAAACAGGAGATTGCATTCCCATGATTCAGGTTATAATTACATAAGATGTATAAATTACATTTCCCAAAATAGTACTTCCTTCTGGATCAGCCAAAGGACTTTCGAGGAAACCTGGACGAAGACACACAGCTTGCTTGAGTTGCAACACACAAATATAAAGGCATCGTTTGAAAGAGTAAGATAGTGGTCCAACATAATTTCTTCTTCCAAAGGAGCCGTGTCAATCACAAAATCTTCACTATCAAATGGTAAGGCAGGGATCAAATCTGTAGTTAACTATTCATTCGGTTGCTAAAACTGGCCTCGCGTTCATCTAATCCACACAAATATCACTTCCTTCTGGATCAACCTTGCTAACGGAACTGCAATAGTTGAAAATCCTCTAGAGAAATCCATTGGTAGCTCGCAATTCTCGAGAAGTTCAAGACAGCCGGCACTTCTGCAAACTTTTTGGATCAATCCTCGCCTCGGTCTTTGCAAAATCAACCAGAATCTGACTTTAAAACTGTTCTGCCTTAGAAAAATGGCTTGAATTAACCAAAGTGACACGCATGTTCGCCTTAACGTACCACATGACAATCCTCAAACAATTGCAAAGGGTCTTTAAATGTTGCTTAACTTCTTCATGGAGCAACAAGATTGCGTATCTTCTGCTAATAGCACCAACAAATACATCAGGGAGTCGAAAATCTGTCGAAGTCCTTCGAAAATCGAGTGCCCACCCATTGAAACTCAATTTCTAACAATAAAAAGAGCACGAAACACAAAAAAAGTGGGTACGAAGACATTAAATTCGCCCCCACTCAGAAAATTTGGTCCTCAAAATTCACTAACACAAAGAAGAGAAGAGAGGACAGGAAATGTTTCCCCCACTAGAGCAAAGGAGTACAATCGGTACTAACTACCCGAACCCACGAGAACGATGTCTATAAAAGACTCACGACTTCTCACCACATGTCTTAAGCTTCTAGAGTGTTTTATATTCCTAGAAACTCGTCCCGCTCAGATACCAGTTTGTCGCGACCCCAAAATGGGGGTAGGACTAAGGGGCCATGATAAGGGGGATTACTGTAGCATAATCTTACTTTTTCCCCAAGATCTGCAGTGGCGAGAATTACAACATCCATCACCGTTATGGAGCATTTAGCGGAAGCTTGCATTGCGGTGCAATCCGAAGTCCAGAGCTCATCTAATTCCGTATTGCGTCACTAATTAATGTCTTACTAACTGAGTCATACTGTATAATACATCATCAGACTTGCATAACATAGACTGAATATAAGTAGAGCTTGACAAGTAAACAGGAGATTGCATTCCCATGATTCAGGTTATAATTACATAAGATGTATAAATTACATTTCCCAAAATAGTACTTCCTTCTGGATCAGCCAAAGGACTTTCGAGGAAACCTGGACGAAGACACACAGCTTGCTTGAGTTGCAACACACAAATATAAAGGCATCGTTTGAAAGAGTAAGATAGTGGTCCAACATAATTTCTTCTTCCAAAGGAGCCGTGTCAATCACAAAATCTTCACTATCAAATGGTAAGGCAGGGATCAAATCTGTAGTTAACTATTCATTCGGTTGCTAAAACCGGCCTCGCGTTCATCTAATCCACACAAATATCACTTCCTTCTGGATCAACCTTGCTAACGGAACTGAAATAGTTGAAAATCCTCTAGAGAAATCCATTGGTAGCTCGCAATTCTCGAGAAGTTCAAGACAGCGGGCACTTCTGCAAACTTTCTGGATCAATCCTCGCCTCGGTCTTTGCAAAATCAACCAGAATCTGACTTCGAAACTGTTATGCCTTAGAAAAATGGCTTGAATTAACCAAAGTGACACGCATGTTCGCCTTAACGTACCACATGACAATCCTCAAACAATTGCAAAGGGTCTTTAAATGTTGCTTAACTTCTTCATGGAGCAACAAGATTGCGTATCTTCTGCTAATAGCACCAACAAATACATCAGGGAGTCGAAAATCTGTCGAAGTCCTTCGAAAATCGAGTGCCCACCCATTAAAACTCAATTTCTAACAATAAAAAGAGCACGAAACACAAAAAAAGTGGGTACGAAGACATTAAATTCGCCCCCACTCAGAAAATTTGGTCCTCAAAATTCACTAACACAAAGAAGAGAAGAGAGGACAGGAAATGTTTCCCCCACTAGAGCAAAGGAGTACAATCGGTACTAACTACCCGAACCCACGAGAACGATGTCTATAAAAGACTCACGACTTCTCACCACATGTCTTAAGCTTCTAGAGTGTTTTATATTCCTAGAAACTCGTCCCGCTCAGATACCAGTTTGTCGCGACCCCAAAATGGGGGTAGGACTAAGGGGCCATGATAAGGGGGATTACTGTAGCATAATCTTACTTTTTCCCCAAGATCTGCAGTGGCGAGAATTACAACATCCATCACCGTTATGGAGCATTTAGCGGAAGCTTGCATTGCGGTGCAATCCGAAGTCCAGAGCTCATCTAATTCCGTATTGCGTCACTAATTAATGTCTTACTAACTGAGTCATACTGTATAATACATCATCAGACTTGCATAACATAGACTGAATATAAGTAGAGCTTGACAAGTAAACAGGAGATTGCATTCCCATGATTCAGGTTATAATTACATAAGATGTATAAATTACATTTCCCAAAATAGTACTTCCTTCTGGATCAGCCAAAGGACTTTCGAGGAAACCTGGACGAAGACACACAGCTTGCTTGAGTTGCAACACACAAATATAAAGGCATCGTTTGAAAGAGTAAGATAGTGGTCCAACATAATTTCTTCTTCCAAAGGAGCCGTGTCAATCACAAAATCTTCACTATCAAATGGTAAGGCAGGGATCAAATCTGTAGTTAACTATTCATTCGGTTGCTAAAACCGGCCTCGCGTTCATCTAATCCACACAAATATCACTTCCTTCTGGATCAACCTTGCTAACGGAACTGAAATAGTTGAAAATCCTCTAGAGAAATCCATTGGTAGCTCGCAATTCTCGAGAAGTTCAAGACAGCTGGCACTTCTGCAAACTTTCTGGATCAATCCTCGCCTCGGTCTTTGCAAAATCAACCAGAATCTGACTTCGAAACTGTTATGCCTTAGAAAAATGGCTTGAATTAACCAAAGTGACACGCATGTTCGCCTTAACGTACCACATGACAATCCTCAAACAATTGCAAAGGGTCTTTAAATGTTGCTTAACTTCTTCATGGAGCAACAAGATTGCGTATCTTCTGCTAATAGCACCAACAAATACATCAGGGAGTCGAAAATCTGTCGAAGTCCTTCGAAAATCGAGTGCCCACCCATTAAAACTCAATTTCTAACAATAAAAAGAGCACGAAACACAAAAAAAGTGGGTACGAAGACATTAAATTCGCCCCCACTCAGAAAATTTGGTCCTCAAAATTCACTAACACAAAGAAGAGAAGAGAGGACAGGAAATGTTTCCCCCACTAGAGCAAAGGAGTACAATCGGTACTAACTACCCGAACCCACGAGAACGATGTCTATAAAAGACTCACGACTTCTCACCACATGTCTTAAGCTTCTAGAGTGTTTTATATTCCTAGAAACTCGTCCCGCTCAGATACCAGTTTGTCGCGACCCCAAAATGGGGGTAGGACTAAGGGGCCATGATAAGGGGGATTACTGTAGCATAATCTTACTTTTTCCCCAAGATCTGCAGTGGCGAGAATTACAACATCCATCACCGTTATGGAGCATTTAGCGGAAGCTTGCATTGCGGTGCAATCCGAAGTCCAGAGCTCATCTAATTCCGTATTGCATCACTAATTAATGTCTTACTAACTGAGTCATACTGTATAATACATCATCAGACTTGCATAACATAGACTGAATATAAGTAGAGCTTGACAAGTAAACAGGAGATTGCATTCCCATGATTCAGGTTATAATTACATAAGATGTATAAATTACATTTCCCATAATAGTACTTCCTTCTGGATCAGCCAAAGGACTTTCGAGGAAACCTGGACGAAGACACACAGCTTGCTTGAGTTGCAACACACAAATATAAAGGCATCGTTTGAAAGAGTAAGATAGTGGTCCAACATAATTTCTTCTTCCAAAGGAGCCGTGTCAATCACAAAATCTTCACTATCAAATGGTAAGGCAGGGATCAAATCTGTAGTTAACTATTCATTCGGTTGCTAAAACCGGCCTCGCGTTCATCTAATCCACACAAATATCACTTCCTTCTGGATCAACCTTGCTAACGGAACTGAAATAGTTGAAAATCCTCTAGAGAAATCCATTGGTAGCTCGCAATTCTCGAGAAGTTCAAGACAGCTGGCACTTCTGCAAACTTTCTGGATCAATCCTCGCCTCGGTCTTTGCAAAATCAACCAGAATCTGACTTCGAAACTGTTATGCCTTAGAAAAATGGCTTGAATTAACCAAAGTGACACGCATGTTCGCCTTAACGTACCACATGACAATCCTCAAACAATTGCAAAGGGTCTTTAAATGTTGCTTAACTTCTTCATGGAGCAACAAGATTGCGTATCTTCTGCTAATAGCACCAACAAATACATCAGGGAGTCGAAAATCTGTCGAAGTCCTTCGAAAATCGAGTGCCCACCCATTAAAACTCAATTTCTAACAATAAAAAGAGCACGAAACACAAAAAAAGTGGGTACGAAGACATTAAATTCGCCCCCACTCAGAAAATTTGGTCCTCAAAATTCACTAACACAAAGAAGAGAAGAGAGGACAGGAAATGTTTCCCCCACTAGAGCAAAGGAGTACAATCGGTACTAACTACCCGAACCCACGAGAACGATGTCTATAAAAGACTCACGACTTCTCACCACATGTCTTAAGCTTCTAGAGTGTTTTATATTCCTAGAAACTCGTCCCGCTCAGATACCAGTTTGTCGCGACCCCAAAATGGGGGTAGGACTAAGGGGCCATGATAAGGGGGATTACTGTAGCATAATCTTACTTTTTCCCCAAGATCTGCAAGTGGCGAGAATTACAACATCCATCACCGTTATGGAGCATTTAGCGGAAGCTTGCATTGCGGTGCAATCCGAAGTCCAGAGCTCATCTAATTCCGTATTGCATCACTAATTAATGTCTTACTAACTGAGTCATACTGTATAATACATCATCAGACTTGCATAACATAGACTGAATATAAGTAGAGCTTGACAAGTAAACAGGAGATTGCATTCCCATGATTCAGGTTATAATTACATAAGATGTATAAATTACATTTCCCAAAATAGTACTTCCTTCTGGATCAGCCAAAGGACTTTCGAGGAAACCTGGACGAAGACACACAGCTTGCTTGAGTTGCAACACACAAATATAAAGGCATCGTTTGAAAGAGTAAGATAGTGGTCCAACATAATTTCTTCTTCCAAAGGAGCCGTGTCAATCACAAAATCTTCACTATCAAATGGTAAGGCAGGGATCAAATCTGTAGTTAACTATTCATTCGGTTGCTAAAATCGGCCTCGCGTTCATCTAATCCACACAAATATCACTTCCTTCTGGATCAACCTTGCTAACGGAACTGAAATAGTTGAAAATCCTCTAGAGAAATCCATTGGTAGCTCGCAATTCTCGAGAAGTTCAAGACAGCTGGCACTTCTGCAAACTTTCTGGATCAATCCTCGCCTCGGTCTTTGCAAAATCAACCAGAATCTGACTTCGAAACTGTTATGCCTTAGAAAAATGGCTTGAATTAACCAAAGTGACACGCATGTTCGCCTTAACGTACCACATGACAATCCTCAAACAATTGCAAAGGGTCTTTAAATGTTGCTTAACTTCTTCATGGAGCAACAAGATTGCGTATCTTCTGCTAATAGCACCAACAAATACATCAGGGAGTCGAAAATCTGTCGAAGTCCTTCGAAAATCGAGTGCCCACCCATTAAAACTCAATTTCTAACAATAAAAAGAGCACGAAACACAAAAAAAGTGGGTACGAAGACATTAAATTCGCCCCCACTCAGAAAATTTGGTCCTCAAAATTCACTAACACAAAGAAGAGAAGAGAGGACAGGAAATGTTTCCCCCACTAGAGCAAAGGAGTACAATCGGTACTAACTACCCGAACCCACGAGAACGATGTCTATAAAAGACTCACGACTTCTCACCACATGTCTTAAGCTTCTAGAGTGTTTTATATTCCTAGAAACTCGTCCCGCTCAGATACCAGTTTGTCGCGACCCCAAAATGGGGGTAGGACTAAGGGGCCATGATAAGGGGGATTACTGTAGCATAATCTTACTTTTTCCCCAAGATCTGCAGTGGCGAGAATTACAACATCCATCACCGTTATGGAGCATTTAGCGGAAGCTTGCATTGCGGTGCAATCCGAAGTCCAGAGCTCATCTAATTCCGTATTGCATCACTAATTAATGTCTTACTAACTGAGTCATACTGTATAATACATCATCAGACTTGCATAACATAGACTGAATATAAGTAGAGCTTGACAAGTAAACAGGAGATTGCATTCCCATGATTCAGGTTATAATTACATAAGATGTATAAATTACATTTCCCAAAATAGTACTTCCTTCTGGATCAGCCAAAGGACTTTCGAGGAAACCTGGACGAAGACACACAGCTTGCTTGAGTTGCAACACACAAATATAAAGGCATCGTTTGAAAGAGTAAGATAGTGGTCCAACATAATTTCTTCTTCCAAAGGAGCCGTGTCAATCACAAAATCTTCACTATCAAATGGTAAGGCAGGGATCAAATCTGTAGTTAACTATTCATTCGGTTGCTAAAACCGGCCTCGCGTTCATCTAATCCACACAAATATCACTTCCTTCTGGATCAACCTTGCTAACGGAACTGAAATAGTTGAAAATCCTCTAGAGAAATCCATTGGTAGCTCGCAATTCTCGAGAAGTTCAAGACAGCTGGCACTTCTGCAAACTTTCTGGATCAATCCTCGCCTCGGTCTTTGCAAAATCAACCAGAATCTGACTTCGAAACTGTTATGCCTTAGAAAAAATGGCTTGAATTAACCAAAGTGACACGCATGTTCGCCTTAACGTACCACATGACAATCCTCAAACAATTGCAAAGGGTCTTTAAATGTTGCTTAACTTCTTCATGGAGCAACAAGATTGCGTATCTTCTGCTAATAGCACCAACAAATACATCAGGGAGTCGAAAATCTGTCGAAGTCCTTCGAAAATCGAGTGCCCACCCATTAAAACTCAATTTCTAACAATAAAAAGAGCACGAAACACAAAAAAAGTGGGTACGAAGACATTAAATTCGCCCCCACTCAGAAAATTTGGTCCTCAAAATTCACTAACACAAAGAAGAGAAGAGAGGACAGGAAATGTTTCCCCCACTAGAGCAAAGGAGTACAATCGGTACTAACTACCCGAACCCACGAGAACGATGTCTATAAAAGACTCACGACTTCTCACCACATGTCTTAAGCTTCTAGAGTGTTTTATATTCCTAGAAACTCGTCCCGCTCAGATACCAGTTTGTCGCGACCCCAAAATGGGGGTAGGACTAAGGGGCCATGATAAGGGGGATTACTGTAGCATAATCTTACTTTTTCCCCAAGATCTGCAGTGGCGAGAATTACAACATCCATCACCGTTATGGAGCATTTAGCGGAAGCTTGCATTGCGGTGCAATCCGAAGTCCAGAGCTCATCTAATTCCGTATTGCATCACTAATTAATGTCTTACTAACTGAGTCATACTGTATAATACATCATCAGACTTGCATAACATAGACTGAATATAAGTAGAGCTTGACAAGTAAACAGGAGATTGCATTCCCATGATTCAGGTTATAATTACATAAGATGTATAAATTACATTTCCCAAAATAGTACTTCCTTCTGGATCAGCCAAAGGACTTTCGAGGAAACCTGGACGAAGACACACAGCTTGCTTGAGTTGCAACACACAAATATAAAGGCATCGTTTGAAAGAGTAAGATAGTGGTCCAACATAATTTCTTCTTCCAAAGGAGCCGTGTCAATCACAAAATCTTCACTATCAAATGGTAAGGCAGGGATCAAATCTGTAGTTAACTATTCATTCGGTTGCTAAAACCGGCCTCGCGTTCATCTAATCCACACAAATATCACTTCCTTCTGGATCAACCTTGCTAACGGAACTGAAATAGTTGAAAATCCTCTAGAGAAATCCATTGGTAGCTCGCAATTCTCGAGAAGTTCAAGACAGCTGGCACTTCTGCAAACTTTCTGGATCAATCCTCGCCTCGGTCTTTGCAAAATCAACCAGAATCTGACTTCGAAACTGTTATGCCTTAGAAAAATGGCTTGAATTAACCAAAGTGACACGCATGTTCGCCTTAACGTACCACATGACAATCCTCAAACAATTGCAAAGGGTCTTTAAATGTTGCTTAACTTCTTCATGGAGCAACAAGATTGCGTATCTTCTGCTAATAGCACCAACAAATACATCAGGGAGTCGAAAATCTGTCGAAGTCCTTCGAAAATCGAGTGCCCACCCATTAAAACTCAATTTCTAACAATAAAAAGAGCACGAAACACAAAAAAAGTGGGTACGAAGACATTAAATTCGCCCCCACTCAGAAAATTTGGTCCTCAAAATTCATTAACACAAAGAAGAGAAGATAGGACAGGAAATGTTTCCCCCACTAGAGCAAAGGAGTACAATCGGTACTAACTACCCGAACCCACGAGAACGATGTCTATAAAAGACTCACGACTTCTCACCACATGTCTTAAGCTTCTAGAGTGTTTTATATTCCTAGAAACTCGTCCCGCTCAGATACCAGTTTGTCGCGACCCCAAAATGGGGGTAGGACTAAGGGGCCATGATAAGGGGGATTACTGTAGCATAATCTTACTTTTTCCCCAAGATCTGCAGTGGCGAGAATTACAACATCCATCACCGTTATGGAGCATTTAGCGGAAGCTTGCATTGCGGTGCAATCCGAAGTCCAGAGCTCATCTAATTCCATATTGCATCACTAATTAATGTCTTACTAACTGAGTCATACTGTATAATACATCATCAGACTTGCATAACATAGACTGAATATAAGTAGAGCTTGACAAGTAAACAGGAGATTGCATTCCCATGATTCAGGTTATAATTACATAAGATGTATAAATTACATTTCCCAAAATAGTACTTCCTTCTGGATCAGCCAAAGGACTTTCGAGGAAGCCTGGACGAAGACACACAGCTTGCTTGAGTTGCAACACACAAATATAAAGGCATCGTTTGAAAGAGTAAGATAGTGGTCCAACATAATTTCTCAAGCCGTCAGAATTCAGGGAGCTTGGGGGCAATATCTCCATATGTGCTTCGGAGAAGATATCGGCAGAGTCAAAACGAGCCAATGTAGTTGGAGTTGACCGAGATGCATGTGGCAGTGTGATTCGGAATGCACACGGGTTGGCATGTGCACATGAGATTACACACTACATCAAGGCAGGGCAGCCTACTCCATTAAGTTGCGTTGATCCTCATTGGTGCAAACTTGATATGTTGGCAAATCCAAATCCGAAGAGCTCTAGCATGGATTTGGATTGTACCAGAGATAGAGTTAATAATCCAGTAGTTCAAAGCGGTTGATTCAAGAAGAAAGTTGCAATTTCTAAAAAAGCTGGGGGGATTAGCATTGCCAGAGAGTACCTCATAGATGGAGCCAGAATTGAAGACAAAGACTCACGGTTGTCCACCTTTGAATACTGACAAATCCACTAGACGTGATCCATCTACCTTTGAGTTGGTATAAAGCAGTTAGGATAGTTACTCTCGAGTAGCGGCTAGAATTGGGGGAATTAGCATTGTCAGAGAATACCTCATTGATGGAGCCAGAAATGAAGACAAAAACTCGTGGTTGTCCACCTTTGAATACTGACAAATCCACTAGACGTGATCCATCTGCCTTTGAGCTGGTATAAAGTAGTTAAGACAGTTACTCTCAAGTAGCGGCTAGAACTGTTGTTTGTAGTGGAACCACCTTGTTGCAGAAACCAAAAAGGATAGAAAAATAGATGGTCATTCGCACAAGATTAGTGAGGCTAACTACTTATATTGATTCATTGCCTGAAGGGTTAAGACCTTACATTCGACACATGAAGGATGTTGCCGCTGATGGAAATTATGGATTTAGAGGCATTGCTGGATTAATGGGGTTTGGTGAGGATGTATGGCGACAGGTCCGAAAAGAACTAATGAGTGAGTTGCTAGCTCACATAGATCACTACAAGCAGTTATATGGGACTCAATCGAGGGTTGATGAGCTCATCCATATCCTATCATACCTAGAGGATTGCCCCTTTATGATCGGTGGATGACAATGCTGGATATGGGACATCTTATCTCATCACACTATAGCATTATCCTATACCATCTGTCCGCTGAACAATGTCTCAAATTTTTGCCTCTCAGATCAGTGCCTTTTCCTATCTTGGCTCGGCGGGAGATTGCAATTAGATTTGTGAATCAGAATCACTATGTCTAGGTACTGCCAATACAGCCACTGAAAATACTTTATTAATCATTGATTGTGTGACTATAAAAAATGACAAAACTACTTATTTCCTATTGGTTTTATTAGCTCCGGGTCGCCCATGTCTGCCCATAGCAAACAATTGGCGACGATACCATCACTCTTACGCACAAGGATTGGAGGCTACTTACAATCTTAAATAAAGCATTTTACATAAATTATTATTCCTGATGCGGCCACATGCAAGACATTTGAACTAGATTGAATGATACCTTTGTGAAAATAAAATGAAATTCCATCGTAGGGTCAAGTCAAAGGTATGGCAACGAGCAACGTCAATCCTGTCTGTGGCAGGAGCGACTATAAGCCTGCGTATCCCTGCGGAGTTTGGATATCTAGATCTCATCTAGGCTAAGTCCATCCAACAAGCCCACGGCCTACTCCACAGAAGTGTATAGACTACCTGGGTCTTGGATGCTCCTGTCGTAACCCCTCTAAATGAATGGTTACAATATACTTTGAGCATTCGCATTATCCTAAAAAATATCTCACAGAGCTTGGTTAGCGTGACATTACGATTAAAATAAGGCATTATGTGAACAAAGTGAACATGAACTATACCAGCTGAGGGTTTATGGATGAGATACCCAGAGAGTCCTGAACACATGGGTCATTAGTGAAACGGTGCTATCGGTTCTGAACAATAGGGTATGACACCCGTGTGTACCAATCCATATACCCGGGTGTAGGCACCTTATTTTGGCACCCTATGAGGGGTAATTCGGTCTACCCTATTTAACGATGTCCTGATTGGGTCCCGAGCCAAAGATCCCCTATCATTTCTGGACCTCTGATCGCCTTGGGAATTGGCTCATTGGCTCATTGCAACCTGCTCGTCGAGGGCTTTCCATCCATATATAGAACATCGAAATCCGACGGGCGGATCAAAATATGCGAAACCTGGGTCCCAGTGATGATTGACCGGATCAGACCCCATTGCAGCCCACCTCCTAGGCCTGAATCAATCTTCTCAAATCTGACCCTAATCCAAGCCCAATTTGGCCCGATCAAGCTAGCCCGAGACCTAAACCTCAAGCTGAACCAAACCCACCAAGCCTGGCCCATCGAGCCCAAATCCAACCTCAACCCATCTAAACTCTATGCCAAACCAAACCAATCCCCAACCTGACTCCAGCCTAACCCGAACCCAATTTTGCCCAGGTTGCATTGCCCGTCGCCCGGATAAGGGAGAAAGAGCCCAGGGATCTGGGGAAGTAGAGTCCCAGATCCCCTCATCTCTATCTCCCCATTAAATCCTCTCCCCGTCTTTATCATCCTCTAAATGCGCAGATCTTCATCCCTCTCTCCCTCTGATCATCTTGATCTGACGCCAACCCTCTGGATCCCTCACACCCTGCGCAGATCTCCACCATCCTCCCCGCTCTCCAGCCATCCCTGCCACCACTCTCCATCTCCACGCCGGCCCTTTTCCACCCTCCCTTCAATCATCCTCCATCTCTCTGTCCCTCTCCTCCACGCAGCGCCGTCCCCTCCACCAGCGTCGTCTCCACGTAGCACCCATTCCATCTTCGTCCCAGTACAAAGGACCCACACAGCACCCTGTGCATCATCCGCCCCTCGTAGCACCGCCGGACTCTGGAACAGGTACTCCCCTTCTCCTCCATCTCCCCCGGCACTCACCCCTGCATCATCACACACACCACCTGCCCTTAGCATACACCCTATCTCCCTTCTTCTTTCTTTCTTTTTCTTTTCCTTTGCTCCTCTTCACTCCCTTTCGTTTTCTTTCTCTCCTTCATCTTCCCCATCTTCCATTCCCTGCCACAGCCCCTGCACACTGTACCACCTCTTCTTCCTACTTCTTTCTCTTTCTTTTCCTTTATTTCTTTTTTCTTTCTTCTCTTCTTCTTCATCCCCATCTTCTTCTCCCACCACACCTGCGCATCACCCTGCATCATTGCTCGTCTCACTTGTGCATCACCATAGCACGCCCTCTCTCTGCACTTCCTTCCTTTCTTTCTTTCTCTTCTTGCTTCTCTTCTTTCTTTCTCTTCTTCTACACTCTTCCTTGCACACTCAGCCCCACCTTCTGCTTCCCTTCTTTTCTTTTCTTTTCTCTCTTCTTCCTCCTCCTCTTTCTCTTCCTCCCCACCCGCACTCACCCTATCTCCCTGCACCCATCTCCACTGCGCACTCCACCCTTGCACTTCCTCTCTCCCTACTGTAAGTGCAAAAAATATAACTCACAAGATTAGGGGGTGCCTGGTAGGACTTGTCCAAAGAACTGATGAAGATTAGCTGCCTTAGAGCCTGAAAGGGGAGAAACAAACAATCAGAGGACCCTGGCCTGGGCGGCGCAAGGCTCTACGATGCCTAAGTTAGTGTGTGAACTAAACGGAGATCGAAGGAGAAGGGAGACAGAGTAACGGCTCAAGAGGGGATGTGTATGCATACCTTTGTCTTGGAACATCCTCATATTTATAGAGGATTTTACCTGATAGCTTGGAGTGGGCCCTTAGATTTGATAGGAATGATCTCATTAGCCCACAAAGTAATAAATGAGGATCCATCATAGCCCACAATGCATTTATTACTAGTCTGATCAGCCCACATCGCTTTAAATGCATGTCATGTTGGGCCTGATCCTGTCCAGTCAGTTGAGGTCCCATCGGATCCATCCTCGGGCTCTGCCATGATCTAGCTACAGCCGCTGGATGCCGCCTTGTCAGTGATCTGGTGAAGATTGCGGACAGCTGGGATGGCCCATCTGTCTCATTTGCGCATGCCCGTACTCAGCCACGTGTCTGATCACGCAGCAGAAGTAGCGAAGCGATCACAGTACTTCTCAACTGGCAACCTGACTCCCTTGGCCGGGGTCAGAGTGCGTAGCCGAGGTCAAAGTGCGTAGCCGAGGTCAGAGTGCGTAGCCGAGCCAAATCTGGTCCCGGCCAACGCTCTGACTCCATCGCCGAGGTCCGCTTGGATGATACGTGGGCGCGCTTAGCCGGTATCTTATCACCGAGGTTAACGTAATCTAGGTACCTTAAAAATCACCCCACACAATTGCCCCCTAGCTTCTGACTTCTTAGGGTCTCTAGCCTTTTGAGGTCGGAAGCTATAGAGAGTCTGATGGGAGATGTTTGATCATTATCCAATGGCATTCCGACTCTTCGAGGTAATCAATACTATGCCCTGCTTATTATGGGGAACGAGCCGGCAGTGACACATGTCATTGTCTGACTGACTGCGCCGTCAAACTATGGGACAGGCGCGATTCGCGATGCGGCCCTTTCGAATTTCTATGTGGCGCCCAAGGAAGGCTTCCTTTCTCCTATAAATAGGGGAGTCTTCTTCTGCCTTGTCTTCTTTATCTTCTTCTTTATCTCCACTTCTGATTTTCACTCTCAAGACTTTTCCAGAGATTTTCAAGCGAGGACGATTGCGTAACGTCGAGGATATCGCGTGCCCAGATTGATCTTCTTCTCTGATTCGTTCATTTGTAACTCATCCTGAGTCTCCGTTCTTTACGATTTTCCTCTTTAGGGTTTCTTCTTACCTCCTCCTTCAGTCCCGGGTCGTAGAAATGGCTGGCCCTAAGTTCCAGTTAGAGACTCTTGAGGGTATAGCCAACTTTAGGGAGGCGTACGGTATACCGGAGGAGGTCCGCCTCAGGCCGGCGGGACCCTCCAACTACGCTCTGCGTTCCTCGTCTGGCGGCTGGATGTCGTTCCCCTTGATTTCTGTAATCGAGGGTGGGGTTAGGTTTCCCTAGCACCCTCTGGTTAGGGTTTGCCTCAGTACTTGGTCTCTCGCCCCTTTCCAGTTGATGCCCAATGGCTACAAAGTCATCATGGGCACGACCAAGCTCAACGAGGTTTTAGAAACCAACCTTGGTGTCCATGACATCGAGGATGCATATGATATATGTAAGGCCGGGGAAGGCACCTACTTGAAAGTCCAAGGGATCCTACCCTAGAGGGGGGGGTGAATAGGGTGATCTACACTTAATGACTAATTATGGCCAATTTTAATTTCTTTAAAATAAACTAGTCACATGTGATTATTAACATATAAAATGCGGAAGCTTAAACAAAACAATCCCCACAAATCAATCACCACTACACAAGGATTTATAGTGGTTCGGCCTCAATGCCTATATCCACTACCGGCTTGTGCATCCAACACCCCACCGGATTTCCACTATTATGCTTTTCAAAAGGCTAAGCAATAACCTCTACAATATGCTTTCCAAGGATAAGCAATAACCTTACAATGTTGTTTTTCAAGGCTTAACAACAACCTATACAAGATGCTTTTCAATGGCTAAGCAATAACCTTATAATCAAATAAATTCTCTAAAGAAAGTGTTTTCACAAAACACTCTAAGAGATTACAATTTAATTAAATAGGCGAATATGAAATTGTAAATTGATGGACCGCGCCCCAATGCTCGGTTCCTACCGAGGTCGGCGGACGTGGGAGTTCGTTTGGTTCCGACCCTTTCGTAACCAGGGGGCAGGGGCATGCATCAACATTTCTTTTTTTGTGTGTGGGTGTGCCAGATTTTCTATTTTTACTTGGAATTGCAAGTGGTGATCCGGAGATCAACCTTCGCAAGTAAAAAGGAAATCAACTTCTTTCAAGTTTTCCATTGCACATATATTTAAGAAAAGAGACACTTTTCTTGGTTTTCCGTGAAAGGCGATTTTTTTGGCATTTATAGCCGATTTTGGCGTTTATAGCCGATTTTTGGCGTTTATAGCCGATTTTGGCGTTAATAGCCGATTTACAATCCTTATCAATAATGAAAGACAAGAGTTGTGATTTTTGTCTCTTTTAAAAAAATACAAACTACAATGAAAAGCAAGAAAAGGAGGATCTAACTTCTCAAGAGATTGTGAGGGACCCGTTTAGATTGACGGTCGCAAGCCATATGTGGGCTTCGCCATCATCCATGCAGATGAGAACAGAGGATGCTATTGATTCGCTTGGCTTGGCTATAACCTCAGGTTTTTAGAGGACAAAGACCAAAAGGAGGTCCTATATCCAATAAAAAGCCGAGTAGACGGGCTGAAAAGCCACATCTAAGTCCATTGGAGGCAGGAGGAGAAGGCAAGGACCTTGGGGGGGGGGGGGGTACCCCCCAAGGGACTTTTGTCACCTTGTAGCGGTGGCCGGTGTAGAACTTCCGCAGAGTTTTCTCTCTTTTCTTTCTCTGAATTTCTGTGCTTCTGTCTGTGATTTTCGTTGTCTGTCCTTTTCTTCTTGGAGAGCTCTCCTATTTATAGGCTTTTTAGGTGGCCATTTAGGAGGGTTTATGAGCTTTGATTGTCATAAAGCTACATAAAGGGAGGAGTTACAGAATTGAATTCTTTATTTTGTAACTCCTTTTTCTTGGCTTCTGATTGGCCGGAGGAGATTGAGGGCATTTAATCGCCTTTAATCGCCATGATGGGAGGAGTTTCATGGGTTAAATGCCATGAATCTCTTGACTTGTAACTCCCAAATGCTTGCTTCTGATTGGGCCGTCCAAAGAAATGGATTAATGACTGTAATAAAGCTAGTCAATTAATCGCATTAAGTGGTCGCCGAGCAGCTGAAGAGTCGCGGGCCGTGCCACATCTTTTGGGATTCTTCTGTCGATGATCATCGATGGATCTTCATGTAGATCGACATCAGATGACCATGTAATTTCAGGTGTTTGTTGCCAACAGCGGGTCGGTGCCATCTGTCCTGTCGATTTCTCGATCGGTCGGGTAGAAAGCACATTTTTTTGGTTGACCGGGTGGCGATCAATATTGTTTTCGATACTCTTGATGATTGACCCGTGTTTTGGACGGATGTCAGAGGACTTGGTGTCTCAAAAGCATGAATTTTGGAAAGTACCAGAGGCTGGGCTCTTCGAATCGCGAAAAAAACGGCGAAAACCGGGGTTTTCGGGGCCTTCCCGGCGACCCCGGGCTCCAAGGTCGCCGGCGACCCTGGCCCAGGGTCGCAGGGGCCTGCGACCTTGGCCAGGGTCGCAGGGTCTGCGACCCTGGGGGGGTTTTCCCCCCTTTGTGTCCCGTTTTGTGTCCGGTTTTGCTGTTTTTCGATTCTTTTTTCTTCTGTATTTTTCCTTGACATTTTGACCATTTATTGGCCTGATTTCTTTGTAGGAAACCTGATGAGAGTCCTTGCATTTTATTTTGCAAAGTTTCCAATTTCCTGAGAAAGCCGAAGACTTTGTCGCGCAGAGCTGCCGATTTTCCGTCAGAAGCTGAAACTGGGTCAAACGATGTCGGAATGACCTGAAATTTGGTGTGAAGCCTCCTGAGCAATAAATAAGACCAACCATAGGCTTTTGTTTGAGTTTTGAAGCCGTTTGGGGTCCTATCACCAGTAGACTTGCTTTTTGTCGCGATGAAGATGTCGCGGTTTGATGTGCGGTCAACCGATGTCCGATTGACTTGAAATTTGACAGGGAACCTATTGGAGTCATTTTAAGATGATCCATAGGCTCTGTCTTGGAAACCATGGTCCCTGGAGAGCTTTGTCGCCGAGAGGCCTGATTTGGCTTCCGAGCGTCAAACTATGGTCAAATGTTGTGGAAATGACCTGAAATTTGACGTGTAGCCCTTTATAAGCATTTTGAAGCCGTCCATGTGCTCTATCTGATGAGTAATGGCCTCGGTGGTTCTCGCCGCCGAGAGGCTTGATTTAGCTGTTCGAGAGGTTGATGTAGGGTCAAACGTTGTCGGTTTGACTCGGAACTTGACGTGGAGCCTTTTGGAAGTATTTTGAGACCATCCATCGGCCCTGATCGAAGATTTGGTGTCTCCGATGCTTTTGCCGCCGAGAGCTCCTTTTCAGCTGTCGGAGAAGCGAAGTTAGGCCAAATGATTTTGAAATGGCCCGAAACTTCTTGTGTACTCCTTTTTTGGCTGTCTGGAAGAATCTTGCAGTTTTTGTTTGATTCTGACAAGAGTTGATTTTTGGAAGCAGCATTGCCTATTTATGGCAGGTTGCGACTTCATGTAGCTCTTTTGGATCTTGAAGAGGCAAAGTGACATTTTTGGTGTCAACAAATGCCCCCTCGAGGTACAACGACGAGTTGCTTAACTTTTGTAGTCGATGTGCCTTGAAGAGATTTTTGAAGGAGAGCCTGTGACTTGACCAAGAGTCTTTGAGCAGTCTTTCTTTTTGGTATTTGTAGCCTTTTGAGCTTCCAGGGGAATTTTATGGTAGTGAAAGGGATCACGTACCATCTCGAGGCAAAGTTTTGAAGATGACATCAGGGATGTGGATTTGGGTTTTGACCTTGTGACCTAACAGGCTATATGTGGCAGGTTAGGGGGTCGGGTTTGGTTTTGATCGTGTGACCCAACAAGCTGTATGTGGAATGTTGGGGGATCAATTTTGGTTTTGATCTTGTGACCTAACAGGCTGTATGTGGCAAGTTAGGGGATCAGGTTTTGGTTTTTGGTTTTGGTCTTGTGACCTAACAGGCTGTATGTGGCAAGTTAGGGGACCAGGATTTGGTTTGATTTTTGTGGAATGTCAATTTCAAGATTTTGGCTCAATTTGGTAGATGAGGCTGGATGGTTTGATTTTTGGAAGCTCATGGGGCTTGGAATTTTCTTTTGTATGGTCCAATCAACTCAAAAGAGGCATGGAACCATTTTTGTATGCTCTTGGTAAGAGGGATTTCTCTTTGACTAAAAGCCCAAATTTTTTTTTTTTTTTTTGTGCCTAGGTGGTCAAACCTGGCTCATATGGGCTAACCCATGGGACCTTAAGCTTTTGAAATGGCTTAGATCTCATATGGTGTCATTTTTGTAAAGAATATCCAAAAATATCTTATTTGGATAGAGAATATCTAAGAATATCTTTACTTGGAGAGAATCTCTCATGATCCCTTTATTTTGGGATAGGATATCTCAAGATATCTTTCTTTTGGGAAAGAATCCGTCATCGATTTCTTTTTGGGAGAAAATCCTTCAAGATATCTTTCTTTTGGGAAAGAATCTTTCTAATCTCTTTCTTTTGGTAAGGTTACTAATTAGTAACACTTACCTCTTTCTTCTTTCCTTCTTTGGTTTGCTCTCCTCTATAAAAGCAAGGAGAAGGTTAGATCTCTTGCTCTTATTAATTTCTTTTGCAATAATCTCAAGAGGGCTTCAAGACCAAGAGCACTTCTTCTTCAAGATCTTCAAGACTTTTCTTCTTCTTCTCCATTAATGGCTTCAAGTAAGTTCCCTTTTTCAAGAAAACTCCATTGTAGGAAAAAAATAAAAAGTTCTTCTTTCTTTTTCTTTTCTTTTTTTTTTCACGTGTTTTCCCTTTTTTTTCACACTTTTTTTTTTCTTCTTTCTTTTTTTTTTCATGTTTTTGTTTTTTTTTTTTTTTGTTTGTGGGCCGTACGGACAGATCCGTACGGATCTGGCCGTACGGCCACGTGGCCTGTGGGCCATCTCCCTTTTTTTTTTTCCTTTTTTTTTTTGTTTTCTTTCCCTCCTTTTTTTTTTGAGAAAGTTTCTTTTCTTTTCTTTTTTGTTTTCTTTCCCCTTTTTTTTTTTGAGAAAGTTTCTTTTCTTCTTCTTTTTTTTTTTTTTTTTTTTTGCTCATCATGATAATGCCCCTCTTTTTTGGCAAACCTAGATGTTCATGCATGCATTCAATTGTAAATTAAATTTGTAGCATGATGTTATAGCATACCTGAAAGTTTTCGCAAATTTGGGAATTTGGAGCTCGCAGTGATGTTGAGCCCTTCCTGATTTTGCGGAGACTTTGAGGTTTCGAAAGTTTGGAGTTTCGGAGCTCGCAGCGATGTTGAGCCCATCTTCAAGCTTTCTATTTCTTTCGGGATAGTTCCTTTTCTTCGGAATTGCCCCGTCATCATGTCAAAATTTCGCCAGATTTTTTTTTAGCGAGATTCTGTCATTTTGATGTTTGATCTTTTTCTTTTCCATGCTTTTCAGGTGGTTCCTCCAGAGCGAACAAGGGTAAAGAGCCTGCTACAAGCGTACCTCGTCGATCTTCTAGATCTTCTAATCCGGCCGTTCAGCAGGCTTTTGAGAAGGTCCAGTATGTTGAGAGAAATCTGGAAGAGTGCGACTCCCTCAACAGAGATGAGATGAGGCAGCGACTGATCGCTCTCAAGGGAGAGGAATTCTATAAGATCATGGTAAGCAGTCGTCCATGGGTGATGGAAGATCAGAGCGTTTTGCCCAAGCCTACCTTCTTCTTTGGTGATGCAGTCCCTGATGACATGACATACCAGAGGAGATGTTTTCAGTTTTCTTTCACAGCAAATGGTGAGAAGAAGACTGTTGCTACCCGGTCGACGTTTGATCGCACCGTCTCGATTCTGAGCCTTGCCCCCACGTGCCCTAAGAGGGAAGATCCTCCAAGCTGGGTGAGAAGGACAAATGTAATCAAGACCGGGGTTTTTGTTGGCGGTTCTCCTGGATATACGGAGAGGTCGCCTGTTGATATGGACCTGTTGATGCCATCCAGCGGCTACCAGGGCTCTGATTATCCGTCGGTCGATTTGAGACCGGTGGGCCTTGGTATTTTCAGTGGTGATGGCAGCAATTGGATCAAGCCTTTTCGACTTCGAGGCCGTTTCAATGCCAACTCCGAGTGGAAGTCGTGGACTGATCGCGTCCTGCTGATTGGTGGCGCCGTTTTGAAGGAAGCCGGGATTTTTGATGCGGTCCGCGCCTTTAGGGAGACCGTAATCTTTTCCGATGAGGCCTTCATGGCTATGCTGGAGTCATTCTTCCCACAAACCAATACCTTCGTTGTGACGAATGGCGAGATTGGTTTTTCTTTGAAGGAGCTGAGCGCCATTACTGGATTGCCCATCCTCGGCAAACTCTATGAGGAGTTTATGCCGATTGACAGCGTCCTCGAGGGGCAGTCTGAGGAGTTCAGGCTTCTATACTTTCAGCTCGTCGCCTTCTATGATTTTTTGAAGGAGAAGGGGGGTTTGAAAGTTAGATCCAGCAGTTGGAAGAGTTTTAGCTCTTCATTCCCCAACTTTTCTGATAGCAGGGAGTCTTCTGATAGCGTGACCCAAGAGGCCGGAGCTCAGGATCCAAGTTCAAAGAAGATCTTGGCCATGCAAGAAGAGTTGAGAGATTTATGTGCAAGTACAAATGCCATATGTCCTGACATTGCACTGCGGAGAGATCTCGTTGTTTACCTCACTTATTGGCTTGGTGAGGCTGTTTTTGCTGGAGGAGATGGAACGCACATCAGGCCGCATTGTATTTTTCCGGCTTGTCAGATGGCGTTTGGAGAGCAGCTTGCTTTGGTGCCAGCTCTTTACTCCTACCTGTGTACCGAACTGCAGGCTGCTGCTTTTTTGGTTCGGCTTGGGCTTCCCATGAATAGGGTATTTTCAGCCCATATCTTTGATTTGTGGTATGTATACCACTGTCCTGGCTTCCATCGGCTGGGTGGTGCACAGGATGATGATCCTCTGATGATTCGACTGGCTAAGGGCAAAGCCGTGTCCGAATCACTTTTGTTTGCCCGCATGAGGATCCGACGGTTCAGGGACGTCGAGATGGGGCAGTCTTCAGTGAAGCTTTCTCCGGAGTTGCGGAAGAAGGCTTTTGATTTTGGTGCCTCCCGAGACTCTACCAGGGCGGGGTCGGGAAGGCATTATTCCTTGACAAATGCAGAGAGAGAGTGGCTTTTCAGCATACGTGTAGGCACGATGGTGTACCGTAGACATCTTTTCGTCGACATCCAGCCGTATGTACCCTCTCGATTTGCTTTGCAGCTGGGCTTTTCTCAAGGCGTTGTTGGAGCGCCTTCAAGCATGGTGAAGCGCTTTGGAGGCTTACAGGACGGGAGAAATGCATGGGCTTTCTATAGTGCTGAAGACACTACAGCCATGATTTCTTATCCTGTGTTGCTGACTTCCCGGTCTGCCGGCTTTGCGAAGTGGTTCGCGGAGAGCTTTTCGGCATATCGGGGGCTTTCCAAGAAGGAGCTTGATGTGAAGCTGGTATCTGGAAAGGGCCTTGGAAAGTCGGATGGCGTCCGGCGAGAGGAAGTTTGGGCCTTCCTTTCTGGAGAGAAGCACAAGATAGGCTTTCTCGGTGACCAGGGCGTCATTGGTTCTGAAGTTGTTCGTGAAATACCTGATGAGGCTTTAGAGCAGCTAGAACAGGAGGAAGCCGAACTTGGCGCTTGGATGCAAGCGGCATAGAGGCAAGCTTCCGTGGAGTCTACTGGCAAGAGTAGACCATCCAGTGAGGAGTCAAGTGGGAAACCTGACTCTGACAGTGGGGCAGGTTCCTCTAAGAAGCGAGCCCGCCGGGGTAAGAGGGGGAGGAGTCATCATCGCAGCAAGGGGCAGCATGAGGACTCTCCTGACTTGGAAGTTCCTCTTACTATCAATGAGGATGTGCCAGTGGATGCTGACGAGCCTCCAGAAAAGAGAAGTCGAGAGAAGAGACCGTCGGTGAAGGTATGATTCTTCCTTTTTCTCTTTCCATTTCTTTTCATGGGATTTTTTCCATGTTCTGATTTGCTTCTTGTTTCTGCTTTTCTTTTTTTTTTTTTAGCAGAGGAAGACTTGGTGATGCCTGAGGTCCCAACCGATGAGGTGGTGATGGATCCTGTTAAGGCACCTAAAGAAGAACCGAGGGACTCTGGAGTAAATCCAGAATCTCCAATTGGTACGACTTCTTTTGCTCTTTTTTTTTTTTTTTTTTTTTGAGTTTGTGACTTGGTTTGCTAACATTTTTTTTTGTCAGCTGACTTGCCACAGGGTTCTGATGACTTTGAACCATCGATGGACGCAAATGTTGATGATGCTTCCGATGAGTTCATGGAGGAAGAAAGTGTTCCGCCAGTCATCGAAGAAGGTATTTTGTAGTTATAACCCTGATAATGGTTTTCAAACAGGATTATATTCATACCTTTTTGTGTTTCTTTTGGCAGGTTTTGAAGTGACAGAGGAGGGTCCGTCGCTTCCAGAGCAAGGGATGCCAGAGGTTAATCCAGAGGTAGAGACTCCTGGGACCAGCTTTGACAATGTTGAGGAGATTCCTCGCGCTGAGATTCCTTCCCGAGCAGGAGCAGCTTCAACTGGAAAGAGTTCTTTTGTTACTCTTTCAACAGATGATGACTTGAGCGGCCGACCAACGGAGTTGGGCGAATCTTCAGCTGGGCCATCTCTTCTTTTTGCGAAGAAGGTGGTGGTGCGAGTTCTGAGCTCTTGGATTGAGACTCTCTTTTCTGGGCACTTGGAAGCCGGATTTAGCTTGATCCAGCATGTGCGTGAGATTCTCGGTGATGCTGAAGAGGCTGGTCTGGATGTCACAGATGCCAGGGCGATCGTTAATAGGATCATTGAGCTGGGTGACAAGTGGTTTGAGACCATGGGTTTTCCTGACGATCAGTTCTTCAAGGAGATGTTCTTGGACCCTGCGGATAAGGCTCAATCTAACCTGGATGAGGCTACAGAAAGCAAGAAGCAGGCAGTCCGAGAGAGGAACTTAGAAGAGATAACCATCATTGGGCTGACACATGACCTTAACATCCTTGATAGGGAGGTCGATGAGGCCAGGAAACGTCTTGAGCATCTGCAGGCACAAGTCGCTGCCAAGTGGACTGAAATAACAGAGGCTCGTGAAAGGGAGACTGCTCTGATTCACCGAGTTACGGATGCCAATCGAGTTCTCAAAAGGAAGTCTGATGAGAACAAACAATGGAAAACCGCTCGAGGGAAGCTTCCCAGTGCGAAAGAAGGGTTACAGCCCACCCCAGCATCTCATGGCAGGTTCTTGAAGAAGCGTGCCTTGGAATCCTTGACGGATGTTGACACCAAAAATGTCACTTTGCCTTTTCAAGATCCAAAGAGCTACATGAAGTCGCAACCTGCCATAAATAGGCAATGCTGCTTCCAAAAATCAAATCTTGTCAGAATCAAACAAAAACTGCAAGATTCATCCAGACAGCCAAAAGAGGAGTACACAAGAAGTTTCAAGCCATTTCAAGATCATTTGGCCTAACTTCGCTTCTCCGACAGCCAAATCAAGCCTCTCGGTGGTAAAGCTCTCCGGGACCATGATTTCCAAGACAGAACCTATGGATCATCTTAAAATGACTCCAATAGGTTCCCTGTCAAATTTCAAGTCAATCGGACATCGGTTGACCGCACATCAAACCGCGACATCTTCATCGCGACAAAAAGCAAGTCTGCAGGTGATAGGACCCCAAACGGCTTCGAAACTCAAACAAAAGCCTATGGTTGGTCTTATTTATTGCTCAAGAGGCTTCACACCAAATTTCAGGTCATTCCGACATCGTTTGACCCAGTTTCAGCTTTTGACAGAAAATCGGCAGCTCTGCGCGACAAAGTCTTCGGCTTTCTCAGGAAATTGGAAACTTTGCAAAATAAAATGCAAGGATTCTCATCAGGTTTCCTACAAAGAAATCAGGCCAATAAATGATCAAAATGTCAAAGAAAAGTACAGAAGAAAAAAAGAATCAGAAAAAAGCAAAAACGGACGCAAAACGGGACCAGAAAGGGGGAAAACCCCCCCAGGGTCGCAGACCCCTGCGACCCTGGGCGAGGGTCGCAGGCCCCTGCGACCCTTGGCCCAAGGTCGCAGGCCCCTGCGACCCTGGGCCAGGGTCGCCGGCGACCATGGACCCCGGGGTCGCCGGGAAAGCCCCGGAAACCCCGGTTTTCGCCGTTTTTTTCGCGATTCGAGAAGCCCAGCCTCTGGTACTTTCCAAAATTCATGCTTTTGAGACACCAAGTCCTCTGACATCCGTCCAAAACACGGGTAAATCATCAAGAGTATCGAAGACAGTATTGATCGCCACCCGGTCAACCAAAAAAAAGTGTGCTTTCCACCCGACCGATCGAGAAAATCGACAGGACAGATGGCACCGACCCGCTGTTGGCAACAAACACCTGAAATTACATGTCATCTGATGTCGATCTACATGAAGATCCATCGATAATCATCGACAGAAGAATTCCAAAAGACGTGGCACGGCCCGCGACTCTTCAGCTGCTCGGCGACCACTTAATGCGATTAATTGACTAGCTTTATTACAGTCATTAATCCATTTCTTTGGACGGCCCAATCAGAAGCAAGCATTTGGGAGTTACAAGTCAAGAGATTCATGGCATTTAACCCATGAAACTCCTCCCATCATGGCGATTAAAGGCGATTAAATGCCCTCAATCTCCTCCGGCCAATCAGAAGCCAAGAAAAAGGAGTTACAAAATAAACAATTCAATTTTGTAACTCCTCCCATTATGCGGCTTAATGACATTAAAAGCCCATAAACCTACCTAAAAGGCTACCTAAAAGCCTATAAATAGGAGGGCTCTCCAAGAAGAAAAATAATCAGAGAAAGATCAGAAAAACACACAACAAACATCAGACAGCAGTCAGAAATCCAGAGAAAAGAAAAAGAGAGAAAACTCTGCGGAAGTTCTACACCGGCCACCGCAACAAGGTGACAAAAGTCCCTTGGGGGGGTACCCCCCCCCAAGGTCCTTGCCTTCTCCTCCTGCCTCCAATGGCTTAGATGTGGCTTTTCAGCCCGTCTACTCGGTTTTTTATTGGACATAAGACCTTCCTTTGGTCTTTGTCTTCTAAAAACCTGAGGTTATAGCCAAGCCAAGCGAATCAATAGCATCCTCTGTTCTCATCTGCATGGATGATGGCGAAGCCCACATATGGCTTGCGACCGTGAATCTAAACGAGTCCCCCACAATCTCCTGAGAAGTTAGATCCTCCTTTTCTTGCTTTTCATTGTAGTTTGTATTTTTTCAAAAGAGACAAAAATCACAATTCTTGTCTTTCATTGTTGATAAGGATTGTAAATCGGCTATAAACGCCAAAATCGGCTATAAACGCCAAAAATCGGCTATAAACGCCAAAATCGGCTATAAATGCCAAAAAATCGCCTTTCACGGCAAATCAAGAAAAATGTCTCTTTTTTCTTAAATATATGTGCAATGGAAAACTTGAAAGAAGTTGATTTCCTTTTTACTTGCGAAGGTTGATCTCCGGATCACCACTTGCAATTCCAAGTAAAATAGAAAATCTGGCACACCCACAAAAAAAGAAATGTTGATGCACGCCCTTGCCCCCCGGTTACGAAAGGGTCGGACCCGACGGACTCTCACGTCCGCCGACCTCGGTAGGAACCCGAGCAGGAGCGCGGTCCATCAAGCTGGCAACACCCGGTGGGACTCGTTTATTTGAGAACACGATGCTAGAAATGAAATATTTGCATATCATATATTTTGCTCTATGCTTATATTTCTTTTCTCGATTCCTTGGCTACTTTATAATTGGTGGCCTATGTTGAATTCTGCAAAAAATGAGATGAGATTTTTTGTTTGGAAATTTCTAATTCTTTGAATTTATTTCCATTCTTTCTCTTTTCAAAAAAAAAAAAATTTTAAAAAAAAAAAACAAAAAAATCAGATTTGTCATTTTTGGATTCAAAATTGAGAAACCTTGATCCGTTCCTATCGTTCATCGCGCTTGCAGAAATGTTGAGCCTGTTCGACTAAGGTTTTGGACCATGGTTTCTCTTCGATGAGTTCATTAAAAAATCAAAAAAAAATATATATATATATATAAAAAAAAAATTTTTAGATTTCTCAATTTGGATTCAAAATTGAGAAACCTTGATCTGTTCCTATCGTTCATCGCGCTTGCAGAAATGTTGAGCCTGTTCGACTAAGGTTTTGGGCCATGGTTTCTCTTCGATGAGTTCATTAAAAAATCAAAATATATATATATATATAAAAAAATTTTAGATTTCTCAATTTGGATTCAAAATTGAGAAACCTTGATCTGTTCCTATCGTTCATCGCGCTTGCAGAAATGTTGAGCCTGTTCGACTAAGGTTTTGGGCCATGGTTTCTCTTCGATGAGTTCATTAAAAAATCAAAAAAAAAATATATATATATATAAAAAAAAAAAAATTTAGATTTCTCAATTTGGATTCAAAATTGAGAAACCTTGATCCGTTCCTATCGTTCATCGCGCTTGCAGAAATGTTGAGCCTGTTCGACTAAGGTTTTGGGCCATGGTTTCTCTTCGATGAATTCATAAAAATAAAATAAAAAAAAATATATAAAAAAAAAAAGACATAGACCACTAAGGTTAAACCAACTGTGTTCTTTGATCATGGTTGATTCAAAGAAAAGCCTTGTCCAGAGTGTGGAGACAGCTTGACTGTTCTAGGCAAGGGTCCTCCAAACGGGTTCATTAAGTAATCCTACCCTTACCTGGGGGCAATTCTATCAATCAAGATTTCATAAGACCGGGTTAGGAGGCCTATGTGTACTCTCTCGTCTTTTAAAAAAAAAAATATAAAAAAATATAAAAAATTTTAAAATAAAAAATAAAAAATAAAAAAAAATTTTCAAAAAAAAAATCTTAAAAAAAAAATTTAATAAAAATAAAAAAAAATAATAAAAAAAGGTTTTTTTTAAAAAAAAAAAAAAATCTTCAAAAAAAAAAAAAAAAAAAAAAACTTCCGTCATTTTGGGTTTAGATCGGAGAAATCTTGGTCTTCTTCTTTCTGAGCACTGGCGCTCGCGGAAATCGCTGAGCCCGTGTTCAGATTGGAGTGCCTTTTGCTCTCTTTGATGAACCCGATATTGGCCTTTCAAAAAAAAACTCGTCATTTTTAGATTCAGATCCGAGAAATCATGGTTCATTTCTTTCTGAGCACTGGCGCTCGCGGAAATCGCTGAGCCCGTGTTCAGATTGGAATACCATCTGCTCTCTTTGATGAATCCAATCTTGACCTTTCAAAACAGAGAATCTCATCTCATAGATGCGGTCTCAAAACATTTGTGTCTAGCGGTACTAGTACGCCCTTTCAGGGTCTACTGTATTGCGACCGGCACATCTGTAACTCCAACTTTATATTCTTCTTACCTCGAGCAAGCTCTGCTTCTCGATAAGTCGAATTTAAGTTCACAATTGCTTCTAGCAGTCACTGGGATGCCCATTCCGGGCTTACCACACCTGCGATCAGAACAATTGTACCTTCTATGGCATTTTGCCTTCCTCATATTGTTTGGGTCATCTACCTCGAGCAATTTGAAAAGACGAAACCATAGAACTTCCCATTTATGATCATTATATTCTTGTGATTACTAATGGATGTGGTCTTGTTTCAGAAATTTTCGAAAAAAACTAACAATGGCAGCTTCACTAACCATTACTTTCGACGAAAGCAAGCACCAACTCATGCTTCAACAGAAGCAAACCACGCGCACCTACAAGCGCCCCATCAGCTGCCGAAGTGTCAACTCCCTCGGCAACTCTGTGAACTCCGGGTCAACCTCGACTCCCCGGACTATCGTCTTCGGGACGCTGGGACCATTCCCACTTCCTGAGGAACAAGCTGCTCCCTCCAAGAAGCAGAAACTCGCCTCTCAACGTGTCACTACCGTGACACCAAAGGCGAGTACAAGAAGGCCTGAAGCCCGTGGCAGCCCCACGAAGCCTCAACCTGCAAACAACCAGGTCTACCCCAAGACTTGGTCCCCAAGACCTTCACCAAAACAAAGAAGGTCCCAAACATCCACTAAGCCAGCATTCCTGGCCCCACTCAAGGAGAACCAGTTCTATCCTCTTGCTTACATGAAAGAGGAGAGACCCATCTCCAACCCGACTTCAAAGTCAACCCAGCATGAGCCGGCTTGTTCCTACAAGCCCAAAATCAAGTCATGCATCACAAGGCCTCCACAAGCACCTGCTAAGGCCTACAAATCTGCAGTTCGACCCTTCATTTCTACAGGGGCCGAACTTCACAAATTCAAAGCTTCGCTGCAACAGGCGAAGGATAGGGTTCGCATCCTGTCCTTGCCCAGCTACAAAGAAGACAGACTCGGCTGCTGCGCCCGAGGGAGCACATCCTTCATTGTCAAAGCCCAGTCAGAGCTGACCGAAGCTCAAATTGCTCGTCGTATACGCCGCCGCGCGTCGTACCGACAAAAGAGACTACAGAAGCAAAGGAACCAGCCTCCCACACTTCAAGTCTCTCCCAAATGGGTCGAAAAAGAAAGACCCAACCAAGTTGCTGCCGTCCATATGGTTGGAAAAACCAGAAGGCGCCAAAAATCAGCAACAAAAATCCATGTCCGACGTCCAATGACCCGCAGCGTCTCAAGGACAAGAAGACATTCAGAAGAATCCCCTGCTCCTTCAAGCAAAGGACAGCAGAGTGATCCTTCCTCAAGCTCCTCTTCAAAAAGAATGAGCCCCAGCTCAGTCACCAGGACAGTTTCTTCGTTCGAATCACGAAGGATGAATGTCTTGGCTACAAATTCTGAGCCACCACCCCACAATCCACCTCCAGAAGATGCGATCACCCGCATCCAGCAGTTGGAACAGGGCCAGCAGAGGATTGAAACTCTGATGGAAAACCTTCTCCTCGCCTTCCAAAATCAGGCGAACAATGAACCTCCTCCGAATCATCAAGACGACGAGGTAAATAGAGAAGAAAATGAGTCACGCGCCCTTACCAAAAAGGACGTAGACGGTATCCTCGCCAAAGCAAAAGAAGAGGATATACTCAAGGAGCATGGGATCAAGCCACCATATCCTTTATGGATGGACTCGGTCCCGTTCCCCACCAAATTCAAGCATCCTACTCTCCAAACATATACGGGGAAAGGATCAGCCAGACAGCACGTCATCCACTTCAAGATCTTGACGGGAGCTATCGCGGATCAAGATGCACTCAAGATCCGCCTCTTTGCAAGTACCCTAAAAGGTACGGCCTTCGATTGGTACTCCACTCTGCCGGAGGACTCAATCCAAAACTGGGCCATGCTAGAGACACGCTTCCTGACTCACTTCAAAGGTGAGGATCATCCCGCTACTATGGCTCAGCTGTGCAGCCTAAAACAGGGGGAGAATGAATCAACATATGACTTCATTCACAAGTGGAAAGCAATGGCATACAAATGCTCTGATGTATTGCCACAAGCGTCGCTAGTCGACATCTGCCGAAACAACATGAGAGCCAGAATCCGCTCCATGATCATCGGCAACAAATCAAAAAACCTGGGAGAACTCCTAGAAGCTTCCATGGAAGCTGAAACGGTGATTAAAGACCTCAACAGTCAGAAATCATCAAGAAAAGAGCCAACCGCCATTGCAACCTCTAAACCAAAGAAGAAAGAGGTCCTCAATGTGCAGACCAAGCCAGCTCCTCAACAATCACCGGAAGAAAACAAACCATCCGGTAAATCTGAAGAGAGCATGCAAACTCCCTTCATCATCTCCCTCAAATCTTCAAAGCCTTTGGTCATCACAACTAAAGTGAAGAAGGCAAAACAAAAGCCTGGGGGCAAATTTGTTGTCTCTTTCGTGTCTATCATGCAAGACACGGACTCGGATTCAGAGCCAGAAGACGACACATCGTCAAGCCAAGCTGACACTCAGCAAGTTCAGACTGCTCTTACTCCAATGGAGACAACTTCTGACATAGAAGATCCTACGTCAGCTTCCTTCGTTGTTCCAGCAACTTCAACAAAGGAAAAACCGATCTTCTTCCATAGATCGGATGCTTCTTCATCAAACTCCATGCTTGAACCTTTCCAAAATAAAGGTACGCCTCAACTATCCTTATACAGTTCTGTGGCACAAGCTATTATGAAGAAAATGGGCTATGACGCTCAAAACCCAGTCGGTTTGGGAGAAGGACGCGGTATTCTCACACCATTGGGGCCCGTCTTGACCAAAAGCCAGCTGGAAGATTGGAGACTCTACGGCTATATAGAAAAGTCTTCACACGGGTTAGGGTATGATCCTGACACTCCCTTGAGACAGTTGACACAAAGGCTTAAAGTCAATATGCTGACCAAGCCTCAACATCTCAAGTCCATGAAGACATCGATCTCCCTGGATATCTCTTTGATGAGTCACCTGACAAAGATCCAGGAAGCTCATCCAATTGGTACGATTTCTCCGAAAATGAAGAGGAGTTGTCCGATGGAACAGACGTGTGGACTTCTGACTCAGAAGAACCCTCATCTCCAAAAGAAGTAGCCTACTTTGACTCAGTTTCAACAGGCGATGGGATCATCTCATAGCAAGCCTTGGGAAAATTACCGATCAAGAAGACCCGTGGAAAGGAACAAAACCTTGGTCTGGAAATGCCCTTGAAACCCCAGAAGGTTTCGTTGAGCTGGAAGCCTCCGAAAATATTATGGAGGAACCACCTTCGAACCTTCCAACAGAAGATCCTGTTCAAAAGATAGACTTGGGAACACCAGATAACCCACGTCCTGTATTCATAAGCAAGAATATAAAGGATGATGAGTTACCCGAGTATATCGCTTTTCTTCGTGAGTTCGTTGATTGCTTTGCATGGTCTTATGCTGAAATGCCAGGCTTAGACCCCAAAATAGCAGTTCACAAACTCAATCTTCAAGAAGACATCAAGCCTGTCAAGCAAGGCCAAAGAAGATTCCGTCCAGATGTGATGGATAAAATTGAACAAGAAGTTCAAAAACTCAAAAGCGTCGGCTTCATCCGTGAGGAACAACATCCTGAATGGTTGGCCAACATTGTCCCCGTGACAAAGAAAAATGGGCAGATCAGGGTCTGTATTGACTATAGAGACCTGAATGGCGCATGTCCAAAAGATGAATTTCCGCTCCCCATACCAGAGGTAATGATTGATAATACCTGTGGATTCGAGCGAATGACATTCATGGATGGCTTCTCTGGCTACAATCAGATAAAGATGCATCCTGAGGATGAAAAACATACATCCTTTCGAACCCCATTTGGCGTGTATTGCTACACTGTCATGCCATTCGGTTTGAAGAATGCTGGTGCCACATATCAGAGGGCTATGATGAAAATATTCCAAGATATGCAGCACAAGACGGTTGAATGTTACGTTGATGACCTCGCCGTCAAAAGCAAAAGAAAAGAAGATCATCTCGAAAACCTTCGAGAAGTCTTCCTCCGGCTTCGCAAACACAAACTGCGAATGAATCCATTGAAATGCTTCTTCGGCGTCTCGTCGGGTAAGTTCCTCGGATTCTTAGTTCGGAAAGCTGGAATAGAGCTTGACCCCATAAAGTCAAAGCCATTCTAGAAATGCCCTCTCCAAGAACCTTGAGAGAACTCAAAGGGCTTCAAGGGAGATTAGCCTACATCAGACGGTTTATCTCCAATCTTTCGGGGAAATGTCGTCCATTCTCCCGGTTGATGAAAAAAGGTGTAAACTTTGTCTGGGATGCTGACTGTGAAGCTGCTTTCCAAGACATCAAGTCATACCTGACAAAACCTCCAGTGTTAGCTGCTCCTACCACTGGAAAACCATTCATCTTGTACACAAGAGCCCTTGATCACTCTATGGGAGCTCTGCTTGCGCAAGAAAATGATCAAAGAAAAGAAGCTGCTCTATATTACCTCAGCCGCATGCTAGTAGGTGCAGAGCATCGCTACTCTCCAGTCGAAAAAGAATGTCTTGCAGTGATGTTCGCCGTACAAAAGCTGCGTCACTACTTGCTTTCCAACACAGTCTACCTGGTCTCGAGGGTCAACCTCTTGAAGGTCCTTGTCACAAAGGCAGGTTCTCTCAATGCTCGACTGGCAAAATGGTCCATCCTTCTGTCACAGTTTGATATTAGGTATGTACCACAAAAAGCAATCAAAGGGCAAGCTCTAGCGGACTTCCTCGCAGAGCATCCATTGCCTAAAGATTCTCCACTCAGAGATGATCTTCCAGACGAACCAGTCTACAATGTGGAGACTTTCTCACAAAGTGCCTCCTGGGACATGTACTTTGACGGTGCAACCAGGACAAATGAAAAAAGACAGCTGATCTCGGGAGTTGGCATCCTCTTTGTTAGCCCCGACAAATACATGATTCCACACGCTTTCTCGCTACTGGAACCATGCACAAACAATGCAGCTGAATATCAAGCTCTGATCTTAGGATTGGAACTCGCCATCGAATCCGGTATCACTATACTGGAAGTCTTTGGAGACTCTCAACTGATCGTCAACCAGATGAATCAGAAATTTGAAGTCAGGAAGCCAGATTTGCTGCCCTACTACAACAAGGCACAATCACTTCTGCAAAAGTTTGACATCTGTCACATCACCCACATTCGTAGAGGTGAAAACATACGTGCAGATGCCCTAGCCGGACTTGCCGCATCCATGGCAATCCAGGAAGGGGAAAACATGCAAGTCACGGTGTGCGAAAGAAGAATCCTTCCTCCTCTTAACACACACCAAGCAGTTGCTGAATGCCACCAAGTGGTCGGAAGTCGGATTTCAATCCTTCAAACTTCAATTGGCGACTGGAGGGATCCGTTCATTGATTACATTATGTTCGGAATCCTACCTGAAGATCCAAAAGAACGGGTAAGCATCCAAAGGCGAACCCCAAGCTTCCATTTGGATATTCCATCAAAAATCCTTTACAGGAAATCCTTCAACGGAGTACTTCTACACTGCTTGTCACAACAAGAGGCTGAAGAAACACTCAAAGAAGTTCATGCTAGTCTTTGTGGAGCTCATCAGGCTGGACCTAAGCTCTATGATCAGATAAAAAGGTTAGGATATTACTGGCCTACCATGGTAGCTGACGCAATGCAATTTGCTAAGCGCTGCCAACAATGCCAAGTTCATGGAGATTACATTCACATGCCTCCAGAATGGCTACATCCTACAGCGATCTCATGGCCTTTCGAAGCCTGGGGTATGGACATCATAGGTCCTATTTCTCCCCCTTCAAGCAAAGGTCATCGCTTCATCTTCGCCGCTACAGATTACTTCTCCAAGTGGTCAGAAGCATTTGCGTTTAACGAAATGAAGACCTCATCAGTCCTTCAGTTCCTACGCACCAACATCATTTGTCGTTTCGGTATACCCAAAAGATTCGTCCATGATAACGGGCCACAGTTCCGGGATCATCGATTCTACAGGTTCTGCGACAAATACAAAATCAAAAGCTGTCCTTCGACTCCATACAATCCGGCAGCAAACGGGTTAGCAGAAGCTTTCAACAAGACACTCTGCAAAATCCTCAAAAAAATGGTCTCTAATCACAAAAGAGACTGGAGCGACAAAATGTCTGAAGCTTTGTGGGCCTATCGAACCACCGTTCGAGGACCAACACATAGCACACCATTCTCCTTGGTCTATGGATGCGAAGCTGTCGTGCCCTTGGAAGTACAAATTCCTTCCTTGAGGGTATCCTTGCAAAATGACATGACTCAAGAAAGCAATGTCAAATTGCGGCTCCATGAGCTGGACAATCTCGATGAGAGACGGCTCGAAGCTCAACAAAGCATTGAACTTTACCAAGCACGTATGGCAGGATCTTTCGATAAAAAGGTCAGGCAACGCGCCTACAAAAAGAATGACTTGGTTCTTGCGGTAAAAAGACCAATGGTCTTCGCTCACAAGTCCAAAGGCAAATTCGAGCCAAAATGGGAGGGACCCTACGTCATCGACAAAGTTTTCTCCAATGGCGCATACGCACTCCAAAACATGGAAGGTGACAGATGTATGCTGCCCATCAATGGCAAGTTCTTAAAGCGGTACTACCCTTGAAGACTTACCCAACTGGGTAAGAGCAAAATGCCTGTACGGCCAAAACCGGTTTCCAGGTACACGCTCGCCAAACCCACCCTTTTTTAGAATTTTCATATCAAATGTTGAAATTTCTAGAAATCTAAAAACAATGCTTACTTTCATCGTTTCATTGTTCAACAAAAATCCAAGTTTAGGAACCTTTCCCTAACTTGACCAAAATTTTCAACCCTTGAACCCAAAATTCATAGTTTGAAACAAAATCCGGATTCAGGGATTTCCATCCTAGTCCACCCTGCCTTTTACTGCCCAAATGGTTTTAGGTCAAAATTTATGACCCTCGTGTCTTTAAACAAAAAAAATGGTTTTTCAAAAACCGCGAGGAAGCGACGCTTAGTCGATACTCGCACAAATCGGAAGCAAGCGAACCACGTTCGACACTTCCAAAATCGCAGGGAAACGACATTTCGTCGATACTTGCAAAATCCAAAACTGTGGAGACGCAACATTTCAGTTGATATCCACAACCCAAATTTCAAAGGTTCGAAAAAACCTAAAAAACTGTGGAGATGCAACATTTCAGTTGATATCCACAACCCAAATTTCAAAGGTTCGAAAAAACCTAAAAAACTGTGGAGACGCAACATTTCAGTTGATATCCATGACCCAAAGGTTCGAGAAAACCACAAATTTCAAAAATCGTGGGGAAAACGACATCAAGTCAGTACCCGCAAAACCAAAATTTTTGAAAAGCAAGGATGCGACATTCCATCGATACTTGCACCCAAATCCGCGAGGATGCGACATTCCATCGATACTCGCAACCGAATGAGCAAGGATGCGACATTCCATCGATACTTGCAAGAACATTCAGCAGGGAGGCGACTTTTAGTCGATACTTGCATTTTTTGAAAACCAAACCGGCTATAAATGCCATCAAAACAGGCTATAAATGCCACAAACCGGCTATCAATGCCACAACAAAAAACTTGGATTTCAAAAACGGCTATCAATGCACCAAAACAAACAGCTATCATGCACCAAAAAGGCTATCAATGCCACCAAACAAAAAGGCTCGTGCCACCAAAAAAATGGCTATCAATGCCACCAAAACAAAACCGGCTATCAATGCCACCAAAATTGGCTATAGATGCCACAAACAAAAAAAAAACCGGCTATAGATGCCACAAAACAAACCGGCTATCAATGCCACCAAAGTTGGCTATAGATGCCACAAACAAAAAAAACTCGGCTATCAATGCCACAAGAAAAGCTGGCTCTCATGCCAAAATTGGCTTCCATGCCACAAACAAAAAACCTGGCTTTCATGCCAAAATAATCATTTGACAAAAGATTTTCACAAATGACAACCTTTTGATCAAATCCCATTTAGCATTACTTTTATCACAAAAAGATTCAAGTGAGCGTAGGGATAACAAAAAAAGAGCATCCCATTTAGCAATTACTTTTATCACAAAAAGATTCAAGTGAGCGTAGGGATAACAAAAAAAAAAAAAAAAGTGTTCACAAGCACTACAAAAAAAGAGTACCAAAAAAAATACATGTGGTACCAAAAAAAAAGAAAGTGTTCACAAGCACTGCAAAAAAATAAGTACCAAAAAATACAAGTGGTACCAAAAAAAAAAAAAAAGAGAGAAGGATGGTTTCTGTATACAGGAGCTCAATCAAAGATGGTCTCCAGCCAAGAGTTCAACTCCCCAAGCAAACTCTTAGCCTCAGCTGTCAAGGATTCCAAGGCACGCTTCTTCAGGAACTTGCCATGAGATGCTGGAGTGGGCTGTACCCCTTCTCTCACACCAGGAAGCTTACCTCGAGCAGCTTGCCATTGTTTATCCTCATCAGACTTCCTTTTGAGAACCCGTTCGGCATCTGCAACCTGGTGAATCAGGACACTCTCCCTGTCGCGAGCTTCTATTATGGCAGTCCACTTGGCAGCGACTTGTGCCTGCAGAAGCTCAAGACGTTTCCTGGCCTCATCGACCTCCCTATCAAGGATGTTAAGGTCATGTGTCAGCTCGATGATGGTTACCTCTTCTCTATTCCTCTTTCGGACTGCCACCTTCCTGCTTTCTGTAGCCTCATCTAGGTCAGACTTAGCCTTATCAGCAGGGTCCAGGAACATCTCCTTAAAGAACTGGTCATCAGCCAAACTCACGGTCTCAAACCACTTGTCACCCAGTGCAATGATCCTATCAACGATCGCCCTGGCACCTGTGACATCCAGACCAGCCTCTCCAGCATCACTGAGAATCTCCTGCACATGCTGGATCATGCCAAATCCGACTTCCAAGTGCCCAGAAAGGAGAGTCTCAATCCAAGAGCGCACAACTCGCACCACCACCTTCTTCGCAAAAAGAAGAGATGGCCCAGCTGAGGATTCGCCCAACTCCGTTGGTCGGCTACTCATGTCATCATCTGTTGAAAGAGTAACAAAAGAACTCTTTCCAGCTGAAGCTGCTCCTGCTCGGGAAGGAATCTCAGCGCGAGGAATCTCCTCAATATTGTCAGAGCTGGTCCCAGGAATCTCTACCTCTGGATCAACCTCTGGCATCTCTTGCTCTGGAAGCAACGGATCCTCCTCTGCCACTTCAAAACCTGCAAAGGAAACACAAAAAGGTATGAATATGACCCTGTTTGAAAATCATTATCAGAGTTATAACTACAAAATACCTTCTTCTACGACTGGCGGAACACTCTCTTCCTCCATGAACTCATCAAAAGCATCATCAACATTTGCGTCCATCGATGGTTCAAAGTCATCAGAACCCTGTGGCAAGTCAGCTGACAAAAAAAAATGTGTTAGCAAGCCAAGTCACAAACAAAAAAAAAGAGCAAAAGAAGTCGTACCAATTGGAGATTCTGGATCTACTCCAGAGTCCCTCGGTTCTTCTTCAGGTGCCTCAACAGGATCCATCACCACCTCATCGGTTGGGACCTCAGGCATCACCAAGTCTTCCTCTGCTAAAAAAAAAAAAAAAAAAAAAAAGAAGAAAAGCAGAAACAAGAAGCAAATCATAACATGGAAAAATCCCATGAAAAGAAATGGAAAGAGAAAAGGAAGAATCATACCTTCACCGACGGTCTCTTCTTCTCGGCTTCTCTTCTCCGGAGGCTCGTCAGCATCCACTGGCACATCCTCATTAATAGTAAGAGGAACTTCCAAGTTAGGAGGGTCCTCATGTTGCCCCTTGCTACTATGATGACTCCTCCTCCTCTTACTTCTGCGGGCTCGCTTTTTAGAGGAACCTGCCCCGCCATCAGAGTCAGGTTTCCCACTTGACTCATCACTGGATGGTCTGCTCTTGCCAGTAGACTCCACGGAAGCTTGCCTTTGTGCCGCCTGCATCCAAGCACCAAGTTCGGCTTCCTCCTGTTCTAGCTGCTCCAAAGCCTCGTCAGGTATTTCTCGAACAGCTTCAGAACCGATGACGTCCTGGTCACCGAGAAAGCCTATCTTGTGCTTCTCTCCAGAAAGGAAGGCCCAAACTTCCTCTCGCCGGATGCCATCCGACTTTCCAAGGCCCTTTCCAGATACCAGCTTCACATCAAGCTCCTTCCTGGAAAGTCCCCGATATGCCGAGAAGCTCTCCGTGAACCACTTCGCAAAGCCGGCAGTCCGGGAAGTCAGCAACACAGGATAAGAAATCATGGCTGTAGTGTCTTCAGCACTATAGAAAGCCCATGCATTTCTCTCGTCCTGTAAGCCTCCAAAGCGTTTCACCATGCTTGAAGGCGCTCCAACAACGCCTTGAGAAAAGCCAAGCTGCAAAGCAAAGCGAGAAGGTACATACGGCTGGATGTCGACGAAAAGATGTCTGCGGTACACCATCGTGCCGACACGTATGCTGAAAAGCCACTCTCTCTCTGCATTTGTCAAGGAATAATGCCTTCCCGACCCCGCCCTGGTAGAGTCTCGGGAGGCACCAAAATCAAAAGCCTTCTTCCGCAACTCCGGAGAAAGCTTTACTGAAGATTGCCCCATCTCGACGTCCCTGAACCGTCGGATCCTCATGCGGGCAAACAAAAGTGATTCGGACACGGCTTTGCCCTTAGCCAGTCGAATCATCAGAGGATCATCATCCTGTGCAGCACCCAGCCGATGGAAGCCAGGACAGTGGTATACATACCACGAATAAAAGATATGGGCTGAAAATACCCTATTCATGGGAAGCCCAAGCCGAACTAGAAAAGCAGCAGCCTGCAGTTCGGTACACAGGTAGGAGTAAAGAGCAGGCACCAAAGCAAGCTACTCTCCAAACGCCATCTGACAAGCCGGGAAAATACAATGCGGCCTGATGTGCGTTCCATCTCCTCCAGCAAATACAGCCTCACCAAGCCAATAAGTGAGGTAAACAGCGAGATCTCTCCTCAGTGCAATGTCAGGACATATGGCGTTTGTACTTGCACAGAAATCTCTCAACTCTTCTTGCATGGCCAAGATCTTCTTTGAACTTGGATCCTGAGCTCCAGCTTCTTGGGTCATGCTATCAGAAGGCGCCCTACTATCAAAGAAGTTGGGGAATGAAGAGCAAAAACTCTTCCAACTGCTGGATCTAACTTTCGAACCCCCCTTCTCCTTCAAAAAATCATAGAAGGCGACGAGTTGAAAGTATAAAAGCCTGAACTCCTCAGACTGCCCCTCGAGGACGCTGTCAATCGGCATAAACTCCTCATAGAGTTTGCCGAGGATGGGCAATCCGGTAATAGCGCTCAGCTCCTTCAAAGAAAAACCAATCTCACCATTCGTCACAACGAAGGTATTGGTTTGAGGGAGGAACGACTCCAGCATAGCCATGAAGGCCTCGTCGGAAAAGATCACGGTCTCCCCAAAAGCGCGGACCGCATCAAAAATCCCGGCTTCCTTCAAAACGGCGCCACCAATCAGCAGGACGCGATCAGTCCACGACTTCCACTCGGAGTCAGCATTGAAACGACCTCGAAGTCGAAAAGGCTTGATCCAATTGCTGCCGTCACCGCTGAAAATACCAAGGCCCACCGGTCTCAAATCGACCGACGGATAATTAGAGCCCTGGTAGCCGCTGGATGGCATCAACAGGTCCATGTCAACAGGCGACCTCTCCGTATATCCAGGAGAACCGCCAACAAAAACCCCGGTCTTGATTACATTTGTCCTTCTCACCCCAGCTTGGAGGATCTTCCCTCTTGGGGCACGTGGGGGCAAGACTCAGAATCGAGACGGTGCGATCAAACATCGACCGGGTAGTAACAGTCTTCTTCTCACCATCTGCTGTGAAGGAAAACTGAAAAGATCTCCTCTGGTATGTAATGTCGTCAGGGACTGCATCACCAAAGAAGAAGGTAGGCTTGGGCAAAATGCTCTGATCTTCCATCACCCATGGACGACTGCTTACCATGATCTTATAGAATTCCTCTCCCTTGAGAATGATCAGTCGCTGCCTCATCTCATCTCTGTTGAGGGAGTCGCACTCTTCCAGGTTTCTTTCAACATACTGGACCTTCTCAAAAGCCTGCTGAACGGCCGGATTAGAAGATCTAGAAGATCGACGAGGTACGCTTGTAGCAGGCTCTTTACCCTTGTTCGCTCTGGAGGAACCACCTGAAAAGGATGGAAAAGAAAAAGATCAAACATCAAAATGACAGAATCTCGCTAAAAAAATCTGGCGAAATTTTGACATGATGACGGGGCAATTCCGAAGAAAAGGAACTATCCCGAAAGAAATAGAAAGCTTGAAGATGGGCTCAACATCGCTGCGAGCTCCGAAACTCCAAACTTTCGAAACCTAAAAGTCTCCGCAAAATCAGGAAGGGCTCAACATCACTGCGAGCTCCAAGTTCCCAAATTTGCAAACACTTTCAGGTATGCAATCACATCATGCTACAAATTTAATTTACAAATTAAAGGCATGCATGAACATCTAGATTTGCGAAAAAAAAAAAGGCATTATCATGATAAAAAAAAAAAGAAAAGAAACTTTCTCTAAAAAAAAAAAAAGAGGGGAAAGAAAACAAAAAAAAAGAAAGAAAAGAAACTCTCTCAAAAAAAGGGGGGGAGAAAAAAAAAAGAGAAAAAAAAGAAAAAAAACGGGCTGGCCCACAGGCCGTGGCCCACAGGCCACGTGGCCGTACGGCCAGATCCGTACGGATCTGTCCGTACGGCCCACACAATAAAAAAAAAAAACATAAAAAAAAAAAGAAAAGAAAGCAAAAAAAAAAAACACGTGTAAAAAAAAAAAAAGGGAGGCAAACACGTGAACAAAAAAAAAAAGAAAAGAAAAAGAAAGAAACAAAAAAAGAGAAAGAACTTTTTTTCCTACAATGAAGTTTTCTTGAAAAAAAAAAGGAGAACTTACTTGAAGCCATTGATGGAGAAGAAGAAGAAAATTCTTGAAGATCTTGAAGAAGAAAAGCTCTTGGTCTTGAAGCCCTCTTGAGATTATTGCAAAAGAAAGTAGTAAGAGCAAGAGATCCAACCTTCTCCTTGCTTTTATAGAGGAGAGCAAACCAAAGAAGGAAAGAAGAAAGAGGTAAGTGTTACTAATTAGTAACCTTACCAAAAGAAAGAGATTAGAAAGATCCTATCCCAAAATAAAGGGATATTGAGAGATTTTCTCCCAAAAATCAATCTATGACGGATTCTTTCCCAAAAGAAAGATATCTTGAGATATCCTATCCCAAAATAAAGGGATATTGAGAGATTTTCTCCCAAAAATCAATCTATGACGGATTCTTTCCCAAAAGAAAGATATCTTGAGATATTCTATCCCAAAATAAAGGGATCATGAGAGATTCTCTCCAAGTAAAGATATTCTTAGATATTCTCTATCCAAATGAGATATTTTGGATATTCTTTACAAAAATTACACCATATGAGATCTAAGCCATTTCAAAAGCTTAAGGTCCCATGGGTTAGCCCATATGAGCCAGGTTTGACCACCTAGGCACAAAAAAAAAAAGAAAATTTTTTGGGCTTTTAGTCAAAGAGAAATCCCTCTTACCAAGAGCATACAAAAATGGTTCCATGCCTCTTTTGAGTTGATTGGACCATACAAAAGAAAATTCCAAGCCCCATGAGCTTCCAAAAATCAAATCATCCAGCCTCATCTACCAAATTGAGCCAAAATCTTGAAATTGACATTCCACAAAATCAAACCAAATCGTGGTCCCCTAACTTGCCACATACAGCCTGTTAGGTCACAAGACCAAAACCAAAAACCAAAACCTGATCCCCTAACTTGCCACATACAGCCTGTTAGGTCACAAGATCAAAACCAAAATTGATCCCCCAACATTCCACATACAGCTTGTTGGGTCACACGATCAAAACCAAACCTGACCCCCTAACCTGCCATATATAGCCTGTTAGGTCACAAGGTCAAAACCCAAATCCACATCCCTGATGTCATCTTCAAAACTTTGCCTCGAGATGGTACGTGATCCCTTTCACCACCATAAAATTCCCCTGGAAGCTCAAAAGGCTACAAATACCAAAAAGAAAGATTGCTCAAAGACTCTTGGTCAAGTCACAGGCTCTCCTTCAAAAAAAATCTCTTCGAGGCACATCGACTACAAAAGTTAAGCAACTCGCCGCTGTACCTCGAGGGGGCATTTGTTGACACCAAAAATGTCACTTTGCCTTTTCAAGATCCAAAGAGCTACATGAAGTCGCAACCTGCCATAAATAGGCAATGCTGCTTCCAAAAATCAAATCTTGTCAGAATCAAACAAAAACTGCAAGATTCATCCAGACAGCCAAAAGAGGAGTACACAAGAAGTTTCAAGCCATTTCAAGATCATTTGGCCTAACTTCGCTTCTCCGACAGCCAAATCAAGCCTCTCGGTGGTAAAGCTCTCCGGGACCATGATTTCCAAGACAGAACCTATGGATCATCTTAAAATGACTCCAATAGGTTCCCTGTCAAATTTCAAGTCAATCGGACATCGGTTGACCGCACATCAAACCGCGACATCTTCATCGCGACAAAAAGCAAGTCTGCAGGTGATAGGACCCCAAACGGCTTCGAAACTCAAACAAAAGCCTATGGTTGGTCTTATTTATTGCTCAAGAGGCTTCACACCAAATTTCAGGTCATTCCGACATCGTTTGACCCAGTTTCAGCTTTTGACAGAAAATCGGCAGCTCTGCGCGACAAAGTCTTCGGCTTTCTCAGGAAATTGGAAACTTTGCAAAATAAAATGCAAGGATTCTCATCAGGTTTCCTACAAAGAAATCAGGCCAATAAATGATCAAAATGTCAAAGAAAAGTATAGAAGAAAAAAGAATCAGAAAAAAGCAAAAACGGACGAAAAACGGGACCAGAAAGGGGGAAAACCCCCCCAGGGTCGCAGACCCCTGCGACCCTGGCCCAAGGTCGCAGGCCCCTGCGACCCTGGGCCAGGGTCGCCGGCGACCATGGACCCCGGGGTCGCCGGGAAAGCCCCGGAAACCCCGGTTTTCGCCGTTTTTTCGCGATTCGAGAAGCCCAGCCTCTGGTACTTTCCAAAATTCATGCTTTTGAGACACCAAGTCCTCTGACATCCATCCAAAACACGGGTAAATCATCAAGAGTATCGAAGACAGTATTGATCGCCACCCGGTCAACCAAAAAAAGTGTGCTTTCCACCCGACCGATCGAGAAATCGACAGGACAGATGGCACCGACCGCTGTTGGCAACAAACACCTGAAATTACATGGTCATCTGATGTCGATCTACATGAAGATCCATCGATAATCATCGACAGAAGAATTCCAAAAGACGTGGCACGGCCCGCGACTCTTCAGCTGCTCGGCGACCACTTAATGCGATTAATTGACTAGCTTTATTACAGTCATTAATCCATTTCTTTGGACGGCCCAATCAGAAGCAAGCATTTGGGAGTTACAAGTCAAGAGATTCATGGCATTTAACCCATGAAACTCCTCCCATCATGGCGATTAAAGGCGATTAAATGCCCTCAATCTCCTCCGGCCAATCAAAAGCCAAGAAAAAGGAGTTACAAAATAAACAATTCAATTTTGTAACTCCTCCCATTATGCGGCTTAATGACATTAAAAGCCCATAAACCCACCTAAAAGGCTACCTAAAAGCCTATAAATAGGAGGGCTCTCCAAGAAGAAAAATAATCAGAGAAAGATCGGAAAAACACACAACAAACATCAGACAGCAGTCAGAAATCCAGAGAAAAGAAAAAGAGAGAAAACTCTGCGGAAGTTCTACACCGGCCACCGCAACAAGGTGACAAAAGTCCCTTGGGGGGGTACCCCCCCCAAGGTCCTTGCCTTCTCCTCCTGCCTCCAATGGCTTAGATGTGGCTTTTCAGCCCGTCTACTCGGTTTTTTATTGGACATAAGACCTTCCTTTGGTCTTTGTCTTCTAAAAACCTGAGGTTATAGCCAAGCCAAGCGAATCAATAGCATCCTCTGTTCTCATCTGCATGGATGATGGCGAAGCCCACATATGGCTTGCGACCGTCAATCTAAACGAGTCCCCCACAATCTCCTGAGAAGTTAGATCCTCCTTTTCTTGCTTTTCATTGTAGTTTGTATTTTTTCAAAAGAGACAAAAATCACAATTCTTGTCTTTCATTGTTGATAAGGATTGTAAATCGGCTATAAACGCCAAAATCGGCTATAAACGCCAAAAATCGGCTATAAACGCCAAAATCGGCTATAAATGCCAAAAAAATCGCCTTTCACGGCAAATCAAGAAAAATGTCTCTTTTTCTTAAATATATGTGCAATGGAAAACTTGAAAGAAGTTGATTTCCTTTTTACTTGCGAAGGTTGATCTCCGGATCACCACTTGCAATTCCAAGTAAAATAGAAAATCTGGCACACCCACAAAAAAAGAAATGTTGATGCACGCCCTTGCCCCCCGGTTACGAAAGGGTCGGACCCGACGGACTCTCACGTCCGCCGACCTCGGTAGGAACCCGAGCAGGAGCGCGGTCCATCAACGGATGAGGCCAAAAGCTTGCTTAAGGAGCTGAACTCTTGGCTGGAGACCATTTTTGATTGAGCTCCTGTATATATTTTTTTTTTATAACAGAAACTATCCCTTCTCTTTTTTTTGGTACCACTTGTATTTTTTTTTGGTACTTTTTTTTTTGTAGTGCTTGTGAACACTTTCTTTTTTTTTTTTTGTTATCCCTACGCTCACTTGAATCTTTTTGTGATAAAAGTAATTGCTAAATGGGATGCTCTTTTTTTTTTGTTATCCCTACGCTCACTTGAATCTTTTTGTGATAAAAGTAATTGCTAAATGGGATTTGATCAAAAGGTTGTCATTTTGTGAAAATCTTTTGTCAAGTGATTGTTTTTGCATGAAAGCCAGGTTTTTGTTTGTGGCATGGAAGCCAATTTTGGCATGAGAGCCAGCTTTTCTTGTGGCATTGATAGCCGGTTTTTTGTTTGTGGCATTGATAGCCGGTTTTGTTTTGGTGGCATTGATAGCCGTTTTTTTTTTTGAAATCCAAGTTTTTTTGTTTGTGGCATTGATAGCCGGTTTTGTTTTGGTGGCATTGATAGCCAGTTTGTGGCATTTATAGCCTGTTTTGATGTCATTTATAGCCGGTTTGGTTTTCAAAAAATGCAAGTATCGACTAAAAGTCGCCTCCCTGCTGAATGTTCTTGCAAGTATCGATGGAATGTCGCATCCTTGCTCATTCGGTTGCGAGTATCGATGGAATGTCGCATCCTCGCGGATTTGGGTGCAAGTATTGATGGAATGTCGCATCCTTGCTTTTCAAAAATTTTGGTTTTGTGGGTACTGACTTGATGTCGTTTCCCCACGATTTTTGAAATTTGTGGTTTTCTCGAACCTTTGGGTTATGGATATCAACTGAAATGTTGCGTCTCCACAGTTTTTTTTTTTTTTTTTTTTTTTAGGTTTTTTCGAACCTTTGAAATTTGGGTTGTGGATATCAACTGAAATGTTGCGTCTCCACAGTTTTTTAGGTTTTTTCGAACCTTTGAAATTTGGGTTGTGGATATCAACTGAAATGTTGCATCTCCACAGTTTTGGATTTTGCAAGTACCGACGAAATGTCGCTTCCCTGCGTTTTTGGAAGTGTCGAACGTGGTTCGCTTGCTTCCGATTTGTGCGAGTATCGACTAAGCGTCACTTCCTCGCGGTTTTTGAAAAACCATTTTTTTTTTGTTTAAAGACACGAGGGTCATAAGTTTTGACCTAAAACCATTTTGGCGGTAAAAGGCAGGGTGGACTAGGGTGGAAATCCCTGAATCCGGATTTTGTTTGAAACCATGAATTTTGGGTTCAAGGGTTGAAAATTTTGGTCAAGTTAGGGAAAGGTTCCTAAACTTGGATATTTTTTTTTTTTTGAACAATGAAACGATGAAAGTAAGCATTGTTTTAGATTTCTAGAAATTTCAACATTTGATATGAAAATTCTAAAAAAGGGGGTGGGTTTAGCGAGCGTGTACCTGGAAACCGGTTTTGGCCGTACAGGCATTGCTCTTACCCAGTTGGGTAAGTCTTCAAGGGTAGTACCGCTTTAAGAACTTGCCGTTGATGGGCAGCATACATCTGTCACCTTCCATGTTTAGGAGTGCGTATGCGCCATTAGAGAAAACCTTGTCGATGACGTAGGGTCCCTCCCATTTTGGCTCAAACTTGCCTTTGGACTTGTGAGCGAAGACCATTGGTCTTTTTACCGCAAGAACCAAGTCACTCTTTTTATAGGCGCGTTGCCTGACCTTTTTATCGAAAGATCCTGCCATACGTGCTTGGTAAAGTTCAATGCTTTGTTGAGCTTCGAGCCGTTTCTCATCGAGATTGTCCAGCTCATGGAGTCGTAATTTGACATTGCTTTCTTGAGTCATGTCATTTTGCAAGGATACCCTCAAGGAAGGAATTTGTACTTCCAAGGGCACGACAGCTTCGCATCCATAGACCAAGGAGAATGGTGTGCTATGGGTTGGTCCTCGAACGGTGGTTCGATAGGCCCACAAAGCTTCGGACATTTTGTCGCTCCAGTCTCTTTTGTGACTAGAGACCATTTTTTTGAGGATTTTGCAGAGTGTCTTGTTGAAAGCTTCTACTAACCCGTTTGCTGCCGGATTGTATGGAGTCGAAGGACAGCTTTGGATTTTGTATTTGTCACAGAACCTGTAGAATCGATGATCCCGGAACTGTGGTCCGTTATCATGGACGAATCTTTTGGGTATGCCGAAATGACAAATGATGTTGGTGCGTAGGAACTGAAGGACTGATGAGGTCTTCATTTCGTTAAACGCAAATGCTTCTGACCACTTGGAGGAGTAATCCGTAGCGGCGAAGATGAAGCGATGACCTTTGCTTGAAGGGGGAGAAATAGGACCTATGATGTCCATACCCCAGGCTTCGAAAGGCCATGAGATCGCTGTAGGATGCAGCCATTCTGGAGGCATGTGAATGTAATCTCCATGAACTTGGCATTGTTGGCAGCGCTTAGCAAATTGCATTGCGTCAGCTACCATGGTAGGCCAGTAATATCCTAACCTTTTTATCTGATCATAGAGCTTAGGTCCAGCCTGATGAGCTCCACAAAGACCAGCATGAACTTCTTTAAGTGTTTCTTCAGCCTCTTGTTGTGACAGGCAGCGTAGAAGTACTCCGTTGAAGGATTTCCTGTAAAGGATTTTTGAAGGAATATCCAAATGGAAGCTTGGGGTTCGCCTTTGGATGCTTACCCGTTCTTTTGGATCTTCAGGTAGGATTCCGAACATAATGTAATCAATGAACGGATCCCTCCAGTCGCCGATTGAAGTTTGAAGGATTGAAATCCGACTTCCGACCACTTGGTGGCATTCAGCAACTGCTTGGTGTGTGTTAAGAGGAGGAAGGATTCTCCTTTCGCACACCGTGATTTGCATGTTTTCCCCTTCCTGGGTTGCCATGGATGCGGCAAGTCCGGCTAGGGCATCTGCACGTATGTTTTCACCTCTACGAATGTGGGTGATGTGACAGATGTCAAACTTTTGCAGAAGTGATTGTGCCTTGTTGTAGTAGGGCAACAAATCTGGCTTCCTGACTTCAAATTTCTGATTCATCTGGTTGACGATCAGTTGAGAGTCTCCAAAGACTTCCAGCATGGTGATACCGGATTCGATGGCGAGTTCCAATCCTAAGATCAGAGCTTGATATTCAGCTGCATTGTTTGTGCATGGTTCCAGTAGCAAGAAAGCGTGTGGAATCATGTATTTGTCGGGGCTAACAAAGAGGATGCCAACTCCCGAGATCAGCTGTCTTTTTTCATTTGTCCTGGTTGCACCGTCAAAGTACATATCCCAGGAGGCACTTTGTGAGAAAGTCTCCACATTGTAGACTGGTTCGTCTGGGAGATCATCTCTAAGCGGAGAATCTTTAGGCAATGGATGCTCTGCGAGGAAGTCCGCTAGAGCTTGCCCTTTGATTGCTTTTTGTGGTACATACCTAATATCAAATTGTGACAGAAGGATGGACCATTTTGCCAGTCGAGCATTGAGAGAACCTGCCTTTGTGACAAGGACCTTCAGGAGGTTGACCCTCGAGACCAGGTATACTGTGTTGGGAAGCAAGTAGTGACGCAGCTTTTGTACGGCGAACATCACTGCAAGACATTCTTTTTCGACTGGAGAGTAGCGATGCTCTGCAGCTACTAGCATGCGGCTGAGGTAATATAGAGCAGCTTCTTTTCTTTGATCATTTTCTTGCGCAAGCAGAGCTCCCAGAGAGTGACCAAGGGCTCTTGTGTACAAGATGAATGGTTTTCCAGTGGTAGGAGCAGCTAACACTGGAGGTTTTGTCAGGTATGACTTGATGTCTTGGAAAGCAGCTTCACAGTCAGCATCCCAGACAAAGTTTACACCCTTTTTCATCAACCGGGAGAATGGACGGCATTTCCCCGAAAGATTGGAGATGAACCGTCTGATGTAGGCCAATCTCCCTTAAAGCCCTTTGAGTTCTCTCAAGGTTCTTGGAGAGGGCATTTCTAGAATGGCTTTGACTTTTATGGGGTCAAGCTCTATTCCAGCTTTCCGAACTAAGAATCCGAGGAACTTACCCGACGAGACGCCGAAGAAGCATTTCAATGGATTCATTCGCAGTTTGTGTTTGCGAAGCCGGAGGAAGACTTCTCGAAGGTTTTTGAGATGATCTTCTTTTCTTTTGCTTTTGACGGCGAGGTCATCAACGTAACATTCAACAGTCTTGTGCTGCATATCTTGGAATATTTTCATCATAGCCCTCTGATATGTGGCACCAGCATTCTTCAGACCAAATGGCATGACAGTGTAACAATACACGCCAAATGGGGTTCGAAAGGATGTATGTTTTTCATCCTCATGATGCATCTTTATCTGATTGTAGCCAGAGAAACCATCCATGAATGTCATTCGCTCGAATCCACAGGTATTATCAATCATTACCTCTGGTATGGGGAGTGGAAATTCATCTTTTGGGCATGCGCCATTCAGGTCTCTATAATCAATACAGACCCTGATCTGCCCATTTTTCTTTGTCACGGGGACAATGTTGGCCAACCATTCAGGATGTTGTTCCTCACGGATGAAGCCGACGCTTTTGAGTTTTTGAACTTCTTGTTCAATTTTATCCATCACATCTGGACGGAATCTTCTTTGGCCTTGCTTGACAGGCTTGATGTCTTCTTGAAGATTGAGTTTGTGAACTGCTATTTTGGGGTCTAAGCCTGGCATTTCAGCGTAAGACCATGCAAAGCAATCAACGAACTCACGAAGAAAGGCGATATACTCGGGTAACTCATCATCCTTTATATTCTTGCTTATGAATACAGGACGTGGGTTATCTGGTGTTCCCAAGTCTATCTTTTGAACAGGATCTTCTGTTGGAAGGTTTGAAGGTGGTTCCTCCACAATATTTTCGGAGGCTTCCAGCTCAACGAAACCTTCTGGGGTTTCAAGGGCATTTCCAGACCAAGGCTTTGTTCCTTTCCACGGGTCTTCTTGATCGGTAATTTTCCCAAGGCTTGCTATGAGATGATCCCAATCGCCTGTTGAAACCGAGTCGAAGTAGGCTACTTCTTTTGGAGATGAGGGTTCTTCTGGGTCAGAAGTCCACACGTCTGTGCCATCAGACAACTCCTCTTCATTTTTGGAGAAATCGTGCCAATTGGATGAGCTTCCTGGATCTTTGTCAGGTGACTCATCAAAGAGATATCCAGGGAGATCGATGTCTTCATGGATTTGAGATGTTGAGGCTTGGTCAGTATATTGACTTTTAAGCCTTTGTGTCAACTGTCTCAAGGGAGTGTCAGGATCATACCCTAACCCGTGTGAAGACTTTTCTACATAGCCGTAGAGTCTCCAATCTTCCAGCTGGCTTTTGGTCAAGACGGGCCCCAATGGCGTGAAAATACCGCGTCCTTCTCCCAAACCGACTGGGTTTTGAGCGTCATAGCCCATTTTCTTCATAATAGCTTGTGCCACAGAACTATATAAGGATAGTTGAGGCGTACCTTTATTTTGGAAAGGTTCAAGCATGGAGTTTGATGAAGAAGCATCCAATCTATGGAAGAAGATCGGCTTTTCCTTTGTTGAAGTTGCTGGAACAACGAAGGAAGCTGACGTAGGATCTTCTATGTCAGAAGTTGTCTCCATTGGAGTAAAAGCAAGCTGAACTTGCTGGGTGTCAGCTTGGCTTGACGATGTGTCGTCTTCTTGCTCTGAATCCGAGTCCGTGTCTTGCATGATAAACACGAAAGAGATAACAAATTTGCCCCCAGGCTTTTGTTTTGCCTTCTTCACTTTAGTTGTGATGACCAAAGGCTTGGAAGATTTGAGGGAGATGATGAAGGGAGTTTGAATGCTCTCTTCAGATTTACCGGATGGTTTGTTTTCTTCCGGTGATTGTTGAGGAGCTTTGCCTTTATCATTCTGGAGATTTTCGGCAAAGGATGCTGTGTGCTTTTCCTCTTCTTCTTTTTCACCTTCATACATCTGTGAGTCTGCGAAGTGGACTTCTTTACCTTTGAAGGGTTTTCTGTCCGCAAAGACTCGATGTATCATGCCGTCGTCGCCAACAAACTTGATGCATTGATGTAGAGTTGAAGGGACAACACCATTCTCATGGATCCAAGGGCGTCCGAGAAGGATGTTGTAGCATGAAGGGTCTTTATTGCATACACTGTGACCTCAGAGATAAGATCACCGATCTGCAACTTGAACCTGATTTTACCGATAGGCATTTGAGTACTCCCAACGTATCCAAAGATAGATACAGATGTGTGGCTCAGTTTGCTGGGTGGGATGCCCAACTCTTCAAGAGCCGATGTGGAGATGAGGTTGAGCGCAGAACCTGGGTCGATCTGAACTCTATGCATAGGCATTTCCTTGATATACCCTGTGAAGTATAGGGGTCGGTTATGCCTGGTTTCGCCAAGTAGGAGGTCGTCCTTTGTGAAGGCGATGGTTGCACTGGCTGCTTTTTTAAACCGAGAGGCATTCAATGCATGATCCCTCGGTTTTCTTCTTTTCTCCCTTTGAGGAGGCTTCTGAGTTTTTGACCCGGTAATCCATTTCAATTTGGAGGACTTGCGGGGCATGTTTGTCGACATCCTCATTCAGCTTTTGTAATTCCGAAATGAGATTATCACGAGTGTGCGGAGACATTCGCAATAAATCTAGGATGTGCAGACGTGCAGGTATGTGCTTGAAGTGTTCAATCAAGTCATACTTGAAAGCCTCCTTAGGGCCTGCATGTTCATCATTGTTGCCACTAGGGGCGCTTACAACATCTTTTCCCGAAGGATTTACATATGTAAAGGAAGATTGGTTGTAATTTTTGTGGTCGTCCCGGCCAGAGCGGGTGCCTCTACCAACTTCGAGAGCTTCTTGAGAAGGGTCTTCGTTTGGAAGATTGTCTTCAGGATCAAGAGGCTGTCGTTTTTCATTTGCTGAGGATGTATCAGCAGCAGAGTTACCATCCTCAGTGATTGTGTTGCATGGAGCATTTTTCGGGAACAAGTCCTGAACAACATCCAGCAATCTTTCATCTTCGTTGACTAATTCATCGTCCCAAGCATCAATGGCTGGGAATTCTTCAGTCAGGAAGGGTGTGAACTTTGAAGTCACGGTCTCAGGAGAAGAAACCTGAGAAGGTGTCATCTCAGTGAAAGTCACGTGAGACGAGGTGGCTCCAGAAGATATATTGCTAGGCGTCGCCGGAGTGTAAGTGCTCTCATCAGACGATGCTTCGGAAGAGCTATAATCCCGAATTATTACATTATAGGAAGCTCTGACGGGAGACGTTGCCTGATCGGAGTCAGACTCATCCTCGGATGTGAGAGGATCGTCTATCCAGCAATTTTCTCCATTTTCAGGAGTTAAGGGAGGATGTACCTGGTGGTCTTCAGGGACTTCAGGCTCTGGATTGCGAGGAGGCTCGTTGACGCGTTCTTGCTCTTGTTCTAGAGCGAGTCGCTGCAAGATCCTTGCATATTCTTCAAGATCAGGCATGGGAGCCGGATCTTCTTCTTCATCATCTCTTTGTGGCTCAACATTGTTGATTTCCACTGGAGTAATGAGAGGTGCTGGGTCAGCAGCATTTTCTTGTACAGCTTCTTGGTCTTCTTCATCATCAGACCAGGATCCTTGTGGCTGTAGGGGGTTATACCAGATTACTGGCATAAGATGAGACTCAGGAACCCATTCTTCATCGGAGAGATATTCTCCTGTTTCAAGGGACTCCTCCCACTCATCTGTGTAGTTGGATTCGAATCCATCATCGGTGTCGCTGGATTCGTATCCATCAATGGAGAATCCAACTACCGAATTGCAAGAGTATGATGCCTCCTGCATGGTTTCTTTGAATTGAAATCACTGAGAGTGAATTTCCTTACCCCCTTTGAAGTCTCTGGAAGGGATGTTTTTGTTACCTCCAGTGAAGCGGTAGAGGAAGCCTCTGCCTTTTCTTTGACTTCTAGTTTTGGCTGGGTCTTCTCTTGCCGTTTGAGCTTGAGGAGATGTTTCCTAGCCTGCCTTCGCTGTTGAGCTGTAGGCTTTATTTTCACGACCTCCCAATTTTCATCTTCCAGGAGATCGGGATGTACCCATATCACCAGCGTCTGGTGTCGGGTAAGGAACCAGTTCCTCGGACGCTTGGATTGAGTTTATCACCTCGAAGGAAGTAATGATCTTCTTCTTCGATGATTTTGATGTTTGTCCACATATTACCATGTTGACGGAGGCAGACCCATAGTTTTTGTCAAAGGTGATGACTCCGTTTTTCCACATCTCATTTATTTTCTCTCACACAACGAAGCATTGATTGAGAGGATGCGAGATCATCTGGTGGTATGGACAGTACCGAGGATCGTTGGTTTTGCCAACATCACTCGGTCTTTTTGTTTCAGGCAAGGTGAGCTTGCCGTTTGCCACAAGAGCTCCGAAGATTTCATCAACATCTTCATCAAACGGGTATTTCTTCTCTACTCGTTCTTTGAAGGCATCAGAGAGTTCAGGTCTCTTACCAACAGCTTTGTTTTCAGCTTTCTTTGGCGGCTGAGGAGCTGACTTGGTCTGCACATTGAGGACCTCTTTCTTCTTTGGTTTTGAGGTCGTAATGGCGGTTGGCTCTTTTCTTGATGATTTCTGACTGTTGAGGTCCTTAATCACCGTTTCAGCTTCCATGGAAGCTTCTAGGAGTTCTCCCAGGTTTTTTGATTTGTTGCCGATGATCATGGAGCGGATTCTGGCTCTCATGTTGTTTCGGCAGATGTCGACTAGCGACGCTTGTGGCAATACATCAGAGCATTTGTATGCCATTGCTTTCCACTTGTGAATGAAGTCATATGTTGATTCATTCTCCCCCTGTTTTAGGCTGCACAGCTGAGCCATAGTAGCGGGATGATCTTCACCTTTGAAGTGAGTCAGGAAGCGTGTCTCTAGCATGGCCCAGTTTTGGATTGAGTCCTCCGGCAGAGTGGAGTACCAATCGAAGGCCGTACCTTTTAGGGTACTTGCAAAGAGGCGGATCTTGAGTGCTTCTTGATCCGCGATAGCTCCCGTCAGGATCTTGAAGTGGATGACGTGCTGTCTGGCTGATCCTTTCCCCGTATATGTTTGGAGAGTAGGATGCTTGAATTTGGTGGGGAACGGGACCGAGTCCATCCATAAGGGATATGGTGGCTTGATCCCATGCTCCTTGAGTATATCCTCTTCTTTTGCTTTGGCGAGGATACCGTCTACGTCCTTTTTGGTAAGGGCGCGTGACTCATTTTCTTCTCCATTTACCTCGTCGTTTTGATGATTCGGAGGAGGTTCATTGTTCGCCTGATTTTGGAAGGCGAGGAGAAGGTTTTCCATCAGAGTTTCAATTCTCTGCTGGCCCTGTTCCAACTGCTGGATGCGGGTGATCGCATCTTCTGGAGGTGGATTGCGGCGTGGTGGCTCAGAATTTGTAGCCAAGACATTCATCCTTCGTGATTCGAATGAAGAAACTGTCCTGGTGACTGAGCTAGGGCTCATTCTTTTTGAAGAAGAGCTTGAGGAAGGATCACTCTGCTGTCCTTTGCTTGAAGGAGCAGGGGATTCTTCTGAATGTCTTCTTGTCCTGGAGACGCTGCAGGTCATCGGACGTCGGACATGGATTTTTGTTGCTGATTTTTGGCGCCTTCTGGTTTTTCCAACCATATGGACGGTAGCAACTTGGTTGGGTCTTTCTTTTTCGACCCATTTGGGAGAGACTTGAAGTGTGAGAGGCTGGGTCCTTTGCTTCTCTAGTCTCTTTTGTCGGTATGACGCGGCGGCGGCGTATACGACGAGCAATTTGAGCTTCGATCAGCTCTGACTGGGCTTTGACAATGAAGGATGTGCTCCCTCGAGAGCAGCAGCCGAGCCTGTCTTCTTTGTAGCTGGGCAAGGACAGGATGCGAACCCTGTCCTTCGCCTGTTGCAGCGAAGCTTTGAATTTTTGAAGTTCGGCCCCTGTAGAGATGAAGGGTCGAACTGCAGGTTTGTAGGCCTTAGCAGGTGCTTGTAGAGGCCTTGTGATGCATGACTTGATTTTGGGCTTGTAGGAACAAGCCGGCTCATGCTGGGATGACTTGGAAGTCGAGTCGGAGATGGGTCTCTCCTCTTTCATGTAGGCAAGAGGATAGAACTGGTTCTCCTTGAGTGGGGCCAGGAATGCTGGCTTAGTGGATGTCTGGGACCTTCTCTGTTTTGGTGAAGGTCTTGGGGACCAAGTCTTGGGGTAGACCTGGTTGTTTGCAGGTCGAGGCTTCGTGGGGCTGCCACGGGCTTCAGGCCTTCTGGTGCTCGCCTTTGGTGTCACGGTAGTGACACGTTGAGAGGCGAGTTTCTGCTTCTTGGAGGGAGCAGTTTGTTCCTCAGGAAGTGGGAATGGTCCCAGCGTCCCAAAGACGATAGTCCGGGGAGTCGAGGTCGACCCGGAGTTCAGAGAGTTGCCGAGGGAGTTGACGCTTCGGCAGCTGATTGGGCGCTTGTAGGTGCGCGTGGTTTGCTTCTGTTGAAGCATGAGTTGGTGCTTGTTTTCATCGAAAGCAATGGTTAGTGAAGCTGCCATTGTTAGTTTTCGAAAATTTCTGAAACAAGACCACATCCATTAGTAATCACAAGAATATAATGATCATAAATGGGAAGTTCTATGGTTTCATCTTTTCAAATTGCTCGAGGTAGATGACCCAAGCAATATGAGGAAGGCAAAATGCCATAGAAGGTACAATTGTTCTAATCGCAGGTATGGTAAGCCTAGAATGAGCGTCCCAGTGACTGCTAGAAGCAATTGTGAACTTAAATTCGACTTATCGAGAAGCAGAGCTTGCTCGAGGTAAGAAGAATATAAAGTTGGAGTTACAGATGTGCCGGTCGCAATACAGTAGACCCTGAAAGGGCGTACTAGTACCGCTAGACACAAATGTTTTGAGACCGCATCCATGAGATGAGATTCTCTGTTTTGAAAGGTCAAGATTGGATTCATCAAAGAGAGCAGATGGTATTCCGATCTAAACACGGGCTCAGCGATTTCCCGCGAGCGCCAGTGCTCAGAAAGAAATGAACCATAATTTCTCGGATCTGAATCTAAAGATGACGAGTTTTTTTTTTTTTTAAAAGTCAATATCGGGTTCATCAAAGAGAGCAAAAGGCACTCTAATCTGAACACGGGCTCAGCGATTTCCGCGAGCGCCAGTGCTCAGAAAGGAGAAGACCAAGATTTCTCCAATCTAAACCCAAAAATGACGGAAGTTTTTTTTTGAAGATTTTGAAGATTTTTTTTTTTTTTTTAATCTTTTTTTTTTTATTTTTTTTATTTTTATTATATTTTTTTTTATTTTTTATTTTTATTTTCAAGATTTTTTTTTTGAAAAAAAAATTTTATTTTTATTTTTTTTATTTTAAATTTTTTTTTAAAAAAAAAATTATTATTATTTATTTAAAAGACGAGAGAGTACACATAGGCCTCCTAACCCGGTCTTATGAAATCTTGATTGATAGAATTGCCCCCAGGTAAGGGTAGGATTACTTTTTTTTTTTTGCTAAAGGTTAATTTGTATTGAGAAAAGAAAGAAAAAAGGGGAACCGGGCAAGAAGCCCCCAAAAGATACAAAAGTCCTTCCCAAAGGACTGGAGCAACCCAAAAGCCAACCCAACCCAGAGGAACACACTTGGCACAGCAAGACTGATAAACACAATCAGAAGAAGGAAACTGCCAGAAGAGAGGCAGAGCAAAGAAAAGGGCCAGCTCCCCTCCATGCGAATTTCACTGCAAGCAAAGGAGAAACTGCCAGCAGAACGAAGCCATTCAGCACACAACTCCACCTAGCAGAACAGAGCAGTGCAGCACTCAACTCTGCAGAGCACAGGCAGCAAAAACAGGCAGAGCAACTACTCGCCAAGCATAACTGACTGGACAGCACCCCAAAAAGAACAGCTACAAACTTCCAGCATGCTGAGCCCACTGAAGAGGAACTGGCAGCAGAAGAGCAGCCCACAACAGAGACTCAAACAGCTGATAAGGGGATCTTCCAGACTAAGCTGACGAAGCACCGAGCATTAACCAAAAAGATGGGCCAGCCTCCAGCTAAACAGAACTAAAAAAAGCAAAACACAATGCTCTGCCATAGCCATCCTAGGAGATTTGCCAATGGAACACTAGAAGCTCAGAACCCAGAAACACTTCATTGCCCAGGGCAAGCTGGGTTACCAATAACTGATAACTGAAAGCAGGAGAGATGCAGCACCAGAGGGAGAAGAGACTAAAAGCAAAGATGGGCCCAATGCTAGTACCAAGCTATCCTCAAGCCAACAGACTCCTCCACAGTGCAGGCACAGAAGACCCAAGGAGAAGCAAGAAGGAGACTAAGAAATTTACAAAACTCAATGGTTGGAGTTAGACAAAAAATGTATAAACAGCTGAAGAGGCCTGCCAGAAAAAGGTCTGCTGATAGAACTGAGAGAGGAGGAAAGAAGCTCTTTCAGTAGGATCTTGACCTTCGTCTGAGAGGCTCTTAAGTTTCTGTGAGTTAGGTCATTTCTGCATTTCCAAATGACGAAAGTAGTGGAGAAGAAGATGGAGGAAACTCCGAGACGTGCTATCTTGTCGCAGTTAGCTGAAAGACCCTGCCAAATAGTAGAAGGAGAGCAAGGAACAGCAATGGAAACTCCTGCAGCTTGAAGAATCCAACTCCAGAGGGCAGAGGCAAATGGACAGAGGAAAAAGAGATGCAGCACAGTTTCAACATTCTGGTTGCAGAGACAACATCTGGAGGCTAGACTGAGGCCAGCAGCTTGAGCCCGGTCATTGGTTGGAGTCTTACAGTGCATCAGGCGCCAAGCAAAGAAAGACACTCTCGGTCTCAAAAGGTGGTTCCAAACCAGGGAGGCCCAGGCTTTACGAGGCTGAGAGTACCTAATTAACTGCCAAGCCTCTTTGAGAGATAAGTCTTTCCCTGGGTGACTTTTCCAATAGATGGAATCATCTGAAGCTGGGTCTATGGTGATAGACTGAACAGCACTCCTCAAAGCCTCTTCCACCTCTAACTGAAGCCCAGACGGCAAAATCCAAGCTGAGCCATCCCAAAGAGAACTGACCGTCTGATGAGGGGGAAAGGGAATGGAAGGAAACTGTGCCGCCAAACTAGAATCTGAAGACCAATAGTCAAACCAAGCATCAGCCAACTTACCATTACCAATGATCCATTTACAACCTTCTTGAATGATATGAGCTGACTTCCTAATTTTCCGCCAGACACAGGAACCAGTTTTGGTCGTGGAAGAGCTCCATAAAGTGGTCCTGGGGAAGTACCTCCCTTTCATCCAGTCAGCCCAAAGAGAGTCTGATGTAGCAGCTGTCCATGCCAACTTGAGAAAAGATGCGCCGTTGTGGTCTTGGATACGCCTGATACCAAGACCTCCCTCTGATGTGGGAAGACACACAAGTCCCAACGAATCTTACTCCTATTGGTTCGAGAAGCAGCTCCCGACCATAAGAAATTTCTCATAATACTTTCAAGATGATTTGAGACAGACTTTGGGAGAGGAAAGACCATAGCAATGTGAGTGGCTAAACTGCCCAGCACGTGCCTGATGAGGATAGTGCGACCAGCAAAAGAGAGCAGCCTGGACTTCCACCCTACAAGCTTGGAGAGGAATCTATCCACCAAAAAGTGTAAGTGATGTCTTTTCGGAGTTCCAATTATCAGTGGAGCACCGAGGTAAGAAGAGGATAGAGGATGAGCTTGAAGGTTGGTGATGGACAGAATCTGTCTTTTTGTCATAAGGCTGCACTTGCCTAAAAAGAGCTTACTTTTAGCCACATTGATGTGTTGCCCCGAGCTGAATTGATAACTAGCTAGGACTTGTTTGAGAGCCATCAAACCTTTCTTATTGCCTTTCAAGAAAAGCAGGATGTCATCAGCATAGAAAAGATGGCAGGGGGTCTTAGGCACTGAGGAAAGAGGGAGAACCAGCCTAGAGGAAACCAATTTTTGAATGTTGAGGCTGAGAATTTCCTCTATTAAGATAAAGAGGTAAGGGGACAGAGGGTCCCCTTGTCTGAGACCACAAGTAGAGTCGAAAAACCCATAAGGCACTCTATTAATAAGAACAGAACCCTTTCCAGAACAGACACAAGCTTTAACAAGGTTAATCCAGTTGTTTGTGAACCCAAAGAAAGCTAGAGCCTTAAAGAGAAAAGCCCAGCTTAGCTTATCAAAAGCTTTAGAGATATCAAGCTGCATACAAAGAGACCCGCCCCTAGTCTTCAAACGGAGGAGTTGGAAGAGCTCATGAGCTAAGGCTATGTGTTGGTGGATTGATCTCCCTTTAACAAAAGCTGCTTGGTTTGGAGAAATTAGAGAGGGGAGGATTAGAGACAATCTGGAAGCTAAGATTTTGGAAGTAATTTTGTAAGAGAAGTTGAGAAGGCTAATTGGCCTGTAATCAGTGAAGGAACTTGGCGAAGTTGATTTAGGAATCAAAGCCAGAAAATAAGCATTGGAAGCTTTGTATAGTTTACCAGAGGAGAAAAAGTGTTTCACTGCTTTGATGATAGTCCCTCCTGTAATAAGCCAGGTTGCGGTGAAAAAGGAACCAGGGAAACCATCTGGCCCAGGGGAACTATCCGCCTTCAGATCAAAGACTGCCCTCTTAATTTCTTCAGCATCCAGAATTTTAGTCTGATGGAGGTTCATGACAGGAGAGACTTTGTTATTGTCTAAATCGAAAAGGCTCGCTCCAGGTTCAGGGTGAACTGACTGAGCCAGGCCAGAGAAGTGACTAACTGCCAGCTGCTGTATTTGACTAGGGTCCTCAATCCAGTTACCGTTGGAGAGGATTTTGTCAATTCGGTTAACAACCCCTCTGGATTTAGCATAGGCATGAAAAAAAGCAGTGTTCCTTTCTCCTTCTTTCAGCCATCTCACTTTAGATTTTTGGCGCCAATGGAGATCTGAGATTTGGAGCCAATTGTGAAGAGAGGCCTTGGCCTCCGAAAGAGCCTGATGCAGAGAATCTATTGGGCCAGCATCCAGCGTTGCTTGGGCTTCCAGCACATTTCTTTCCGCTTCTTGAGTCTTGAGCCTGATTTCTCCGAAGACTGTCTTATTCCACACTTTGAAGACCTGCTTCATTGCTTTCAGATTTTGAGCTAGCACGTATTGGGGGTGGCCCTCAAGATCTGGCTTCCAGTTTTCCGCTACAAGACTATGGAAATCCGGGTGGAGAGTCCACATCACTTCAAATTTAAAAGGAGCATTGGAAGGAGAAGGGCTCTGGCTGTGAGAGAGAAGCAGGGGGCAATGATCAGAGGAGACCTTTGGCAAGTGGGAGAGCAGAGGGTCAGAAGAGATGGCAGTCCAATGGTGGTTGCATAAAGCTCTGTCTAGTCTAGCTGCAACATAACTGGCGCCTCTACGATTGTTAGACCAAGTAAATTTATTTCCTGAATAGCCCATGTCTTGCAGGCCAGAGGCTAACAGCATCTGTTGGAAGTCTGTGTTCAAGCGAGAAGGTCTAAGACTAAATTTTTCGGAGGCAGAGATGATGGAGTTGAAGTCTCCCAGCACACACCATGGTAAATTTGAAGAAGCTTGAGAAGTAAGGTAGTCCCAAAGCTCTCTTCTACGAATATAGTTTGTAGAGGCATATATGCCAGTGAGAAGGCATTGGGTACCATTGGCTGGGTTAATCAAAGATAGGGTCAAGAATTGGCTGGAGAAATCCAATAGAGAGAATTGGAAAGCATAAGTGGTTTTGAAAAGACACCAAATGGAAGCAGAAGATTGATTGAGGTTAGAGAAAAAGCCATCAAAGCCGAAGATTGACCTCAAGGAAGGAGGGGGAGAAAGGGTCATCGGCTCCGAGAGAAAAATAATGTCAGGAGAGTTAGAAGAGATGAGGTGGTGGAGGGCCCTAAGGGAAGGGGAATTGGCAATACCCCTACAGTTCCAATAAAGGACTTTAATCATTAGGAAACTGAGGGGAGAGAGGAAGGTCCATTTGAGCTTCTGGTCAAGGGGCGAGAGGAGGAGGCCTTTTTATTTCTAATTTTGGTTTTCTTTTTATTTGAGGGAGGGGTGAGGTTTACCTCTAAGGAGATACCAACAGGAGGAGGGGAAGAGGAGGGATTAGGAGGATCAGAAGAAGGCAAGGGATGAGAGGGAGAAGGGGGAAGAGGAGGGAAGGGGAAGGCATCAGTTGGCACTACAGTCGGAGGGAAGGGGGAAGGGAAGGTAAGCGTAGGATTACTTAATGAACCCGTTTGGAGGACCCTTGCCTAGAACAGTCAAGCTGTCTCCACACTCTGGACAAGGCTTTTCTTTGAATCAACCATGATCAAAGAACACAGTTGGTTTAACCTTAGTGGTCTATGTCTTTTTTTTTTTTTTTTATTTTTTTAATGAACTCATCGAAGAGAAACGATGGCCCAAAACCTTAGTCGAACAGGCTCAACATTTCTGCAAGCGCGATGAACGATAGGAACGGATCAAGGTTTCTCAATTTTGAATCCAAATTGAGAAATTTAAAATTTTTTTTATATATTTTATATATATATATTTTTTTTAGATCTTTAATGAACTCATCGAAGAGAAACAATGGCCCAACCCCCGATCCGAACACGGTCTCAGCGATTTCCGTAAGCGCCAGTGCCCAAAAGGGAGAGGATCAAAGTTTCTCAATTTTGAATCCAAAATGAAAAATCTGATTTTTTTTTTGTTTTTTAAAAAAATTTTTTTTTTTTTGAAAAGAGAAAGAGTGGAAATAAATTCAAAGAATTAGAAATTTCCAAACAAAAAATCTCATCTCATTTTTTTTAGATGCGGAATTCAACATAGGCCACCAATTATAAAGTAGCCAAGGAATCGAGAAAAGAAATATAAGCATAGAGCAAAATATATGATATGCAAATATTTCATTTCTAGCATCGTGTTCTCAAATAAACGGGTCCCACCGGGTGTGCCAGCTTGATGGACCGCGCCCCAATGCTACCGAGGTCGGCGGACGTGGGAGTCCGTTTGGTTCCGACCCTTTCGTAACCAGGGGGCAGGGGCGTGCATCAACATTTCTTTTTTTGTGTGTGGGTGTGCCAGATTTTCTATTTTTACTTGGAATTGCAAGTGGTGATCCGGAGATCAACCTTCGCAAGTAAAAAGGAAATCAACTTCTTTCAAGTTTTCCATTGCACATATATTTAAGAAAAGAGACATTTTTCTTGGTTTGCCTGTGAAAGGCGATTTTTTTGGCATTTATAGCCAATTTTGGCGTTTATAGCCGATTTTTGGTGTTTATAGCCGATTTTGGCGTTTATAGCCGATTTTGGCGTTTATAGCCGATTTACAATCCTTATCAATAATGAAAGACAAGAGTTGTGATTTTTGTCTCTTTTAAAAAAAATACAAACTACAATGAAAAGCAAGAAAAGGAGGATCTAACTTCTCAGGAGATTGTGAGGGACCCGTTTAGATTGACGGTCGCAAGCCATATGTGGGCTTCGCCATCATCCATGCAGATGAGAACAGAGGATGCTATTGATTCGCTTGGCTTGGCTATAACCTCAGGTTTTTAGAGGACAAAGACCAAAAGGAGGTCCTATATCCAATAAAAAGCCGAGTAGACGGGCTGAAAAGCCACATCTAAGCCATTGGAGGCAGGAGGAGAAGGCAAGGACCTTGGGGGGGGTACCCCCCAAGGGACTTTTGTCACCTTGTAGCGGTGGCCGGTGTAGAACTTCCGCAGAGTTTTCTCTCTTTTCTTTCTCTGAATTTCTGTGCTTCTGTCTGTGATTTTCGTTGTCTGTCCTTTTCTTCTTGGAGAGCTCTCCTATTTATAGGCTTTTTAGGTGGCCATTTAGGAGGGTTTATGAGCTTTGATTTTCATAAAGCTACATAAAGGGAGGAGTTACAGAATTGAATTCTTTATTTTGTAACTCCTTTTTCTTGGCTTCTGATTGGCCGGAGGAGATTGAGGGCATTTAATCGCCTTTAATCGCCATGATGGGAGGAGTTTCATGGGTTAAATGCCATGAATCTCTTGACTTGTAACTCCCGAATGCTTGCTTCTGATTGGGCCATCCAAAGAAATGGATTAATGACTGTAATAAAGCTAGTCAATTAATCGCATTAAGTGGTCGCCGAGCAGCTGAAGAGTCGCGGGCCGTGCCACGTCTTTTGGGATTCTTCTGTCGATGATCATCGATGGATCTTCATGTAGATCGACATCAGATGACCATGTAATTTCAGGTGTTTGTTGCCAACAGCGGGTCGGTGCCATCTGTCCTGTCGATTTCTCGATCGGTCGGGTAGAAAGCACATTTTTTTTGGTTAACCGGGTGGCGATCAATATTGTTTTCGATACTCTTGATGATTGACCCGTGTTTCGGACGGATGTCAGAGGACTTGGTGTCTCAAAAGCATGAATTTTGGAAAGTACCAGAGGCTGGGCTCTTCGAATCGCGAAAAAACGGCGAAAACCGGGGTTTCCGGGGCCTTCCCGGCGACCCCGAGCTCCAAGGTCGCCGGCGACCCTGGGCCAGGGTCGCAGGGGTCTGCGACCCTGGGGGGGTTTTCCCCCCTTTGTGTCCCGTTTTATGTCCGGTTTTGCTGTTTTTCGATTCTTTTTCCTTCTGTATTTTTCCTTGACATTTTGACCATTTATTGGCCTAATTTCTTTGTAGGAAACCTGATGAGAATCCTTGCATTTTATTTTGCAAAGTTTCCAATTTCCTGAGAAAGCCGAAGACTTTGTCGCGCAGAGCTGCCGATTTTCCGTCAGAAGCTGAAACTGGGTCAAACGATGTCGGAATGACCTGAAATTTGGTGTGAAGCCTCCTGAGCAATAAATAAGACCAACCATAGGCTTTTGTTTGAGTTTTGAAGCCGTTTGGGGTCCTATCACCAGTAGACTTGCTTTTTGTCGCGATGAAGATGTCGCGGTTTGATGTGCGGTCAACCGATGTCCGATTGACTTGAAATTTGACAGGGAACCTGTTGGAGTCATTTTAAGATGATCCATAGGCTCTGTCTTGGAAACCATGGTCCCGGAGAGCTTTGCCGCCGAGAGGCCTGATTTGGCTTCCGAGCGTCAAACTATGGTCAAATGTCGTGGAAATGACCTGAGATTTGACGTGTAGCCCTTTATAAGCATTTTGAAGCCGTCCATGTGCTCTATCTGATGAGTAATGGCCTCGGTGGTTCTCGCCGCCGAGAGGCTTGATTTAGCTGTTCGAGGGTTGATGTAGGGTCAAACGTTGTCGGTTTGACTCGGAACTTGACGTGGAGCCTTTTGGAAGTATTTTGAGACCATCCATCGGCCCTGATCGAAGATTTGGTGTCTCCGATGCTTTTGCCGCCGAGAGCTCCTTTTCAGCTGTCGGAGAAGCGAAGTTAGGCCAAATGATTTTGAAATGGCCCGAAACTTCTTGTGTACTCCTCTTTTGGCTGTCTGGAAGAATCTTGCAGTTTTTGTTTGATTCTGACAAGATTTGATTTTTAGAAGCAGCATTGCCTATTTATGGCAGGTTGCGACTTCATGTAGCTCTTTTGGATCTTGAAGAGGCAAAGTGACATTTTTGGTGTCAACATAAATCAACTCACACAAACACACTAAGAATTACAAAGATGAATGCTTATGAGGTGTGTGTGTGTAGAACTTCAATCAGATAAAATTAAGTCCAATGAGTTTTATGCTTAAACCATTTCAAAGTTTAAAGCACATAAAAGATATGATTGAAGTCAAATGTAAATCACTTGAACAAATACAAACTTGTGAATGATATAAAAATCTAAAGATCACAAGTTGTATGAAAATGATTAAGACTAATCAAGTGATGCATGTGCAATGTTGTTTTCAAAAACTAATTTAACTAAGGTTTAAATAGATTGAAAACAACAAAGAGAGTTTCAAACAAGTTAATGTATCATGCTATAAAGAAATCAAAGATTTTGGCTAAGCATGATTGACAAAGTTTAAAACAAAACTTGGTTTGAAATCAAGGGTGAAGAATCCAATAACTAAAATCAAAGATTAAGAGAAGAATGGATTCAACACATCATAGTTAATATGCTAAAAACATTTACCAATAGTTTAGACAAAGCATAAAACATATGATTAACAAAAGGCAAAGCTTACTTGGTGGTTTAACTTCATTAATCCAAGCTTTAGCTTTTCCTAATGACCCATTAGCCTTCTTTAGCTCTTCCCCTTTCTTTGGCCTCAAAGCTCTTCAAGAATGGCTTAAAAATCATCAACTTTGGCCAAAGGAATGAGCTTGCTTTTATAGAAAAAAGCTGCCAATGGATACCTGTCGGTCGACCGACAGGTAGGTGTCGGTCGACCAACACCTCAACGGTCACTAGGCAACGGTCATGTTTTCGAAAGTTTTCTGACCGTTATACATCTATCGGTTGACCCTCATTTGTCGGTTGACCGACATGGAACCAACGGCTGAACCGACAGCACAAAAATGTTGAAAATGTAGCTGTCTGGTTTTGGAACCGATGGAGCCTCTTGGTTGGCTTCGGTTCCACTGTCGGTTGACCAACATCAAGCTGTCGGTTGACCGACGGCTTTGGGCAAAAAATCCCAACTTGCATTTTTTAAAGAGAATCTTTGTGGGGAATTTTGGGCCATTAAACCAAGCTTGGAAACGTGATTTAAATCATCTAAGTGCTTTTAAAATCATGAAACATTAAAAGCCAAATAATATTTGAAACTTTAAAGCATAGGCTAGCTTGATTTAAGATCTTTTCAAAAACAAATGCATGCAAGATTTAAATCCAAAACATGCACAAACTAAGATTTACAATATTTAAAAAACAATGCATGTAGAAAATCAGATTTCAAGGTTTTTAACTCAATGCATGTGTGAAAATTCATGAGATGCTAAAATGATAATGCATCCATCAAATTGCAATACACAAAATCCCTAACAATCTCCCCCTTTGCAATTTGATGGCAAACCTTTAATATGTTGGCAAACCTTGCTCAACACTGAATTTCCACACATAGTCTTCAGCTCCTCCTTGGCTGGACAATCCTTGAAATCTTCTTGGATGCTTCTTCATTCAGCTTGGGCTCTAGCTTCATTCTTCTTGATGCTTGGAGCTTGATCAATCTTCAAGCTTTCTCTTCATCTTCCTTTCTTTAGACCAAGCATCTTCTTTAGCTCCCAAGCTCTTTCTTCATTCTTCATTTCTTTTCTCCCCCTATGACCATGCATTTTCTCCCTTTGGGTAGCTTGATCACTCTTTCTCCCCCTTAATTCTTTCTCCCCCTTTGCCATTAAACTTGAGAGAACATCTCCCCTTCTCCCCCACTTATTATTATTCTCCCCCTTTGCCATTAAATTGCAAAGTACCAAATGAGGAGGGGTACCTACACACATGAAAGAAGGAAAATACCTTTTAGTAGCACCTGTTAACAAAGGAAATCAAAAATGAATTATATAACAGGACATCATGCATGGGTAATAGGCTATAAGGGTATAGAGCCAATATAAGGGTGAATTTGATCAACTCTAATGCTTCCTTAGAAGGTTTACTCCCCCTCAATCCATACTCTTCTTTTGTCAAACTTTTGACAAGGATTTAACTCATAGGTGCAAGAAGAAGATGGTTTAACCAATTGAGGGTTAACTTCAAGAGAAGAATTAGATACCAATTGATAATTATAATTGACTATAAAGTTCAAATTGATCAAATTACCAATATAAGGATGCCAATTGACGGATAAGCTATAGGGTAATTAAAGAGCAAGGTCAAAAGGATATACTAATCATAGCATCAACATTATAACTATGAAAATCATTATGCTATGAAAGTTTTGAATTCATTTCATACAATCATTGGATATAACTATCATGCACAAGATGAATGAAATGAAGTCCAATCATGAAGCCTAACCTCACCATTAACCAACCAAGATTATGAAAACATAAACATGGTGGTCATGTGATTTACCTATAATTGCAAGAGAGGAGGCAATCATGAAGATTATGATGCTAATGGAATGTGACATGGAACAAAAGACATATAACTATCAAGTTCAATCCATTATACACAAGGTCTGTCACAAACTCAAGATATGATACCAATTGGATATAGATACTAATTGAAAATGATACCAATTGATTACCAATTGAATATGAAACATGATTAAGAGCAAGCATGTGACAAACACAAAATCCCAACAAGCATCATAAATTGATTATTCATCACTTTTAATGATATAACTAATGAGCATAGTGATGAACAAGAAATTGCATAAAAAGATATAACTTAGAAGAACATGCAATTTTCAAAGTGTCAAGATCATATGAATTCAACATCTAAGACATCCATCAAACAATAGATATAACTAAGAAATACAAGGAATGGATTTCAAAGAGGTTCATATGATCAAGCACACTACTATGAAGTTGAAACATGTATAAAGAATGATACCAATAAGAAAAATACACATGAATCAACATCATAACCATCCATTAAAAAAAAATTGACTAGTAAGTATAAGGGATGGATTTTAGAGTTCTAGTATGGTTTCTACAAATGTAACTAATAATGCAACCATACAAGAAACTATATGATATTTGCACATCAAGAATGAAACTAAATGAGCAATGTTGCAAATAGCATATAACAAGTATTTCCTTCTAAAACATATATTCATTAGCACAAGGAAATATACTCAAAAGAAAATGTTTCACTGAATATAACTAACAAAGCTTGAAAAACATTTTCAATTCATACAATCTTCAAATCATTTCAATAAACAAAATCCAACAATGAGCATAAAGAGGATGATTTTGAAGATAACACTTTTTCAACTTGCATTTTAAAATATATAACTTAATTGGAAAACATACAAGTTGATCTTTCAAAACAATAATTTTCCATATGAAAATGTAACTTAGAAATCTATGGAAAAACTAAATTGTTTCAAATCATTTGTTTTTCAAAACAAATCTTACTAATACATCCAAACAAATGATTTTACAATATCAATTGATTATGAAAGATCTAGCTAATAAAGCTTTGAAACCATAATCAATTGAACATGTATAGAATTGCAAGAGATATAACTAAATAATCAAGAAGCAAATCTAACATGTTGAAAATATAATCAAATGATTTTGAAAACCATGATATGTAACTAGATAAGTACATGAAGACAAAATCAATTGATTACTAATAAACATTGCATTTTAATAAAAGTAACTAAGAAAGAACAAAATGCAAATGCAATATGACCAAAAAAAGGATTTACCTATAAAGGATAGGTTAGTCAATGAGGTCCAAGGCCTTAAGGATTGACTATGTAAATAACTTTTGGAATCCACCTAAGGTCTTGGGAGGGTTGGTCTTTGAGGTCCATCTTAAAAATCTTACCAACTATTGGAGATTTGACTTGATAAATTTTCAATTTAGACTTATCACCATGATGTTTAGATTTAACTAAATTTGGCTTAGGATGGTGATTAATCTTTTGAGGTTGGTGACTTTTCTTCTTAGGGGATTGAGCCATTTTTCTTTTCTTCTTATTTTCTCCCTTTATTTGACTTTTGAATTTTAGATTTAACCTTGCAACTTTCTTCAAAAGTTCTTTCATGTTTTGATTTAAGGGAAATAGATTGAGAAGCTTTTTATTTATAGATTCTTTTAAAGTTGGTTTAACTTATTTAAATTTTTTAGAATCTATTTTAGGAGACTCCTCTTTAACAGGTTTAACTTGTTTAGTCTTCTTGGAGTCTTCCTTGATTTTTAGTGTCTCATCCATCATAGAGTTTGATTTTATTTTCTTTGGTTCAAAGATGGGTTTAGACACATTGCTTCTCCTTTGTTTGCACTCAATCCTAAAATGTCCTTCAATGCCACAATAATTACATTTAGACATGGGCAAGGAAGTGTGAGTGCTAGAGAATGAGGACTCACCTTTCACAAATGTGTTGGTGAATTTAGGGTCATGTGAAATATTCCTATCAAAACCAAGACCCGTCCTATCTCTTTTAGATTTACCCAATTTCAATAACTTTTCAAATCTTTCTTCACTTTGGGTAAATTTGCACTCATACTTTTGTTTGTAGGTTTCAAGTTGAGTGACTTGATTTTTAAGGGTTGAATTTTCATTTTTAACTTTTGTTAGTTCATGTTCAATTCCCTTAAATTTGTTTAGCTCTTCATGGGCAAGTTTTAATTCAAATTTAACTTCATTGATAGCATTAGATCCAAGTTCTAGAGTTTTTATCTTAATTTGTGCATTAGATAAATTTTCCATAGAAATGGTTAACTTGGATTCTAAATTGTTAATGTTTTCATCTTGCCTTTTTAATTGATCTCTTAGTTTAGAATTTTCCTTATTAAGATTATCACAATCTATCTTTGATTCTCTTATGTCATCTTTAATATTAGATAGATTATGTAAAGAGATCATGAACTTAGATTCTACACAATTTATTAATTCATCTTTTTCTTTAAGTTCATTTTTAGAAGAGACTAATTCTTGGTTTAGATTTTTAGATTCTTGTTGTAGTCTTTTATTCTTTTTAACAAGCTCTAAGGAAAATGTACATAATTCATCATAGGCTTGTTGAATGTCATCTTCATTTTCATTAATTTCTTCTTCTTTTAATTTAAGTTTGGATTCAAGTTGAGATACTTTAAATTCAATGGTTGAATCTCCAATAGATGGAAGAAGAAGGGATCTAGAAGAATCTACAAAGTCTAGCATAGTGGAATCCATTTTTATGATTTTCATAGGAATGCACAACTAGGGTTTTGACTCTAGGTTTTTACACCTAATCAAGAGTTCCAAACACTGGATCCTAAATATAGAGCAACCTTGCTCTGATACCAATTGAAAGTCCAAGGGATCCTACCCTAGAGGGGGGGTGAATAGGGTGATCTACACTTAATGACTAATTATGGCCAATTTTAATTTCTTTAAAATAAACTAGTCACATGTGATGATTAACATATAAAATGCGGAAGCTTAAACAAAACAATCACCACAAATCAATCACCACTACACAAGGATTTATAGTGGTTCGGCCTCAATGCCTACATCCACTACCGGCTTGTGTATCCAACACCCCACCGGATTTCCACTATTATGCTTTTCAAAAGGCTAAGCAATAACCTCTACAATATGCTTTCCAAGGATAAGCAATAACCTTACAATGTTGTTTTTCAAGGCTTAACAACAACATATACAAGATGCTTTTCAATGGCTAAGCAATAACCTTATAATCAAATAAATTCTCTAAAGAAAGTGTTTTCACAAAACACTCTAAGAGATTACAATTTAAGCTTAAACAAATTGCCTCTTAAATAGGCGAATATGAAATTGTAAATCAACTCACACAAACACACTAAGAATTACTAAGATGAATGCTTATGAGGTGTGTGTGTGTAGAACTTCAATCAAGATAAAATTAAGTCCAATGAGTTTTATGCTTAAAGCATTTCAAAGTTTAAAGCACATAAAAGATATGATTGAAGTCAAATGTAAATCACTTGAACAAATACAAACTTGTGAATGATATGAAAATCTAAAGATCACAAGTTGTATGAAAATGACTAAGACTAATCAAGTGATGCATGTGCAATGTTGTTTTCAAAAACTAATTTAACTAAGGTTTAAATAGATTGAAAACAACAAAGAGAGTTTCAAACAAGTTAATGTATCATGCTATAAAGAAATCAAAGATTTTGGCTAAGCATGATTGACAAAGTTTAAAACAAAACTTGGTTTGAGATCAAGGGTGAAGAATCCAATAACTAAAATCAAAGATTAAGAGAAGAATGGATTCAACACATCATAGTTAATATGCTAAAAACATTTACCAATAGTTTAGACAAAGCATAAAACATATGATTAACAAAAGGCAAAGCTTACTTGGTGGTTTAACTTCATTAATCCAAGCTTTAGCTTTTCCTAATGACCCATTAGCCTTCTTTAGCTCTTCCCCTTTCTTTAGCCTCAAAGCTCTTCAAGAATGGCTTAAAAATCATCAACTTTGGCCAAAGGAATAAGCTTGTTTTTATAGAAAAAAGCTGCCAACGGATACCTGTCGGTCGACCAACCGGTAGGTGTCGGTCGACCAACACCTCAACGGTCACTAGGCAACGGTCATGTTTTCGAAAGTTTTCTGACCGTTATACATCTATCGGTTGACCCTCATTTGTCGGTTGACCGACATGGAACCGACGGCTGAACCGACAGCACAAAAATGTTGAAAATGTAGCTGTCTGGTTTTGGAACCGATGGAGCCTCTTGGTTGGCTTCGGTTCCACTGTCGGTTGACCAACATCAAGCTGTTGGTTGACCGACGGCTTTGGGCAAAAAATCCCAACTTGCATTTTTTAAAGAGAATCTTTGTGGGGATTTTTGGGCCATTAAACCAAGCTTGGAAACATGATTTTAAATCATCTAAGTGCTTTTAAAATCATGAAACATTAAAATCCAAATAATATTTGAAACTTTAAAGCATAGGCTAGATTGATTTAAGATCTTTTCAAAAACAAATGCATGCAAGATTTAAGTCCAAAACATGCCACAAACTAAGATTTACAATATTTAAAAACAATGCATGTAGAAAATCAGATTTCAAGGTTTTTAACTCAATGCAAGTGTGAAAATTCATGAGATGCTAAAATGATAATGCATCCATCAAATTGCAATACACAAAATCCCTAACACTACTACCTCTTCTGCTCTGGAAGGGCTTCGTCTCGACCTTGTAGGATTCAAATAAGAATGTCGGGGACTGACCTCTTCTGCGTCTCGAGGAACTGGGAATTCGGCGCTGATGAGAACAGAACGCACATGGTCCCGCGCCACTTCGGGGTCGTCCCAAGTGAATATCGTCCCTCGATTTTGCTCATTTTATTTTCAACCTTCGAATCGCCGAACTGATATCTTATCTTGGCGTGCAGATCTGTGAGAGAGGCAGCGTCGTGTGGCGCATGACGGCTGGAAAAAGAACGTAGCCGAACATAACAAGGTTGAAAAATATACCAGGTACGAGAACAGGTCGGCCTGGAACCTGTTGTGCTACATGCCGAGGTACCGCGGTTACTATAAAAGGGTCGACACAGTGCAGGGGGACGAGCCGCAGACAGGCAAACCTTCCGTCACAATAGCTGTAACTGGGGGTGTTCCGCTGACCGATCCCGTCACTCGCCGGATTGCATCTGGTGCCGAGGCGTCTAGTTTGGGGTCAGTAAGCCTGACAGAGGCCGTAGAGGCTTATTCCTTTGACCAAGGAGACAGGATGGAAGGAGATCTGCCTCCGTTGAGAACCAAAGACCTGACAGCCAGATTCAAGAGCAAGTTTTCTTCTTCGGTAGCGCCCTCTTTTGCCAGCACCCGCGCAGCCTTGGGTTCGGGCGGTGCCGCGGTCTCCTCTGCCCTTATTGTCGCCCCGAGTGTGGGAACTTGGCGATGCTCTCCTGACAGTATGAGGGATGGATCCCTGCCCAGCAAAAGGTCCAAGGCAGGGGAAAGAGGCCTTGGGGCTCAGAAGGCCCCAAAGGACAAAGGGTCTGTGCGCGCCCCTGGAGGGAAGGCTCCTCCTGAGAAGAGCGCGTCGATGGACAGGGCTGTTCCCGAGAAGGGACGCGAGACCAGCAGACCTTCGGGGTAAGGCTCTAGATCGGTCTCGGGGTCTCGTCCCATTGTACCGGCTCCATGTAGGCCGAAGCTGGAGACTCAGCCCGGGAAGCCTTTGAATGTGGAGGACCAAGTAGCGGGGAACCCTTTAGTCATCGGGGTGCTCGCCAAAGCCTGCGCTCTCCCATGCGATATGGAGCAACACGCGAAGTATGACAATGAGAGCCTGCTGGCCTCGGCGATTCAGGCAACTCTTATAGTAAGTATTCCTCATGCAATTCTGATAAATTCTGCTTCGGCTTCTCATATCTAATAGTTTTCTTTTGCAGAATGTACAGAGGCTCCAGCTGATCATAGAAAGGAGCGACAAAAATGTCTCGAGGGTTTCTCAGCTGGAAACTGAAAGGGAGAAGCTCAGGAAGGGCTTGGTGGATTGCCAAAGCAGGCTGGCTGACTCGACGAAGGGCAACACCGAGCTGACTGCGGAAAATGAAGTGGCGGTGACTAGCATCACCAATCTCACGGCCAAGACCCACGAGCTAAAAGGGGAGGTCCGGTCGAAGACAAAGAGGGTGCTCGAACTGGAGGCTGAGCTGGAGAAACAAAGGGCCGAGTCGGCAGCCGAACTGGGGAAACAGAAGGCCGAGCTAGAGCAGTCGTTGAAGGAGAATGCTGACCTCAAGTCTTCACTCCGGGCTGAGATCCATGCTGCTTTCTAGAAGGGAGTGGACCGGGCAACAGAGGACTACGAAAGACAGGTGGGGGAGATAAGCTCTACCATGTTCGAGGAAGGATGCCAGGCTGCACTAAAAGAAGCGGGGATTCCTGAAGATCATCCGGTCCATCAGAATCTCCCTAAGTATTCATGGCCCGGGATCAGAATCAAACCCTACCCCCTTTCCTGAGAGTCCCTGATGGACAGCGCTTCTATCGCTCGGTTCTACCGAGGTCGGCGGACATGGGTGTTCGTTTGGGTCCGACCCTTTCGTAACCGGGGGGCAGAGGCGTGCATCAACATTCTTTTTTTGTGTGGGTGTGCCAGATTTTCTATTTTACTTGGAATTACAAGTGGTGATCCGGAGATCAACCTTCGCAAGTAAAACGGAAATCAACTTCTTTCGAGTTTTCCATTACACATATATTTAAGAAAAGAGACATTTTTCTTGATTTGTCGTGAAAGGCAATTTTTTGGCGTTTATAGCCGATTTTTGGCATTTATAGCCGATTTTACAATTCTTATCAATAATAAAAGACAAGAGTTGTGATTTTTGTCTCTTTTGGAAAAATACAAACTACAATGAAAAGCAAGAAAAGGAGGATCTAACTTCTCAGGAGATTGTGGGAGACTCGTTCAGATTGACAGTCGCAAGCCATATGTGGACTTCGCCATCATCCATGCAGATGAGAACAGAGGATGCTCTTGATTCGGTTGGCTTAGCTATAACCTCAGGTTTTTAGAGGACAAAGACCAAAAGGAGGTCCTATGTCCAATAAAAAACTAAGTAGATGGGCGGAAAAGCCACGTCTAAGCCATTGGAGGCAGAAGTAGAAGGCAAGGACCTTGGGGGGGGTACCCCCCAAGGGACTTTTGTCACCTTATAGCAGTGGTCGGTGCAGAACTTCCGCAGAGTTTTCTCTCTTTCTTTCTCTTAGATTTCTGATGTCTTTTTCTGTCTGAGTTTCCGAATTTTCTGCAGTCTATCGTGCCATTTTTTCTTCTTGGAGTGCTCTCCTATTTATAGGCTTTTTGGTAGCCATTTAGGAGGGTTTATGGGCTTTTATTGTCATTAAGCCGCATAATGGGAGGAGTTACAGGATTTAATTCCTTTATTTTGTAACTCCTTTTTCTTGGCTTCTGATTGGCCAGAGGAGATTGAGGGCATTTAATCGCCTTTAATCGCCATGATGGGAGGAGTTTCATGGGTTAAATGCCATGAATCAATTGACTTGTAACTCCCGGATGCTTGCTTCTGATTGGGCCGTCCAAAGAAATGGATTAATGACTGTAATAAAGCTAGTCAATTAATCGCATTAAGTGGTCTCCGAGCAGTTGAAGAGTCACGGGCCGTGCCACGTCTTTTGGGATTCTTCTGGCGATGATCATCGATGGATCTTCATGTAGATCGATATCGGATGACCATGTAACTTCAGGTTTTTGTTGCCAACAGCGGGTCCGTGCCATCTGTCCTGTCGATTTCTCGATCGTTCGGGTAGAAAGCACACTTTTTTTTGGTTGACCGGTTGGCGATCAATGTTGATTTTGATACTCTTGATGATTGCCCCGTGATTTTGACGGATGTTAAAGGATTTGGTATCTCAAAAGTATGAATTTTAGAAAATTCCAGGGGTCGGACGCTTCAAATCATGAAAAACGACAAAAAATGGGGCTTACGAGGCCCTCCCGGCGATCCCGAGCTCCATGGTCGCCGGCGACCCTAGGGGGTTTCCCAACCTTTTGTCCCGTTTTGTGTCCGTTTTTTATGTTTTTTTATTCTTTTTTCTTCTGTATTTTTTCTTAACATCTTTGATCATTTATTGGCCTAATTTCCCTATAGAAAACCTGATCAGAATCCTTGCATTTTGGTTTGCAAAGTTTCTAATTTTCCGATAAAGCCGAAGACTTTGTCGCGCAGAGCTGCCGATTTTCCGTCAGAAGCTGAAACTGGGTCAAACGATGTCAGAATGACCTGTAATTTGGGGTGAAGCCTCCTGAGCAATAAATAAGACCAACCATAGGCTTTTGTTTGAGTTTTGAAGCCGTTTGGGGCCCTATCATCAGTAGACTTGTTTTTGTCGCGATGAAGATGTCGCGGCTTGATGTGCGGTCAACCGATGTTCGATTGACTTGAAATTTGACAGGGAACCTATTGAAGTCATTTTAAGATGATCCATAGGCTCTGTCTTGGAAACCATGGTCCCGGGGAGCTTCACCGCCGAGAGGCCTAATTTGGCTTCCGAGGGTCAAAGTCTGGTCAAATGTTGTCGAAATGACCTGAAATTTGACATGTAGCCCTTTGTAAGCATTTTGAAGCCGTCCATGTGCTCTATCTGATGAGTGATGGACTCGGTGGTTCTCACCATCGAGAAGCTTGATTTAGCTGTTCGAGGGTTGATGTAGGGCCAAACGTTGTCAGTTTGACTCGGAACTTGACATGGAGCCTTTTGGATGTATTTTGAGATCATCCATCGGCTGTGATCGAAGATTTGGTGTCTCCGATGCTTTCGCCGCCGGGAGCTCATTTTCAGCTATCGGAGAAGCGAAGTTAGGCCAAATGATTTTGAAATGGCCCGAAACTTCTTGTGTACTCCTCTTTTGGCTATCTTGAAGGATCTTGCAGTTCTTGTTTGATTCTGATAAGATTTGATTTTTGAAAGTAGCATTGCCTATTTATGGCAGGCTGCGAGTTCATGTAGCTTTCTAGATTTTGAAGAAGCAAAGTGACACATTTTTTTGGTGTCAACAAATGCCCCCTCGAGGTGCAGCGACGAGTTGCTTAACTTTTGTAGTCGATGTGCCTCGAAGAGATTTTTCGAAGGAGAGCTTATGACTTGACCAAGAGTCTTTGAGCAGTCTTTCTTTTGGTTTTTATAGCCTTTTGAGCTTTCAGAGGAATTTTATGGTAGTGAAAGGGATCATGTACCATCTCGAGGCAAAGTCTTGAAGATGTCATCAGGGAAGTGGATATGGGTTTTGACCTTGTGACCTAACAAGCTGTATATGGCAGGTTAGGGGGTCGGGTTTGGTTTTGCCCGTGTGACCCAACAAGCTGTATGTGGAATGTTGGGGGGTCGATTTTGGTTTTGATCTTGTCGCCTAACGGCTGTATGTGGCAAGTTAGGGGATCAGGTTTTGGTTTTTTGTCTTGGTCTTGTGACCTAACAAGCTGTATGTGGCAAGTTAGGGGACCAGGATTTGGTTTGGATTTTTGTGGAATGTCAATTTCAAGATTTTGGCTCAATTTGGTATATGAGGCTGGATGGTTTGATTTCTGGAATCTCATGGGGCTTGGAATTCTTTTTTGTATGGTCCAATCAACTCAAAAGAGGCATGGAACCATTTTTGTAAGCTCTTGGTTAGAAGGATTTCTCTTTGACTAAAAGTCCAAATTTTTATTTTTTTTTAGTGCCTAGGTGGTCAAACTTGGCTCATATGGGCTAATCCATGGGACCTTAAGCTTTTGAAATGGCTTAGATCTCATATGGTGTCATTATTGTAAAGAATATCTAAAAATATCTCCTTTGGATAGAGAATATCTAAGAATATCTTTACTTGGAGAGAATCTCTCATGTTCCCTTTATTTTGGGAGAGAATATCTCAAGATATCTTTCTTTAGGAGAGAATATCTCAAATCTCCTATCGTTTGGGAGAAAATCTCTCATTGATTTCTTTTTGGGAGAGAATCCCTCAAGATATCTTTCTTTTGGGAAAGAATCTTTCTAATTTCTTTCTTTTGGTAAGGTTACTAATTAGTAACAATTACCTTTTTCTTCTTTCCTTCTTTGGTTTGCTCTCTTCTATAAAAGCAAGGAGGAGGTTGGATCTCTTGCAATTATTGCTTTCTTTTGCAACAATCCCAAGAGGGCTTCAAGACCAAGAGTTCTTCTTCAAGATCTTCAAGACTTTTCTTCTTCTTCTCCATCAATGGCTTCAAGTAAGTTCCCTTTTTCAAGAAAACTCCATACTAGGAAATAGGATGATAGAAAGTTCTTTCCTTTCTTTTTTTTCTTTTCTCTTCTCTTTTTTTTCACGTGTTTGCTACCTTTTTTTTTTAGCAGAGGAAGACTTGGTGATGCCTGAAGGTTCCAACCGAAGAGGTGGTGACGGATCCGGTCGCGGCACCAGAAGAAGATCCGAGGGACTCTAGAGTGATTCCCGAATCTCCAACTGGTATGACTTCTTTTACTTTTCATTTTTTTGTCTATGACTTGGTTTGGTAACATTTTTCTTGTCAGCTGAGTTGCCACAGGATTCCGATGACTTTGAACCATCGATGGACGCAAATGTTGACGATGCTTCCGATGAGTTCATGGAGGAAGAGAGTGTTCCGCCAGTCGTCGAAGAAGGTATTTTGTAGTAATAACCCTGATAATGATTTTAAAATAGGATCATATTCATACCTTTTTGTGTTTCTTTGGCAGGTTTTGAAGTGACAGAGGAGAGTCCGTCGCTTCCTTCATAACCAGAGCAAAAGATGCCAGAGGTCAATTCAGAGGTAGAGACTCCTGGGACCAGTTCTTACACTGTTGAGGAGATACCTCGTGCTGAGATTCCTTCCCGAGCAGCTCCAACTGGAAAGAGTTCTTTTATTACTCTTCCAACGGGTAATGACATGAGCAGCCGACCAACAGAGCGGGGCGAATCTTCAGCTGGGCCATCTCTTCTTTTTGCGAAGAAGGTGGTGGCGCGGGTTCTGAGCTCTTGGATTGAGACTCTCCTTTCTGGGCACTTAGATGCCGGATTTGGCATGATCCAGCATGTGCAGGAGATTCTCAGTGATGCCGAAGAGGCTGGTCTGGATGTCACAGGTGCCAGGGCGATCGTTGATAGGATCATTGCACTGGGTGACAAGTGGTTTGAGACCATGGGTTTTGCTGACGACCAGTTCTTCAAGGAGATGTTCCTGGACCCTGCTGATAAGGTTAAGTCTGACCTGAATGAGCTACACAAAGCAGGAAGCAGATAGTCAGAGAAGAACTTAGAAGAGCTAGCCATCATTGGGCTGACACATGACCTTAACATCCTTGATAGGGAGGTTGATGAGGCCAAGAAACGTCTTGAGCATTTAAAGGCACAAGTCGCTGCCAAGTGGGCTGCTATAACAGAGGCTCACGACAGGGAGAGTGCTCTGATTCGCCAGGTTGTAGATGCTGATCGAGTCCTTGAAAGGAAGTTTTAAGAGGACAAACAATGGCAAAATGCTCGGGATAAGCTTCCCGGTGTGAAAGAAGGGTTAAAGCCCACCCCAGTATCTCATGGCAAGTTCCTGAAGAAGCGTGCCCTGGAATCCCTGACGGCTGAGGCCAAAAGTTTGCTTGAGGAGCAGAAATCTTGGCTGGGGACCATCTTTGGTTGAGCTCCTGTTTTTTTGTAACAGAAACTATCCTTCTTCCCCCTTTTTTTTTGTACCACATGTATTTTTTTTTGTACTCTTTTTTTTTTGTAGTGCTTGTGAACACTTTCTTTTCTTTTTTTTTTGGTACCACATGTATATATTTTTTTTGGTACTCTTTTTTTTTTTTTGTAGTGCTTGTGAACACTTTCTCTTTTTTTCTTTGGTACCACATGCATTTTTTTTTTGTACTCTTTTTTTTGTTTTCCCCTACGTTCACTTAAATCTTTTTGTGATGAAAGCAATTGCTAAATGGGATGCTTTTTTTTTCCTACGCTCACTTAAATCTTTTTGTGATGAAAGCAATTGCTAAATGGGATTCTTTTCTTCTTTTTTTTTGTTTTCCCTACGCTCACTTGAATCTTTTTGTGATGAAAGTAATTGCTAAATGGGATTCTTTTTTTTTTTTGTTTTCCCTACACTCACTTAAATCTTTTTGTGATGAAAGCAATTGCTAAATGCGATGTTTTTTTTTTTGTTTTCCCTACTCTCACTTAAATATTTTTGTGATGAAAGCAATTGCTAAATGGGATTCTTTTTTTTTTTTTTTTCCCTACGCTCACTTAAATCTTTTTGTGATGAAAGTAATTGCTAAATGGGATTTGATCAAAAGCTTGTCATTTTGTGAAAATCTTTTGTCAAATTATTGTTTTGGCATGGGAGCCAGATTTTTATTTGTGGCATGGAAGCCGGTTTTGTGGCATGGAAGCCGGTTTTTTTGTGGCATTGATAGCCGAGTTTGTGGCTTTGATAACCGGTTTTTGTGGCTTTGATAGCCGAGTTTGTGGCATTGATAGCCGGTTTTGTTTTGTGGCATTGATAGCCCGTTTGTGGCATTTATAGCCTGTTTTGGTGGCATCTATAGCCGGTTTTGGTTTTCAAAAATGCAAGTATCGACTAAAAGTCGCCTCCCTGCTGAATGGTCTTGCAAGTATCGATGGAATGTCGCATCCTTGCTTATTCGGTTGCGATATTTGATGGAATGTCGCATCCTCGCTGATTTGGGTGCAAGTATCGATGGAATGTTGCATCCTTGCTTTTCAAAAATTTTGGTTTTGCGGGTACTGACTTGATGTCGTTTCCCCATGATTTTTGAAATTTGTGGTTTTCTCGAACCTTTGGGTTATGAATATCAACTGAAATGTTGTGTCTCCATGGTTTTTAGATTTTTCGAACCTTTGAAATTCGGGTTGTGGATATCAACTGAAATGTTGCATCTCCACGATTTCTTGGTTTTTTCGAACCTTTGAAATTTGGGTTGTGGATATCAACTGAAATGTTGCATCTCCACGGTTTTGGATTTTGCAAGTATCGACGAAATGTCGCTTCCCTGCGATTTTGGAAGTGTCGAACATGGTATGCATGCTTCCGATTTGTGCAAGTATCGACTAAGCGTCGCTTCCCCGCGGTTTTTGAAAAACCATTTTTTGTTTAAAGACACATGGGTCATAAGTTTTTACCTAAAACCATTTTGGCAGTAAAAGGCAGGGTGGACTAGGGTGGAAATCCCTGAATCCTGGGTTTTATTTCAAACCATGAATTTTGGGTTCAAGGGTTGAAAATTTTGGTCAAGTTAGGGAAAGGTTCCTAAACTTGGATTTTTGAACAATGAAACGATGAAAGTAAGCATTGTTTAAATTTCTAGAAATTTCAACATTTGATATAAAAATTCTAAAAAGAATGGGTTTAGCGAGCGAGTACCTGGAAACCGGTTTTGGCCGCATAGGCATTGCTCTTACCCAGTTGGGTAAGTCTTCAAGGGTAGTACCGCTTTAAGGACTTGCCGTTGATAGGCAGCATACATCTGTCACCTTCCATGTTTAGGAGTGCGTATGCGCCATTGGAGAAAACCTTGTCGATGACGTAGGGTCCCTCCCATTTCGGCTCAAACTTGCCTTTCGACTTGTGAGCGAAGACCATTGGTCTTTTTACCACAAGAACCAAGTCACCCTTTTTGTAGGTGCGTTGCCTGACCTTTTTGTCGAAAGATCCTGCCATGCGTGCTTGGTAAAGTTCAATGCTTTGTCGAGCTTCGGGCCGTCTCTCTCATGGAGTCGCAATTTGACATTGCTTTCTTGAGTCATGTCATTTTGCAAGGATAGCCTCAAAGAAGAAATTTGTACTTCCAAGGGTACAACAGCTTCGCATCCATAGACCAAAGAGAATGGTGTGCTATGGGTTGGTCCTCGAATGGTGGTTCGATAGGCCCACAAAGCTTCAGACAGTTTGTCGCTCCAGTCTCTTTTGTGACAAGAGACCATTTTTTTGAGGATTTTACAGAGTGTCTTGTTGAAAGCTTTTGCTAATCCGTTTGCTGCCGGATTGTATGGAGTCGAAGGACAGCTTTGGATTTTGTATTTGTCGCAGAACCTGTAGAATCGATGATCCCAAAATTGTGGTCCGTTATCATGGACGAATCTTTTGGGTATGCCGAAATGACAAATAATGTTGGTACGCAGGAACTGAAGGACTGATGAGGTCTTCATTTCGTTGAGCGCAAATGCTTCTGACCACTTGGAGAAATAATCCGTAGTGGCGAAGATGAAGTGATGACCTTTGCTTGAAGGGGGATAAATAGGACCTATGATGTCCATACCCCAGGCTTCGAAAGGCCATGAAATCACTGTAGGATGTAGCCATTCTGGAGGCATGTGAATGTAATCTCCATGAACTTGGCATTGTTGGCAGCGCTTATCAAATTGCATTGCGTCAGCTACCATGGTAGGCCAGTAATAACCTAACCTTTTTATTTGATCATAGAGCTTGGGACCAGCCTGATGAGCTCCGCAAAGGCCAGTATGAACTTCTTTGAGTGTTTCTTCAGCCTCTTGTTGTGACAAGCAACGTAGAAGTACTCCGTTGAAGGATTTCCTGTAAAGGATTTTTGAAGGAATATCTAAATGAAAGTTTAGGGTTCGCCTTTGGATGCTTACCTGTTCTTTTGGATCTTCAGGTAGGATTCCGAACATAGTGTAATCAATGAACGGATCCCTCCAGTCACCGATTGAAGGTTGAAGGATTGAAATCCGACTTCCAACCACTTGGTGGCATTCAGCAACTGCATGGTGTGTGTTAAGAGGAGGAAGGATTCTTCTTTCGCACACTGTGATTTGCATGTTTTCCCCTTCCTGGATTGCCATAGATGCGGCAAGTCTGGCCAGGGCATCTGCACGTATGTTTTCACCTCTACAAATGTGGGTGATGTGACAGATGCCAAACTTTCGCAGAAGCGATTGTGCCTTGTTGTAGTAAGGCAGCAAATCAGGTTTCCTGACTTCAAATTTCTAATTCATCTGGTTAACGATCAATTGAGAGTCTCCAAAGACTTCCAGCATGGTGATACCGGATTCGATGGCGAGTTCCAATCCTAGGATCAGAGCTTGATATTCAGGTGCATTGTTTGTGCATGGTTCCAGTAGCGAGAAAGCGTGTGGAATCATGTATATGTCGGGGCTAACAAAGAGGATGCCAACTCCCAAGATTAGCTGTCCTTTTTTTTATTTGTCCTGGTTGCACCGTCAAAGTACATGTCCCAGGAGGCACTTTATGAGAAAGTCTCCACATTGTAGACTGGTTCGTCTGGGAGATCATCTCTGAGTGGAGAATCTTTAGGCAATGGATGTTCTACGAGAAAGTCTGCTAGAGCTTGTCCTTTGATTGCCTTTTGCGGTACATACCTAATATCAAATTGTGACAGAAGGATGGACCATTTTGCCAGTCGGGCATTAAGGGAACCTGCTTTTGTGACAAGGACCTTCACGAGGTTGACCCTTGAGACCAGGTAGACTGTGTTGGAAAGCAAGTAGTGACGCAGCTTTTGTACGGCAAACATCACTGCAAGACATTCTTTTTCGGCTGGAGAGTAGCGATGCTCTGCACCTACTAGCATGCGACTGAGGTAGTATAGAGCAGCTTCTTTTCTTTCATCATTTTCTTGTGCAAGGAGAGCACCCAGAGAGTGATCAAGGGCTCTTGTGTACAAGATGAATGGTTTTCCAGTAGTAGAAGCAGTTAACACTGGAGGTTTGGACAGGTATGACTTGATATCTTGGAACGCAGCTTCACAGTCAGCATCCCAGACAAAGTTTACACCTTTTTTCATCAACCGGGAGAATGGACGGCATTTCCCCGAAAGATTGGAGATGAACCGTCTGATGTAGGCCAATCTCCTTTGAAGCCCTTTGAGTTCTCTCAAGGTTCTTGGAGAGGGCATTTCTAGAATGGCTTTGACTTTTATGGGGTCAAGCTCTATTCTAGCTTTCCGAACTAAGAATCCGAGGAACTTACTCGATGGGACGCCGAATAAGCATTTCAAAGGATTCATTTACAGTTTGTGTTTGCGAAGTCGGAGGAAGACTTCTCAAAGGTTTTTGAGATGATCTTCTTTTCTTCTGCTTTTAACGGCGAGGTCATCAACGTAACATTCGACCGTCTTGTGCTGCATATCTTGGAATATTTTCATCATAGCCCTCTGATATGTGGCACCAGCATTTTTCAGACCAAATGGCATGACAGTGTAGTAATACACGCCAAATGGGGTCCGAAAGGATGTATGTTTTTCATCCTCAGGATGCATCTTTATCTAATTGTAGCCAGAGAAACCATCCATGAATGTCATTCGCTCGAATCCATAGGTATTATAAATCATTACCTCTGGTATGGGGAGCAGAAATTCATCTTTAGGGCATGCGCCATTCTGGTCTTTATAGTCAATACAGACCCTGATCTACCCGTTTTTCTTTGTCACGGGGACAATGTTGGCCAACCATTCAGGATGTTGTTCCTCACGGATGAAGCCGACGCTTTTCAGTTTTTGAACTTCTTGTTCAATTTTATCGATCACATCTGGACGGAATCTTCTTTGGCCCTGTTTGACAAGCTTGATGTCTTCTTGAAGATTGAGTTTGTGGACTGCTATTTTGGGGTCTAAGCGAGGCATTTCAGCATAAGACCATGCAAAGCAATCAACGAACTCACGAAGAAAGGCGATATACTCGGGTAACTCATCATCCTTTATATTCTTGCTTATGAATACAAGACGCGGGTTATCAGGTGTTCCCAAGTCTATCTTTTGAACAGGATCTTCTATTGGAAGGTTCGAAGGTGGTTCCCCCACAATATTTTCGGAGGCTTCCAGCTCAACGAAACCTTCTGGGGTTTCAAGGGCATTTCCAAACCAGGGTTTTGTTCCTTTCCACGAGTCTTCTTGATCGGCAATTTTCTCAAGGTTTGCTATGAGATGATCCCAATCGGCTATTGAAACCGGGTCGAAGTAGGGTACTTCTTTTGGAGACGAGGATTCTTCTGGGTCAGAAGACCACACGTCTGTGCCATCGGACAACTCCTCTTCATTGTCAGAGAAATCGTACCAATTGGATGAGCTTCCTGGAACTTTGTCAGGTGACTCATCGAAGAGATATCCAGGGAGATCGATGTCTTCATGGATACGAGATGTTGAGGCTTGGTCAGTAAATTGACTTTTAAGCCTTTGTGTCAACTGTCTCAGGGGAGTGTCGGGATCATACCCTAGCCCGTGTGAAGACTTTTCTACATAGCCGTAGAGTCTCCAATCTTCCAACTGGCTTTTGGTCAAGACGGGCCCCAATGGTGAGAGAATACTACGTCCTTCTCCCAAACCGACTGGGTTTTGAGCATTATAGCCCATTTTCTTCATAATAGCTTGTTCCACAGAACTATATAAGGATAGTTAAGGCATACCTTCATTTTGGAAAGGTTCAAGCATGGAGTTTGATGAAGAAGCATCCGATCTATGGAAGAAGATTGGTTTTTCCTTTGCTGAAGTTGCTGGAACAACGAAGGAAGCTAACGTAGGATCTTCTATGTCAGAAGTTGTCTCCATTGGAGTAAGAGCAGGCTGAACTTGCTGAGTGTCAGCTTGGCTTGAATATGTGTCGTCTTCTGGCTCTGAATCCGAATCCGTGTCTTGCATGATAGACACAAAAGAGACAACAAATTTGCCCCCAGACTTTTGCTTTGCCTTCTTCACTTTAGTTGTGATGACCAAAGGCTTTGAAGGTTTGAGGGAGATGATGAAGGGAGTTTGAATGCTCTCTTCGGATTTACCATATGGTTTGTTTTCTTCCGGTGATTGTTGAGGAGCATTGCCTTTATCTTTCTGGAGATTTTCGGCAAAGGGTGATGTTTGCTTCTCCTCTTCTTCTTTCTCACCTTCATACATCTGTGAGTCTGCGAAGTGGACATCTTTACCTTTGAAGGGTTTTCTGTCCGCAAAGACTCGATGTATCATGTCGTCGTCGCCAACAAACTTAATGCATTGATGTAAAGTTGAAAGGACAACACCATTCTCGTGGATCCAGGGGTGTCCGAGAAGGATGTTATAGCATGAAGGGGCTTTTATTGCATACACAGTGCTCAGAGATAAGATCACCGATCTGCAACTTGAACCTGATTTTGCCGATAGGCCTTTGAATGCTCCCATCGTATCCAAGATTGATACAGATGTGTGGCTCAGCTTACTGGGTGGGATGCCCAACTCTTCGAGAGCCGATGTGGAGATGAGGTTGAGTGCAGAACCTGGGTCGATCTGAACTCTGTGCATAGGCATTTTCTTGATGTACCCTGTGAAGTACAGGGGTCGGTTGTGCCTTATTTCGCCAAGTGGGAGGTCATCCTTAGTGAAGGCGATGGTTGCACGGGCTGCCTTTTGAACCGAGAGGCATTCATTGCATGATCCTTTAGTTCTCTTCTTTTCTCCCTTTGAGGAAGCTTCTGAGTTTTTGACCCGGTAGTCCATTTCAATTTGGAGGACTTACGGGGCATGTTTGTCGACATCCTCATTCAGCTTTTGTAATTCTGAAATGAGATTATCACGAGTGTGCGGAGACATTTGCAATAAATCTAGGATGTGCAGACGTGCAGGTATGTGCTTGAAGTGTTCAATCAAGTCATACTTGAAAGCCTCCTTGGGCCTGCATGTTCATCATTGTTGCCACTAGGGGCGCTTACAACATCTTTTCCCGAAGGATTTACATATGTAAAGGAAGATTGGTTGTAATTTTTGTGGTAGTCCCGGCTGGAGCGGGATCCTCTACCAACCTCGAGAGCTTCTTGAGAAGGGTCTTCATTTGGAAGATTGTCTTCAACATCAAGAGGCTGTCGTTTTTCATTTGCTGAGGATGTATCAGCAGCAGAGTTGCCATCCTCAGTGATTGTGTTGAACGGAGCATTTTTCGGGAACAAGTCCTGAACAACATCCAGCAACCTTTCTTCTTCGTTGACCAATTCATCGTCCCAAGCATCAATAGCTAGGAATTCTTCAGTCAGGAAGGGTGTGAACTTTGAAGTCATAGTCTCAGGAGAAGAAACCTGAGAGGGTGTCGTCCTAGTGAAAGTCACGTGAGATGAGGTGGCTCCAGAAGACATATTGCTAGGAGTCGTCAGAGTGTAAGTGATCTCATCAGACGATGCTTAGGAAGAGTTATAATCCCGAATTATCACATTACAGGAAGCTCTGACAGGAGACGTTGTCTGATCGGAGTCAGACTCATCCTCGAATGTAAAAGGATCGTCTATCCAGCAATTTTCTCCAATTTCAGGAGTTAAGGGAGGATGTACCTGATGGTCTTCAAGGACTTCCGGCTCTGGATTGCGAGGAAGCTCGTTGACGCGGTCTTGCTCTTGTTCTAGAGTGAGATGCTGTAAGATCCTTGCATATTCTTCAAGATCAGGCATGGGAGCCAGATCTTCTTCATCAACTCTTTGTGGCTCAACATAGTTGATTTCCACTGGAGCAATGATGGGTGCTGGTTCAACAGCATTTTCTTGTACAGCCTCTTCGTCTTCTTCATTATCAGACCAGGATCCTTGTGGCTGTAGGGGGTTATACCAGATTACTGGCATAAGATGAGTCTCACGAACCCATTCTTCATCGGAGAGATATTCTCCTGTTTCAAGGGACTCCTCCCACTCGTCGGTGTAGTTGGATTTGAATCCATCATCGGTGTCGCTAGACTCGTATCCATCAATGGAGAATCCAACTACCGAATTGTAGGAGTATGATGCCCCCTGCGTGGCTTCTTTGAATTGAGGTGGCATGAAATCACTGAGAGTGAATTTTCTTACCCCCTTTGAAGTCTCTGGAAGGGACATTTTTGTTGCCTCCAGTGAAGCTGTAGAGGAGGACTCTGCCTTTTCTTGGACTTCTTGTTTTGGCTGGGTCTTCTCTTGCCGTTTGAGCTTGAGGAGATTGTTTCCTAGCATGCCTTCGCTGTTGAGTTGTAGGCTTTGTTTTCACGACCTCCCAGTTTTCATCAGGAGATCGGGATGTACCCATATACGTTGTCCGTCTGGTGTCGGGTAAGGAACCAGTTCCTCGGACGCTTGAATTGAGTTTATCACCTTGAAGGAAGTAGTAATCTTCTTCTTCGGTGATTTTGATGTTTGTCCACATGTCACCATGTTGACGGAGGCAGACCCATAGTTTTTGTCAAAGGTGATGACTCCATTTTTCCACATCTCATTTATTTTCTCTCTTACAACGAAGCATTGATTGAGAGGATGCGAGATCATCTGGTGGTATGGACAGTACCGAGGATCATTGGTTTTGCCAACATCACTCGGTCTTTTGGGTTCAGGCAAAGTGAGCTTGCCGCTCGCCACAAGAGTCCTGAAGATTTCATCAACATCTTCATCAAACGGGTATTTCTTCTCTACTCGTTCTTTGAAGGCATCAAAGAGTTCGGGTCTGTTACCAGCAGCTTTGTCTTCAGCTTTCTTTGGTGGCTGAGGAGCTGACTTGGTCTGCACATTGAGGACCTCTTTTTTCTTTGGTTTATAGGTTACAATGGCGGTTGGCTCTTTTCTTGATGATTCTGACTGTTGAGGTCTTTAATCACCGTTTCAGCTTCCATGGAAGCTTCTAGGAGTTCTCCCAGGTTCTTTGATTTGTTGCCGATGATCATGGAGCGGATTCTAGCTCTCATGGAGCGGATTCAAAGCATTTGTATGCCATTGCTTTCCACTTATGAATGAAGTCATGTGTTGACTCATTCTCCCCCTATTTTAGGCTGCACAGCTAAGCCATAGTAGCGGGATGATCCTCACCTTTGAAGTGAGTCAAGAAGCGTGTCTTTAGCATGGACCCAATTTTGGATGGAGTCCTCCGGCAGAGTGGAGTACCAATCGAAGGTCGTACCTTTTAGGGTACTTGCAAAGAGGCGGATCTTGAGTGCATCTTGATCCGCGATAGCTCTCGTCAAGATCTTGAAGTGGATGACGTACTGTCTGGCTGATCCTTTCCCCATATATGTTTGGAGAGTAGGATGCTTGAATTTTGTAGGGAACGGGACCGAGTCCATCCATAAGGGATATGGTGGCTTGATCCCATGCTCCTTGAGTATATCCTCTTCTTTTGCTTTTGCGAGGATATTGTCTACGTCCTTTTTTGTAAGGACGCGTGGCTCATTTTCTTCCCTATTTACCTCATCATCCTGATGATTTGGAGGAGGTTCATTGTTCGCCTGATTTTGGAAGGGGAGGAGAAGGTTTTCCATCAGAGTTTCAATCCTCTTTTGGCCTTGTTCCAACTGCTGAATGCATGTGAACGCATCATCTTGAGGTGGATTGCGGGGTGGTGGCTCAGAATTTGTAGCCAGGACGTTCATCCCTCGAGATTCAAATAAATAAACTGTCCTGGTGACTAAGCTAGGGCTCATTCTTTTTTATGAAGAGCTTGAGGAAGGATCACTATGTCGTCCTTTGCTTGAAGGAGCAGGGGATTCTTCTGAATGTCTTCTTGTCCTGGAGACGCTGCGGGTCACCGAACGTCGGACATGAATTTTTGTTGCCGACTTTTGGCGTCTTCTGTTTTTTCCAACCACATGGACAGCAGCAACTTGGTTGGGTCTTTCTTTTTCGACCCATTTGGGAGAGACTTGAAGTGTAGGAGGCTAGGTCCTCTGATTCTCTAGTCTCTTTTGTCAATACGACGAGCGGCGGCGTATACAACGAGCAATTTGAGCTTCGGTCAGCTCTGGGTGGGCTTTGACAACGAAGGATGTGCTCCCTCGGGCGCAGCAGCCGAGCCTGTCTTCTTTGTAGCTGGGCAAGGATAGGATGCGAATCCGGTCCTTCGCTTGTTGCAGCGAAGCTTTGAAATTTTCAAGTTCGGCCCCTATAGAGATGAAGGGTCGAACTGCAGGATTGTAGGCCTCAGCAGGTGCTTGTAGAGGCCTTGTGATGCATGACTTGATTTTGGGCTTATAGGAACAACCGGCTTATGCTGGGTTAATTTGGGAGTCAAGTTAGGAGGTGGGTCTCTCCTCTTTCATGTAAGCAAGAGGGTAGAACTGGTTCTCCTTGAGTGGGGCCAAGAATGCTGGCTTGGTGGATGTTTGGAACCTTATTTGTTTTGGTGAAGGTCTTGGGGACCAAGTCTTGGGATAAACCTTGTCGTTTGCTGGTCGAGGCTTCGTGGGGGTGCCACGGGCTTCGGGCCTTCTAGTGCTCGCCTTTGGTGTCACGGTAATGACACGTTGAGAGGCGACCTCTGCTTCTTGGAAGGAGCGGTTTGTTCTTCGGGAAGTGGGAATGGTCCCAGCGTCCCAAAGACAATAGTCCGGGGAGTCGAGGTCGACCCGGAGTTCAGAGAGTTGCCGAGGGAGTTGACGCTTCGGCAGCTGATGGGGCGCTTATAGGTGCGCGTGGTTTGCTTCTGTTGAAGCATGAGCTGGTGCTTGCTCTCATCGAAAGTAATGGTAAGCGATGTTGCCATTGTCAGTTTTTTTTCAAAAAATTTTTGAAACAAGACCACATCCATTAGTAATCACAAGAATATAATGATCATAAATGGGAAGTTCTATGGTTTTGTCTTTTCAAATCACTCGAGGGATATGACCCAAGCAATATAAAGAAGGCAAAACGCCATAGAGGGTACAATTGTTCTGATCGTAGGTATGGTAAGCCCAGAATGAGCGTTCCAATGACTGCTAGAAGCAATTGTGAACCTAAATTCGACTTACCGAGAAACAGAGCTTGCTCGAGGTAAGAAGAATATAAGTTTGGAGTTACAAATGCGCCAGTCGCGAAAACAGTAGACCCTGAAAGGGCGTACTAGTACCACTAGACACAAATGTTTTGAGACCGCATCCATGAGATGAGATTCTCTATTTTGAAAGGTCAAGATTGGATTCATTAAAGAGAGCAGATGGTATTCCGATCCAAATACGGTCTCAGCGATTTCCTGCGAGCGCCAGTACTCAGAAGGAAATGAACCATAATTTCTCGGATCTGAATCCAAAAATGACAAGTTTTTTTTTTAAAGGCCAAGATCGGGTTCATCAAAGAGAGCAAAAGGCATTCCAATCTGAACACGGACTCAGCGATTTCCGCGAGCGCCAGTGCTCAGAAAGGAGGAGACCAAAATTTCTCCAATCTGAACCGAAAATGACGGAAGTTTTTTTTTTAAGAAGATTTTTTTTTGAAAAAATCTTTTTTAAAAAAAAAATTTGAAAAATCTTTTTTTATTTTTTTATTTATTATTATTTTTTTAAGATTTTTTTTTGAAATTTTTTTTGTTTTTTATTTTTTATTTTAAATTTTTTTTATTTTGAAAATTTTTTTTATTTAAAAGACGAAAGAGTACACATAGGCCTCCTAACCCGGTCTTATGAAATCTTGATTGATAGAATTGCCCCCAGGTAAGGGTAGGATTACTTAATGAACCCGTTTGGAGGACCCTTGCCTAGAACAGTCAAGCTGTCTCCACACTCTGGACAAGGCTTTTCTTGAATCAACCGTGATCAAATAACGCAGTTGGTTTTTAACCTTAGTGGTCTATGTCTTTTTTTTTTACTTTTATTTTTTTTAGATCTTTAATGAACTTATCGAAGAGAAACGATGGCCCAAATCCTAATTCGAACAGGCACAACAATTTCTGCGAGCACGCGAACGAAAGGAAAGGATCAAAGTTTCTCAATTTTGAATCCAAAATGAGAAATCAGATTTTTTTTTCTAATTTCTAATGAACTCATCGAAGAAAAACAATGGCCATTTCCACAATTCGAACCGGCTCAACGATTTCCGCGAGCACAGAGATGGAACGAAAAGGATCAAAGTTTCTCAATTTTGAATCCAAACTAAGAAATCTGACTTTTTTATTTATTTTTTTTAAAAAGAGAAAGAGTGGAAATAAATTCAAAGAATTAAAATTTTCCAAAAAAATCTCATCCATTTTTTTAGGTGCGGAATTCAACATAGGCCACCAATTAGAAAGTAGCCAAAAAATCGAGAAAAGAAATATAAGCATAGAGCAAAAGATATGATATGCAAATATTTCATTTCTAGCATCGTGTTCTCAAATGAACGAGTCCCACCGGGTGGAGCCAGCTTGATGGACAGCGCTTCTATCGCTCGGTTCTACCGAGGTCGGCGGACGTGGGAGTCCGTTTGGGTCCGACCCTTTTGTAACCGGGGGGCAGAGGCGTGCATCAACATTTTTTTTTGTGTGGGTGTGCCAGATTTTCTATTTTACTTGGAATTACAAGTGGTGATCCAGAGATCAACCTTCGCAAGTAAAACGGAAATCAACTTCTTTCGAGTTTTCCATTGCACATATATTTAAGAAAAGATACATTTTTCTTGATTTGTCGTGAAAGGCGATTTTTGGCATTTATAGCCGATTTTGGCATTTATAGCCGATTTTTGGCGTTTATAGCCGATTTTTGGCGTTTATAGCCGATTTTACATTTCTTATCAATAATGAAAGACAAGAGTTGTGATTTTTGTCTCTTTTGGAAAAATACAAACTACAATGAAAAGCAAGAAAAGGAGGATCTAACTTCTCAGGAGATTGTGGGGGACTCGTTCAGAATGACGGTCGCAAGCCATATGTGGACTTTGCTATCATCCATGCAGATGAGAACAGAGGATGCTCTTGATTCGCTTGGCTTCGCTATAACCTCAGGTTTTTAGAGGACAAAGACCAAAAGGAGGTCCTATGTCCAATAAAAAACTAAGTAGATGGGCTGAAAAGCCACGTCTAAGCCATTGGAGGCAGAAGTAGAAGGCAATGACCTTGGGGGGGGGTACCCCCCAAGGGACTTTTGTCACCATATAGCGGTGGTCGGTGTAGAACTTCCGCAGAGTTTTCTCTCTTTCTTTCTCTTAGATTTCTGATGTCTTCTTCTGTCTGAGTTTCCGGATTTTCTGCAGTCTATCGTGCCGTTTTTTCTTCTTGGAGTGCTCTCCTATTTATAGGCTTTTTGGTAGCCATTTAGGAGGGTTTATGGGCTTTTATTGTCATTAAGCCGCATAATGGGAGGAGTTACAAGATTTAATTCCTTTATTTTGTAACTTCTTTTTCTTGGCTTCTGATTGGCCAGAGGAGATTGAGGGCATTTAATCGCTTTTAATCGCCATGATGGGAGGAGTTTCATGGGTTAAATGCCATGAATCAATTGACTTGTAACTCCCGGATGCTTGCTTCTGATTGGGCCATCCAAAGAAATGGATTAATGACTGCAATAAAGCTAGTCAATTAATCGCATTAAGTGGTCGCCGAGCAGTTGAAGAGTCACGGGCCGTGCCGCGACTTTTGGGATTCTTATGGCGATGATCATCGATGGATCTTCATGTAGATCGACATCGGATGACCATGTAACTTCAGGTATTGGTTGCCAACAGCGGGTCCGTGCCATCTGTCCTGTCGATTTCTCGATCGGTCGGGTAGAAAGCACACTTTTTTTGGTTGACCGGTTGGCGATCAATGTTGATTTTGATACTCTTGATGATTGACCCGTGATTTTGACGGATGTCAAAGGATTTGGTATCTCAAAAGTGTGAATTTTGGAAAATACCAGGGGTCGGACACTTCGAATCACGAAAAATGGGGCTTCCGGGGCCCTCCCGGCGATCCCGGGATCCATGGCCGCCGGCGACCATGGGCCAGGGTCGCAGGGGCCTGCGACCCTGGGGGGTTTTTCCCCCCTTTTGTCCCGTTTTGTGTCCATTTTTTTATATTTTTTATTCTTTTTTCTTCTGTATTTTTTCTTGACATCTTTGATCATTTATTGGCCTGATTTCCCTGTAGAAAACCTGAAGAGAATCCTTGCATTTTGGTTTGCAAAGTTTCTAGTTTTCCGAGAAAGCCGAAGACTTTGTCGCACAGAGCTGCCGATTTTCCATCAGAAGCTGAAACTGGGTCAAACGATGTCGGAATGACCTGTAATTTGGGGTGAAGCCTCCTGAGTAATAAATAAGACCAACCATAGGTTTTTGTTTGAGTTTTGAAGCCGTTTGGGATCCTATCACCAGTAGACTTGTTTTTATCGCGATGAAGATATGGCTTGATGTGCGGTCAACCGATGTCCGATTGACTTGAAATTTGACAGGGAACCTATTGGAGTCATTTTAAGATGATCAATAGGCTCTATCTTGGAAAACGTGGTCCCGGGGAGCTTCGCCGCCGAGAGGCCTGATTTGGCTTCCGAGTGTCAAAGTCTGGTCAAATGTTGTTGAAATGACCTGAAATTTGACATGTAGCCCTTTGTAAGCATTTTGAAGTCGTCCATGTGCTCTATCTGATGAGTGGTGGACTCGGTGGTTCTCGCCGCAAAGAGGCTTGATTTAGCTATTCGAGGGTTGATGTAGGGTCAAACGTTGTCGGTTTGACTCGGAACTTGACGTGGAGCCTTTTGGATGTATTTTGAGATCAACCATCGGCTTTGATCGAAGATTTAGTGTCTCCGATGCTTTCGCCGCCGGGAGCTCCTTTTCAGCTATCGGAGAAGCGAAGTTAGGCCAAATGATTTTGAAATAGCCCGAAACTTCTTGTGTACTCCTCTTTTGGCTGTCTTGAAGGATCTTGCAGTTCTTTTTTTATTCTGACAAGATTTGATTTTTGGAAGTAGCATTGCCTATTTATGGCAGGCTGCGACTTCATGTAGCTTTCTGGATTTTGAAGAAGCAATGTGACACATTTTTTTGGTGTCAACAGTCCCCTGATCGAAGCGCCCTCTGCTGACACTCCTCTGGACGGTGCTCCGTCTCTTCCTCCCACGGATGTCTCAGAAACGACCGCGCTTGTTGCCGAGGCGACCCGTCCTTCAGAGAAACAATGAGGACATTGCTCTAGCCCTCGACGTTTGCCGAAGTCTTTCCTTATAATTTTCTGATGCTTTTCGATTGTATCTTTGACTTTTTCACTTGTAACTTTTAATTTTGTAAATGGAAAACAAATTATAAAACTGGGCTCTTTGCTTTTCCTTCATACACTCTTGTTTTTTGCTGTTCTCGTTCTTGTTTGGGCGAAGTGTTTGAGTCCGGCTAAATATTGATGGCTTGTGGTAGGAAGATTACCTGAGTTGGAATGAGGGTACCTGGCGGTTTTCATTAATATCCGTCCAGGTATCCCGCATTCCGAGGCTCATAAATAGTACTAAATACAGCAGTACGATCGATGCGGAAAATAAGCAGATGACTCCACTTGTCAGCATCCAATTAGCTAGTCAACTCATAGGTAACGTGCGCCGCACCTGAAGCCATGGGAGGCCATACTCCATAAATGAGGACTTGGAACCTGAGCCTCCTTTCCCCCTATAAGTAGAGGCTCTCCTCTGCTTCGCGCTCGAGTAAGGGAGATGAGCCGGCCAAGGAAGAGAGACCCACATCAGTGGCCTCTTACATTCCTCACAGGCATGGAGATCTGCCTGTTCCCGCCAGATACTCTGGCGGTTTCATCCCTAAGGAGTCCTTTAAAAACCCTCGCTCTGTATGAACCTTTTGCGACTGAAAACAACTCCGGAAAAGGTCGTATCCGGCCATCATAGACCACGCGCCCTCTGAATCCGGTCACCACGGACCGTGCGCTCTCTGAACGCAGGTCTTTAATCAGCTCCTGTCGATGCGGCTAGGAGGAGATCAGACATCTGTGGCGAACCGGGAGTTGTTTGCAAATTTTCGTCTAACCAACCAAAGGGTATTGTAGAGCTCCAAGCTTTGAGGACCAATGAAGAGTAGTTTTTCCAAGCTTTCTTTTTTGTTTTTAGAGGACAGTGAGCCTCCTTACTGTACTTTCTGTTGCTTTTCTGCAACTCATGTAATGAAATTTTCTATTGTAATGAAGACATTTTAATCAATACAAATGGAATTTCAACCAATACAGGCGGAGTTTCTCTCTTTTTCCCTCTTTTTTTTTGAACCAATACAAATGGCATCTCTCTTGGCCGAGATGAATCCGTTTTAGGCTGCTATTGGCCGAGGTGAACCCGAGGGGACTGGGTGTATGAATCCGAGGTCAGCCTCTGGGTGCACGAAACCAAAATTTTTAGAAACCTGGGTGTGTGGACCCGAGGTCAATCTTAGGGTGTATGAACCCGAGTTTTGAGAGCGACTGGGTGTATGAACCTGAGGTCAGTCCTTGGGTGTATGAACCCAAGTTTTGAGAGCGACTGGGCGTATGAACCTGAAGTCAGTCTCGGGGTGCGTGAACCCAAAATTTTGAGAAGCCTGGGTGTATGAACCCGAGGTCAGTCTCAGGGTGTATGAACCCCAAATTTTGAGAAGCCTGGGTGTATGAACCCGAGGATAGTCTCAGGGTGTATGAACCTGAAGTTTTGGAAACGACTGGGTGTATGAACCCGAAGTCAGTCCTTGGGTGCGTGAACCCAAAATCTTGAGAAGCCTGGGTGTATGAACCCGAGGTCAGTCTCAGGGTGTATGAACCCCAAATTTTGAGAAGCCTGGGTGTATGAACCCGAGGTCAGTCTCAGGGTGTATGAACCCGAAGTTTTAGAAACGACTGGGTGTATGAACCCGAAGTCAGTCCCTGGGTGCGTGAACCCAAAATTTTGAGAAGCCGGGGTATATGAACCCAAGGTCAGTCTCAGGGTGTATGAACCCCAAATTTTGAGAAGCCTGGGTGTATGAACCCGAGGTCAGTCTCAAGGTGTATGAACCCAAAGTTTTGGAAACGACTGGGTGTATGAACCCGAAGTCAGTCCCTGGGTGCGTGAACCCAAAATTTTGAGAAGCCGGGGTGTATGAACCCGAGGTCAGTCTCAGGGTGTATGAACCCCAAATTTTGAGAAGCCTTGGTGTATGAACCCGAGGTCAGTCTCAGGGTGTATGAACCCGAAGTTTTGGGAACGACTGGGTGTATGAACCCGAAGTCAGTCCCTGGGTGCGTGAACCCAAAATTTTGAGAAGCCTAGTTGTATGAACCCGAGGTCAATCTCAAGGTGTATGAACCCCAAATTTTGAGAAGCCTGGGTGTATGAACCCGAGGTCAGTCTCAGTGGTCTTTGCTGCTGCCGAATTCCATAATTTAACGACGTAACTTGATGACAGAATGAAGGACGCTTTTATTGATCATGGAACTTTGATTTTCAAATTAAGAAAAAGAACTTCTTGAGGTGGGTTGCATTCCACGGTCGTGGCAACTGCCTGCCATCTATGTCCTCCAGTTTGTATGACGATTGTCCCACTTGCGAAATTACTCTGAACGGGCCATGCCAGTTTGGAGCTAGTTTGCCTTAGTTTGGATTCCTGTCAACCGGGAGTGTCTTCTTCAGGACCAGTTCTCCCACCGAGAACCTTCTCTCCCTTACTCTCTCATTGTATCCTTTGGCTAGCCGTTGCTGGTAGTCGGCCAGTCATATGGCCGCTGCTTCTCTGCGCTCGTTGGCCAATTCTAGTTCCATGGCTAGGCTTGTCTCATTTAGGTCTTGATCAACAAGTTTTGATCTCAGGCTTGGGAGGCCAATCTCAAGGGGAATGACCGCTTCCATCCCATAGGCTAGAGAGAAAGGTGTTTCCGAAGTGGAACGCCTTAGGGTCGTCTTGTACGCCCATAGAACGCTAGGGAGCTCCTCTACCCATCTTCCTTTTGCCTGGTCGAGTCACTTCTTCAGTCCGTCAAGCAATACTTTGTTAGAAATCTCGGCCTGACCATTGCTCTACGGGTACGCCAGGGTGGAGTAGTGGTTTCTGATGCCATGCTTTTGACAGAAGCTTTTGAAAAGATTGGAGTCGAACTGGGTTCCGTTGTCCGAGATCAAAGTCCTAGGGATGCCAAACCTTGTAATGATATTCTTCCATACAAAATTCTTTGAATCCCTTTCGGTGATGGAGGACAGCGGTTCTGCTTCTATCCACTTAGTGAAATAATCAGTAGCAACTATCAACCATCTCTTGTTCCTTGGAGCCCGGTGGAGAGGTCCCACAATGTCCAGCCCCCATTGGGCAAAGGGCCACGGGCTGGAGAGGGGGCTCAAGTCCTGTGCCGACTGATGAAGGAATGGGAGAACTTCTGGCACTTCTCACACTTCCTGGCGTATAGTTGCGCGTCCTTCTACATGGATGGCCACCAGTAACCCTGGCTGATAGCTCGGTATGCCAGTGACCGTCCTCCGATATGGCTTCCATAAATCCCTTCGTGAATCTCATACAGAAAATCGTCAACCTTGCTCGGATGAATGCATTGGATGCAGGGGCCAGTGAAAGATTTTCTATAGAGCTTACCTTCGGGAAACAGCCAAAACCGAGCTGCTTTGAGCCTGATCCGGCGAGCTTCATTTTTATCTTCGGGGAGCTGATCGTTTTTTAGGTAGGAAGTGATTGGGTCCATCCAGCTCGGGCCGAGATCAAGGCATAAAATCTGCTGAGATGGATGGAGTTCTAAGCTTGATCTCGGCAACAACCCAATCTCAATAGTTATTTTATTTCCTGCTTCGACAGCGGAGGCCAGGTTTGCAAGGGCATCAGCATTCGAGTTAGTATCCCTGGCGATCTGCCTGACTTCGGCTGTCTGGAATTGAGTGAGGAGTTTCTTTGCGAGGGCTAGATAGGCCGCCATCCTGTCATCCCAGGCTTGGTAGTCCCCAGTTAGTTGGCTTGTCACCAATTATAAGTCGCTGAAGACCACCAATTGCTGGGCTCCAAGGATTTGGGCACTGTTTAGTCCTGCTATTAGAGCTTCATATTCAGCTTCGTTGTTTTCGCTTTTAAGTCTAGGGTCAGAGCTTGTTCTATGACCAATCCTTCTGGCGATTGCAGGACTACGTCGGCGCCAGCTCTCTTGGAAGTAGATAAGCCGTCGATGAAGACTTTCCATGCCGAGTCAAGGGCTTGGCTCCGAGATAGTTCATCGACCTCGGTGACTTCGTTTTCATGCCCTATGCCCCCTAGTTCAGTGCCAGGCTGGGTTAGTGCCGAATTCGGAGAGATGAACTCGACAATGAAATCTGCTAAAATCTGGGCCTTGATTGCAGTCCTGGGTTGATATTGGATATCATACTGTCCCAGTTCGACTGCCCACTTGGAGATTGTGCCTGAAAAGTCAGCTTTTTTGAAAATAGACCTGAGTGGGTGCTCCGTAACAACCACAATGGAATGAGACTGGAAGAATAAGAGAGCTTGCGAGAGGCACTGATGAGTGCCAACACGAGCTTCTCTAGCAAGAGGTATCTGGTCTCGGTGTCAAGAAGGATCTTGCTCATGTAATAGATCGGCTTTTGCAGCTTATCTTCCTCTTTGACAATGACAGAGCTCACCGCAAGATCCGAGACCGCTAGATACAAATACAACGTCTCCTCTCGGGTTGGAGTAGAGAGCAAGGGTGGTGAAGAGAGATAGGTTTTGATTGCCTGCAGTGCTTGGTCGCACTCAGGGGTCCATTGAAATTTTAGGTTTTTTCTTAAAAGCTGAAAGAAAGGCCTGCACTTATCTGATGATCTGCTGATGAATCGATTGAGTGTGGCGGCCATGCCGGTCAGCATTTGAACTTCATTTGTGGTTGTCGGGCTCTGGACTTCCAGGATCGCCGTGATCTAGACTGGGTTGGCCTCTATCCTTCTCCGTGTAACTAAACTTCCGAGGTACTTGCCGAAAGCGACCCCGAAGGCGTATTTGGAAGAGTTCAACTTGAGCTTGAACTCCCTGAGTATGTCGAAAACTTAAGCTAAGTCTGCTAGATGGTCATGAGACTGCTTGGACTTAACGACCATGTCGTCAACATACACTTCGACAGTCCTGCCGAGCTGAGCCTTAACCATCTTAGTGACGAGTCGCTAGTAGGTTGCCCCCTCGTTCTTCAATCCAAAGGGCATCACCTTGTAACAATAAGTGCATCGGGGCGTTATGAACGCGGTTTTCTCCTCGTCTGGCTCATACATTGGGATCTGGTGGTATCCTCGATAGGCATCGAGGAAACTCATCCTATCGTAGCCAGCGGTGGCATCGATCATCTGATCGATCTTCAGGAGCGGGAAGCTGTCCTTCAGGCAAGCTTTATTGAGGTTGGTGAAATCGACGCACACTCTCCACTTGCCAGTTTTCTTCTTGACAACCACCGTATTGGCTAACCAGACCGGGTACTGGACCTCTCTGATCACTTCAGCTTCCAGCAATCTGTCGACCTCCTCGACCACGGCTTCTGTCTATAGTAAACCTGATCTGCGGGCTTTTTACATCACGGGCTTGTGTTTAGGATCCACGTTCAGTTTGTGACACATGACCTTGGGGTCAATACCAAGCATTTCGCTCGGAGTCCAAGTGAAGACATCTCTGTTTTGCATCAAGAATCTAGAGAGCTCAGACCTTTCAGGATTGGCAAGCTGGCTGCCAAGCAGGAAGAACCTATCCGGGTCGAGTGGATCGATCCTGATCTCAGCTAGGTCTTCGATGCTCTTCTTTTCTGGGTTTCGGCCGATCTCGTCCAGCTCCTTTTCAAGTTCTGCCATATGTACCTTCCCCGGCTCCTTTTCTCCAGGGACTACGCCCATCATGCACTGTCTGGCCATCTGCTGGTCCCCTTCCACTGGTAATCACATCCACATTGCCATCTTTTTTCTCCAACAAGAATTTGAGCTTTTGGTGAAGAGTGGAGGGAATAGCCTCCATATTGTGGAGCCAAGTTCTGCCCATAATAGCATTATAGGGAGAGGGAGCATCTACCACGAGGAAGTCGGTCATTACGGAGGCTCCGTCCACCTGGGTTTCCAGAGTGACCTTCCCTTTGGGGTATACCGGCTTGGCGCTGAATCCAATCAAAGTCGTACGAGCCTCTTACAAGTCTGCTTCTGAGAGATCCATCTTTTTGAAACAGCCGAAATAGAGGATTTCAGACGAACTGCCGGAGTCGATGAGGATCCTCTTGACTGTGAAGTCCCGCAGCTTCAATTTGAGGAGGAGTGGATCGTTATAGGGGAGCGGACTCCTTCAAGGTCCTTTTCTGAAAAACTAGATCGTAGGGTGCTCGCGCCGTGCTTTCTTTGAAGCAAGTCCGAGCTCGGCTTTCATTATTTCCTTTCCGTGAGAGGCCCGCCTCGGCTCGGCACGAGCTTCAATACTACTCTTTGGGGAGGCGGTGGAAGGTGCTAGGTGGATGACGTTGATGATTTTTTCTGGTCCATCGCTGTCTGGATCCTTGTCATCGCTTTGATGATTTCGGCTGCTGCGAGCATCACCTGTTTTAATGTAATCCTTCAGGTGGCCCTCTTTGGCAGGCTTTTCCAAGTGTGACTTCAGGATCCTACACTCCTCGGTTTTGTGCCTATTTTGCTTGTGGTAGGCACAAAACCTGCTCTGGTCTCGGGAGGAGGGATCACCCTGCATAGGCTGAGGCCAGCTGAAGTATGGTTGCTTCTTGATCTTGTTCATGATCTGATGGATTGGCTCCGTAAAGATGGTGTTCATAGCTTGGTAGAAATTAGAAGAAGGTCTGGACTTCCTGCTACCTCCAGATTTGGATGCCGGGACTTTTGCCGAGGTGGCCGAAACCCAAGCCTGGTTCGGCTCCTCTTTCCTGAATGGCTTCTTGTCCCCTTTTTTAGGTTGATCGCCCATGTCCTTGTGCCCTACGCCGTGGCTCTCTCGAGCCTGAATATCATCTTCTTCCCGGGTAATGTATCGTTTCAGCCGGGACATCAATGCCGGCATGAAGGTTACGGGGTCGCCGGCCAAGTCTTTTCTAAGCTTGTTACCTGGTAACAGGGCATTCTGAAAGGCGAAGATCGCCACTTCGTCTTTAGAGACTTCAATCTGACTGTATGTCTCCCAGAATCGCTTGGCGAGCTGGGTAGTATTCTCGCTCTGCTTCATCTTCAGTGCCAATATATCAGCATCGGTCTTTGGAACGATGCTGTAAGCTTGAAATTCTTCAGGAAGGAGAGCTAGAGCTGCCGCCAGCTCGAGACAGACCTCTCCGAGAGAGAGCAGAACCATTTCAGAGGGAGGTCACCCAAACTGGAAAAAAAGATTTTATAGTTCAGGTGGCCCTCATCTCCCCAAATAGACATCTCTGAGAAAAGTGCCGGAGGTGAGCGGCGGGATCCGAGACACCGTCATAGAGGACTAATCGTGGAACGGAGAATTTCTTGGGTAGGGAGGAGTCTTTGATCTCTCGAGTGAATGGGGAAACGCCAAGATCGGTGGGGCCACAGACATCCTGCTGATCTCGGGCAAGTCCGGCCATCTCTAAATTGCGCTGGACCACCAGCTTGATGCGCCTGTCGAGCCATTCTTGCCTGTCGTCCTTCTCCAGTGACAGGGTCTTTGACTTTCTCTTCGAATGGCCTCGACTGTGATGGCTTCGAGCGCGACTGTCTCGGCCATGATGGCTTCGACTATTGCTCGAACTTTCATTGTGGGCTCGGTTGCGCTTTTCTTTTAGGTAAGTTCTCAGGTCCTCGTGGGAGGAGGCAATCACCCTGCTCTGAGTGCCCTTCTTCTCGCTCTGGCATCCCGAAGGTTGCCTTAATGAGGTCAGCTCCTCTGGCTCTTAGCTGCTGCTGGAGCTGACGGTTTAACTTTTCTTGCTCTTGGATGAGGATGTTTTGAGCCGCGACATCCCCATCGCCAGTGAAATGACGTGAATGGTGGGACTTGCTGACTGCTGCGGATTTGTCCCTCTGAGAGCGCTCCTATCGCTGTTCATCTCGCCGGGGAGGCATAATTTCCTCCCCCGAGGATGAATCCTCGACTCGCTCTGGGAATGGGACTTGGACGAAGAGGTGTGCATCAGGGTACTCCTCAACTACAGCTACGCCAAACCTTGCCTCAGATCGCCTCTGAGGAGGAGCGACCGGCGACGGGCCTGGGGGTGGCGGCAGCTGGATCATTGCTCTTGAGGATTCTCCTCCTTTCTTAGCTTTTGGAGGCATGGTTTGGATTAATGCCTCCCCACAGGCGGCGCCAATTGTTAGTGCAAAAAATACAACTCACAAGATTAGCAGGGTGCCTGGTAGGACTTATCCAAAGAACTGATGAAGATTAGCTGCCTTAGCCTGAAAGGGGAGAAACAAACAATCAGAGGACCCTTGCCTGGGCGGCGCAAGGCTCTCCGATGCCTAAGTTAGTGTGTGAACTAAACGGAGATCGAAGGAGAAGGGAGACAGAGTAACGGCTCAAGAGGGGATGTGTATGCATGCCTTTGTCTTGGAACATCCTTATATTTATAGAGGATCTAACCTGATATCTTGGAGTGGGCCCTTAGATTTGATAGGAATGATCTCATTAGCCCACAAAGTAATAAATGAGGATCCATCATAGCCCACAATGCATTTATTGCCAGTCCGATCAGCCCACATCACATTAAATGCATATCATGTTGGGCCTGATCCTGTCCCCAGTCATTGGTGGTTGAGGTCCCATCGGATCCATCCTTGGGCTCTGCCATGATCTAGCTACAGCTGCTGGATGCCGCCCTGTCAGTGATCTGGTGAAGATTGCGGACGGCTGGGATGGCCCATCTGTCTCATTTGCGCATGCCCGTACTCAGCCATGTATCTGATGACGCAGCAGAAGTAGGGAGGCAATCACAGTACTTCTCAACTGGCAACCTGACTCCCTTGGCCGGGGTCAGGTGCGTAACCCAGGTCAGAGTGCGTAGCCGAGCCAAATCTGGTCCCGGCCAACGCTCTGACTCTATCGCCGAGGTGTGCTTGGATGACACATGGGCACGCTTAGCCGGCATCTTATCGCCGAGGTTAACGGAATCTAGGTACCTTAAAAATCACCCCACACACCTACTATCTCCATGCGCACCCTTCTTTCTTTTCTTGTTTCTTTCTTTTCTCTTCTTTTTCTCCCCCACTGAATCACTCCATCTCCCTGCATTACCATCCCACTCCACCAGCACCTCCCTCTTTCTTTCTTTCTTCTTTCCCTCTCTCTTCCTCCCAGCCACTTACACAACCCATTTCCCTGCACCCCTCCTAAATTCTTCCCCTCCGTTGCCCACCACACGGCCTTCATTGTTGCCACACACGCACCTATCTCCACACTCATCTAAGCCAACCCATTGACCCGACCCAAGCTGAACCACAAGAAAAGGCCCATAACCCATCAGGCCCAGATCGCTATGCCTATCAAGCCCATGCATTTAAGTTAGTATTTCAGATCATTAATTGCTTCGAATTATTCATAATTTATGTATTTAACATGCTTCATGCATCTAATTATGCCCATGCATCTAATATGCTCATTCATTTAAATTAGCATTTTTTGTTGTCATAGTTTGTTTTAATTTGTTCTAAGTTCATGCATTTGAACCTGCCCATGCATTTAAGTGTTATATATATTTAGGTTTTAATTTATTTTGAATTATCCCTAATTTATGTGTCAAACATGCCCATGCATCTAACATGCCTATGCATCTAATATGCCCATGCATTATATAACTTAGTTCATTTTTGTTTATTTTTATTGTTTTTAGATAAAATTTAGAATTGCATAACTTATCTAAAACCCAAAAAACAACAAAGAAATAAAAGAACCAAAAAAAATAGAATCCTAGATATTAGTTAGATTAATTAGAACAATTAGGTTAGGATTGATAATTAAGTTCCTTGGATTAGGGAATTTTATTAAGGAGAATCATTAAATCAGTTAGGTTAATTAATGAATAAAAATTAGTAATTTATTTCCTTCTCCTCATCCCCTTTCATTAGGATTAGAAAAATTAGTTTAGGAGATTTTAGGCTTTATAAATAAAACCAAAAACAAAATAAAAATAATAAAATCCAAAAGACCAAAAATAAAGTAAAAGATATTAAAAATCTAAAAATAATAAAGCTAGAAATTAAATAGTGGTTTAGGCTTACCAGGTTAGACCCCAGACCCAGATCTTGGTATCCCCCCTAGCCAAGTTAGACTACCTTTAGTTTCTCTCATTTTAATAAGTTAGGTCCCACTCTCTCTCCGGGCCCCGCTAAGGGATCGGGAGAGCGGATGAGGGCGGTTAGGACCCTAGGAAAGGGTAGAGATCCATTAGGGAAATGGATTAGTTAAGTTAAATCCAAGTAGGAAAATCCCCTAGTTAGGCCCTTTTAGCACCAATTATCAAAATCCAAAAAAAAACCATAAAACCGAAAAATCAAACACAAAAATATTTTCTTCTCTTTTCCTCCACCTCCGGTGCCAAATATTCATTTGAACTCAAAGATTAAAGGGAACAAAGGCTGATTCCAAAGATCTAAATTAATGAGAATAATGAGAGGAGACGAGTGATTTCACACATCCCAATATCAGTTTATTTGCTTTTGGCCCATTACTGGCCTCTTTTAATCAGTCTCGGCCCGTTATCGGCCACTTTTAGTTTATCTTGACCCATTGTCGGCCACTCACTTTTACCACTTGTGTATTGCACATAAGCCCATAGAAATCACACCTCGAAGTCACGCTTGCATCGTTCTTTCGATTTGAAGAATCAGCCTTTCAAACCCTAGATTGTCAAAGGACACCGAAGGGGGGTACCCAGGAACGGGGCTGATCCCCTTCTAAATATTTGGCACCTTCCCCCCTTATTTTCCTAATTTACTTCTATTTAATTTCACGTATTTCTTAGAATACTTAGATTTAATTTCAATTAGCCCGTATGCCCATAAATGTTGATTTTCCCTGCTTAGCTCACATGACCCTATTATTCGACCCAAATTTGACCCAAATTGAAAGACCCAAATTAAGTGACAAGACAACCATCATGTGTTGCCGGCAACACATTAGACGAGAGGAAACACCCATCCCGTTTTCTCCCGCTTTCTTTCGACTTTCGTCGAAGGATGGTGTTACGGCCGTATCTGTAGTTGGTGATCGCGATCCGTCGATTTTGAGGGTAGTCGGAATCCTCATTTTTTATGTAAATTGTTTAATATCTCATATAGTTGAATGGAGATTCCCCTCCCCGGGGGGATCAAAAATCACATCCGACACCGGGTACGCAAGCCCATGGATCTGCATCACTAGCATGCCGCGTTCTTGCAATGACAGTACATGGTCTTGCCACCTCTCCCATATCCGATCCAAATAATTGTATCTAATCCGATGTTGTGCTGCAATGGCATCACGCACGGCACATGTCGGAGGAAGTGGTGCGGGAGGAATGGCCTAGATCCTGCCAATCCGTCTCAGTACCCAATCAGGATAATATTACTCGACAACATCGATGCATTTCAGGCAGCCATTGTAATATGCATATTCAGTCCCTCATGTGGTCTCAATATGGATCCAAGATTACTTGCAATGAAGAGAACATGCACATCAATTAAAATAAGAAATGACAACATAAATACTTACAATGCAATCAACAATAATGTATTGATAATTACATTCCACAACATATTACCTCATGAGCACTCAGTCTATCAGTAGCCTCCCGCAGCATCTGCAAAGTAGTCATTTGACCTCCATCCTCCCTCTGGGGAACCTAGTGATGCACCTGAGGCAACTCCTACTAGGATGTGGTTTGAACACTTAAAAATGATCATAATCCAAGCCTCTAATAGCGTCAGATATCCAGCTATTTGCTTGACACATTCTCGGGTCGCCATTCCCAATTGTCGATACAGATAAGCAAGGGCTACAACACGCCATGCATACAGATAGACCTCATTAAAATTCATCAACAGCCTAAGATAGATCACTGGGACCGTGACCCAGTGTTGTCGGTGAAAAGTGTGCAGCCCAATATATATATGACAAGTATGCTCGGGCTACATGCCTAATGTGCTCGTCCGTATCTGCATCGAACACCTCCCCAAACAGGTCACTGAGCCATTCCAGCCTAACCGACGATGTAATGCCCTAATTCTGAATGCCGAGTTTACTGCCAAGGTACCCAAAATTGGCACGCTACTTCCCAAAAAATCCGAGAACTTCCAATATCATAGCCGTAGTGAGGTCCAATTTAAAACTTTTGAAATAATACAACGATCAACGGTTAATTGTGGAAATATAAAGAATAACGGAAGCAATATCAATTAATAGCGGAAGCAAAATGAGGTATTATAAAGCAAATGTAGCATGGCTGAAGTCCAGCCTAAATCTCAAAATATGAAAAAAAAAAAAAGGTACATATCAATCTAACTTCTTGCTCACAACAAAAAGACTCTCAAACCCAAAAGGGAAGTGCACTCAAACCCCAAGTGCAGGCTCTCCAGTCTCCAGCTCGACCTCCCAATCGGCCGGTCCCCATCCGTAGTCTCCAGCTACAGCCTCCTAGACGATTGTGTCGTCCTTAGGATCGGGTCAATACCTAAGCACCAAAGATGGGTCAAATCCAAGGATCTGGCAAGGCACAGTATACAAGTAACATAGGATGTATGCATCAAGAGAATAGAGACGATCATATCATCATAAGATTATCAATGATACAAATGATAGGCAATTGAGCAAGATATAGCAATTAGAATCAGAATGAAAGTAAATTAACTATTCTAACCATACATCAATGTGGCACATTTACATAAGCTAGACACCGCGGGATATTATGCCGCGGCCCTCCCATACTGTAAACAGTTAAGGCGGGGAAAATAGAATAACAATGCAAAGGATGACGAGCCCCGCCAATAATAACAACAACAATATCAGAACTCTCACACTCAATAAATCAGAACCGGAATCACACCGTCCGTCTAGCCATAGCTCATCATGATAGCTCTCAACAATAACCAATATAGCTCTCACTAGTGATGATCAGTCCAAAGGCTTAACTTATAACAATTGAGTGAATGTTAATGCTGACTCAAGGAAACAAGTAAAGGTCTATGTCTGTATAGGCTTGCCTTGCACGAGCAAGGTCCTATCAAGTCCATAAGAGGTCCAAGGTATAGGTCTAATCCGTAAATACAATCCAAGTCCCGGTCCATCATCGAATCCATGCTAAGGCCCACCAATACCGTTGCCTTAGTCCAAAACAATCCAAGTATAACAACCAAGTTCAGTCCAATAGTATTCAGTTCATTCGCATTCATAAATGGGTCACAAGTCCACAATATTCAACATCTTCATTCTAAGGTATCACATCCATACATTCTTAGGCCATATGATGGCCCGCCTAATCACAGACACGGGTCATTTAATCACCGATCCACAACACCATGTCACCACTAAGTAATCTTTAGGTTCAGGTCATCCAATTTCCATTTAATTAACAAGCAATTAACAATAGAAGGGATGCAAGAGTAACATCAATGCATTAAGCACATGAAATCTACAAAAGCAACCCAAATCAAAGGAAAATAGCAAAGGTCCCACCTAAGTAATGGCCCCCTTTTCAAGTCCAGGTCCATGTCAGTTAATTTGGTTCCTAAATGAAGTTTCAGATGCTAAGGATACTGTATTTTGGTGCTCCAGAAGTTACGGCATCTTCGATAATGTTTAAGGATCGAATCGAAGTTTAATCAATACACTAGACCCTACTTTAGTGGCCCTCGTGAGTTAAGGTTGAGCCACACCATTGACTCATGCTTGGCACATCAATAGAAGTCCATTTGGATGGTTAATAGGCCCCATAACAGATCAGAATCTCAGAAACTGGAAAACCTCAGTCTGTAGTGTATCCACTCGACATCCTCCAAGGGCCGGTCCACCGGGTACACTGGGAAAGTTAGGATGTTGACTCCCAAGTCGACATCCACTGTAGTATATCCGGTCGACATCATGGCCAATATGTCAACTGGGTACACATAAAATCTTGCACAATCACGTGGGCGGCAGCACTCTGTTTCTTGAAATTTCATAGTGTGTTCGGTCGACCTCCTGGCCCGGATGTTGACTGGGTACACTGGATTTCTAGACCAAAAGGTCCTTCAAGTTCCTAGTTGAATTCCCGGAAGTCCTTTGTATCCGGTTGACACCCAGCAGGGGCCGGTTGACCGGGCACACCGAATTTCTGTGACAGAGGGGAAATTTAACTCCCAGTTAATTCTCCGAAGTTTCTTTGTATCCGGTCGACACCCAACAAGGCCGGTCGACTGAGTATACTACGGATCCAAATTTTTGAATTTCTTGAACTTCTTCCATCCAACCCAATTTCCATAAAAAAAACACATCAAATCTCATCCATTCATCATGAAAACATACAAGAACACCAAATACACTTCAATCATCATCAAACCATCCACAATTGGGCCATTGATCTTTCAAATGAGAAATTTCATCCATCAATGGCCAAAAATCATGAAAACAAGCTCAAAAGATAGATCTAAGCAATTAATCATCAATTGAATTGATATTACATAATCAACAGAAAAAAAAAAAACATGCATTATATGCTAAATAGTTATATTACACTTACTTCTAATCCGATTGCAAAGGAAAATAGGAGAAAAATAGAGAGATCCAAGCTCCAAATAGAAATCCAGGCTACTAGGGTCTTCTAATCACTCAATCGATCCCAAAAACCAGATCTGAAGAGATCTCTAACACTTAATCCCAAAATCACAAGAGAATTGCAATAAGGAAGGGAAATTTAGAGACATAAAGAGAGAATTCTAGGGAAATTAAACTAGAAGAAGAAAATACATTGATTAGAAGATAGATGAGAGATCTATAAGATAGAAGAGCTCCTTAGAAGAGATGATGGCCGAAGCTTGTAGTAATTCTCCTTCTTCTGCTTGCCAGGAGTCTAGATCTAGGGTTTCTAGAGAGAGAAATGGATGGAAATGAGGGAAAGAGAGATAGAGTTCGTTTGGCATGAGGGAGGTTTGTTATATAGGTTGAGTTGGGTGGCCAATTACCAAGGTGTCCTTCCTAGTTTAGTAGAAAATGAAGATAAGTACATGGGTATTTGGGTCATATTTAGAAAAGTTAGAATATTCTCAAGTGGAAACCTCTCCTATTAGTTCTAATTACTAACTAGGGCCTCTAACTAACTAACAAACTCCTACAATAACAAAGGACACCCTATAAAACCTATGAAATACAAAAAGAGACTAATTCCTAGAAAATAGGATAATAACCTAGGAAAATACCTATCTACCCTTACTAGTCCCTACTAATTAGTATAATTAGACAACATATACTATGATTAATAATATTCAAATCAAAGTGAGGGTCCACAAGGGGCGGGGCCTCACAGATGACCCCCGCACTTGTGATAGCTCTTCATTTGCCTCCTTGAGGTCCACTGCTAATACACAACACAACAGTGACTAAGCCCCCTCAGGTGACAAAGTCTCTGTCAATACTGATCTCCAAGTCACTGGGATGCCTAGAATGGTGTCATTGATCGCTTCCACAAGTGTAGGGTCGTCACAAGGTAGTAATACCCGGCAAGTATGGGTTCGAATCCACAGGGAGCTAGTAGAAAGCCACTTAACTTTTCCAAAAAAAAATCCCAGTTCTAACCTAATTAAATTTTGATTAAATTACAAAAAGAATTTTCAAATAAAAAAAACTAGAAATTAATTACAACTTTTCCAATAATTAAAATAAAATTAGACTAAAGCAACCCTAGACTAACTAGAATATGCAAAAACAAACGATCAAATAAAATCAACCAATTTATGGAATTAACAATTAGAATTAATTAAAGTAAAATCTCAAAAATGATAGAGAGAGATTTACAACCCAAGGATGAGAATTAGTTTCTTTTCTGAGCACTAAAAATACGAATGGCTTAGATCAATGTCTCCTATAAGGATGAGCCATGATGAGAATTCGAGATTGTTGATGTTTGTGAGAGGTATCACACTCATTCAGGCTCCAATAGTCGTATCTTCACCACTTAGAGGTTCTTAAGCATTCAATATATATGGGGAAATAATGAATCAAAAAAAGTTAATTATTGAAAATAAAGTCAATAAATAACAAAAAATCTCACATTTATTGATCATGTCCGCTTATAGAATTATTCAAAGATTTACGACTTCTTCTTCCTACTTGGATTACAAAAGAATTTTCACTCCTCCATCTTCTTCTTCTTCTTTATAAAGATTTACAATTATTTGCTTTGCAAAAGTATAAAAGAAAAGGAGGATGAGAGAGAGAGTGAGAGAGGGAGAGAAGAGAGATATGGACGTCCTCGGAGAGAGATGGGGATGTGTGGGACGTGTGATACATGGGATGGTATGAGTGACGTCCCTTTTTTTTTTTTTGTTATCCCCTTGGTTTGACGGATTTTAAATCTTGGGAAGTTTGGAGTCCTGGTTGGGTAGATCATTGGAAGTCTTGGATACAATGAACTTCGGACCCTTTTGGATTGGTTTTCCAATTTGAATTGGATGACACCAAGAGTCTGCTATCTTTGAAAGTCTCGTTCATTCTTTATCTTCCTTGCTTCACAAGTGTCTTGGATTTCTTTCCTACTTGAATTCAAATTTGAATCTTGTAAAAGATCTTCTCACTACAAGGACCAAAATTCTGAAGTTTTGTAACACGAATGGGTCCCACCATGGCTGCCCCCTACCTTGGGATTTGCATCCAATGTGAGTGGGTCCCCATGGTGGGTCTTCTTTAAATTTCCTTCTCTTCGATTTCTCTCTTAATTTCTTTCTTCTTGCAGCCCCAATTTCAGAATTTCCCTTAAAATCAATTAAATCTAATTCAGTCTAAATACTTCAAAAAGAATGATGCTATGCATGGGGCCCAATAAAGCAGAGATTGATAATTTCACCAAGACATGCATTTTTATGAAATCTTTACTGATTTTCACTTAAATTCAACCATGAGAGTCCAATTGCATGTTTTTTGTGAAAATCTATTAATTCAATGTATTTTATTTTAATTAAGTCCACAAATTTATATGAAATAATGAATTAAAAATATAATTTTGTGGACTTTTTACACCCACGAACCAACGTCTTGCTAGTCCGTAGCAAATGATGCGATAACAAGAGTAAACCTAACTTAAGGAAGCAAAAACAAAAGCCACTTCTGCTGGCACTCTCAACTATATTTAGCATATGCAGTAAGCCCTTAAACACATATGTTACCCCTAGTAGACGAGTTGTGCCTAATGAGAGTTTGCAGTGAATACATCCACAAAATTTAATTTCTTTAAATGAAAATACAATAGAGCCTAAAGAAATTAAAAGAAACTTTTCAAAAGTTTTTTTTTATATTCATCGGATAATCTCGATTTCCGAAATAATCGAAGTGAAAGATAATCTCAAAACCCGATTAACTAGTTCACCACAATTTTCTTTTCAGAAAACGTGTTGAACACAAGTGCGTGAGTGAATTGTATGTATAGATAATTGAAGTGTTAAATGATTAACTAAGATGTGTTTTTGAAAAATACCATAGAAATACTCAGGTTGACCTAGACTTAGCCAAAACGTAGGTCACCTCTCAAGGCAACTATGACAGCTTTCTCACTACTCTTTTCTCTTTTCTTCAAAATAGGGCTCCTTTGGGTGAATTTGGCTTTTATAACAAGACATGAGGAGCAAACCCATGTCTCATGTATATCACCATTTTTCAAATGAATGCATCCCTATTTTTTTATCATTCTTCTTTTTTTTTCCTTTTTTTTTTTCCTTTTTACGGTCCACAACAATAGGCAACCATTTCCATGCACCCGAATTAATTCAATGGCTTGTGGCTGATCAAATCATGCAGATGAACCAGGGAACCTAAGTCCAACAAAATTTTTGACCTTTTATCCTTTAAGTGATTTTTCCAAAACAATTATAGTATCTCATTATAAAACTTTAAAAATGTATACTAGCTGTGTAGTGAAAGATCCAAAATTTAACCATTTCTCAACTTTTTTTTTCTTTTTTGTCCCTAGATTAGTGAATTCATGAGCCGGACTCAGTTATTTAAAACTTTGAAAATTCCAAATTTTAAGATATCTTCAGTTTATGAAAAAATTTTCAAGAATTTTCTTTTTCCAACCTAGTCAAAATAACAAAAATAGCAAAAAAATTGAGAAGTTCTCATAAATGCTAGAAAATAAAGGAAAAGTGTGTGAATTTGTCTAAAGATAGATGAGTGTGCTTGTCTCCACCCCCCAACCTAAGACTCGATGCTATGCATGCAATGCAACACATGAAAATATAACATGAGTAATAGTAAATGAGGTAAGGTGAAAGAAAGCACCTGGGATTGTGAAGCTTTTCAAAACCCTGTCCATGGTTAGACAAAAGCCACAAAAATAGACAAAGAAAAAGGCTACCCTTAAACCTAACTTGGGATCCACCCGGATCTCAAATAAAATTTTCCTCCACACACTCAAAAAGGATGCTAAGAAAGTTTCAGAAATATGGACCACATGTTCCTTGTCAAGTGTTGAAGGAATGACCACCATAAAAACATCTTCTTTCGTAGCATTGAGTCTTTGAACCCCATAGGAAGAGGTAGCCACTCGAAAATGGGTGGTCTATGGTCCTCCCGTACCAACAATGCTTTAAAACAAATTTTATCATTTTCTTCTAGCACGGGTGTAGCATGTGCGGTGGAATTTTTAGAATTTGGAAAAGATGCCACGCATGATTCTGAAAATTCAAACTCGAAAGTCTGAAAAAGGCCATCATCCTTAAAATTCTCAAATTGATTATTCGAGGGGCACATAGTGTGCATATGTTGTTTCCATTAAAATTGGATCATCAAAGTCTTGGAATTTAACAATACTTGATTCCATAATTTTTGATGAATCGAGATCAGAATCAAAATCTAAATTGTGACTCCTTGGAATCTTCTTTGTTCAAAATCTCCTAGTGGGGTTGGCTCAATCGTTGGGGAAAAGGGGCCATTGCCTTTTATGGTTCAAAGTCAGACTCTTCTTCGATTAAATCACCAACATATGTTCATCATCACCCTTAGACATTGCGGCGTGTTTGTGTGATCCATTGGTACAGGTAGGCATGTCAAATGGGCCGGGCCGTGGCGCAGTCAACGGGCCATGGCCCGGCACGGCCCGTGACATCTTATCTCAAGGAGAAGGCTGGGATCTCCAAGAGAAAACAACTAGAAGCTCTAAGGGAAATCTGGAAAAGAAACTAGAAGAGGGAGGAGAAGAGGAGGCATGCACCTCTTTCACAATCTAGGGCTGGGCGTGAAACCCAAGGGTGTGGACGTCCAAGGGGTTCCTCCTATATTTAGAGTCTTAAGACATCTCTCTTTCTAATTAAAATAGAAGTTTCACTTCCATTAAGAGTTAGTAACTTTCTCCTTTTACAATTATCACTGTTAGAAGTCTCACTTCCAATAAAAATAGTAACTTTCTATTTCCTTTTCTTTTAGAGTTCAACTATAATTAGTAATGATCTAATAATTGGACTAGCGTGGGGACCACTAGGGATTCCATAGAAAGCTGACTCCAACTGGGACACCCCGACCCCACATCTCAAGTGCAATCCGGGCTCACAGTTAATTACAAATAACTCCACTATATAAATGCAATTGAACTCCAGTCTTAGGAATAAATTACAAAGACGACCCTAAACTTCCCTATGACCACAAGTAGGCCCTTCCATCTATATCTATGGATCAATATGGACCTGTCCACCAAATTAGATCCATATCTTATTATCCTTGAGACCCAATCAATTATAATGATCATCAGTACCTATCCAATTAACTCTTAATTGGAATGGGTGCGCACTTACCGATGATAAATCCATTAATTGGCACAAGGGGATAATGACGATAGATTCGATCTTGACCATTAAATGTTCCCACAGTCCTACTGCCACGTACCCAAGACACCGCATTGTTGACCTACAATTGGCGTCACTCATTGGTGACTCAAAGCAAATGAATAGACGGAAACTTGAGTCCATTAATGTCTAATGATTATGAGCCTATTGTGAGAACCCGACCCCAGATTTCCTAGTTTAGCGTGTTTTTAATTGTTGATTTATTTTCTCAGTGGATTTACCGGTTGTTTGATTGAATTTCTGAGTTTGATTATATTTTCTTTGGTTTTGGGAAGTTTTGAAAGCCAGTGAACCTAGACAGTGACCATAGGGTCCTATTTGTTTTATGTGATCATTTTAGAGAGATTCTCTTTGATTTCTAAAAACTTCCATTCCAGCTTCGTTTGATTAATCTCGTCATTCCCTACAACTTTCGTGTTCACTCCGTACCCATTTGAAACTCCGAAAATCAGTTTTTTCCAGCCCTGGGGGCAAAATCAGTCTTTTTACACTAAATCTGGACCCAAGTTTCGAGATCTCAGAACCTTGCCAAATATATACTTTTTGGAAACTAGATTTTATGAGAAACATTTCTCTCTTCTTTGTCGATCGCATTCGAGGCCCAAAAGTCGATGTCTTAACACTTGAATCCATTATTTTGATCCCTTTGACCAAATAGTTGACTTTTTCTGTGGACCCCAAAAGTATGTCAATATTAACCTTGTTGGAAAGATAATTTTATTTCGGACACTTTTCATATTTTAAGTTTCTTGATCCGATGTCTAGAAAGCCTTCTAATCTCCATTACAAGTCTTAAGTGTTTTTAAGTGTGGTGGGGCCCACACCCACCCATTATAAAATGTGCCACTCCCCTCTCTTCTCCCTCATCCGTTGCAGCCCAAGAGGGGAGCTCTGCAACTGAGCTCCCCCTCCCTTTTCTTCTTGTTTTCTCCTCCCCATCCATGGAGGAAATCCTTGCCATTTGGAAACCCAACCATGCCATCTTCTTCCCTTCATCTCCTCTCTTGTTTGACACCATTTTTGAAGAAAACCAAGCTTTTCAAGATTTTCATTGAGCTAGCCTTGTCTATTTGAAGGTCTTCCATGTAAGTGATTCTCTCCATCTCCTAGATATGTGTTTTCCTAGCCCATGAGACTCTCCATCTCCATTATTGAAAGCTTTCTCCTTGTATTTCTTGGTTTTGACATTTTAGGGCTTCTTTTTGGGGGTTTTTGCATAGGTTGTGATTTCTTAGCTTGGAGTGTATTTAGAGCTTGATTTGCATTAGCTTGGACCCAAGGCAAGTGGATGAAATGATTTATTTTTGCTAATCATGTTTTTATGCAAATGCTTAGCTTTTATTAATGATTTTCATTACTTAAGCTTTACTTCATGACATGCTTTTATTGAGATTTGAAATACACTCATTAATGCATCTTTCTAGCATATTGCTTTCTTGAAAATGATATTTTGATTGTATTAAGTTTTGACTCATTTCAAGTAATGGATTTCTTTGGTTAAATGTGAATGGGATGAAGAGGTTGGATCCATTTTTATGGATGATTTCATGGAAGAGTGGATGTGGTGGAATGGTGGAATTGGAGGAACTTTTAGCCCATTTTGTGACAGAGATCTGACCCTTGAAAATGTGGAGAGTTTAGAGAAAGAACGGACTGAAAATAACTTCAAGAATGATGTGTCCGAAGCTGTCGGTCAGCTTGTCGGCATACCGACAACGAGCCGACAGCCTCTCGGCTCCAATTCCAGAGAGCTGCATGTTCTATCAAATTTCTGATGCTGTAGTGTCGGTCAACCAACACGTGAGCCGACACCCCTCGGTTCCAATTCCCGAGAGCTGTTTTCTCCCCATTTCTGGTCTCGGCTAGCCGTCGGTCAACTTGTTGGTCGACCGACATGACCTTGTCGGTTAACCGACAAGCCAACCGAGGGTTGACCGAAATTTCAATCTTGATGGATTTCTTTTGAAGAACTTGTGGATCTATATGGGATAAGAAAGTGGAACTATATTGAAGAAGAAATCCCTTTATTATGATTTGTGAAGATCCTTAGATTTGTCAATGTATGTAAGGTCCCGGAATGTTTTTAATTCTTAAAGAGTACCAAATGTTTATCAAACCTAACATACAGAACCCTATACACATTGATTTAAATCTTGGACCTTCAACACTTGGCCCGGAGATTTATAGAATCCATTTGTACCTGATTTTACCAGATTTCACTTGTATATTTCAAGTTTCATGCCTGGTAACTAGTCTTGCCCCAGATATGGTTTTTAGCATAATTGATATCTTGTGACCTAATATGATATGCCTTATGCTGATGAGCATCTTGACCCGAATCTTATTTGTGCTTTTCAAACATCATATCTTATGATTTGAACTTATGCTCGATTTGATATGAATGTGCATTTGTGCCTATGGGCACCTTGTTTCATTATTATGCAGTTGTTTTGATTTCCCGTATTTGACCTATGAGTCGGCACCACTAAGCTTGGACAACCTTGTCGGTTTGATCCACCGACTTGGAGATCCCTCCCCTCCTGTTAGTCAGCTGCCGTCTGGAATCCGCAGAGTTTTTACCCGGTTCGCTACCGTGGTCCCGCAGAGTATATATATGTATATTATAGTATTTTATCATTGTCCCTCCTCACCTCGTGTGACTGAGGTCAATGATCCTGTAGGGTATGTGCTCTCATCACTTTTGTGAGAGAGGATTTAGCTTTGTGTGGTTGCCATCTTGACAGTTCCCGATCCTTGATACCCTTATTATTTTAAATATACATGCTTCATACATGCTTTAAATGAATCCCCAATTTGTTAAATGTTCATGCTTTGTACTTGTTTTAAATGAATTCTCGATTTGTCAAATATCCATGTTCTATACATGTTTTAAATGAATACATGTTTTGCTAAATTTACATGTTTTATACATGCTTTAAAGAATACATGTTTTTTGTCAAATGTACATGCCTCATCCATGCTTTTACATGAATACTGGATTTTGTCAAATACCATGATTTATCATATGTTTTATTCTTCAGTACTTGTATTATCTTTTCACCCACCTGCCAGACCGTCGTGTCTGACACACTACTTTGGTACTCAGGTTCAGATTTCTAGCCCGATCAGAGTGTGTGTTTTGGCTATGGAGACATGAGCTTGCAGGTTGTTTTGTCGGCTATTTCATGTAGACATTGAGCTTGACATCGGAGCTTCCTCACATATGGGGTAGTGATTATTAGCTTGTTTTTATATGGCTTTTATTAGCCCGTTTATTGGGATTGTAATTAATGCACATTGTTATTTATAACTTGAATATATATGGGAATGTAATATCGAGTTACCGTCAGCTCTGTATTTTGTTATGATGGTTTGTTCCAGTCTGATATGTTCATTGATATGATAGCTATATGCTAGAGGTTGAGTGCGACACGGAATCCAATGGCCACGGACTTCGGGTTGCATCACCACGAAAGCTTCCGCAAAAATATTCAGGATGTGTTGGAACGTGTTATCCTCACACACGCGGATCTTGGGAGAAACAATACTTAACTCCCAACAATTTTCACAGCCCCTCGGGTTTGGGGTCGTGACAACTATTGCTAGAGAATTATGAGAGCATACCTTAAAGTAAAGACAGCATACCAGCATGACGATCCAGAGTATTACACTCTGATGATTGAGACAAATCACACTATCTCATAGTGATCATAATGCTGCAACCTTGTCAGATGAGATGCCAAGTCTCATCACTGTTGTGAAGCTGTTTAAGTATAAGATTTGCGACACGTCTCCTGTATGAGGATCTCATCCATACACATGCATTACATCTAGTACACTTGTGGACTCTAGTTCATCTCATGAACCATCATGTCATTCGTATTGGTTATGTGCAAGAAGTAATAAAACACCATTCATCTCATAAAAGGAAAACATGATTATATTGATAAATAAAGAAATAAATCAATTTATTACATCATCTAATGGATTGAGACCATATAAACTAACAAGTAGAACATAGATGGAATTCTATGTATGATTTGTTAAACAAGGCACTTGACCGGAAAACTGTTTTGAATGATTTTTGTACATTAAAAAAGGCACTTGACCGGAAAACTGTTTTGAATTATTTTTGTACTTTTCATGCACAAGATTTGTTCGTTAGTGATGACCATTGGGAGTTATATGCCCTTTATTAGAAGCTTTTTATACTTCAACATTATTTTTTTTCGGGATATATTATCCCACATCTAATGAAGCTTTAATGAAGCTTTTTAAAATTACTTTACAACTCAATAGATTTAGAGATCATTTTTTACTGAGTAACACTATTAAAAACATGGAAGAAAATTTTAACAAATATTGGAAAGAGGCTCCAATTGACATTTTCTTTAGCTGCTGTATTTGATCCTAAGTTAAAATTAAGGGTGTATAGTTTTTTATTGATGGAATAAATAAAAATATAAATTATATAGATTTAAATATTTTTTCAAATATAAGGGCAAATTTACAAGCACTTTTTTCAATTTTATTGGGTACAACTGGGCTTAATATGGGTCATTCAGAAGTCAAGCAAACAGGTGTTGGTGAGTGGGATGTGTGGTATTCTTCCCTGTCCATGGGCATGGCATCCAGCTCAAGCTCAAGTAACACAGTGACGGAGTTATCATTGTATCTTGACGTCGGTGTAATACGGGTGCAGGATGCATCTAGTTTTGATCATTTAGCCTGGTGGAAGCAACAAGAAAGCATTTATCCGGTGTTGGCCGCCATGGCTCGTGATCTATTGACTATTCCAATGTCTTCCGTAGCATCAATGCAGGCTTTTAGTGCAGGTGGACGTGTGGTGGATGACACAAAAACAAATCAAAATGAATAAACGGTGGAGTGTTGTGTTTGCCTGCGAGACTGGTATTTGGCAGGTAAGAGGAAGTAAGAGTTGACATCAATGGAAGATTATGATCCAGTAGAATACATTAGTGGACTATGCATCTGATTTTTTACTTTTTCCTTCATTGTAATTTGTAATTATATAAGTTTTTCATTCTTTTTTTATTTTTATTTTCTAAAAAAGATTGTAAGGTTTTGAAGGTAATCCTATTTAAAAACCTTCAAGAAGTTAAGATCCAAATGGTTCTCTATTCTCAGTGGAGTAGATTGAGTTTGACCAAACCACTTAAATATCTTTGTCATTATCTGTACTTGTGTTCTAATTTTTAATTTTAATACTAAAAAGAAAAAAAATTAAAAAATAGATAAAAGAGGCACGCCCGGCACGGAGGCCCGGCACAGCCAGGCCCGCTCCAGCCCGGCCCATGGCTGGCCGTGCTAGTGGGCCGTAACGTGCCAGGGTTTTTCCTGGTGGGCCGGGCAGTGGCAGGCATGCCTAGGTACAGGTTGGTCATTGAATGGTGAATCATCACTTTAAATAATATTCTTACAACTAAGGGTAATGTCACTTTGAACCATCTTTAACTGAATTTGACTGTGTTAATTAAGGATTCCGCTTGCGCCTTTCATGTATTTGTCATATATGTCCTCTAAAGACTGCTTCTCCCGGAGTAGTGGTGGGGGTACATATGAGCAATCATATGATGACAGTTGTTCATATGACCACTGCAAGTGGTGGGGGCGCGTATGACACATCTTGAAAAGGATGGGCATATGACCCTTCCGAAGTAGGATTTTGGTAGGAATTGAAGAAATTATTCATGGGCCCATTTTCCCAACTATAATCGTGATGACCATCCCAAGGTGATCTATACGTGTTACCTATGTTACAAGATCATTGATAAACGTTGGCTTCGTTCGCTTGTTCTCGCAACACCTCTTAAATAGAAGGGTTTATCAAACAGTTACTAGAAACTGGGGTGCTGTATTCATAATCTTCCCACATGTTTCTATATTGTGTGTGGTATAGGTAATCATGTAAGGACCTCCTAGGTTGGTCGTCTTCCATTACTGTTGTAAGTGCAAAAATGATGACTCACAAAATTAGGGGGTGCCTGATAGGACTTATCCAAACGTAAGATGAAGATCAGCTACCTCAAAGCCTGAAAAGGGAAGAACGAACAGTCAGAGGACCCTGGCCTGAGTGGCGCAAGGCTCTCAAATGCCTAAGTTAGTGAATGACCTTGAACTAAGGAAGGAGAGGAAAACGAGAGGCAGAGTAACAGCTCTCAAGTGTGTATATTGCGTACCTGTGTCATGGGATGTTATCCTATTTATAGAGAACTCTACCTGATATCTTGGAGTGGGCCCCTTGATTTGATAGGGAAGCTCTCATTAGCCCACAAAGTAATAAATGCGGGTCCATCACAGCCCACAAGCATTTATTACCAGTCCGATCAGCCCGCATTGCATTAAATGCATGTCATGTTGGGCCGGATCGTGTTGGACGCCTTTGGCGGCAGAGGTCCCATCGGATCCATCCTCGGGCTCTGCCCTGATTTGGCTACAGCCGTTGGATGCCACCTTGTCAGAGATCTGGCGAAGATTGTGGACGGCTGGGATGGCCCATCTGTCTCTCTCGCTCGCGCCCCTACTTCGCCACATGTCTGGTGATGTGGCGGGCGTGGGGGCGAGACCAGGGGGTTTCTCTTCATTTCGGCTTCCATCCCGGCTTCTTCCGCCGGGGTCAGGCTCACAGCCGAGATCAACCTTGATAGCCGAGCTCGGCTCTGACAGCCAAAGTCAGCCTAGTTTCGGCTGAGGCCTTTATCTCGACGCCGAGGTGTGTCTAGATGGCACGTGGACGTGCTAATTGACATCCTACAGCCGAGATTAGCATAATCCTGGTGTCTTGAAAATCTCCCCACACAATTGCCCCCCTAGCTCGTGACTTCTTAGGGGCCCTAGCCTTTAGAGGTCGGAAGCTAGAGAGTCCGTCTGGAGATGTTTGATCATTGCTTGGCGCCGATTAGACTTCTCCGAGGCAATAAACGTCGCGTCCCGTTCGCCCCGGGAAACGAACTGGTGGCTACACGTGTCGCCTCCTCACTGATTGTGCCGTCAAATTGATGAGACAGGCGTGAATCGCGATACTATCTTTTCGAACTCTTAAATGGCGCCCAAGGAGGGCTTCCGTCCCCTATAAATAGGGTCATCTTCCTCCGTTCTACTTTCTTCATCTTCTTTTCTGATTTTCTTTGCTTCTGCCTTTGATTCTTGTTCTGGTCTTCATTCGTCTTCTCAAGAACTTTCCATAGAGCTTTGGCGAGGACGACCGCAAGGTGTGCCCAGGCCGATTCCTGTTCCTGGCTCGCCCTTCTATTTCAGTAAGTGACTTCGTGCCCCTGTCTTTTTAGGGTTTTTCCCCTAGGGTTTCTCTTTTTCGCCTTTTTCTCCTAGGCTGTAGAAATGGCCAACCCTAGGTTTCAGTTAGATACGCCTGAGGGCATGGCTAGGTTCAGGGAGGCAAATAATATTCCGGAGGGGGTCCGCCTCAGGCCGGTAACTCCCTGCGACCATGCTCTGCGCTGCTGGTCCAGTGGCTGGATGCCGTTCCCCTTGATCTTTGTGATCGAGGGCGGGGTTAGATTTCCCCTGCATCCCCTGCTTAGGACTTGCCCTAGCGCCCGGTCAATTGCCCCTTGCCAGTTGATGCCCAACGGCTTCAAAGTCATCATGGGCACGGCGAAATTGAACGAGATTTTGGGGATCAACTTGGGTGTCCACGACATCGAGGATGTGTATGACATCTGCAAGGCTGGGGGAGACAACTATTATCTTCGGGTGAAGCAGCTCCGAAAGGGCTTCGTCCTAGCCTTGGAGGATTCTGGAAAAAATGCCGAGGATGACCTTTTCTGCGTTTCGGGGGAATGGGAGTTCGGCGCTAGTGAGGACAGGACGCTCAGGCTACGCGCTGAGGTATCGTGGCCACTACAAGAGGATTGGAGAGGAGGACGAGCTGCAGCCTGATTTCCCCCTGTCACCGTGGCCGTGCCTAGGGGCATTCCTCTGATCGTTCCTGCAGCGAGCCGAGCTGCGTCTGGTGCTGAGGCGTCTTCTTCCACCAGTTCGGAGTCTTCAAGTTTGAGGGAGGCTGTGGAGGCTTACACATCTGATCCAAAAGAAAGGATGGAACGCAGTTCGCGAGTGCCAGGGACCAAGGATTTGGCGGCCAAATTCAGGCGCGGGCCTTCTTCTTCCACAACGCGTTCTTCTACCAGCGAGGGAGAACCGTACCACACATCTTCAATTGTTTTAAATTCAATAAAATAACTATTGTAACATGTCTAATCCCCCACATGTCCACATCATTCTCTCTCCTTATCCCTTTACATCATCTTTCTCTCTCTTTCTCACAAATTATGTACATGTCATCCCCTTCTTTCCAGCAAACAGAACTCGGTTCTGCAGTGGAACTCAACACCAATATGAAAACTGGGCTACTGGGATAGTGGTCCCACTGATCAAGAGTCCAAGATCAGCCCTCATCAGTATGGTCGCCCAAACCCTCTCTTCAAGATGTAGGGACCCGATCTAAAGTTAATGGCCTACATGGGTCCCACAGTCCCAAAAACGAAAATAACCCAAACCCTTTTTAACACCATCAGGCGTCTTCTTTGGTTGCTGGATGGTGAACCAAATAGGGCCCACCTAACATGGGTCTGCCATCCCTATGGTCGCCCGCGGGTCCACTACAGGATCTATGGTCTTGATCAATCATCAGTGGGGTCCACCTGGCCCCACAACCAATATAGAATATCAAAGCCTCACGGTTTGAATACTTGTGATAGGTCTGGTCGATAGTAACACTAAAAATAAGAAAATCCATGCCTTGATCTCCAATCTCAGACTTATATCATTAAAACATTAAACATCGTAACAAGGCATCGAAGGGCTTCTACATGCATTATCACACAAATCAAAGAGGAACAAAAATATTAAATCTACAAATTATGATTAAGTACTTGCCTTTCACCAGGATTTGAAGAAAAACAACAGATCTTAACCAATACCCAATCCGAGATAACCGGGGCGCTCGATCACAATCCTATCGCCAATCTGACACAAGAGATGGGAAAGAAATGCCCAGATGAGCAGATCTATTATAACCCTACCCAAAACCTAACATTGGAAAGAAGAAGAAGATAACCCAAGAGTATAGATTTACTTCTAATGGTTTGAGGAGATGGTTACCTGAGATAAGAAAGTCGAACCAAGAATGATTGTATCTTCAGATCTTGATTCTGATGGTTGGATCCTAAAGTTGCAGAGGCTTGGAAGTTGAAAGAGGAAGAAGATGAATAGGGAACGGGAAGAGTTGCAGAGGGAGAGATAAGGACGAGCGTTCGTAATAAGGGGAATAAGGTTAAGAGAATATTGGGCTTCAGTCATTGGGTCGGGTCAAACTGCAGGTCGGGTCATCTACCCATTAACCCAACTCACCAATCCATGCATCTAATCTAACGTGTGCCCCACTTAATCCTAACCACTTAAATAACTAAAATACATTCAATTAAAATAATAATAATATCTAATTAAAATATATTAAATATATATAGGGTGGGACCGGGATCTTACACATATGGATGCAGCAATGTGCGTCTGGAAAGATAGTATCAAAGTCCAGTCAGATGGACCCTCAAGAAAAGGTTCGGTCATCTCTTCCAACGACGACTGCGGGTTCAGCCTTGAGCTTCTTCCTCAACCTTAGGTTGTGGATCCTCCGTTGAATCAATCTCGGCTTGTCGGACGGGTCTTCTCTTGTTCAACACTTTAGGACGAACCCTGGAACTACTAGGAACGTCCATATCTGAATAATGGGAAAAAAAAGTTAGTTTTTGCGTACCGAATGGTCTTGAGAAAAGAGAAAAAAAAGGGACGAATGGAAGAGGAATTGGGGGGAAGGGAAGCCCCTAGGGAGAATGATGGGGAGTCATTAACCTTAGAAGAGCTTTGGCTTGAGAATGAGATTGAGTGAGGAAGAGAAGAGAGAGGGACAAGTGCTCTTCTTCTTTGGATTGAGTGTGTGAGAGAGATAGTGGGCAAAATTGCTAGAAGAGGGACGATGGGTTGGTGAGAGGAAATTTTTAGTTGCATTACTGGAGTTAGGGTGGAGTTAAGGTTGCAAACGGGCATCCGATTCTCCGATTATTCGAAAGTTCCAACCCGCAAAACGAACCTATTTTAAGTTCCGATTCATAAGCGGGTCTAGTCAAGAACCTAATTTAGGTTCCGATTCATAAACGGGTCCAGTTTCGGGTCCATATAGGTTCCGACCCGTGGACCTAAGACCTAGCATATGAGTCTTTGATATTGCAAATTGTACTTTAAAACCTAACTTTTTTTTGGCATTTTTATGTATAATATTAAATGTAGTAGACTTGATGCACTGTTATAAGTTGAATGGCATGCCTATTTTAACAAACATTGAAGAATAAAGAGAAAATAGAATTGATTTTGGAACTAAATTCGAGTCCTCTAGGAATCGGAACTGGATCCGCATTTTCCAATCGAAACCAGGTCTGGAATCAACAAACAGGCTCTGATTCAAAACCGGACCCGGAACCGAACTGTTATTTACAAATAGGTCTGAGTCCAGATCCACTATAGTTCTGATCCAGAACTGTCCCATTTGCAACCCTAGCGGGTGTGGAAGGGAAGTGTTGTTGGGTGGGGGGGTGCGCCCGTTTGCTTTGAGCAAAAACTAGCTTGCATTTATAGCAGCTCTCGCCTCATTTTTACCACCCTTACCAACGTTTGTCCAAAGGTGGGTGCGGGAGTTCCGTTGGATCATTTCGGCCAATTAGACGAGCAAGATGACATACTTTACCAGGGAAACAGAAAGTCCCTACTTTTATGTTAGAAAGTACGACAACTACCAGAAAATTGATAAGACTCGTCCATTCTGTTCTGTTTTTAGGCTTAGGGTGGATTTTTTAGATACTGTCAAGATCCCATGGTCTGGGGTGGGATCCGGTTCAAATATCCACCTACAAAACGTATTGCACACGTGCCATAAGCGGGTTCTGATATCAGAACTAAGGGTTGCCAAGTTGGTTGGGCCTTCCAACTCCTCACCCCACTACCAGCGTGTGCGGGAGTTCCCTCCCCAGTGTCAGTGTGCGGTCCGGTCTGTCCACTCATGCAGTTGGTGGGTCTCTGATCGGTCCAGCCCCCCTTGGCTGGGTAAAAAATAATTTAATTAATTAAAAGGAAAAAAAAAAGTTCTGATATAGTGTGTCATCAGAAGGATATGAACTACGGAACTAGGGATGACCATCGGCCGAGTCAAGAAGCCCAACCCAGTTAGTTATAAAGCCTAGTACTGGCCCCAGCTGCCTCCCAAAGGATGTTGAATGAGAAGACTAGCCCAGCACCATTGCAATATTTTATGCCCACTGTTACATAATAAAATAGCCACCCCTCAAATTTATAAGTGAACAAGGCAGTCATTTGAATAAAGGAAATACGATGGAAAACATGCAGAGAGATGTTGAATTCAAAAATAACTGAACCACTGTTGGTTTTTTACCCTCATGGGTGATTGAAAAAGTTGGGATAATCCAATTGCTATAATCATTTAGCAATAGGCTATATACAAGGCAGACGGCAATATCAATAGTTCCAGTCAATCCTTGATCTATGGCACACACTTATGGTGTCCACGGCTTTCATATGACTTCTAATCAAAGAAGACATCTTTCTTTTCCTTGGGCTTGAAAATTTTTCGGAGAGCTTCATGTTTGATGCTCAAAATAAAAGGTTTATTAAGAGAAAAAAAAAATAAGTATAAAAAGCGCAGGAATCAAATTCCCTACTTAATGCGCCGACTGTTTGAGCTGGCGAAATCATCATACCATCCCATCTCTCACAAGCTCCTCCAATCCCCTTCTAAGTCTCCCTGCAGCAACCTCACAATCAGCCTCTTTCAGTCCCCCGAATGAAATCCGAATATATCCAGGCCCACCACTCGCACACCCAGGAATCACAACCACCCCATGTCTCCGCACGAGCCAACGGACAACCTCAAAATCATCGGAGTGCTTATCAGGAAGCTTTGCCCAAAGGTAGATTGCGCCCTCACCACCTTTAACAGCATCCTCCCCGAGGGGCAAAAGTGCCTCTCGGAGAAGGTTTCTATTCTTCACAAGATCCTTCACACGAATTTTGATCCACTCAAGTCCCTCCTCTAGAGAATGGAGCGCCAAACGCTGCCCAATTATGGATGCACAGATGGGTATGTTGTCTTGGACCTTGAGAAGCTGAGCTCCAAGACCCTCCACTTCTGATGGATATGCTATCTGCAAAGCATATACCTAATTGTTTAGGTACTCCAGCATGATTATTGATTCTAGGGAAAACATGAATAATCCAAAATGTTATGATGAGTTCTGAAAGCTGTTTCAAAAATTTTGTGAAAAGGCAAAAAATTTCCAGACACAGGAAACAGAACGTGATTAGTGAAGAGGGAGGATAGATTTTATTGCTTTTTCACTGCTACCAAATGCCAAAACTATATCACAGATAGCAACTTGAAATGTAGTTGATAGGCATTTGGGCTTCAAAGCATTTCATGTTCTACCTAGAATGTAATGAACATTACTTCTGGGGAAAACACAGCCTATGAACTTCTCGATAAGGACAAATGAAAAGTCAGAAAGCACAATACAACTACTCTATCAATTTTGCACATCAAATCTTGCACCAACTTCATTCCATTGTGCATAAGATGTACAAAGGTCTGCAAAGATACGTATTACACATAATAGATGTACAACAGTCTCCGCGTGTGACACATACGCACACACTGAAGCCTAAGATGCAGATACAAACACACAAATGCAGAGCAAGCATAAGACATCATAATATTTGGGGAACAGAACAGATACATTAATAAGAATTCAATCATAACATGGCAATTTCAAATTCCATATTAACATTTGTATTATATGAAGTTCTGACGTGGACTCTTTGGAGAGATCCAATAAATTGGAAAGTTTTCACCATGCAAACACTTCTTATCTTTAGACCAGTTCTAAAATAAAGAAACTATGACATACATTTCATTCTATCATTTTTATGTTGTTAAGAAACTAAAACAAGTTAAAACATGGATTTAGGACGGTAAGATACTCTAAAATTTTATTCTACATGCATCCATGCAATATCCAAAATCAGTAACAATGTTGGATCCTGTGAATATGGCAGACTAGGGATTTGAAACATTTAGTATCACAGACATTCTAAGTGGGAATCTTGTTTCCAACCACTAGCTTATCACAGCCAGTAAAATGGCATAAATACCAAATTATAGTAAGCCTACAATCATGACATTCCATATCACAAAATAAACAAACTTACTACGTCAACAGAGAAGTAAACAATATGAAGCACCAGCAATCTTCCCCGTATCCCTATGGTTGCATGATTAAAAGCACACTACAAAGGGGTCAAGGGTACATCTTCATCAAAAAACTATAAGCACCACCATTTCTGCAAAGAGCTAATCTCTCTCTCCTAGTGGGCTAAGGGATCCTGACTCCTGGCTTCTCCATATAGAGGTGAGAATAAATTATTGTGATTCCAAGGGCTCGTTTGGCACATTGATCAAGTCTGAACAAACTTAGTTATGCAAGATAGACCCATGACCACATGGGTCTGTTAAGTAGTTTGTTTGTGCAGTTTCCTATCACCAATTGGTTTTGGGATTACTGGCTAGCAACTTTGTCATGGTATCGGAGATAGAGGTCTCTGGTTCAAAACCACGCAAGGCAAAAATGCCTCATGCCGCGTTATAGTCTTGCGCGGGCATGTGCTTCGGATCCGGGCAGTGTCCCGCCCGAGGGGGGGTGTTAAGTAGCTGTTTGTGAAGTTTCCTATCACCAATTGATTTTGGGATTACTGGCTAGCAACTTTGTCAGGGTCGACCAGACCTTTGGGCTCAGTCAGTCTAGTCCATAGGCCCATTAATTTCATTTGCTCTATTTACTTAATTATTTGGCGTTTGTTGACTTCTGCAAGTAGGGTGAGGGTCCATAGGTTTTATTTAAGTGTTTTAATCTTGATCATTAACTGTTTCTATAGTTGAGATTAGTCTTTAGGAGTTTTTCTTTTACCTATACAAGTGATGTAATGCCTCATTCATCTGCAGACGTTGATGAAGAAAGAAAATTTTGAGTGTTTTGTGCTCTCTTTCCCTTTCCTACGTACGAGGCCTATTCAACTGAGGCGTGAGGTCTAAACCTATCCCACATCTCTCATCTTCATCCCCTGCCCGCCCCGCATCAATCTGCCGTCCGCATCGAAATTTTACATTTTTTTTCTTTTTTTAAGGACAAGCTTTCTTCCAAGAGATAATCTGAACTTAGGCTTTCATGTTTCGGTCCACTTAATCTTTTCACCGTCCCCATATCTAACCATTTGTGGGTGAAAAGGAAGGAAAAAAAAAAAAAAAAGAGAGAAAATAAACTTATCCACATTTTAATACTTCATAAATTTTAATTCTACTATTTCTTGGCTGTAAATGCAATATTGTACCTGACAAGAATTTACCATGCTTACTCCTAGAATTTCTTTTAAATTTTAAAATTCTTTTTTTGGATGGTTTGTATTTTAATTTTTTGAATACCGTTGCATATATTTTTAAGAAACACCTCCACACCAAACAGAAATAATTCTGTATGCCCATATAAGACTCCTCATGTGTCAACCAAACATCCTTAGGAACAGTATACTTCCATAAAAGAACAAAACATCATAGACCCCCTTGCTCATTTTCAAGCCACCAAAGCTCCTTTGCTCAATAGTCACAATTAACCTTTTGAACAGATTGAATACGCAATCCACCTTTCTTTAAATGGTGGCAGGGCTATCCCCATGCTACTAAATGATAGCGCTGATGATCTTCATAATCATCCCATAAAAAATGGCACTAACTCTACTCTACTTGCTTCACCTACTGAGCATCGAAATATGGATAAGAAATATATGGGAAAACTGACTAGCATCACTGATTTAATCAAAGTTATACACCTCAAAAGACAAATATCGGCTTTCCAATATAACTCCTAATGCGAAACAGAGGAGAAGATGTGGGGCGGGCAAGGTGCAGGATGGAGAGATGGGGAAAAACTGGGCTCTCACCAAAATCTGATCCGGAGGCGTTAGTAACTTGGGCTCTCTCCAAACTCCAAAATAGGAGCAATAGAGATTTCGGGGAAAACTCAAAGAAAACTCCATCTCATTCATCATTAACCATTACTCCGCCAAAGACGCTTTACATCATTATATAGGAAAAGAAATTACCCTAGGACTAATCTGGACCATCCAAACACATTGATGGCCAGGATTAAAACATCCTACTAAAACAACTTAAAACTTAATTAAAAGATCTAAACAATATAAAATGACGTAAAATGAATGGGTTGGGCCTAAAAGCTTGGTCAAGACAGATGGGCTGGCCCCATTGGCAGGGTCTGTCCTGCATCAGATTCTCCCCTTCTTGGAGAGAACTCGATGTCGTCTATAGATGTCCTCTACGATCGAAAATCAATTGTATAGCTTCCCGTTCAGCTGCTTGATTTTTATACTCTTTCCTTCGTTGGTTTTTTATTTAAAGTTGGGATTCAAAAAACAGACCAGCCCCTAACTAATAACTATAAGAACTAGTAACCAACTCATTGCTTTGTATTATCGAGATCCAAGGAAGCAGTCGCCATATGATGTATCGATCATATAGTTGTAGCAACTGAAATCTTTTTTTTTTTTTTTCATCAAGGAAAATCCATTTATAGGTTGGAAATAGAGGGATGTGGGTAAATGGAAGGGCGAGAGAAAGAGAGAACAAGAATTTCCATGATATATGATTCCAAATTTTATAGTCTATCAATCACATCATATCATTAACATAAAAGGCGGTGTGATAAAGCATCAATACTTACTCAGTGGCTTGACTCAATATTTTCAACTTCAATCTTGTCTTCCACGTAGAAGGAGAAACCAATGCTTCTGAAATCTGAAATTTGCTTGGATGTGAAATCTTACCATTAGATTCTGCAATTTGTGAATATCTGTTGTCTGCACACAATCTTTACGTATGAATGATCGATCTCCGAAAATGAAATCAATATGGGGAACTTCAATCACTTGATTTTCCTTTATAACTTCTTGACCAATAGCTTGTTCTTCTGATGCTTCAACCGGCTGTTCAGGAAGTGAGCACACAATGGGTTCTATCAGATGCTCAGTTGGATTGTTTATTATTTCCAATCCATCATTGTGCTCGTCTTCTTCTTGGGTTGCTTGCACTTGTTGATCAACACTGTCCAAAGGAGAAAATTCAGCTTTGTCTCCCAATTCATCTGAAGTAGAATCCTTAGTTGGAGTCTCATCTGTCACTTCATCTGAATTTATTGTGTAATCACTTGTTTCTTGCTTTTGTTCCTACTGTAAAGAAATCATTTGTGCCATCATGTCTTGCATTTGCTTGGCAAACTGTTCTAAGGTAGCATTGAATTGGGAGGAATCTTGAATTGGCTTCTCAACACCAGTCTTGAATTCATTTGTCACAGTCTCCACAATAAGTGCTTTTGTGGATTGCTGAAATTTCCCTACTACAGCTTGGAGATTTCCACGTGAGACCATTAAGCATGAGTCAAGGATGCAAATAGCGGTAGCGGCGGGCGTAGTAGCACGCCGCCAAAACGCTACGAAGCGGGTGCTACAAAGCATAGCAGCGTAGCGGTGCGTTTCGAAAAAATCAGCGAATAATTCTGGAAAAAAAAAATTCCAGAAAATCCAGAATATTGGAAAATGAGAGAATGAAGGGGGTGTAGCGGTCTCCTCATTGTATGAGGTCCTATATCGCTGACAATAATGATCTATCTATCAACGTATATTCATATTGATAAAATGGTTATAATGAAACACTGTACAAATAAGCAAATTTAGCAAAATTGCAAAACATATGTGGCAAGGGCTATTTTTACTATTAGAGTGAACATTGGCTAGGGCTCATTTCGTGTTAAAGTAAAATTAAGCTAGGGCCCTATTTCATATTAGATAAGATTTGGTCATGCCCATATTTATTAGAGTGAGATTTGGTCAAGGCCCATATCTGTTACAGTCAAATTTGGCTATGCCTATTTTCAATTAGAATGTAATTTGGCCAGGTCTATTTTCAATTAGACAAAAATTTGATTAAAGCCCATTTTCAATTAGAGTGAAATTTAATTAAGGCCTATTTTCAATTACAGTGATTTTTTCCTTTGAATGGTAATTAGAGTGAAATTTAACTAAGGCCTGTTTTTCATTAGTGTGAAATTTAATTCAGTCCTATTTTCAATTAGAATGAAATTAAATTAAGACCCATTTTTTATTTAAGTGATTAATGAATAGGATTAGTAATGCATAATATTTTTCTAATCACGTCAATATTGAGCGTGATCGTTAGTAGGTAGGCCCTACAGAAGCATGTAATAGACCACTCGAATGAAGAAGGATCGAGAAAGTCTATTACACTGAAATTTGTCCCTTTTTTCCAAATAAAAGACCAAGAAAACAAAAAAAGGCTTTCGAAACTCTATTTCTTGTTTTGCTACAAGGATTAGCATTGAGAAAGGTCAAGAGAGGGAAAGGAAGGGAGGAGAGAGGAGGAGAAGAAAAAAAAAAAGAAAACGAAGAGAGAAAAATATTGTTCCTGCCGAATAGTGGGGTTGCTGCTACCAGACGGGGGTGCTGCTCCTGTCATCCGTGGTGGTGGTGGTGGTGGTGGTGATGTTGTGCTAGATGACTGTGGTGGATCAACTGCTCCAGGTATGTCCTTTTCTTTTTTTTGTTTTTTCTTTTTCTATCTTTATTTTTGTTTGTACTTCCTCTCCTTTTCTTTTCTTTTTTTGTTCAATTGGTGTTCTACATCCACCAATCAAACAAACAAAGTTTTTTTTTTTTTTTCGCTACTCGGCCGCCACAATTGTGACGCCAACAAAAACACATTTATTGTAGCGGTCACTACCGCAACGCCCGATATATCGGCCGCTATGTAGATATTTTTATCCATGGCATGCACTCAACACGAATTGCTTCTCTACGTGCTTCATACTTAGTCTTGCAGTCTTCCATGCTTTCCAATTTGAGAAAAATACATTTATTGTAGCGGTCACTACCGCAACTCCCGATATATCGGCCGCTATGTAGATATTTTTATCCATGGCATGCACTCAACACGAATTGCTTCTCTACGTGCTTCATACTTGGTCTTGCAGTCTTCCATGCTTTCCAATTTGAGAAATCTAAGTAAATAATGTTGTTTATCCTCCTCTAATCTACATGCTCTTTGCAACCAGGAAAATTGCTCGAAATACTCATCAACTGCCAATCCTCCTTGTCTCAATTTAAGAAATTGTTCAAAGGAAGTTTCATTCTCATAGTATCATGATCTGTATTTATTTTTATACATAACCCTTTGAAGTTGAGTGCAACCTCATTTTGACTACATGCGAAGGGGATTTCAAATTTAATGCTCAAAATATTCCAAATTGACCTGATGTGTAGATCTAATTTCTAGGAATTTGCAGTTACAAACGGATCAAGGATTGGAGTCTGAAAGGCTTCAATATTAGCAAATCAAATTTGAACAGTCCGATTTGAACTAAGTGGGCCTGTTCTCGAGTCCGATTGCTAACAGGTTGGCTTGGCCTGTTGTGGACTCGGCCCAAACTTTGGCTCAAATTCCTATTGCTTAAGTCATGAAAGCACATCTTCCCTTTTTTTCACTTGGTGGTGGCTTAAACCTGACTCACCTTTACCCAAAACCCTTTTGTCTCAGACTCTCCGCTTTATGCAATAGAAGCAAGAAAAAGGGGACCGAGACCCTTTTACCCTAGTCGAAGAGGAGAGAAAAGGATGGTTGCGGTGGCGCTGGGTGTCCAATGAAGAAGATGATGTTTGGTGCGGTGCTGTAGTGACGATGCAGAGGGTAGAGGAGCGACTCTGGCAGAGAGGTGATGGATGGTGGTCCCAGTGCTGATGATGGTGGTTACCAATGTCGCCAGCAAATCACTCGTGGAGCAACGTCGGAAGCCAGGCAAAGGACTCTCTCTCTCTCTCTCTCTCTCTCTCTCTCTCTCTCTCTCTCTCTCTCTCTCTCTCTCTCTGATTTTATTTTATTTTTTGGATTGGGGCTTTTATAGTCTAGGTTTGAGGGTTTGATGGAGTTCGAAGGAGCTAGGGTCAGTAGAGGGGAAGGCTATCGAGGGCTGATGGATAGGGTTCAGATGGTTGGAGTTTAAGGATCTGAAATTTCCAATCTTGGGGATTTTTTTAGGATTGATAGGAGTTGGGGAAGATCGGGTTAGGTCTTCTCATTAGTTGAGATTTTGGGTCGATTTGGTTTTGAAGTGGGGTTTGGGTGGTTTAGGTATTCAATTTTTGGATTTCGGTATTTATTTGGATTCCGATTGGGTCAGGAGTTTGTACTTGGGTTTAGGGATTTCGGTTGAAGATCGATTGTATGGGAAGAAGCAGTCAGTCTGGTGTGGTTTGTATTGATATCGATTTACGATTTAGAACTGTTGATTCGAGATTTGAATGATAATAAGGTTTCAGGAAATTCTGGGGATTTTGTTGTGGACGGGTGTGGCACTTAGGACTGGGATTTTGGGTTATGGATGCTCGGCTAGTAGGTTTGAGGGTTACGACAGTCGGCAGTGTTTGGATTTTTCATTGGAGGGGTTTGGTGATGGGTTTTGGAGACAATGACGATGGATTTAAGATTCGGACTTTAGAAGGCACGGTAGTGAGGGATGGGGTTTGGATGCAGTTCGGTTAAAGGGGGTCATTTTGGAGAATTGTGAGGTTCTCGGGGATTGGACTTTGCGGTATACTGTTAAGTTTTGGCAGGGATGATGCAGATTTGATGAAGACGACGGGGGGTTAAAGATGGAACAAGATTTGAGGGAAAACACCTAATGATGAAGCCGATCGGCGAATCCCGGTTCGATCGATCTTCGTCTTTGATACCAAATGATGCGAAACAGAGGAGAAGATGTGGGGGCGGGCAAGGTAGAGGATGGAGAGACAAGGAAAAAAATTGGGCTCTCACCTAACTCCGATCCGGAGGCGTTAGTAACTTGGGCTCTCACAAACTCCAAACCAAAAGAACTCGAAGAAAACTCCATTTCATTCATCATTAACCATTACTCCTTAGCGAAAGAGGCTTTACATCATTATATAGGAAAAGAAATTACCCTAGGACTAATCTAGACCATTCAAAACTGTTAAAGATTATGGGTCCATCAGGCCAAAGGCCCACTTGTAAACTAAAGCCCATTTCCTTTACTCAAATTCTAACAGATTCTGTATGCTATTTTAGGATAGGGCTGACTATAATATGCCTAATTTGTAGCCCAAATCAAGGATGTACAGCATAATATATAGAGATCAATCAATCCTGGGAAGATCATCCCATTCCATTCAACTTAACTGCATCTTTGCATTCTGTGACATGGTATCAAAGCCAAGTCAAGAGACACAAGTTGCAAATCATATTCTGGTTGAAAACGTCTTTCCACCAATCAAGAGTTCCAAGTCATCTTTCTCTCATGAAGTAGTCCCTGCCAAGAATATTTCATCACAAATCTATCAGAACAGCTGCTGATCTGTGCCTGATCAAGAGTGGACCACCGCCGATCAACCTTGATTCCGCCAGCGACTCCAAGTTTTGGATTGACAGGCTTCGAAGAAGTTTTTGATCAATTTTTGAGATTTTTCTATCATCGTTTGAGGTAGGTTATACCTCCTTTTCTGTCTGACATATTTGGATATTTTTGTTCAAATTGTTTTCCTCGAGACCGTCCAGATTTGTGGATCTGTATCCGATTTATTTGAAATTTGGACTGCAGGTAGTATCTTGGAGCCTCCCTAATCTGAACTAATCTGATCTGTGATTGAACCAATCAGTGGGGCCCACAAACAGATCTCGTCACGAAAGTTAGGGTCGTTTGGGGTATTTTTTTTATCAGTTGTGTTCTATTTTGCACTACATGCACTGCTTTGCTTCTGAAGCTCTTCTCTTCATACTTTTGCTCATCTGAAACTACCATTGACTTTATCAGTACCTTTACATCTTGATCAGAGGTTCTGTTCTCTGGATTCTGACTGATTTCTGAGCGAAATTTTCTCATTGTTTGATAAATTGATGCAAATGGAAAAGTCTGATATCAATTTGATCCGGTTTAATGGTAAAAACTATCCATCTTGGGCCTTCCAATTGGAACTTTACCTTGAATTATGGAGCCATATATCTGGTGCTGGTCCAAAACCACCTGAAGACGAAAAGAAAATTGTGTCTTGGAACACAAAAGATGCAAAGATCGAAACCCTGGATTCTTGGGTCCATGGCAGCCCCAATTCTTCATGAATTTGAAACTATACAAAACTGCCAAAGATATGTGGGAATATCTAAAAAGGGTATATCACCAGGGGAATTCAGCACGACAGTATCAGTTGGAATATGAAATTGCAAATTATATGCAAGGAACTTCATCCATTCAAGAATATTATTCTGGTTTCCAGAATTTATGGACAGAGTTAAATGAAATCAAATATGCAAATATCTATACACGGGCACTTCCTGACTTACAAAAACTACTGGAGACTAGTCATCGGGATCAATTTCTCATGAAATTAAGGCCTCAGTATGAGACAGTGAGATCTACTCTCATGAGTAGGGTACCTTCCCCATCCCTAGATGAATGCATCAATGAATTACTGAGAGAAGAACAAAGGCAACTGACTCAAACTAATATACTTCAACAACCAAATCCCGGTGCTATCAAAGCTACTTATGGAATACCCACTCAATCACAAGCATCAACCACCCCAGTGAATGTTGTTTATGCTACTAAGGGAAAGCAACCAATTAAAGACATTAGCAAAGTCCAATGCTTCAAGTGTCAAAACTTCGGTCATTATGCAAATCAATGCAAGCATAAAATTTGCAGTTACTGCAAAGCAACAGGACAATTTAATCAATGAATGCCGCAAACATCCTTAGAACAGAAATCCAAAGGTTTACCAGGCAATCACTGCTCCCTCTAGCAATACAAATTCTTCTTCCATATCCTCTCCCGCTATCGCTTCTGCTGCTCCAGTCACACCTGAAATGATCCAACAAATGATCCTCTAAGCATTTTCCACCCTTGGTACATCTGGTAAAAAATACTCTTCTCATTGGTATTTTGATTATGGTGCTTCTAATCATATGACATCTTCATCCAAAAATTTCTCCAAACTTAAACCTTATGATGGAAGCATTCAAGTTCATGCAACTAATGGTACAACTATACCAATTACATCCATTGGTGATATTTCTCATTCTTTACCATTACATGATGTTTTTTGTTCACCAAGTCTTTCTACCAATTTGATATATGTAGGCCAATTGGTAAATGGTAACTTCAATGTATCTTTTTCTTCTTCAGGTTGTGTGGTGCAGGATCAGGAGAAGGGGAAGGTGATAGTGAAAGGGCCTAAATGTGGGCGATTGTTTCCTCTTCACATTTCAACAGAGTCTAGATATGTCTTTGTTTGCTTCCACAATTGCCTCTAAGACTAATGTGCAATTATGGCACAATAGATTATAGATTAGGACGTCCCAATTCCAAAGTACTGTTGTCTTTGTTAAATTCTGGTCACATTAATAAAATGAAGTTTTTAGAATCAGATGTTGCTCTTGATTGCACTGTTTGTAAAGCTTGGAAAAAGTAAAATCTTGCCATTTCCATTACATGTTTCCTCTCCTACAAAATGCTTTGACTTAATACATAGTGATGTTTGGGGTGTTGCACCAATTATCTCTCATTCACAGTATAAGTATTTTGTGACTTTCATTGATGATTATAGTCGTTTTACATGGGTTTATTTCCTACATGCAAAATCTGAAGTCTTTGATGTTTTTAAAAGATTCTTAAATTATGTTCAAAATCAATTTTCAGCATGCATTAAGATTTTCCGTACAGACTCAGAAGGGGAATATGTGTCTGAGAAATTTCAAACTTTTTTACAAGAAAAAGGGATCATCTCCCAACGGACATGTCCCTACAGCCCCCCAGCAAAATAGAATTGCAGAACGGAAAAATCGTCATCTTTTGGATATGGTCAGATGTTTGCTATTAGAATCCTCAGTTCCACCTAGATTTTGGCCGGAAGCTTAACCACTGCAACTCATATCGTCAATCGTCTTCCTTCTCCAAAACTACAAAACACATCTTCGTATTTTCATCTTTTCCAAAATGAACTAAAATACACACATTTGCATACTTTTGGCTGTTTTTACTTTGTTTATCTTCCAACACATGAACGTTCAAAATTATCTGCACAATTTGCAAAGTGTCTTTCTTGGTTATGCTTCTCAGCAAAAAGGTTTTGTTTGTTATGATCCCAAGGTAAAACGTATTCGGATTTCTAGGAATGTCATGTTCTTTGAACACATGTATTTTTTTCATTCCGTTCCTTAATCACTTTCAGCAATAACATTTTCTAAAGTCCCATCCTTTGATGATGAATGTCTTCCTTCAACCATGAGATTTAATCCAGAAAAGGTGTATGCTCATCGACAAGGAACAAATGCCACAAATTTGCCTCTTTTGCCAGAACAAGCCCCGGGATCCTACTCCGGCGGCGCCTGATCCACCTCAGTGTATCCTTTGCCGATCTTCTCGTATCACTCGACCTCCAGATAGATATGGTTTTCCCCATTCTTCATATTTGACTACTTTATCCTCTGTTTTAATTCCTAATTCTTACTTACAAGCAACATAGCAAGAATGTTGGCGACAAGCTATAGAAAAAGAACTCAATGCCTTACAACAGACAATACATGGGATGTTGTTCCATGTCCATCTTCAGTTAAGCCAATAGGAAGTAAATGGGTCTTCTCTATCAAATTAAAGGATGATGGTTCTTTGGATAGATACAAGGCAAGATTTGTGGCCCTTGGCAACAGACAGGAATATAAAATTGACTACGAGGAAACATTTGCGCCTGTAGCCAAGATGACTTCAGTTCGTACCATTCTTGCAATAGCTGCATCCCAATCGTCGCCCCTGTTCCAGTTTGATGTCAAAAACTCATTTCTTCATGGAGATCCGAAAGAAGAAGTTTATATGCGTCTGCCTCACGGTTTTCCAATATCATCAGACGGACAAGTTGCTCGTTTAAAACGTTCTCTTTATGGACTCAAACAAGCACCACAAGCATGGTTTGACAAATTTAAAGAAGCTTTACTAAAGCTGAAATTTCAACAGAGTCCGTATGATCCATCTTTGTTCCTTCATCAACAATCATCAGGAATAACCATTCTTTTGGTTTATGTCGATGATATCATAATCACAGGGACAGATTATTCAGTCATGATTAAAGATCTCCATACTTATCTTCATCAATCTTTTCAAATGAAGGACCTGGGGCCTCTGACATATTTTTTGGGATTGGAGGTTCCAACACTCTGAAAAAGGGTTGATTCTACATCAACATAAATATACTATGGATTTAATTGAATCGGCTGGCCTATCAAAATCCACACCTGTGGATACTCCTCTTGAAGTAAATCTTAAGCTCCATAGTGAAAGTGGTGACCCCCTTCCTGATCCTACATACTACCGTCAGCTTGTCGGTAGTCTCATACCTGACTAATACCAGGCCTGACATCAGTTATGTAGTAAACTTGATGAATCAGTATATGACCAAGCCCCATAATCTCCACTTAGCAGCAGTTCGAAGAATCATCCGTTATCTTATTGGCACTCCTCACAGAGGATTATTCTTTCGTTTTGGCTCTCCAATGACATCGACTGCCTATTCTGATGCGGATTGGGCAGGTTGCCCTGATACACGTCGTTCCTCAACAGGTTGATGCATGTATCTAGGGGATGCTCTTATTTCCTGGAAAGTAAAAAAGCAAGACAAAGTTTCCAGATCATCAACTAAGGCCGAATACCGAACCATGTCCGAAGCACGCTCAGAAATTCTATGGCTTCGTGGCCTTCTCACAGCACTTGGCTTCACACAAAGGTCACCCACACCTCTGCATGCGGATAACACCAGCGCAATTCTGATCACTGAAAATCCTGTATTCCATGAACGAACGAAACATCCACTTTATCAGAGATGAATATCTTTGGAATGTTATCTCTCTTCCATTCATCTCCTCCGGCCTCCAAATTGCTAATATTTTTACAAAAGCTCTTCCACGTCCGTGCCATCGGTTCTTGACAGACAAATTGATGCTTGTGGACTCACCGGCAACAATTTGAGGGGCGGGGGGGGGGGGGGGGGGGGGGGGGGGGGGGGTGTGTTAAAGATTATGGGTCCATCGGGCCAAAGGCCCACTTGTAAACTAAAGCCCATTTCCTTTAGTCAAATTATAACAGATTTTGTATGCTATTTTAGGATAGGGCTGACTGTAATATGCCTAATTTGTAGCCCAAATCAAGGATGTACAACATAATATATAGAGATCAATCGATCCTGGGAAGATCATCCCATTCCATTCAACTTGTCTACATTTTTGCATTCTGTGACAAAAACATGGTTTAAAAAACAGCCGTTATGAAACGGTAACGGCCTATACCATTACGTTATTCATAATATAACTGGTCGCAGTATTTAAAAAAACGGTGAAAATAACTGTCCATAACAGTCATAACAGCGGATATTTTGAAAATAACGGCCAAAATATCGGTCAACGATGACTTTTTTTTTAACTTTCTTTTCCCTTCTTTTTTCATTTCTTTCTTTCCCAAACCATTTGTGGAGCTTCTTAAGACTACGCTAGAGCTACCTAAGTTTCTTTTTTCACCAAAACTCAAGTGATTTGCAAGATTTTGGCGGATTCTCATATGATGGTTTCTTCCCTCCTCAACCACAATACCCTTACGTGAATACTCCACCGTTTTAAATAATTAATTAATCTTGATGTAGTAGTAAATGTTACTTGAAAGTTGAAACTCATTCTCAATTTACTTGGTAATTGAGTAATTGAGTGCTCTATGTCTATACTACTACTACTAGTTTCTTGACTTCAGTGTTCAACACTAATGCTTAGATCAAATTATGGTTCAAAGCATACTGTAAAATTTGTGAAATTTGAACTTATTTTAATATATACATGTAAACCTATTTAATTCAGAACAACTTTTACAAGTTTCAGATAAGACAGCGATATAGGGTGTAATGACTCAAAGGGGACCGATATTTTGCTTTAAAGTGTTTACTAATGTAAAATATATTGTTTTCTAGTATTTTAGAATATTCTAGATTTTTTGGGTATTTTTTTAGATTTGTTTGGGGTAAAATAAAATATCGCACCACGATGGACTACGATGACCACGAACCGCGACACAATGACCACGAACCGTGACACGACACTATGACTGCAGTGGCGACCGCGATTTTGAACCATGATTAAAACACATTGATGGTCATGATTAAAACATCCTACTAAAACAACTTAAAACATAATTAAAAGATCTAAACAATATAAAAATAGCCATTTAAAAAATATATAAAAATAACATAAAATGAATGGCTTGGGCCTAAAAGCTTGGTCAGGACATATGGGTTGGGCCCATTCGCGGGCGACCCATGCGGACCATGAGTCTGTCCTGCATCAACTCCCTTTCAAAATGTTCAACAATTGGTTCCCATAATGCTTTAGACAACTTCTTAATTCACTAGGCAGACCTAAATAATTAGGTGAAAGCCTACTCTGTTAGTACCCCAAACCTTTTAGCAAGAGATTCAACCAGACCCTGCTTCCAAATGCACTCCTATGAGTTCACACTTCAAATAATCAATCTTCACCTTACATATGAATTCTAAAAATTTTCCATAGAAAGACAGGGCAAACATTAACTTTGTTTTTTGTTTGTTTTTAGATAGCAACAACAAAATTTATTTCACCAATGAGTTAAATATACAAGGACAGGAACGTCCTTCCAACGAGAGCAAAGCACCTCACACAAAATGACACTCAAACTACCCTCCTTAGAAAACAAAAAACCACCTTTCACATCAGCTAGAGCTTCCTTTTCCATAATCTCCATTGGATGACCATAATTTATCAAACTCGGACATTTTTTTAGTTCACAGTTCCCTTTTTGTAAGTTTACCATACAAAAGTACAGCTGCATTTCAATTCCTGATAAATGCCAGCACAACTGTGTTACTTAGCCTGTTTCTTAAATTGGATATAGTTGAGCTATGATCATGGACATTTTTGCTAAGAAACTGGTACTATGCACATATGGGAGACAGTATAAGATTAACATGAATTTTAAATTCCCTTTCTCTTAAGTTAAATCGGAAGAGGTATAGGAGCAGTACACCAATTTATGGATAATGCAGGCACAAATTTGGTATTCTAATCTGAATCTGATTCTTAAATTGTTCACAGTTGAGCTATGATAGGTGGACATTTCGGCAAAGCAAATGGCGATATGCACTATAGTCTAAAATTAACATGAACAGAAAGGGTCATTGCTTTGGTGCAATGGTAAAAGTCTCAGGTGCCATACGTGATAATGCAGGTTCAAGACCTGAGCAAGGATGCAAATAGCGGCCACTACGCGATAAATCGGGAGTAGCGGCCATGAAATATCGCCATTCACAACCGTATTGGTGTGTATCAGCCGCTATTTACCCGTAGCGGCCGATACGCACTGATACGTTGCGTATCAGGCGCAACTGGGGTATGAAAGTAAAAAAAATAAAAAAAAGATTTTCTGTTTACTGGAGAAAAAAAAAAAGAGGAAAAAAATACTGAGAAGAGATGCAGGAAACATACCTGTCTCGCAGCCAGCTGCAGCGGCAGCGGACGGACGCAGGAGCAGCAATGGGCGGCAGCAGCAGCAGCAAAGGCCGAGGCCGAGGCCGCCGCCTACTATTCTCCTCCTCCACTTTTCTTTTCTCTTCTCTTCCTCTCCCCTTCTCGATTTTTGTCAATCCTTGTGTTGGGAAAGGCAAGAGGCACCAAACCCTATTTAATCTAAGCCTTGGTTTTAATTCACTGGACGGCACTTAATGGGCCTATTGAAGTTCTAAACAAAAATTAAAATTCATTTGGGGGCACTAAAAGGGCCCTAGTGAAGTTCTAAACAAAAATTAAATTCATTTGGGGGCACTTACAGGGCCCTATTGGAGTTCTAAACAAAAATTAAATTCATTTGGGAGCACTTAATGGGCCTATTGGAGTTCTAAACAAAAATTAAATTCATTTGGGGGCACTTAATGGGCCCTATTGAAGTTCTAAACAAAAATTAAATGGAGCCCCTCTTTTATTTCTCGATTTGTGTGTCAACCCCCTAAACCTATTTAATTTTGGCCCTGATTTTAATTCATTAAGGGGCACTTAATGGGCCCTATTTAAGTTCTAAACAAAAATTAGACTTTTTCGATTTGTGTGTCAAACCCTCTTTTATTGAATCATTAGAGGGCACTTATGGACAGTTTGAAAGGCATAAATAAAAGTTAAATGGACCCCCTTTTTTATTTCATTAGAGGCCACTTATGGATACTTTGAAAGGTATAAATAAAATTTAAATGAACCCTCTAAGAAAAAATAAAACCTGAAGCACCTACTGCCTTTAACCATTGGTAGGCTCCACAATGGGGCCTAAATATAAAAATAAAAAAAGTCATGCCTTAGCCAAATATTACATAATTGAGACCTTAGCCAAATTCCACTCTACTTGAAAATAGAGCTCAATCAAATTTCACTCTAATTAGAAATAGAGACCAATCAAATTTCACTCTAACTGGAAATAGGGCCATGGCCAACTTTCATACTAACTGAAAATAAAGTCTAATCAAATTTCACACTAATTGAAGATAGGCTCTAGCAAAAATTTACTCTAATAGGAAATAAGGCTCAACCAAATTTCGTTTTAATAGAAAATAGGACCCTAACCGAATTACACTCTAATAGGGAAATAGGCCCTGATAAACTATATATATATACATTTCAAAATACAACTAAGAAATGTGATTTTCTAAGCAAAGATGGTGATAATATTTTGATGACACTGTTTGATTACAAACATGAATACATGTGAAAAAAATGATTATTACTACTATTTTCTATCCATACGAGTGATACATGATCTCATACAATGAAGGGACCGATACACCCCCTTATCTTAGTTACTTTTGCAAAAAAAAAAAAAAAGAAAAAAAAAAAAATTCTATCATTTTCCAATATTCTGGATTTTCTGAAATATTTTCAGAATTTTTGGACCTTTTTTTCAAAACGCACCGCTACACCGCTACGTAGCACTCGCTTCGTAGCATTTTGGCGGCCGGCGTAGCTATTTTCATCCTTAGACCTGAGCAACCACTTTGTGCAAAATTGCCAGAGGTTAGGTTTGTCTCCAATCTGGACCCTCCCAGGACCCTCTTCGGCGGGACCGCAATGGGTGATGACTTTTTTTAGTATATGGCAGGAAATTACTTCGCTTTGTATCATACATTTATTTGCAGAGTCCCTGATGTGTGTGCCTGTGTGCCTTTTGTTTTCCTTTAAACTTTAGTCCCTTGCATAGTTTCTTTGACTATCAATGTTGTTGGAATGATAAAAGGTCCCGTATTCATGTCAAAAGACGAAAGACTCAGAACAATATGTTCAATAAGAACTTCCAGTTTTAATCTCTGAATGGCATTGGCATCCTAAAATCAGCATTAGCATGCTTTGCATATTCATCAGCATCACGCTCAAATTGACGAAGCATTACATTTATATGAAAAACAAAAACATTTTGCTATAAGTCAACTTTTGAAGCTCTACTTACATATCCAACTCGCCATCCCATCATGCCATAAGCTTTGGAGAAGGAAAAGAGATTAACTATATGATCGCCCTCTATACATGTATGCTTCAATCCATCATACATAAAATACCTGAAGTACAATCAAACAAAATTATTTCTTTCTATCAAAAAATTTCAAAATTATTAAACAATCAATTAAGGACATTAAATGCAGTACCTCAACAACTGTGCAATGATAGTTCAGCTCAGAGATCTTATGGGAGTAAAACTTGGATTCTCTTACTCACCTTTCTTATGTGCACAGACACACGCATATTTTGAACATCTCCATATATGGTAGTCAAAGGTTGGTAAATAGTCCAAATAAAATAATAAATAGTTTTCTTTAGGAATGCACAGTAATGAGAAACAACTGTTAATTTAGTGGGAGGAGCTATGCAAATTGCAAATAGATAATAAGACTCATATTCGAAGCATTAGTCATATGACATTAAAAATATATTCCTCATTGTAAGTGATATGAAGCTTTGAGGAAGATGATGCTCTTTGGACTCCGCAGGGATTGCCAAGAGGTACGATCTTTACAGTGTTTCAAGGTTTTTTATTGGATTTTCTCTATTTTCTATCTTTTTTCTTTTTCCTTTAATGAGTAGTGTGTCTAACAGATATCTTAGGCAAGATAGTGTGGAGCTCCACGGGTGGGGATCGATGACTAGGAGAACAATATATGGGGGCTGTTACTGCTCACATATAGCAAAAAAGCAAGAAGAAACTATTTTGTGTGCGTGTGTGTGAGAGAGGGAGAGAGAGATTACAAACAGCTGTAATTATAATTAGGGATTTGATTGATAGAGCATGCTTTTACATTAAAAGCCATGTTAGAAACTTCCATTCCTCTCTCTCTCTCTCTCACAACTGGAAGACCCAGGGATCGATCCCTGGGCATGCGGGTGATACTAAAGCTGTCTATAATCTCCTGTATTTGCCATACAAGGGCATTTTGTAGCCTTCTATAAATGTGTCCGACCCATCTCAAATGATATTGCTCAACCACTAATAATGTACTTGTTTTTAATTCTATCATTTCTTATAACTCTGCACATCCATAGTTTAAAAAAAGCATTGACATGCATATTGGCCCATATTGATTGATTTATCCAGTCATCGGCAGATATGCACAGTTATTCATCTGTCCCACTTAAGTGACATTCAAGATTTGCTTTTGAGGGCCAAAAACCATTCTTTGCACGTTGAAGAGTTCTTTGCCCTTTTAGAGGACAAAATACATTTTAAAAACCTCTCTAAATTGACAGATCGAAGCCGATATGCAAAAATATGGACACCAATATCCTTACCATATCAATGACTTCTTTGGGTTCCAATATCCTTACCATGACCATCAATTTGTTGTCAACAATGATGTCACATATGCTCTTCTACACTAATACGGTATTAATAGATAGCTTGACATGCAAAATTCTCAACTCAATCTGTTGATGTTTAAACTTTAATTTATAGAAACTGTAAGTCTAACATCCATATCTATTATTTCATTATTGATCTATATAGTTATGGTTGATGACTGATTATACTATGGGGTAAATTACTTGTTAGGATTTAGAAAATCATTATTATTTTTCAGACATAATAACGTTCAAATTTTGACTCAGCTGATTGACCATCCAACATTTAATAGGTTTTATCTTAACATAATTGAGCAACATAAATAGAAGTAAACAAATACATCAGTACTAATATATTAAAACCAAATAGCAATACAGGACCTTACCAAGGATAAATGCGCCTATTTATTCTAGTTACTAATGAAAATAAATAATCAAAATCTAATAATTTCCAGTATTCTCTTCTTCTTCTTTGTTGGATAATTTTTCAGATTCTATGACCTCATGTTCAATCCACACTGATAACAGATATGCTGCAGACGATACATATTGCCTGATTCATATCATTTTCATTTGTGTGTGAGTGTTTTGCTTCTTTAGGTTAACATTCAGAACTTTGTATTGAGAAATCTATTTTCTCTGCAGCTTTCGTAACATACTCTTGGTGAGCTGGTAAATTGAAAAGGCACTAAGAATAATCAGAAAAGGAAGAGCAGCTCCTATGCACTGCCACATTTAGACCAACCATTTTCCATTCTACATAAATAACAGAGTAATAGCAGAACTGAATACTACATATCAGGTAAATTTGATTAGTTCTAGAAATTCCAGGGACAACCAGTATATACTTACTCATAGGTATTGTCCACAACAAGCCAAGAGCCAGACTTTTTGCACAAATCTGATATTCTCTAAGAAAAAAAAAAAAAAGGGAAACAATGAGTTAGTCCTACTCATATTTCAGCGAAAATTGATTTTCTATAGAAAGAGATTAACCTTGAGAAGAGGCTCTGGGATGTATGTCCCAGATGGGTTGCCTGGATTTACAACAGTAACAAGCTTTGGCACAGGTTTGTGTTCAGACAGAGTCTTCTCTAACCAATCTATAAAATAACCAAGAAAGAATGTTGATCATTGTAGAAAGAAAACAGGCAAACACGCCCCCAACCAATCATAGCTTTTAAATATAAAGTATGCATTATCATCAATTTGTTAAAAAAAAAAAGCAATAAACAAAAACTTTTCCACCTAATTAAATGCATTGGTTACATTAAAGAAGTAAAAATAGAAAGCTAGTACTCAAATTACTTAATTGAAGAAGACTTCCAGTTATCGATAACGAGATTGTCTATGTTACATTTGAACAAAAAATTGTGCAGATGTAATTTGATTTTGTGCATATCCAAGCATTTTGATATAGTTTTAAACTTCAGGCCCGGAAAGCCTTGAATAATAGTGGAGTTGCATGACCAAGAGAAGATAGGAAAAACAATTTTATCTCAGCATTGCTTCAAAGAGAGAGGCATCATGGCATCTTAGCATGGATGCAATGACTACTTTAAGCATTAAGGAAAAAGATTTTAGTACAGAAAATTTAGAGCAATTTTAAAGCACTATCAATCTAGTTCAGAAATAAATGGTTTATTCTTTTTCTTATTTGCAGGGTACTTCTTCAACACAATTTCGATTTGTAGAGGGCAATCGAGAAACCTCTGACAAAGTATCTGTAGGTTGAAAAATCTCACTAGAAAAAATTTAGGAAAGTAGATGTAATGTGATAAATGAAGTAAGAAATCAATAGCACATAATGTTGTAAATGAGAATTGACTTTTGAGATCTCTCTCTCTCTCTCTCTCTCTATATATATATATATATATACATTTCTAATTTCTAAATTTAAATAAGCAATTTAGTACAGTTGCATAGGGCAAAAGATATATAAAGCAATGTCTAAATAAAGTAAAATATTCAAATCCAAATGTCAAAACATCTTTCATGAATGGAATTGATCACTGGGAAAAACTCAAGCCATTTAGAATTGATCTATGGGAAACATATATATGCAAGTTAGAAGGCATTTTTCAAGTGATTTGGTTGGCTGACTTCGAGATAAAATAAATTTTCAAGTTTTTGAAAAGTCCTCAAGAATCCAAAAATAAATAGTAAAAAAAAGTATTAAGAAAAAAAACCAGAAGCATTTGGGATTGATGTATGGGAACACAAATCTACAAGTTATAATAAAAGGAATTGGGTTTTTCTAAATACAAATAACCCAAATTTTGAAAATAAACAAAACAAATTCAAAATAGGAGAAATAATGCTTATGAGTTGAAAATACTTATTCATATGATGCATAACAATGATTTCAAAATATTTATCAAAACAATGATTTCAACATGATTTATAAAAAATAAAAGAGAAACTGAAAAAAGAAGAAAAAGATGAAAATGAAAATAGAAAATTTTCATCCTCCATTGAGAAGAGCGCTGCATATTGTATCAGCTTCGATCCAGTTATTTCTTGTGCTTTTTTTTTTCCCTTTTTTATCCTTTTTTTTTCTTTTTTTTTTAGGCTTTAAATCTTTGGAAGGTGAAAGAGGGGTGGAGAATGCTTGTTTAGGGTGGAGAAGGGATGAAGAAGCCCTAAAAATGACTTTTAAAGGGATTTTTACCAGATGTCAATCTGTCACAACATATTGGCCGATATGTATCAGTTGATACATCAAACTACAGCCCACTACCGATGAGAGTGCCGCTATTTGCAAAATAGCATATCGGCCACTGCCAATACAGCACAATATAGTGGCCTATACACTGTTGCTATTTTGAACCTTGCTACCTTCTCTCCTAATCCCAACCAACCCATTCCAGTATCTGTTTGCTGTCTCATAGCAATATTCTTTCAATATGTGGCTCCCAACCTTTTGGTAAGGTGATGAAGACGGGTTGGGAAGAGGTAGAGATGGAGGATGTAGGGATACGTTCAGGCCTCACGCCAGAACTGGATGGGCTTCACACCTGATGGCCTCACGCCATGCCCTTTCCAGGGGAGAGAACAGAGTAAACACTCAATCTCCTTTTCATTAATCAACTCAATCTCCTTTTCATTAATCATCAAATCTAATGAAGCCAATAGGCTTTACAATGCATTAAATAGAGAAATTAAAACCCTAGAGCTGATCTCAACCCTCTAACAATCCTACGGCCGAGATAAAACATCTAAACTTAGATAAATAAAAGACATGCAACATTAAAAATAATTCTAAATAAAATAATGATAGGTGGGCTGGGCCGGGCCCAAGGCGGGTCGACCCATGGGGACCATGGGTTTGTCCTGCATCAACTCTCCCTGACTTGGAGAGAACTCGACCTCGAGTTCTGTAGATGTCTTCCAAGATTGAAAATCCAACAGTATGAACTTCTGAGTTGCCGATTGCTCCGCATTTTCTTTACATGACTTTGACATCAGAAATGATTTCATTAAACTAGAAATAGATACAATGCTTGGATGTCAGTGATGGATTGATCTTGTTTGGATGCACCCTTGAATGATTGGATGTCGAATCTGTATCACTAGATCACAATCATTCACTTTTACTTGCTGATCTCCAAAAATAAAGTCAATATGGGGAATCTCAATGATTGGATCTATTGGACCAATTGATTTAACCTCTTCTGGCTCATCTGACTTTGATTTCATTGACTCTTGTACTACCGAAGCTTGTTCTTCTTATACGTCTGACATATCCTGATCTTGACCATTCACTTTAGCCACCTTGCCTTCGTCATATTTTCTTGACTACAGTCAGCTTTAGTCATTGTTGCATCTGATGTTGTCCCTGCATCTTCTTTCTCGTCCTCGCCTTTCTGCATTTTCATTGACATCACTTGTAGCATTGGTAGATGTTTGCACTTTTTTGGTGCTCAAAGCGCACATCTCGCCTTGTTGCTTACCTTCCTCATGTTCAACAACTTGGCTATTCTGATTTAGAGTGGAATCCACAATTTCTGGTACATACACTTCCTTGTTGGATATTCAAAACCTAAGTGTCCAAATCCTTGACTTTTGTAACACTGCCATTGGTCACGCAAGTTACTCTTACGGCTAGTTACTCTTTGATTTTTGTTACTTTTAACAATAAATGGAATGCCCGAATAACCATTGGATTGTTGACTCCAAAGATTATATTTTGCTACTGAAGCACTTGGTTGAAAATTAGAAGCACAGAAGTTATCGCACCTAGCAATTTGCGGAGTCAGATAACGCTCTGAATATTGCACTACTTGATAAGCTTGTTCTAAGGTGTACACTTCATGCTCTGTCAATTTGCTTCTAAGCTCTGGACGAAGACCCACTTTAAATCTTGAAAAAGTAACCAGAGGATCTTCTCTTACATTGCAACACATTCGATATTTTTCAAATTTATCAATATAATCGGCAACATGCATGTTTCCTTGTTGAAGAAACCTGCCACTGGTCCAGGAGTCTTGCTTGATGGGCACTTTGTTTTTCCATTATAGTAGAAACTCAAACTATTCTCCCCTTTTTCAAAAAAAGATTAACTCAAATTTAAGTGATCTGACCTGCCTTTTTCATAGATCTCACTGATTGGAATATGATTGTGAAGACGGATCATTGATCAAAGCTCAAATGGTCTTGATATCAGCGAAAGTAATTTGGACTGTCCAATTTGCTCAAAGTGGGCCTTGACCTGGATGATGTCAGTGATGATGGTTGCTATCAAGATCTGTGGGTTATGGGACCACGTGCTGATATCTGCTGAACTGCTGCAAATTTCTTTTTTTTTTTTTACTATTGCTAGCTGGGTTGAATTGGGTTGTACTTGACCCGAACCATAACCTGAATCCGACCTGGCGTAAGAAACAGGCCAGAAACCCAAGGAAGTAGCTTTCAGTGGATTGGATAAGGTCCAACCAGACCCAAGCTCAACTTGAATTAAGCTTGAGCCAAGAGCCCAAGACTGCCTCGTGCTTCGTGTAGAAAAGAGAGAAAATAATAGGTTGGGGCTCCGGTTCTTTTCTGCTTCAAAAGAAATGGGAAGGGCTGGCGGAGAGGGAGCTGGTTGGAGACGGCTACAATGATGGTGAGCTCAAAGATGAAGATGCTGAAGCTGGTTTTGGAGAAGCCCGATGGGCGGTTGCAGCGATGGTGCTGGCGTTGCTGCCACGAAGATGAGACGGCCGGCTGGTTCGACGGAGATGAAGATGGAGTTGTCCGCAGGTGCCAGGTATGCGTCTCTCACTGCTGCTCTCTTTCTTCTATTCTTTGCTGCTGCTTTTCTCTCTCTCTCTCTCTCTCTCTCTCTCTCTCTCTCTCTCTCTCTCTCTCTCTCTCTCTCTCTCTCTCTCTCTCTCTCTCTCTCTCTCTCTCTCTCTCTCTCTCTCTTCTTCTTCTTCTGCTCGTTTTTTTTCCCCTGCGCTGATACTTGAGTTGATGAAGGGAAGATGTGATCTGGGTTTTCGGATCTCAGATTTGGGGAAAATTTAGGGTTTGGGATGAAGGGGTTATTTTAGGTTTGATGGATTGGGGTTCTGTCAGTGTAAAAGGGCTGGGATTTGGGTTCAAGGCTTGCAATGGGTATCGATTAGGATTTTCACAAATAGTGGTTTGAGATTTTAGGATTTTGATGATCGGATGTTTGTAGTGGAAAAGGGCAGGGTTTAGGGTTCTACTACAAATGTGGTTTTTTTTTTTTTTTTTTCTTTTTGGAAGTTAGGTTTCAAGGACTGAATAGCTGATTTTCAAATCCAAGATGGATCGATCTTTGCTCTGATACCAAATGATGCGGAGCGGTACACGATGACGGGGTGGGAAGAGGTAGAGATGGAGGATGTAGGGATACGATCAGGCCTCACGCCTGAAGTGGATGGACCTCACACCCAGGCCTCACACCATGCCCTTTCCAGGGGAGAGAACAGAGTAAACTCTCAATCTCCTTTTCATTAATCATCAAATCTAATGAAGCCAAAAGGCTTTACAATGCATTAAATAGAGAAATTAAAACGCTAGATCTAATCTCAACCATCTAACAATCCTAAGGCTGAGATTAAAACATCTCAACTTAGATAAATAAAACACATGAAACATTAAAAATAACTCCAAATAAAATAACGATAGGTGGGCTGGGCCCAAGGCGGGTCCACCCATGGGGACCATGGGTTTATCCCGCATCATAAGGTAGGCACTTGATGTATTAGTTATTAAGGTAGCCACTTGAGACAGTTCAGTCATCCACTCAATGCTCTCTCAATCTACAACTAGATTTAGACGGCCGCAACACCATCTCTGCCAACATCATCTTTCCCATGACAGAGAATACATACCAACACTAACCTGTACACTAAGTAGAGATGGGATATGTTGCAGAACAAGATATAAGAGGATATCAAAATGCTGATCCTGGAAATGATAAGGGCTTGAGGAATGAAGTTATATTTGAGCAACTAAAAATAATATAAGTCAGCTGCTGACCAATTACCCGTCCTTGTATACTAAATCAGAACAACTATCATCGTGATTATGTAACTGCCATTTCTTCTACGAGAATTTCAGTTATTAGTTATTAATTTATCAAGTTCACGGATTGCCTTACTATCATTTTCATAATAGAGTTTTGGTTACATCTTACAGCAGCTGTTATCATATCATTTCAAACCCTTATGCAAACAAAAGGTTTAACAAACCTCCCACCTGCATCTGGCTGAAGCGTCTTAGGATTGCCAGGACCCACCAGTATGTCTGTGACACCCGTCATCTGGAAGGACATGTATGAATTGAAGTAGTATGGTGCAAACATAACTACGGAATCCCCAGCATCACAGAGTGTCAGCACGAGATTTACAAATGCCTGTCAATCATATTCTCTTTTAACTCCAGCAATGTTTAATTTAGTGAAACTTTTAGCAACAGAAACTTGGCAGTTTGCAGGTTAATTATACATCAATGCAAAAGGATAAACATCAGATACGCATCTACAACCAAGTCCAATTGGAACTTCCAACCATAAGCAGCTTTGGTTAGTGATTTTAAAGATTGCATAAAATTGAAATGGACAGAAATGACAACATTATAAACCAGTGATGCTAGATTTGACATTTTAAAGGTAACATCATCAGAGTAAGTGCAACGAAGCTGAAGAAGCAAAGCATTCAAAGGAAATAAGTTTGGAAGGTGTTTATATGCACAGTTCCATGAAATGTATTTCCAAGGAAAACACTAGCTCAAATTCACATTTAGGCCACGTTTGATAACCAAATCCTTGGGGAAAATATTACCCATTTTTAGAAAGTCTTGTAAAACTCATATTTGACAATTGTAAATCAACGATTTGGACAAAAAGAAGTAATCATTTTTTAGAATTTTTAGATCCGGCCTCCCCACATAAGATTTGTAAGTCCTCACCTTTTTCCGGATTTGTGCACCGAAATCAATTTTTCTCAACTACATGCAATGATTATGCACCAATATTGATGTGAAATCCACAGCAAGTGATGAGTCAAGCCCAATCCGGATCGCGATAATGAGTCAGGTCCAAGTAACCCGGTCCGTCTAGGATCGTGGGTCAGGCCAGTAGCCCCGTTGAGATCCGGGTTTCGTTAAACGAAGCCTCGTCATCCCAGGCTCCAAGTCATCGCGACGAAGTCCTCCCCTAACCTGCTTTTACCAAGTCTCACGGAGAGGATCTCACCTGCCTTCCACCTGGCTCGATCCTCAAGGACACGTCTGACGCTCCAAAGAGACGTTGAACCGATTGCATCCCCACCTGGTGGGAAGAGTTATAAATAGAGCCCTATCATCACTTGAGAGAGGATGGCTTTTTCTCTACTTTCTCATATCTGTAACCCTCGACATTAATCGAAGATCACCTTCTTGAAGTGGACGTAGGTCACGCTTGACCGAACCACTATAAATCCCTCATCTCTCTTCATTTATTGCATAGCATTAATTATCTTACCGGTGGTGTCCGAATTCCTGTTTTTGGCATCATCAGTTTGGCGCCGTCTGTGGGGACGAAAAAAAATTCAAACCCCTTTGTTAGAATCATGGTGATCAGCACGAGGTCTGGAAGACGAGAGGATAACCCTGGCCTAACTATGGGTCCGGGCCCTAACGCTCTAGGGGATGCCTTTGGGGCGGGTCCCCCCACGGATGTGGAGTTCACTATCCGGGGCGCATTTGTATACACTTTGGGGGTCTTACCACTGGGTGCCCTTAATCATGCGTTTGGCTCCGTAGAGTGGCCTCCCCAGGAGTCGATCCCGTGACCTCACCTTAAAGTGATTTACGGACTTACCCTGGTACCACTTGAGCTAAGTAGCCCAAGTGGTACCAGGGTAAGTCCGTAAATCACTTTAAGGTGAGGTCACGGGATCGACTCCTGGGGAGGCCACTCTACGGAGCCAAACGCATGATTAAGGGCACCCAGTGGTAAGACCCCCAAAGTGTATACAAATGCGCCCCGGATAGTGGACTCCACATCCGTGGGGGGACCCGCCCCAAAGGCATCCCCTACAAAAAGGCCGGCCTTTTTTGTAGGAGGGTAGGATTTCATTCTAAGTACCTGACACCTCCCCACAGGGGAATAGGCTGGAGCAGTGGGCCCCGGGCCTATTGTGTACACTTCAGGAGACGGACTCCCTAATCATGCATTTGTCCCGGGCAGTATGAATTTCAACGTACCCAGGGGCCTCCCCAGGAGTCGATCCCGCAACCTCTCCCTTAAGAGAAATCTTGGACTTACCCTGGTACCACTTGAGGTTTGCACTTTTTATTTGATTTAATGTTGCAAAACAAAGGATGGATAAATAAAATTACTTTTATTACCAAAAGTTGCATAAATTAGGCTGATGCTGCCTTTACAAAAGTCAAGCTACCTACCCATGAAATCCCTATACACTAATCACTTTCATCCCCTTCCTCATAATCCTCCTCCTCATCGTCCTCATAATCACCAGAGCTGCTACCACCATCATCAGGCGCCTCCATCGGCACAAAGCCTGATATGTCAATGTCTGGAAAGGCGGCCGAAATCTTCTCTCGAAGCTCCTCGTAGCCATCAATGAAGGCATCCGCGATGCCAATCTGCAGGTCCCTCTCAGCTTGAGAAGCTCTCTCGGACGCTGTCCTCATCTCTGCCTCTACAGCAACTTCCCTGAGCCTCACCTTCTCAAGGGTTCGAGCAAGCTCAGCCTCACTGAGCGAAGCCCTCTCACGGGCCTTCATCAGCTCAGCCTCACTGAGCGAAGCCCTCTCACGGGACTTCGTAAGCTCAGCCTCGGTGAGCGAAGCCTTCTCGCAGGTCTTCGAAAGCTCATCTTCTACTTCGGCTGCCCTCTTATTGGCTGCTGAGAGCCCGGTCTCAAGCTTGCTTACCCTCTCTCGGGACGCAGCAAGATCGGTTGCGGAAATTCTACCAGCGGCTTCCAGAGCAATAATCTTCTCTCGAGCAGTGGAGAGCTCCAGCCGCATAGCCTCCTTCTCCCGACTCATCTGACCACAAGACTGGGCACGCGACAACAAGCAAATGGATGCTGTGGAAAGCTGAAAAGATAAGAGACGAGGAGTGAGACAGTTATAAAGAAATGAAGGGGTAACAATCAGGAGAAAAAAATAATGAACTTCACCTGAGTCAGACCCTCTACAAATGAGTCAATGACTCCCTCGGTGCACAAGGCGTTAACCCGAGAGACCTCATGCGCCAGCACATATTTCCCTAGCCTATCCCGCATCTCCCACGAACGACCCCGCCGGGGACCGGTCCCGGTGGGTGCCCCTGTAGAAGTACCCGGCTGTGGAGGACATAGCCGAGGGACAGGAAGTGTGGCTGAAGAGGAAGGCTGCGAGACAACAGTCTTAGCGGAGGAGATCCCTGCCTGAAGAGATATCTCAGGTAAAACCACTCGAGTAGGAGACACTCGGGGCTCAGTGCGAGAAACCAATAGAGAGGTTCCTGGTGAGACATCGCCTGTTCTCGCCACCTTTGAAGGAGGGGTTCCCCTATCCGAGAAGCGGGTCGAAAACCGGTCTCCAATCATCTCTCTGCTCACCTCCGTGCCTATTAAGAGAAGTATTGGCAAGTGAGACATAGAAACAACACCTCAGATAATGTTAAGGTTGTGGCCAGAGCAGATTTAACTTACTCTTTCTCTTTGATGACGGTCCTGAAGAAGAGCCCGGAGAAGGTCCACTGGCCTTACGACTTTCTTTGGGAATAAGAGCTCCCAAGTCTCTCTCTGGATGATCCCTCACCGCTTGCAGCTTCACCTCTTGGTCCTTGGAGAGTATGGGAGGATCTGCGGAGAAACAGTGTGCATAGAGGAACAATGTATATATACATTTATATAAGTATGGAGAAGTGAACAAGGAGACGTACCCAGTCTTTTGGCGCCAATCCATCGTGTGGGCACCAAAGCCTGATCTGCTTGTGAAGCCCACTCGCCACCTATGAAGAAGAAGCGAGATTTCCAGCGGTGACAGTTGGAACGCATCCCTGTAAGAAGCTTACATCCCCTGGAGGTGAGATAATACCATCCCCTATTTGGGGCAGGAGACTCCATCAAGTTGTAAGCGGCGTGAAACTCAACTGGAGAGGCATCCTCGCCATTCACCTTCCTCCACAACGCAAGAAAACCCAGCAAGGCCCTCCAGCCGTTAGGCACGAGACGCCCTGGGGTTAGGGAAAAATAGTGAAGAATCCGACAGATGGAAGAAGACATTGGGAATCTCAGCCCTGCCTCGAGCATCTCCTCATAAATGAGGATCTCACCTGAGGAGCTGTCGCAAGCTGACTCATCTTTTTCAGCAAGACGACACATCACCATGGGCGGAATACGATACGAAGTAATGATTCGGGAGATGTCACCATCTGTCATGAAGGAGCTGAAAATTGTACTTACTTTGGACCCGTCGTCCTCAACGATGACCTTCCCTTGATATTTCTTGGGACGAGGACGTAATTTTTCTCTCGCTGCGAAGACCGATGCAAGGTCTCGTGACCCCTGGCCGGATGCGACACCTGAGCGAGAGGTGCTGTGAGCATGCACGCCCAGCTCAGGCTCGCCCACCAAGTTGGGGTCGCCCGTCCGTCCTCCACCTAGCAAGCCATCCCCCTGCCTGGGCTCATCGCGGGGGCTGCTCGCCCAAGGGGGCATCACCGAGCCTCCCTCGCCTCGGCTGCTCGCCCAAGGGGGCATCACCGAGCCTCCCTCGCCTCGGCTGCTCGCCCGAGGAGGCATCACCGCGCCTCCCTTGCCCTGTCTGCTCGCCCAGGGGGGCCCCTCGCCCGCGCTCGCGATGCTGCCCTCGCCCAGCGCGTGCTCGCCGCCCGTGGAGACCACTCCACCCTCGCCCAGCGCGTGCTCGCCGCCCGTGGGGACCACTCCCCCCTCGCCCGCGCTCGCGATGCCGCCCTCGCCCAGCGCAGCCAGGGGCTCGCCGCCCGTGGGGACCATTCCCCCCTCGCCCGCGCTCGCGATGCCGCCCTCGCCCAGCGCAGCCAGGGGCTCGCCGCCCGTGGGGACCACTCCCCCCTCGCCCGCGCTCGCGACACCGCCCTCGCCCAGCGCAGCCAGGGGCTCGCCGCCCGTGGGGACCGCTCCCCCCTCGCCCGCGGTGACCGAGCTTCCCTCGCCGTGGCTGCTCGCCCAAGGGGGACCCACAACGCGGCCTGCACCTCCCTCGCCCAAGGCAGCCAGCGCAACGCCCGCGGTGCCCATCACCTCCTCCTCACCTATTGAGGGATCGCCGGAAACGCCAGCGCCAGTGCCTATCCTGCCGATTGCCACCATCTTCTTCTCTTCCAATGGTTTTGTTTGCAGAACCAAGTTTCTTTCTTTTGAAGAAATCATGCTCTAGGGCTTATTTTATAGCCAAAGTTTTCAAAGAAGAGTAACCCAAGCCGGGAGGACTCTCCGAAATACAAATCTACAGGAACAAGCGGTTAAGATCGGGAAGAAGAAAATTTGTCAAGAGAGACGAGATTGGAATTTATCAATGCCCCCTTTCAAAAATAAAAATATATATTATTATTTGGGCACGGGCATTGAGGGGGCAAATGATGAGTCAAGCCCAATCCGGATCGCGATAATGAGTCAGGTCCAAGTAACCCGGTCCGTCTAGGATCGTGGGTCAGGCCAGTAGTCCCGTTGAGATCCGGGTTTCGTTAAACGAAGCCTCGTCATCCCAGGCTCCAAGTCATCGCGACGAAGTCCTCCCCTAACCTGCTTTTACCAAGTCTCACGGAGAGGATCTCACCTGCCTTCCACCTGGCTCGATCCTCAAGGACACGTCTGACGCTCCAAAGAGACGTTGAACCGATTGCATCCCCACCTGGTGGGAAGAGTTATAAATAGAGCCCTCTCATCACTTGAGAGAGGATGGCTTTTTCTCTACTTTCTCATATCTGTAACCCTCGACATTAATCGAAGATCACCTTCTTGAAGTGGACGTAGGTCACGCTTGACCGAACCACTATAAATCCCTCATCTCTCTTCATTTATTGCATAGCATTAATTATCTTACCGGTGGTGTCCGAATTCCTGTTTTTGGCATCATCAGCAAGGAATCCTTGCTCCTGGACAATAAGGGCACGTTTGGCAAATTGACAGGAATCCCCTGATCAGAGGTTTTCTTTGATCCGTTGGAATGAAGCCATCCTCAAGGCGGATTTCCTAAAAACAGATCCAAGTTTGGCACAGAGAGGAATCATGGAGTCCATGCATTGTGTAATCCAACAATCATAAGTTCTTAATCAATTTCTCATAATCCATGAAATATCAAGGGCTGATCTTTCACCCTATAACCAGTTATATCTCTTCAGATATTCTGAACGGTCCAGATTGTGCAAAGGGGCCACATAAATTAAAAAAATAATATTTTAGAGTATGGATGCTTTTACAAATATCTAAAAATATATGATAGATCTACGGTTGAGATTTGGGCCCCTAGTTGTATTTGTTCTCTAAATTATTCACGGTTCACATGATGATTTCGAGGCCCACAAAAATCAGAAAAATGAAAAAAAAAAAAAAAAAAAAAAACGTACTGCCAAATAATCGCTTTTTTTTTCCTATGGGGCATATCAACGTTCAGAATTGTTTTGCAAATATCTCAAGTTATAGATGGAATCAACGGCTGATTTTTCGTATGGTAGCCGTTGTGGACCTTGTTAACACTCTTACCGGTTCAGATCTTGATTGTGGGGCCCATAGAAACCAAAAAAATGCAAAAACCAGTCACACCCCAACATTAATGTCCGGAACACTGTAGCTCCGCAATTCCGCGCGCGCGCAGATTCCGCCGATCCGAGGGGGGGTTGTCTGACTTCCAGAATATTAGCAAATGAAGATTTCTCTCTTCCTCCAAGAGCTTTTCCACGCTGATCCAAACGTGGGTTTTTCACGGGATCACAGAAAAACGGGAGAAATCCTCTCTGAGGACTTTTACCAAACGTGCTCTAAGAAATCCTCAGATGTGTGAATTCCTCATGGATTCCTCACCCATTACCCCTTCTTGAAAAAAAATTCAAAGGAAAGGATCTTGATAATTGTTGCAATCATTTCATTTACACAGTTTTCTTGAAATAACAATTTTCGAAGGCAAACAAGAGATCAATTTCATTTTTGTAAGAAAAATGAATTCTGATGTTTGGTGCAATCATTTTGTTCACCAAGGAAAATGTTTGTGTTAATTTAATCATTGTATCAAGTCAAAAAAGTTAGCATAAAAAATTGTACAAAAGGTTATTTTGGGACCTGCTGTTGTGTTGTGATATCATGTAATCTAATACTTAGAATAGAAGGGGTCAACTGTTCGTTGTTGTTTTTGCAACGTAGAAGGGGTCGTCAACTAGTGGTGGTGGTTGTTATTGTAAGACCAACTCCTACTTTCTCCTTCCATATGGCAAACCCTAATCACCCTGTCAACCGTAACAACTTGGCATCAAAGAAAGGGGAATACCATCACAGGCCTTACCCAGGATTGTTGTCAACAATAATGCTGTTAAGATTCAGGAATTCCAGATACGGCTCCCAAGGTTCATGAAGGATCTTAGTAAAAAGTATTTGTATCAATATAATAATTTTGTTTAAGAGTTAATCATAGGAAACAAGTGTCCACGATTAAGAGGCTAATTTTACTCGTTCTTTTTTCTTTTAATTTATTAATATTTGTAGTTTCAAAGAGGTTATCCAATGATTAAGAAAACATCTTTAAGATAAGAATTTGTGGGAATGTGGGGAGATTAAAACAAAAAAAGAATAGGTCTGTGATTAGAGATTCTACAAAGGTATATGTTCTAACCTGTATTCTTCTTTTTCAGGTTTCTTTAAATATTTTAATGAATCATTTCTTTAACTTTAGGCAATACATCCTAATTCCTAACAATGAATGTTGATGATTTGGGTTTAAAAAAAATTTACTGCAACTTGTTTATTTTTCAGGCAACACTGATATTTTAAACATATTCCACTGTTTACACATATTTCATTTATGATATATTGATATATGTCAACAATATTCCCCACGATTGGAAAATAGTCGTATTTGTCAGTGTAGCGATGTTACTATAATTGCAAAATGGATTTATTATTAATAGCAACCATTTTTCTTAGTTTTAATGTTTTAGTACTTTTTAATTTGTTAAGAAAATCCTGTGATTTGCAATTATATTCAATTAAACCCCTAGAATGATTCGTGATACAATTTCGGTCTTCAGAACAATGATGCATATGACTAATGTCGATAGGTGAGTAGTACAATGAGGATGTTGTGTATCACAATGAGGATGTTGTGTATCAAGGGGAAAACCATATGCAATGAATCCTTCTTGATTTATAGATTTTTCAAGTGTTAGGAGATTTTCCAGGACTTTTTAACTTGCTTACTAGAAATTAAGAAGATGAGAGAGAGAGAGAGAGAGAGAGAGAGAGAGAATTTGTTTCAATTTCGAAGCACAACACTGATACTGGGGCTTCATGGTCGCCCAAAATTTCTCCCATCCATTCAAACCTATTTGTATAAAGATTGGTTCCGATTTTTCGTTTCTTATATATATATATATATATATATATATAACTTGACTCGAACACGCAACCTCTTGGTCCATTCAAAAAAAAAAAAAAAAAAAACAAACTCGCAACCTCTTGGTTGTGAGAATGACCGCCTTCTTACAACTGAAAGGAAATACATTATGAACGCAATCATAGTGCAAGGTTTTGAAATTAAAAAATCATCAATGATTAACACAGGTACTTTTTTTATCTAATCATCCAATAGTTGGATACTAAAATTGGTACCCTGATCACCAGTGTGCCACGCAAATGAGTTATCCAAGATGGATGGGATCAAATGAAATTGCATCACTTGATTTTATGGTGTCAACTGTACAGATAGGATCTTATGTATTTTATGCAAACAACACACATTGACCTTAACATCCAACATCCGACAGCCAAATATGAGTAGTATTTTATGCAAACAACACACATTGACCTTAACATCCAACATCTGACAGCCAAATATGAGTTGCTTACTCGATCACTAATGGTGTGTTTGTGCGATGAGAGCATTCCATGAAAGAGAGAAAAATCATTCTAATTTTCTGGGCAGCACACTGTTCATACTTTTGTTGTAATATATTTTTCGCGAGGAAAAATGTGATACATTTTTGTCGTGATACAGCACACTGTTCATATTCTAATTTTCCTTGATAAAGAGGATACCAAGTTCTTATGGGAGGGTAGGAATGCAGGATTCCTCTCCCCGTGGAAAAAGATATCTATGGAAACCTCTGTTATCTAAACAAGTCCTAAAAGATGATTTCTAATGATAGATCCTGATGCAGATTCTATGTAGGATATTATCTTAAAGTAAAATGGGATATGAATATTTTCCTCTTAAAACAATTACTGCAAAAACTAATGACAGATGCAAAAATAAAATTCAAGAAAGTCCGATGACCCTAGCAAGGTCATATTTCTGCAAGTCTAACAAATGTACATCTAGTTCGCTGGAATGGGGAAAAATTCACCTGATTTGCACCGGCAGTAACCATGACTGACGACTTGTGCAGATTATTTTCACGGCGTAGCTGCAACATGGATACATACAGCCAATTAAAAAAAGGGACGGGAAAATGACTAATGACCCATAATTACAAACATAGATTTTCAATTGAGTTTTATAATGCTGATTCCATTCCAAGTTCTTAAATGTAAGACTCAAGCACCTCGGAGTAAGGACTCCTACAAGATGGATCCATCATCCATGCAAAATATGCATCTTTATTCTAAAGTTCCAAAGAGTTACTTATGTATCTTATGTAGAAGATAATGGCCCCTGTAAAACAAGGTTTAGGCCCAGCCCATCAAGGCCATATACAGCCTATATAAGGCCATATACAGCCTGTATATAGCCCCACATGTGGGATCAAATCTAGGATTTGCTTATACTAATTTGTCTCATAATACTTCCTTGTATAGACTAGGAGATATTTGATTTGTATTATTAGCATGTTTAGAGCCCTTGATTAGGGTATAATGAGATTATAAAATAGACATGCGATCCTCCCATTTGAGGTATTCGTTTCTCTCCAACTCTGTCTCCTTCTTCCTTCTCTCATCTCATTACACATTATAACATGGTATCAGAGCTTAGGTTATGATCAATCCTCTCATTGATCAATCCTTTCTGGCAAGACTCTTCTTCTATCACTGCTGATTGCCCCCTGATCAACAGTGGCCCACCAGCAACTCCCACAGTTATGATCAACAGGCCTCAAGGATCTTTTTAAGGATTTTTCTGGATTTTTTTTTTCACCATTTAAGGTTGGTTTCGGCTTCTCTTCCTCTGTCGATTTTAATTATTAAGTGTCAGATAGTTTTCATCAAGACCGTCCAGATTTGTGAATTTGTACCCGTTGCTCATCAAACTTTGACTGGAGGAAGTACACTTGATCTTCTTCAAGACTCTCAGCCTTGATCTGTGATTAGACCACTCTGTGGGTCCCACACACAGATCTTGCCTCACAATTCTAGTTCGTCTGGCATTGTTTTGTTTCACTGCACTGTTTGTGTGCTGTTTCCTGTTGGATGCTTCATCAGCCTTTCAATCTGCATATCCTTATGTGGTATTGCTGCTGTTAGTGCTGATTGCTACTGTTAGTCATTCTGATTAGTGCTGACTGCTACTGTTAGTGCTTCTGATTAGTGCTGATTGCTACTGTTAGTCCTACTGTTAGTGCTGTCTGGTGGAAAAACTGCACCTTTAGTGCACTGTTGGGGCTGTTTGCTGCTGTAGTAGCCATTCATATCCAATCAATCTTGTTTCTACTTCTTGCATATTGATTGGTTATTTCAGATCTGAGGGCTGATCTCGTCTTTTTACTACTGATTTGCGTGCTCTGCTATCTCTTCTCTACTACAATCTGCAATGGACAAGTATGATGTTATCCCAATTAAATTTAATGGGTAAAATTATATGTCCGGGTCCTTCCACTTAAGGAACTTTGTCAAAGGCCAGGGACTTTTTGGTTATCTTGATGGATCGATAACTAAGCCTCAGATTACAAGTACTGCTGATTCAAAAGGCCTAGCCACCTAGTCCAAAGAAAATGCGAAAGTCGTCACTTGGATCCTTAACTCTATTGATCCCTCTCTTGCCGTGGCACTTCAAGCCTACACCACAGCAGCTGATATGAGGGCTCATCTAAAGAAAGTGTACCATCAACCAATAAAGCCCGGAAATTTCACCTGGATAGTGAAATTGCCAATTATAGTCAAGGGGATAAATCTGTGCAGGAATACTTTAATGGTTTCCTCACCTTATGGACTAAAAGGGATTCCATGTTGATCCAAACAGTCTCTTCTGGATTTCTTTCTGAGGCTCACCAGTTACAAGAAGAAACTCACATTAACCAGTTTCTTATGAATCTACGACCAAAATTTGAATCTGTTCGGTCTACCGTCATGAATAGAGAAAATACTACTAATCTTGATACTTGCTTCTAAGAAGTCCTTCGCGAAGAACTTCACCTCACTTCACAGCGCACTATTCTGGAAGCACCCAAGGCCTTCCTTGCACCTCTTCCTGCCGACTCGGCTCTTCTGGCAACTCTAAATCCGAAGCTAACTCAATTTATGAATGCAAAGGCTTCGGACATATTGCTAAAAATTGTCACAAAAAATTGGTTTGTAGATATTGCAAACGGACCAGTCATCTTATTGATGACTGTCGAAGCCTACTGTGACAGAATGAGACACAGCATAAGAAGCCTCCCTCCAATATGCCAAGACGGAATATTCCATCTGCATTTCAGGGCTCAAGTACCCTTAACTGATACACGAAGCACTTCCTCGGGGGTTATATCCATGACCCCTGCTCAGATTCAAGAACTGATCCAGAGCACAGTTACCTCTGCATATGCGTCTATGGGCTTCTCTGGCGATCGGTATCAAACTCATTCTCATATAGCATCGCCTGCCTTTCATTCTTCTGCATCTCTTTCTTCTCCTATCACCTCTTCCACATGGTTTTTAGATTTAGGAACCTCAAATCACATGACATCTGTAGAACATAGCTTTACAGATTCCCACCCTTACTTAGAAAGGAAAATTATTATCACTGCTAATGGTGATCAACTACTCATTTCTGGAGTTGGTACCATTACTTTATCTAGTGTCACTGGCCAGTCCATCACCCTTCCCAATGTCTACTTTGTTCCAAAATTATCAGCCAATTTACTTTTTGTAGGACAACTTATTGATGATAGCTATCTTGTTCACTTTTCTTTCTCTGGTTGTGTTATACAGGGGCGTCAAACTGGAAAGGTTATCGCGATGGGGAGTAAACATGGGCGCCTGTTTTTGCTGGACATTGGACAGCATTCCTTCTTTGCTTCTTCTTCTAATAATTTCAATAAATTGTGGACAGTTTGGCATAAACGTCTTGGTCATATGAACAATGCCTATTTAATTTCCTTGTTTAAACTTGGTTGTTTGGAATCTACTATTGATAATAATCATGCCTTAGCATCATTTGACATCATTCACATTGATGTTTGGAGCATTGCTCCTACCTTGAGTACTGAGTAGGGCGGGATTCAAGTACTATGTGACCTTTATTGATGATCATTCCCGTTATACTTGGATTTATTTCATGTGCTTAAAATCTGAAGTATTTTCTATTTTTCAAAGATTCTATAACATGGTCCACAACCAATTTAAGAAAGCTATCAAGATCCGTCAGATAATATTCCGGTGGAGAATACATGTCTCATGAATTCTCTACTTTCATTTCTGATAAAGGCATTCTTCATCAAAAATCTTGTCCGCACACTCCTCAACAAAATGGAATTGCGGAAAGAAAGAACAGACATATTCTTGAAACTGTTAGCACTCTTTTACTTGTATCTTTAGTTTCTCCAGAATTTTGGTGTGTGATGCTGCACAGACACCGGTATATCTGATCAATCATCTTCCTAGTACTGCTCTAGGCAAGACTACTCCTTACGGAGTTCTTTTTGAACATGCTCCTTCATACTCTCACTTACGTATTTTTGGTTACTTGTGTTTTGTTCATCTTCCACCTACTGAGCGAACTAGGCTATCACCATAGGCTGCCAAATGCATCTTTCTTGGCACAATACTGAACACAAAGAATTCTTGTGTTATGATCGGTTTGAAAAACGCATGTGAATCTCTCGTAATGTGATCTTCTTGGAACAAATTCCCTTCTTTTCATTACGCTTAGATCATCATCCTATTGTTGTGTCCTATTTGCCACAATTCCCATAGTCTGCTTCTCCATCAACTGCCCCCAAAGCCTATGTCCGGTGTAACACGGTTCCTCCTATGGTGCCTCCCTCTCCTGATCATCTCCCAGTGCTGCCTACTGCTCCTACAGGTAACAATGCTTCTTCTGATAATATCATCTCTCTGCGACGATCTAATCGTCTTTCCGTTGCCCCTAACCGCTATGGATTTCCTGCTCTCTTTTCATCTTTAGATAGTGCTCCTATACCCACCTCATATTCACAGGCCTCGAATATTGCTTACTAGCAGGATGCTATGAATGAGGAATTGCTCGCTCTCGAAGCTAATCAGACATGGGACTTGGTACCGGCTCCTGAAGGAGCCTCTGTGATTGGCAGTAAATGAATCTATTCCATAAAAGTTCACTCCGATGGGAGTCTTGATCGCTACAAAGCCCGATTGGTTGCGCGGGGTTATAAACAGGAGTATGGAATCGACTATGAGGAGACATTTGCACCAGTTGCTAAAATGACCACCGTTCGTACTCTTCTCTGTTGCTGCAATCCGCAACTGGCCTCTGTGGCAAATGGATGTCAAAAATGCATTTCTTCATGGGGATTTAGGAGAGACTGTTTACTTAAAGCCTCCTCCGGAATATGCCTGTCCTCCTAAGCATGTTTGTAAGTTGCAAAAATCTCTTTATGGACTTACGCAAGCTCGCAGGGCTTGGTTCGATAAATTCCTTCAAGCTGGATTTCGTCAGAGTCATTCTGATAGCTCACTATTTCTTAGATGGACAACGAAAGGCTACACCTTCCTTTTAGTATATGCTGATGATATGATTACCAGTGGCAATGATATTGCCGGCATTACGGATCTCAAACATCATCTCACTCGCCACTTCAAAATGAAGAATCTTGGTCCTCACCTACTTTCTGGGGCTGGAGTTCTTACGTAGCAAATCTGGCATTCGAGTTCATCAGCGTAAATATGCTACAGATTTGATCACTTCGGCAAGATTTGATGATGCTCACACTTTTGATAACTTATAGAGTTGAACAGCAAGATCAGTACGGATGATGGCCCTCTCCTGGATGATCCCTCTATTTTCCGGCAGGTAGTTGGTAGTTTGCTCTACTTAACTATGACTCGGCCGGATATTTCTCATGCCGTTCATACGGTTAGCCAGTTTGTGAGCAATCCTCACAAACCTCACATTGCTGCTGATTTGCGCATACCGTCTCTTCTACTCTTCGGGGCGCTTCTCTGCACTTATCAGCTTATGCGGATGCTGACTGGGCTGGTAGCCCAGATTCTCAGCCATCTACCACTGGCTGGTGTATGTTTCTTGGGGAATCTCTGATTTCATGGAAGTGCAAGAAGCAAACCACTATTTCAAAATCTTCTGCTGAGGCAGAATATCGGGCAATGTCATCCGCGAGTGCTGAAATCATCTAACTACGCCGTCTTCTCTGTGAATTCGGTGTCACTGTTGGTAGCTCTACACCTCTTCATGGGGACAACACCAGTGCTACTAGAATTGCCAACAATCAGGACTTTCATGAAAGAACGAAGCATATTGAGATTGATTGCCACTTCATCCGTCAATATGTTGTTACTAAGAAAATAACTCTGCCTCATGTCTCTACTCTTAACCAGTTGGCGGATATCTTCACAAAAGCTCTTCCCAAAATGCGTCATCATGATCTCACTAGCAAATTGATGCTTTCTGCCTTACCACATCAATTTGAGGGGGAGTGTAGAAGATAATGGGCCCTGTAAAACAAGGTTTAAGCCCAGCCCATCAAGGCCATATACAACCTGTATATATACCACACGTGGGATCAAATCTAGGATTTGCTTATGTTCATTTGTCTCATAATACTTCCTTGTATAGACTAGGAGATATTTGATTTGTATTATTAGCATGTTTAGTGCCCTTGATTAGGGTATAATGATATTATAAAATAGACATAGATCCTCCCATTTGAGGTATTCGTTTCTCTCCAACTCTGTCTCCTTCTTCCTTCTCTCATCTCGTTACACATTATAACATCTTATGCTCAAAAGCACTTTAGTTCTCACTTTTTCTTTTCTTTTTCTTTTTTTTCTTTTTTTTTTGTAATCATTATTCTGAATGCCAATGGCTATTGGTTAATATCATTATATTATATTTAACATCTCTACCCTATCCTCAATGAAATCTTGAAAGGGCAGTCCAAAGGAACACCAAAAGGAAAATAAGTAACACATACATTACAGGAAGTAATTACAAACTTGTTGCAGTCTAATAAAGAGATTTTTAGTTTGTGTAGTTTCATTAACAAGTTCCAGCACATTCAAGAGCTTCTGTACATGTCAGTACACATGTCCATAGAAAGCTGATACATTTATTGCAACATTGGGCCCAAGGAAATTCTATATTTACATTAGAATACCTTCTTAATCAATGCCTCCCTAAGCTCTGGGATGCCTTCATCAGCACCATAACGACTGATTGCAGGCTGCCAGACAGCTTCTTTGACCTTCTCCAAAGCGCTTTCAGGTGGTTGCCAATAAACAACACCCTACATTACAGTAACATAGAAAGGATAAATTCAGCCAAGCACACTACAAGTAGGGCTTTGGACGGACTTGGGTCCATCCAGATCCGCCCAAGCCCAAATCCAATAAAACCAGATTTGGGATGTCTCATGGACTCAACAGGCCAGACAGTCTATGAAGCAAAACCCTTATCAGGCCAGACACAGATGCGGGTCCAACCCTATAGGACAAGACCCTTATCAGGTTCGATAACCCTTTATCAAAAGCTATTAGTTATCTAAGCTCAGGAATCTTGCATCTTCACAAAGGGGTGAGAAACTATAATTAGTAGAGGAGAGGGTGAAATTGTCTCCAATCTGTACATAAATTTGTAAGATAAGAGGATGGGTTGTTAGTTGTGATATTAGGTAGACTAGAGAAGGTTTTCAACGTCAGGGCAATGGAAAATAGAAAATAACGGAGATGAAAGGCCCACACACAACCTAGAGTTTATGAGTTACATAGTATCTAGAAATCAGATAAGATTCCCTTGGCAATCATCTTCAGTATCAGATAATAACATAGCACTTGCACATGCAAGTGACATCAAGGCTCTTCAAGAGATGAAAGGAAATCTTCAAGCTGAAATTTGACAAGTTCAACTACGACTAGAAAGAATATTAAAAATAGACAAGGAATAGGTTGTGCAAAAAATGCAACAACAAAAAACCCTAAACTGATTAAAAGTAGGGTCAAAGAAATGAAATGTAATCACACCTGTGCCAATGAAATCGCATCTTTGGCTTCCCGAATTAGTCCTTGTATCTGTCGCAAATACCCCAATATGGTATTAATTCATTTTCCATCAAATCCATTCATGTCTGGCTGCGTATAATTATCAAGTCTAAAATATTTATAAAACAAAAAAAAAAAAAAGTAAACAATAACCACCAGCTAAACCAGGCAGGATTTTTCACATAACTTAGGATAGGCCCTGATCAATGAAACCCTTATTTTTGCAGCATGCTCCAAGCTAAATTACCTGAACCATAACCGGCGTTTCCGTCTCCAAAGCCCTCCTCGCAAGCTTCAAGTACGTCCCCATCCTCACTTTCTTCCCCGCAACAAGAAGCTCTATCGAAGTAGGCTACTCTGAAGGTTAAATAAAAAGCACACCCCGCAATAGAAAAGGTCAAAAAATGGCAGATAAAAACCCAATTTCCACACAAGGGACCACCTCACCCACCTCCTAAAAGCAGGTTTTGGTACCCTTCTCCCTCTCTGCAACAAACCAGTTCAAGCACAACCACCCTAAAAAGAAAAAAAGAAAAAGAAAGACACGCCTCTCTCCCAACAACCCTAGCCACCAATCCTCACAAAGGATAGAGAAAAGCCCAGAAGATTCCTCTGTCTTTTTCCATTTCCAAACATTGACGACAGCCTCTTGACCTAGTCAGGCAGAGAAATACATTTAAAAAGCTTCCGACTGCTTAAATCAAACTCAAAACAAAGTAAGGTGGTAACTCCAATCGCCGTTTACCATCACTCCCTCTCTTGCCCTTTTTGAGGTTGCCTTTTTTTTTTTTTTTTTATCGGGGGCTTCGGCCGGAGGTCCCTCAAAGTATGACTTTATTGCAAATAAATAGTCCACAAAAAAAAATTCGTAGAGCCAAAGGTCCCTCTCACACTTTTTCATACCTGAAATGTCTAATTTACCCTTTCTTTAAATCATAACCAATGATTGGTGGGATATCTCATTAATAATGGCTAATTAACATTTAATTGCCCACTATTAATGGAATCCACAGATTTTCAAATAAATTCTAAAAACAAACAAATAAATTTCAAAATAACGAAAATAAATTTTAAAAAATAAAATAATTTCAAAAAATACAATAAATTTAAAAAAAAGTAATATATAATCAAATAACGCAAATAAGTTTAAAAAGATGCAAATAAGTTTCAAAATATCCAAATAAATTTTAGAAAATATAAATAAATTTCAAAAGACTCAAATAAATTTCAAAAGATGCAAAGAAAATTTTAAAAAATGCAAATACGTTTAAAATAATGAAAATAAGTTTTAAACAATGCAATAATTTTAAAAAACGCAATAAATTTGAAAAGATAGAAATAAATTTCAAAAGATGCAAATAAATTTAAAAAACGGATATAAATTTCAAAAAACGTAAATAAATTTGCTAAAAACTCAGATAAATTAAAAAAAAAACTCATATAAATTTACCAAAAACACAAAGAAATATGACAGAAAACAGATAAATTTGAACAACACTCAGATAAATTTGACAAAAACTCATATAAATTTGAATAAAACTCATAAATTTTGAAAAAAAACTCAAATAAATTTACCAAAAACACAAAGAAATATGACAGAAAACAGATAAATTCAAACAACACTCAGATAAACTTGACAAAAATTCGAATAAATTTGAACAAAACTCAGATAAATTTGACAAAAACTCAGATAAATTTGATAAAAAAGATAAACAGAGCCAAAAGCGATCACCGGGGAGATGTCAATCCTCCACGGAATTTGACAAAAGACAAAAATAGAGCAAAAAACGACGAACACAGATCCTCTATTCTTTCTGCAATCCAGAATCCTTCCAAGATCGATCTACCTTCCCTTGTTTCGCTCCTACTGTGCAAAGAGTCCACAACCCTAATCCTTCACGGCAGCACGTTTCTCCCCAACGATTCATGTCGAAATGTGGCCCTCCTTCAGATCAGATCTGTGCCCTCACGGAACCTGAGATCCGCTCTCCTGGTTCTCTCTTTCATCTACATAGCATCAGCCCACCAAATTTTGAGATCTGAATCAAATCTCCAATCTGCACCGAGTCTGAGTCCATGTGAAGCCTCCTTTCATCCTTCTTTTGTCTTGTATTTGTTTCTTTCTAACTGAAGTTTGTGTTTATCTTTTCGTCTGCCCAATACAAAAGTCCACCTTAAAGCCTCCCCTCTTATATTAATATTGAAGCTTCTCCCACCTCTCAGAGTCTCTCATATATCTACAATTCGAGTCCTACCCATGAAGGGAGACATGAAACCCCACACGTCCCAGCCCTCCTTCTCTACCAGTTCTCTCAACATGCGAAATGAATCGCATGTAATATCAAATATCAAGCCTAAGATACGCATCATCCACTAATTAGCTCCGGAGATCATAAAGATTGATGCTTCAAATTCTCGGCAACTGGTGTAGAGACTCGCGGGAATGAAAGGTGTGGAGGAGCCAAAGAAGAAAATCGAGGCATTGGGAAGCAATACAACGCGTGACTCATCGTTGACACCCTCGCTTCCGTGCTGCCATCCGATCCCCGAGAAGAGGCCTTCGCTGGAGCCGATGTCAATGATCTCATCCTCTTTCTTTATATCCAGTCCTATAAGCGCCTCGTTCCCCACTCGCATAAGGATGCGGTTTCTGTCGCGGATGTCTGGTCGTCCACCTCCGCCCTTTGATGGGTGCCTGTCTGCACCCAGGTGAAGGTAAATCCATGATGGGAGAAGAGGAAGATGTGCCATCTCTCGTGTCAATTGAGGGGATTTAGGAAGGAAGGAGGAGGGAATATTTGAAATTTCAAATTCCAAATTTTATGCCTAAAATGGTTGAAAGGGCAATTTAGTCCTAAAAAATGAAAACGTGTGGGCTCAGGGACCTCTTGCTGCAAACAGCCTAATTGAGTGGACTATAGGCCTTAATAAGTTTTTCCTTGGACTGGAGGCTAGATACATTCACTTATAGGGACCTTTCGCTAATTTTGCCTTTTTTCTTTACAAAAAGCTCTTGTCCTTTTCTATGAGATATATTAGAATATTCTTCAAAACATAACACCGCTGGCAAATAAGAGGGAAAAGATGAAGTGCTTTTCCTTCTCACGCTACAAAACAACAATCCAGATCTGAAGTGAAGTTGGGAAAGATGGTCGCTTTTGAGTTGAGCATCAAAAGTTTGGATTTCACGATGATTTTTCAATCTGCAGCTACGGATCCAAGATAATAATAACAAACGGTGCGTCCGAGACCTAGATTTATAAGGGTTTTTTTTATACAGAACGGTGATAAATCGACGAATTCTCACCAGGCATACGATGCTCTTCTTCAGGAATTCTTCAAAAGTGAATGGAAATCGGATTTATAAAGGCTAGATTTATCATTTGACAATTAAAAAACGCCTTCCAAATCCCGCCCTTTTTTCTTCAGATTAGCGTTGCGTTAGTAAAGGAAATTCGATACGGAATTTTGTCGATTCAGGAGAATCAGAGGTTCCATTTTTTCTGCTGTAGTGGCGGTTTGGATTTTGGATTCTTGAGAACGGAAATGCATAGAATTTGAAGAAAAAGTGGGATTTTTTTCTCTTTTTCTCTAGTCGACAAGCGATTTGATTTGCCATCCAATGCCAACGACATGATCTGTATCCATCAATGGTACAAAAATTGGTCACTGGTAACGAACTATTGGACTTATTTTAATAAAAGTTTTTCTGTTGGTCACTGGTAACGAACTATTGGACTTATTTTAATAAAAGTTTTTCTGGTGCGGGTATAGGCTAGTTATATTTCTTTCACTCATCCATTTGCAAATAACATTACATTGTAGCATACATTAAGCATGTGTATTAGATACACATATGGTACCAAATAGATGAGGTCATCCACTCACACGGATAAAGACCGCTCTCGATGGATTGGTGACTTATAGGATGAGGTGCTTGCATTTGTATGATATGCTGATTAGGCCAACATGGATTTTATTGGTGCTTACAGATGTATAGAATGCCAACTTAATCTTGTGTGCATTGGGGGTGATGTGGATCGCAAGACTGAATGAGACTTAGCATGAGTCGTCGGACAAATCACACCCTAGTAAGCATGGTACAAAATCTCGGCCGATGCCGGTTCATATCGGCCAATATGAACCGGTATCGGTCGAGACCGATACGATATCTCGTTGAGATATCGGTATCAACCCATCTCGCCCAAATATCTCCAAAATATCGGGGTATATCGGGCCAGATGGTCTTCATCTCGGAATTAACGAGATCTCGGCCGATATTTCCTTTAAAACCCCCCAAACCCTAATTTTTTTTTACTTTTTCCCATCTTCATCTTCTTCCCTTATCCTCTCATCTCCTTACTCCACTACATCAGCGCCATACCTCCATCACACATTCACACATCCCTCTTGCATGTTTTCTTCAAGAAAATATTATTTAAAGGTAAGAGAAAATCAACTTAAAATATTTTATTATGTATTTATGTGTCTTTTTTTTTTTTTTTTTTACATGAAGCATAGAAAGCATGAAGGTTTGTAACTTATATTGTGTACTTCACTTAGAAGTTAGATCTACATACTTTCATGCTAGATCTACTCATACACATGATTTTGAGTTTTTTTTCAATTTTTTTAATTTTTGGATTTTCTAATATTTGAATTATAATATATCAATTTTTGGGGATTTCATCATAAATATGTTCTTTTAATGATTCATGATCATTGTGTGGCATGTAAATGATTGATTTACATACTTTTATGCTAGATCTATATATTTAGGACTTTGAAAATAATTTTATTAAATCTTTATTTTTTCTAAAAATAATTATTGTTACTTGTTAGAATATTTATGATACCAAAGGCTTATTAATAGTGTGTAGATAATAGATCTAAATCTACTCATAGTCATAAACATAATTTAGATTTTTATTTTAATTATTTTATTTTTGAATTTTCTAATATTTGAATTATAATATATCAATTTTTGGGGATTTCATCATAAATATGTTCTTTTAATGATTCATGATCATTGTGTGGCATATAAATGATTGATTTACATACTTTTATGCTAGATGCCTAGATCTATATATTTAGGACTTTGAAAATGATTTTATTAAATCTTTAGTTTTTTCTAAAAATAATTATTCAAGTGTATTTAATATTTATGATACTTTAACTACCAAAGGCTTAGGACTTTGAAAATGATTTTATTAAATCTATAATTGTTGTTAGAGTATTACTATTATATGAATTTCTTATTTTATAGGAACAATGGTGCGCGACATAGATTCGGCAGGAAGCCACGGTGAAGCAGTAGGAAGTAAAAGTAAAGTAAAATGTAATTATTGTGGAAAGGTTCTCGATGGGGGGAATTACCCGATTGAAATAACATTTGGCACATGTATCAGGACAGGTGATAAAATGTCCGAAAGTGCCACCAAATGTGAGAGTTGAAATGCAGGGGCTCCTTAATGCATCTGCACAAAAAAAAAGTATTACAAGAAAGAAAAAGAACTGAGGAACTTGAAGCATGCAGAGAAGAGGTATTTGGTTCCTCTGATGATGACGACGAAGACCCAGAAATGAGAAGGGGTAGGAGAGAAAGTGTAAGGTCACTTCAGGAGGAGGAAGAAAGGAGAATAATGCAATATGAAGCAGCCGCTAGAGGTAGCCAATATGAGTAGGGTGTGTCATTCGGATCGGGGGAGCGAGTTTACGCCGGGCATTTAGTCATAAACAACTCCGTCAAGATCCAGACATTGAGGAGGTTGAAAGACCTCCTACACATGCACCTCGTAGGCCAGATGTGATGGGGCCAACTGACCCATTTACTTATAGAAAACCAACATCAAAGCAGCCAAGCACAATAAAAGCACTAAAGGGCAAGTTTGGTAAAGCAAGAGAAAATCTAGTAAGAGCTACTAGGAAGTTTTTTTTTTAGATGGAGGCATTCCACCCAACAAGGCATCTTCTCCTTATTTCACCACCATGTTAGATACAGCAGCAAAATATGGTCTAGGTATAAAGGCACCCACCCCTTATGAGATTGGGCATGTCTGTGTTGAGAAAGAGTATGATGGGTTGCAGGCTTGGGTGCAAACTTTCAAATGGGCGTGAAAGGAAAGAGGTTGCACACTAATGTGCGATGGGTGGACAACCATCATACATCGTCATCTCTTGAATTTTCTAGTCTACTCGTCTATGGGCACGGTGTTTATCAAATATGTTGATGCAACTGATTACATCCAAGATGAAAAATATATTAATAGGATATTGAATGAGGTGATTGAAGAAATTAGGGCAGATTGTATAGTTCTGGTGGTTACCGACAATGCTGCAAGCATAACGGCTGCAGGAATGATGCTTATGAAACAACGGCCAAGGATTTTCTGGTCTCCATGTGCAGCACATTGCCTGGATTTAATGCTTGAAGATATTGCAAAAGGAAAAGTCATGAAGCAAGTGATTGGTAAGATAAAGCAGATCACCAATTTTTTTTATTAGTCATATAGACTCATTTCCATGATGAAAACACATACAGACAACCATGAACTACTGCGGCCTGGCATCACTAGATTTGCCACCCACTTTATTGCCATCGAAAGTGTTTATTAGTATAGAGAAGGACTTCTCCAATTGATAAAATCACAAGAGTTCATGAATTCAAAATGGGGAAAGAGGCCAAGTCCCATTACAATAGAAGTATGTAAAACAATTGAGTCCAACAAATTTTGGCCTCATATGAAGGGTGTTTTGAATGTTTTTGATCCCCTAATAAAGGTTCTTCGATTGGTTGACGGCGATGATAAGCCAACAATGGGCTTCTTACATGAAGCCATGGAGAGATCAAAGCTGGTTATTCAAGCAGATTGTAGATATTACAAAAAGTATTGGAAGATCATCGACGATCGATGGGGACGAGAATTGAAACATAATTTATACATTGCTAGTAAGTGAAGGCTATTTCCTTTAATATTTGAATTGTTGTATTCAATTTGGCCTCACTATATTAATTTATCATTGACTAAAATTCATTGGTACTTTTACAGGGTACTTCTTTAATCCACAATTTTCGGATGGACGTATATCTGATGAAATCCGTTTGGGATTAAAAAATGTAATTGAAAGACTAGCAGAGAATACAGATGAAGCAATTTGGGCTACTAATCAGGTAGGCTAATTAAGGGAAAAAGTATAAGATTTTAATTTCTCTAATTTATTTTAATATGTTATTGTCTTCACTCTTCATATTGACATTTACAATGTATGTGCTGGAAGCTTTGGAACGATGACTGCACGGAGCTATCACACAGACCAATTTTGGTATTGATTGTAATGTCATCTCTATATTATTCAAGGACTTATTATTATTTTATTCACTCTAATATCATTTCTATTTATTTTTTCAGCTGAATGGTGGTTGAATTATGAAGAGAGTGCTCCTGCACTAAGGATGATTGCTATTAAAGTCCTTAGTCAAACCTATCGCGAACCCCGGACCGGGTTAGGGAATCCAAATCCGGGATCGGGACTAGTTGATGCCGCGCCACGTGCATCTCTTTGGCTAATACGCACACGGATTTAAGAAAACATTTATCCGTGCACGTGATTTCCCACAGGGTTCCGCGGTGAGGATTATCCATACATATCATCTCACATAAAACATATCAAACACATATTCAAGATTGCGGAAGCGTGTAGTAAATCATAGTAGTGCTATTCCATTCCATAAACAAGACTGATTTATAATTGATATGACAAGATATCAGAATGAGCAATGATCATTAGCATATTTCCCAAAAGTAAGGTTAAATGTATATACAAAAGATCAGTTGATTAGTTTCCTCAAAAATAATGGTCAACAAAGACCAATACATAACCAAAGAATAAACCCAAAAGATGTTATCACAAGCTCCCAAAAAGTGTCGTTCTCAAAGCCTGAACGAATGTCTACATGACATCGTCAGCTTGCCACTCAATTACACGTTGCGGTTCGCCGACTGCCTCCTCGGGCTCCTCCTCAATGGTAATGGGTTCGGGACCTGAGTACCCAAATAAATGGGTCAGACACGACGGTCTGGCAGGTAGGTGAAAAGATATAATAATACATTTGAAATAATGATACCTTAGAAAACATATTGAAAACATGTATAAATAATGAATTTCGTAAAAGACAATGCATCATTAATAGGTAAAGGCATGAACAATATAAAACAATAAGGTACCTAAGAATAGAAGACTGTCAAGATGGCAACCACACGAAGCTAAATCCTCTTTCACAAAAGTGATGAGAGTTATCAGGGCGTTGCTCTCGATCATGCAAGGTGAGGAGATTCAACGACGTTGACCTCAGTCACACGAGGTGAAGAGAGTCAACGAATTTATATAATCATATACATATAGCAAGACAAGAACACGGTAGCGAACCGGATAGCAATACAAGACAAGACCCAAGCTGCAGCTGGCAGGACAAGAGGGGGATCTCCAAACTGGTGGATCAGACCGATAAGGTACATCCAAGCTTAGTGGTGCCGACTCATAGTGTCACACCTCGAAATCGGGCCCTGCAGTGATCTGACCTCGGGATGCGAAATTTTGGGATTTATTAAAATTTTTGTTGTATTTCCCAAGATCCGCGTGAATGAGGATAATAAAATTCCACACAAACTGAACATATTTTCGCGGAAGCTAATCACGGTGTTGCAACCCGGAGTCCGTGGCCATCAGATTCCACATCGCACTCGACCAATATCATAAAGCCATCACATAAGCAGACTGGCACAAATCATAATTCAAAGAATACTGAGCTGGTAGTAACAGTACTATTTATTTCCCACATATTCAAATTACAATTAATGAGTGTCTTAATTACAAATCCCAAGAAAAAGGCTACAAAGCCATACAAAAATAATATCTAACTAAATAGAAATACTACCCCCAAGATTTAGATACGAACCCCGGTGCCAAACTTGACATCTAGATGATATCAATGGGCAGCCTCTCACATCAGACCGTCGGCTCAACTGCCACCTCCGATCAAATGCCTAAAAAGCAATGGGAGAGAAATCTGGCACCAAACAAATAGGGTCAGACACGACGGTCTAGCAAGCAAATAAACAAGTAATATGGAAATGGGCATTTATAAAATCCGATGGAATCATTGTAATTTCATTTAAAGAGTCTAAACAATAATAGTAATAAACCATGATAAAATGATTGAAAGACCGAACATAAATATCAAAGCGAATAAATGCACAGTCTTTGAAGCATAAATATCTTAAAAAGATAACAACCTACGTAACACATTTAATGATTTGAAATACATTTAAAATCCTGAATAATAGAGACAATACGATAAAAGATCAATTTCTTAAACATTAATAAATTCAAAGATTATAATGAGCATAAACAAACAAGAATCATAACACAAAATAACAACGGATAAAACATTGGCAAACCACACATAGCTATATTCTCCTATTACCAAAGTAACAAGAGCAGACAGAACCGTAGCCACTACACGTGGGACCGGAAACAGAATCAGAACTGTAGCCACATACAAGTGGGACTGGCAGATAAAAACCGTTGCCATGGTTGGTACAGACAGAATCCAAGCTGCAGCTGGCAGACAAATTAAAGGTTCCGAGCCGGGTGATCAGCCCGACAAGGTGACCTAAGCCTAGTGGTGCATTTAGTTTTCAAAACCTGAACCAATACCAATCAAAATAATAATCCCTTTGGCTCATGGGCTCACACTACAAAGCTCTGGCCCCATCTTGCCTCGGGGTTTTTATCCTCAAAATAATAGTCCCTTTGGCTCATGGGCTCGCACTACAAAGCTCTGGCCCCATCTTGCCTCAAAGTTTTATTTTCAAAATAACAGTCTTAACGATGAAATTCCGAATGTGGCGAACCACCCCAATCTCCTTCCAAATCGATTCGTAGAAAACATACGAATTTCCATGGTAAACCACTCAAATAGACATCAAAGTAATTTGTATAAAATCATACGATCAAACCTTTCGAACATGGAAAACCACATGATTTTATAACAAATCACCGATGCTATTCAAATTAGTTTACCGAAGAATACATATACATTTCTGACTTGAAATGGAATGGAATAGTGTAGAATGACTTAATGACTTACCAAGGAACCATCTCAATACACACTTAACCTTTAAACATTGATTAATAAAAGAATATGTTTGATGCCAATGAAAATCCACAATATTTAAAATGATAAAGTGTGCATTGAGACTTGAAAGATTCCCGGGTAATTCCACATATATTCATTCTCTCATTGTTCTCATTCCATTTCATAATTTCCCAAGTATCACAATTTACCCAAAACTTTCATGGGCTTTTAGGCATAAAAAGGAGATTAATGGGCCTTAAGATGAAGAGGAAAGATGAGATGAAATGGGCCTAAAATAGGTTGGGAATTGGCCTAAAAACAAGCTGAAACAGGGCCTTAAACAGGCTGAAAACAGGCCTCAAAACAGGGCCTTAAACAGCCCAGAAATTGGGCCAAAAACAGCCTATTCCAGAAGCCTGGCTCGCTATAGCGAGCTAGGCTTCTATCCAGCCCGTGCAGGGGGTTTTTCTCCCCTGATTTCCCGCACTTCTTCCTCTCCATTTGATTTTTCTTTCCCTCCCACTTCTTCTACATCAAATCTAACATACTTTGGGCTTCTCCTTGCCACACCAAATCCATTAAAACAACCATATATTAAATCATTCCATTCTTTCCAAGATTCAAGCATGAACAAAGCACTTTTTATCCTTTATTTATCAAAACATTAAAATCTGAAATGTGCATAACAAATTCAAAGATGATTCATTACTAAATAAAAATCTCAGATTATTGGAATCATAAACTAAAGAACCATAAACATAAATCTTTGCTCAAACATTTCAAGAACAAATCAATAAACCAAGGTAGAAAATTCATAGTTTTTAAGAGAAGAACAAATACTCATAATAAACAACATACACCACAATATCTGAATATTTACTTGCCTCAAGTCAAGATGGGGAACAAATCACTCCAAGAGCACCTCTCTAATAGCAAAGCCCCAAATCTACAAAAGCCCCAAAAATATCCAAGAGAAAACCCTTGAAAAATCAATCTTTTGCAAATCTCAATGAAAACCCTTGCATGTATGATAAAAATACTCCAAATGGTTTGAAAAACCAAGATTTGAAGAAAGAAAAGCTTTTGCTAACCTTTGGTAGCTCAAACAAGGGAGAAAGGCTTGGAAGAGGGGTCTCCTCTATCTCAAATCTCTTGAAAAATACACCTTTGAGAAGCTTGGAAGGTGGGGAAGAAAGCTTGGAAATCAAACTATCACTTGGCACTTGAGGAAGAAGCATAAAAGAAGAGAGAGATAGTGGCTGAAATGAAGAAAAATGATTCCAGCCCTTGCTGGAATCGTTACAGGAAATGAATGGGGAAGAGAACCCATTTGCCCTTTTAAAGAGTTGAGTGGGATGGGTCCCATGGGCCCCAATCTTACAAAGGCTGAAACTAACATTTGTGGGTCCCGGATGAAAACGACGAAGAAGACAAAAATGTTCGTCGAAAAATCTATTTTCAAAAAAGTATATTTTCCCCAATTTCTGAAATTTTCGAAATTTATGGACAGATTTAGTGAAAATGTCATTTTTGCCCCTTTTTCTCGAAAAACGCGATTTCTGAGCATTAAATCAAAATGGTCAAAACATAAAAGTTGTTAAACTTAATGAGATGAGTCAAAATAAACCAAATTTGGAATTTTTAGAAATCAAAAGTAATTTCTCATAAAAATACAAATCATATGGACCGGGTCAAACCAAAGTCAATGGTCTTCAAAATCTCCAAGGCTATGAAAAATCTAGTCAAACTCAAAGACAAAGTCAAACCAACTCAAATCTCACTTAAAAAGCTAAACCACGATTAAAATAATACTAAACAAAAGAACTGGGGGTTGGGGTCTTGCACATAGGTCATGTGCAAGAAAACAAAACAATACATATATATATCAGGCAAGATGCTAATCAGCATAAGACATATCACATCAGGTCATGCAAGAACAAGATAGCAATTATGCTAAAACCATATCCGGGGCAAGACTAGTCACAAGGCATGAAACTTGAAATCTACAAGTGAAATCCGGTAAAATCGGGTACAAATGGATTCTATAAATCTCCGGGCTAAGTGTTGAGGGTCCAAGATTTAAATCAATGTGTATAGGGTATCGTTTGTCAATTAAATATTTATTTGGTACTCCAAAAGAATTAGAGACACCCCGGGACCTTACGCACATTGATAAGTTACAAGACCTTTAACGAGATTGGAATGATGGTACTTCTTCCTCACTATAGCCTTACAATTCTTCAGACATAAATAATTAAACTCTATGGTTTCGATCAGCTTTTCGGTTGGCTGTCGGCTAGCCGAAAGACTGACCTACGGCTGAACGAAATTCTGACCTAGTACAGGAATGGGGAGAAAGTAGCTCTCTGGAATTTTGACCGAGAACATTTCGGTTAGCTTTTCGGTTAGCCGAAATGCTACAATCAGACTTGAACAAAATTTACGGCTCTCTGGAATTTGAACCGAAGCATTTCGGTTAGATTTTCGGTTAGTCGAAACTCCACAATCAGAACTTAACAAAAACTGCTGCTCTCTGGAATTCGAACCAAAACATTTTGGTTAGCTTTTCGGCTAGCCGAAATGCCACAATCAGAATTCGATAGAAATTGCAGCTCTCTGGAATTTGAACGAAAAACATTTCGGTTAGCCGAAATTCTAACCGAAACTGCTACGGGACTGATTTCTGAAGCTGTTTTTAGTCCTTCCTTCCTTTAAATCTTTTTCATTTTTAAGGGTCAGATCCCTATACAATATTGAGTTGAAAGCTCCACCCTTTCTACATTAAAACTCCCATTCCCAACACTTCGAATCCACCATTTGAATCTCCAAAGTATTCACCCAACACTTCCATTTCCATCCATTCAAATCACTTGGAAACCATTACAACATAAGCCATTCAAATTTGACATAGAGCAATGCACATTTGCAAAAGATGCAAAGACACATTAATAGGTGCATTTAAAAACAATAATAGACAAGTATTAACCATGATTTAAGCAAATCCAATCATAAGTGAGAAAATTAAGAACATGCATAAATCTGATTTTCACATTAAATGCATCAATTCATCCACTTGCCTTGGGTCCAAAGCTAGCAAATTAAGCTCTAATCACCTCTTAAGCTCAAAATCAAACACCTATACAAAAACCCCCAAATCCAACTCTAGAATATCAAAATCCAAGCAAAACAAAACAAAATCTTTTAATAATCGAAATGGAGCTTCTCTAAGACTCAACAAACAAGAACCTAGGAGATGGAAATGAGCTCTTACCTAGAAGGTCTTCAAATAAGCAAGGCTATCCCAACGAGAAATTCAAAATTGATGAATCCCTCTAAAAATGGTACCAAACGAGAGCTCTTGACAAGGGGAGAAAGATTGATGAAGGTCTTCTCTTGATTTGAGCAAGGCTTGATGGTGGTTTATGAGGAAGAAATCAAGGGGAAAAGAGAAGAACCGATGGCTGCTGCTGCTGGGCTTCTCTTGCGCAGGAATTAGGGTAGAAAGGGGAATAAAGAAGGTGGGTTCTATATATACAAAAGAAGAGAGTGGGTCCCACAACTTAAAACATTTGTCGGGCTCATAACACGTGTCTCGGTACCTCAAATGAATTGACGAGAAGACAAAGTTATTCGACGAAATATCTAGTTTTCAAAAAGTATATGTTTTGCAAGTTTTGGTGACATTGAAAATCGTGTCCAGATTTTGGGTAAAAAGACTATTTTGCCCTCAAATCGAGAAAAGTTGAGTTTCGGGCCCTCGAATGAGAACGAGGTTAACACGAAAGTTGTAGAGAATAATAAGATAAGTCAAACGGGATTAAAAACATAATTTCAGGAAATCATGATTAAACCCCCAAGCTCACGTAAATCCGTAACAAGAACCCCCAAAGGGTCCCACAAATCAAGAAGGCTCTCAAAATTCCCCAAAGCTATTATAAAAGCTATTCTAACCCAAACTAAGTCCAAATCCACTAAACACACTTATAGCTAAGACACAACTTAATTAACACTAATCGAGGTCTCTCGGGTCGGGGTCTTACAAAACCACATCGTCTTCCAATTATGAAAGAAACTGGAGCACCTTCTCGTTTATCCATACAAGACCAAAAAATAGATTAACAATGTTGAAGCTAAATAAATTGATCTACATCCACTACAACCTCAAGCTCCAGAGTAGAAATAGAAGGAGAAGACAGTTTGAGGATCACCGAGATTATTTTTATCCAATTAATTTGGACTATATCTTTTCATAAGAGGATACTGTGTTAGGTCAATGGCTGGAGGAACAAGAAATACCAGTGTTAGACCAAGACCCAGAGTTAGAGGGGTTGATGGAGGAATTGACTGTGGATAGGCCTGAGCCAGTGAGGGCCTTAGAAAGAATGGAAGAAATAAACTTGACAATGCAATAGGGGTGCGCGCCTGATGTAAGTGTGCCAAGGGGAAAGGACGTGGACGAGGAGAGTGAGTCAAGTATTTCTACTTCTTCATCATCAGCAGGAATTCCACCTGACTCTCCCGGGGATGAGGGTCAATATAGAGATGATGAGCCTGTCACTTATGAGATAGTTGAGCATTTTTCTGCTGCTACCGAGTTGGATCCTCGCCGTGGCTATATCAGACATGTTGGACAGACAGGGAGTAGTAGTGATGCCGCTGGGCAAGGAGTGGGGGAAGGTACTCATGGTCATCATGGGGGTTATGTTGGCCAACAAGGTGCCATGTATGGATAGCATGAGGGTTATTCATATGACCCTAATTGGGTACCCCCTTCACCAACACCGATAATTTCTATCGAACAGATGTTAATTGAGCAAGAGAGGCTTCCCCCACCACTACATGATCCCTAACGACCTTTATATGCCCCTCATAGCTATTTCATACCATTTGTGCGCAATTACCAGCCATCTCAATTTACAGGGGATCAAGATAGTTCATCATCTTATCAAGAACAATCTGAATATGGTCATGGGTATGGTAGTGCTGCGCAATAGTATGGAGCATATCTTTTCAACCAATGACAATACCGAATAAATGATGATGATGATATTGAGCTTGGGCGACACTCCACTTGGTATTAGGCTGTCAATCTGTAATACACTCGTACTCATCAATCTCTCTCTCTAGTTTCTACTCTCTAGTCCCCTCTAATTTCAGGTGAACCATGAACCTTTTGATGCCCAAGTGCTTTATGATTTATCTATCTCACTATCATGTTTCAGATTCTAATATGTTATCTTCATGGTCATGAATTTCACAACTTATGTGATGATTGAGTTAGTATTAAATGATGATTGATATGTTATCTTTATTTTCTTATATTTTACACTAATAAATTGATCATGAGCATCAATAATGATTGCATTATATGAAATACTGGAAAAGAAAGCGAACAGCGACACAAACAGGACTCACAACTTAAGGTGACCGAGATTTTGATTTATTGTTGTTACTAATGGAAAAAAATATTGTTTTCCATCATTTTCTAATATTCTGGATTTTGTGGATATTTTTACGAATTTTTTCGGATTAAAAAAAATCACACCGCGACGACCGCGACGGACCAATATCCGCGACCGATACCGATATCATATCGGTTTTTCAGCCCGGCCGATACCGCGATCGAGACCGAGATTTTAAACTATGCTAGTAAGTCTGATAGCCTGTTTTAAAAACCAAGCGTGGTTGTATTTGTGACGATCTACTTACGCAGTAGTGAATCGGTGCAATGTTAGCATGGGACCACTTTGTGGAGCTAATGCATTTTCACACTGCGACGCGTGTCTACGGACATGCGTGTTTTAAGGACCTACCTACGAGCTACGGGATAATACCCTAGAATCCCGTTTGTTGTGCGAGAGTTAGTCCCGTACGTGACTCTTGAGCTTGGAGTTGGTTATTATGTGAACCAATTTTTGAGGGTATTGTCCCCTTATACCAACCTCTACGTTTGAAAGATGAGGTCGGTGATGCTACTTTAACTGCAGATGTGCCATGGCGACATAGGAGCCTACGAGCCGCCGTGCTAGGAAAGCTGCTTGGTTGATTCTGACCCTCGTAAGTCCATGGGAAGAACCCTTGACGTCACACTCTAGTTTATACATGCTTACGATGCTTATCAGCTCATGCTATATCAAGTATTTTGAGATTTTTAGAGCAAATAATTTTTTTTAAATTATATATATGTATGAATATGTTATTTTATAAAAAGAAATGTTTGTAAAGTTTTTTTGCTCGATAAGTTGAATAAGCACGCATGTGGGTTGAACACGACTCAAGGGCATGAGTCAATATCCAATCCGGTGTGGTCATGCTAGTGTTTATGGCAGACTAATGTGTCGGTGAGTTTGTGTATTCTAGTCAAATGGCAACTTAGTTTAGATTCTCTCCATTGATAAGCATCGTGGAGGTCCCACTCTTCAGGTCCATTTTTACTTTGTGAACTTGATGATGAAATTAGTGATCAGGAGATGTTGGCATTTGTGATGGGGCCAACTTGTGTTTACATGTGGTGGACCCCACTCATAAAGAGACACCCCTGACAAGGAGTTTGGTCCAACCCTTTATCCTTATCATCTCTCCATATGAATTTGAATACAGATCTTATCACTCATTAGCCTGAGGGTTATATATAAACATGAGAGCTAGTAGTTGAAAGCACTCTCAACAGACCATCCCCTTACACTAGATCACCATCTCCCTCTCACTAGATCTAAACTTGTCTGTCGTCATCTTCTGCATTTAGGGTGTCCATCATTGCCCTTGGATCTTGAATCGTGAATCATGCATGACTGATCTCTCGTAGACAGCCACAGATCTCTACACTAGTGCCTGATTCAAGCCGATGTTGTCCTTATCGCGTTTGTAGCAGCCAGCCCATTTAGATATGTGCTTCCGTAGCAGTTTTGAATTTCATAAACGCTGCTATATTGTCTCTCGCTTTGGAGAAAAGAGTCCGGGTCTTATGTAGGATGGATTTGGATTTTTATTTTTAATTTGAAGAATTTCATTTGCTGGGATTTTCTTGGATTTTAAAATATGAAATTCTAATAATTCACCCTTTAAAATGTGACTAGTGGCATGTAAACTATTATATTATTATTATATATATTATAAAGATAGGATTTGATTTTGAAATCGAAGTCCGATTTCAAAATTGATTTGAGAAATTGGAGCTCAATTTCGATTTCAATTGTGAAATTGGAACTCCAATTTTGATTCCAATTATATATATAATGAAGCGAATTGATTCCAATTGAGAAACCAATCGCTTTTTTCAATTTCATTTTGACCATCTTGACACCAATTTGACCCTCTTTAATGCCTCTTTAAATTCCTCTTAATTTTCACCATACCCTATTAATAACTCTTGAAATCTTTATGGAGATTTGTAACTGGAATTGGGATATATGGAGCCCTCATTTCTGTAATTGAGATTTGTAATTGAGAAAATGAGTTGTAACCTTCTCCGTACGTGGTCTTCTTCACCACGACCTCTTTTCTATGTGGCATTTTTTTTCCTTTTCTTCGCGTAACATGGCCGGAAGTCTCATTGGGTCTTCTTTTCTCTACAAGAAGCTAAGGTATTTGGATATTGTTTACTCTTTTTTTGGTGATTTTAGTTTCCTTTTATGAATCTTAATCTCAATTTCTGATATAGATCATTATGCATAGCACATGTATGTGGTAATGGAAATTGATATATTATTTTTTCCTGGTTGACGTATGGTAACCAATTCACTACTAAACTGTTTCTAATTGGAAAATCTCATATTTCAAAATTTCTTATAATTCTTTCCATCTCAATATTTCAAATTTTATGTTTCCACTAGAACTTTTAATTTATATATTTGTTATTTATTTAAATTTTCAATTGTGTGATTTTTAAGAAAGCCTATAAAATGTAGATTATTATGGATGCTTGTTAGTTGCTATTTCTATCTTCTAGATAGATTGTATTTACTGATCATGATGACTAAGATTGAGTGTTTGCTTCCTGGATTGGGTTTTGTAGCCTTTTAAATAGTTGATCACTGCATCAAGTGGGTCAAAAGTTTTTGAACCCTATTTTAGAGGCCCACCTATTTCCAACAATTGGTATCAGAGCCTTACCTCATCTCTAATCATGTTAGATCAGTAAGCTTGATCTAATCTTTGCATGAAATACGAAGAGGATAGATCAAGGGCTATGTACGGATCAATTTTGATGGTTTTGCTTGGATAATTAGTGAATCCATGTTTGGATAGTTTCAAAAGGGTTTAACAATGATGGAATGATGGTAGGAAGTCATTGGGAGTCTTCAGAAGAGTACGAACCCCGCCGGGGGACACCCCCGGACCCCCTCTGCGTAGCGCATGATTTAAAGTAGTGGCAATTTTGACATCTTGTCGTTTCATTGTTGTTTGATAACCCGGTTTTGTAAATAGCTTTGCAAATATGAGATACTAACATGCTAGTTATCATGTCCTCTCCATATGGCCCACAAGTCTTTTACTTTCTTTATGGATGGATATTTATTATTGGCAAGTTGTAAAGGGCATCATGGTTTCCTTGGTTTTCCGGTTTAGGGCAAGGCATGGTGAAATTCCCTATGAGCCATTTATTTCCATTAATAGATTATCATATAAGTCTCATCGTAGAGACATAGAAATTTATGTAATTTTCTAAATTGTAAATTTTGGCGATGTCTGAGACGAAGAAGGAAAGTGGAGCTGGACTCCTAATAAAAAAGTTTAAAGATTACCAAAGGTGTTTTGGAGTTTCCCAAAGTGTTTGAGGAATTCCAACTTTTGGAAAGTCTAGAAGTCTATTCCGCTTGGGCTATGTGGAGGAGAGGACTAGTTTCTAATTTTAGCATTTTCTATTTATAGATGAATGCTTTATTTAGAATGTTTCCAAATCTGATCCGAACATAGCAAGTTACTAAAATTGGTCAAATCAAATTAATTTTTGGAAAGAGTCTTAATTAGTGTTGATGACCCATGAGATGGACACATTGGCAACACTAATTTAAGAAACTGGACTTTCCTTAAAATAACTTGACTTGGAACCAATCTTAGATCATATCATGTGATGATTTGATGTTTATATATATATGTGGGCCCTAATACCTTAAAAGGAAATCCTCAGTTCAAAATATTAAGTAGGAGCAGGGCATTTAAATTGAGAAATCCCCATGGTTTTCCACCATAGGTCCATTGTAAGGAAAGTATTAGCCTCGCGCCACCAAGAGTGTGGCCGTTCCTTCAGAGGGCTTTTACTTGTCTGGTTACTAGATATGGATCTCCTATGGATAGTGTTGGTGAGACGGGGTGGGGGCTTACTCCCTTAAGAGGAGCTGCTCAAACGGTTGTCATGCAATGCTTGTTGATGGGTCATACTTAACTAAAATAATGATGTAGTATCCTCTAGGATTTGCCTCATGACCAAAGCTAATCGGGAGTCATACATTATTTGGTATGAGATACCTAGATGATAATGAATGATGGGGATCATGGATAATTAGTCTTAATTCCAATTTTGACAAACTTTGATCCGCACCAGTCGAAGGACATTCGCACTCCCCTAAGAGGCATGCCCTAAGGGATTGGGATTCCGATGTATTCTAAATTCGGTGCTTATGAGGATTTTCACATGAATTTGGTAGAATACTAAACTCAATGTCATTTATATTCTTGTATTGAATGTATGGTTATGTGCAACATTCTATTCAGCATGAATTTAAATACTTTTAATCCACTTGTGACCATCCTCAACCAGAATAAGTTGATGGGATCCAATTATGTAGACTGGAAAATGAACCTGGATATTATCCTAACAGCTTCAAGATGCAAATATGTTCTTACTATACCCTCCCTTCTTGAGCTTGAGCCTGATTCACCACAGGATGTGAAAAACCTTTACACCAAGTGGATCAAAGACAATGAGATGGCCAGATGTTTTATTCAGGCATCCATGTCTACTGTTTTGCAAGATCAACATCAATCCTAGAAGTCAGCATACAATATTATATCAAACTTAAAGGAGATGTTTGCAGAACAGGTTAGGCATGCTAGGCATGCTGCTATAAAAGTACTGATAAAGACTAAGATGGCTGAGGGAACCCCAGTACAAAAACATTTGTTAAAAATGATGTTGGCATTGAATGAGTTAGATGTACTGGGGGCTACGATTGATACAGAATCACAGATCGACATGATCATTCAATCACTACCGGACTCATTCAAATATTTCGAAATCAATTATAATAAATTGGAAATGACCATAGCCTGAGCTGTCTCACCAGCTGGTAGTGTTTGAGGAAATCATGAAGAAAAGACCAACTGCCCTCACGACAGAAAAGTCATTTGCTAAGTCTAAGCCGAAAGGCAAAGACCGGGATAGCAAGAAGAAATCAGTCATCAAGGGTCATAAGGTGGAGAATGGTTATACTAGTGGTGTGGCCAAGGTCAAGGATACGGGAGTAAAGGGAAAGTGTTTCCACTGTGATATGACAGGACATTGGAAGAGGAACTGTCCACATTTTCTGTCAAAGGAAAATACCTCAGGTATGATTGAGTCACTTATTTCTGAAGTTAGTTTTACAACTGGTACGTTAGAATCCTAGTGTGTAGACTCCGGTGCAACTAATCACATATGTAATATGTTGTAAGAGTTACAGGTAACCAGGAGGTTTAGTGGCGGGGGAAATCATTGTTAACCTGAGATCGGAGGCCAAGGCAGAAGCAGTGTCAGTGGGAGTAGTAACTTAGTTGCTTTCAGATATTAAGTTGATTTTGTCAGATACATTATATGTAACGTTTTAAGACAGAATTTTAATTTCTAGTATGATGAAAAAAAGTTATTTTATTACTTTTGGTAATGAAATTGTCTTAAAGAGGAACGGTACTCTTATATAGTCTGGCAAGCTAATCAATGGCCTTTATTTGTTTAACTCCCACAATGTATGAGATACATGACACTGAATTAATAGACCATCATTAAAGAGGTAGTCACCTTCATCTAATGCAACAAACATTTGGCACCAGAGGCTATGTCATTTAAACCTAAAACAGGATTGACAAGCTAGTGAAAGATGGTCTCTTGCCTTCATTGGCTATAGAACCAATGTTTGTCTGTAAGTCTTGTCTGGAAAGCAAAATGACCAATAGACCCTTATTCATCTAAGGGCAGTAGGGCCAAAGACTTATTGGAGTTAGTGTATACTGATGTGTATGGACCCATAATATTAGAGCGAGAGATTGATATGAGTATTTCATCACTTTCACCGATGATACTCAAGATATGGATACATATACCTTATGCACCGCAAGTCTGAGACTTTTGAAAAGTTCAAAGAATTTCGAGCGGAAGCGGAAAAACATTTAGGTAAAAGTATAAATACTCTTCGATGAGATTGAGGAGGAGAATATCTCTCCGCTAATTTTATGGGATACTTATCAGAAAATGGGATTCGATCCCAGTAGTCTGCTCTTGGTTTGCCTCAATAGAACGGAGTAGCAGAAAGAAGGAACAAGACTCTTTTAGATATGATCAGGTCTATGTTGAGTTTCTCAGGATTACCTATATATTTGGGATATGGAAACTGAAATGTATTTACTAAACCTCATTCCATCTAAGTTTATACTTGAGACTCCCCAGGAGTTATAGACAGGGTGAAAGCCTCGTCTACAATGTTTACAAGGTTGTCCGGCACACGTGATGAAGGATAAGACGATTCAGTTGGAATCGAAGTCGGAAGTATATATGTTTATATTATATCCCAAAAAGGAACTAAAGGTTGGTTGCTATATAATCCCAGAGAGCAGAAAGTGCTTGGCAGCACCAATGCGGTTTTCTGGAGGGAGATTATAAGATTAACTGGAAATCTTTAGAAATGGTTATCTTGGAAGAAATTCAAGAGAGATCAATTCCAAATCCAAGAATAACCAAACTTTAAGAAAATCCGCCCATGCCAGACCCAGTAGTTACACCAATGCCTTGTTGTAGTGGGAGTATTGTCAGGACCCTTGACTAGTTCTCGGTCTTGGGAAAGTCTTACGAGGCAATCCCGGAAGAACAGGAACAAGATCCCTGTAACTATGATAAAGCAGTTAATGACATAGTTTCGGGACGTTGGTTAGATGCTATGAAAGCTAAGGTTGAGTCTTTGTACTCCAATCAGGTCTGGATACTTGCAAACTTGCCTGCCAATAGCAAACCTATTGGGTGCAAGTAGGTCTACAAAAGAAAAAGAGGATGAGATAGAAGAGTTCCATCCGGATACTCTTATCCATTGCGGTTCATCTCGGTGACCAGATTTGGTAAATGGATGTCAAGACTACGTCTCACGACGGTAATCTTGAAGAAGACATCTATATGATGCAGCCAGACGGTTTTATAGCTAATAACCAAGTGCAAAGAGTTTGCAAGCTGCATAAGTCCATTTATGGATTAAGGCAGGTATCCCGGAACAAGAACATTCGTATTGACAAGGCAATCAAATCATTTGATTTTTGTCAGAATCCGGATAAGTCATGTGTGTACATGAAAAGTCAAGAAGGCAGGGTAGTTTTTCTGGTACGATATGTCGACGACATCCTTCTCCCATGGAGTGAAATAGGGATATCGTCAACAGTAAATGTTTTGGTTGACAAAAACTTTTGATAATAAAGAACTTGGGAGAAGCCAGGTACATCCTAGGGATAAATTTCCTATTGAGACCGGAGAAATAGGATGATAGGCTTATCCCAATGATGTGTACATAGATAAGGTACTAGTACGGTAAGCTATGCTTTGTACTAGACCGGATATCTGTCACGCAGTAGGCCTAGTCAGCAGATATCAATCTAACCCAGGTCCTTATCATTGAACTACTGTAAGATGTGTTCTCGAATACTTGAGAAGAACTAGAGATCACGTGTTGAGTTACAGCAGTGATGAGTTGATTCCAGTCGGTTACATAGATACTGACTTCTAGTCAGATCAGGATTCCAGGAAATCAACTTCTGGGTATGTGTTTATGCTGTAGCCGCTTGAGAAGCAACTATGGAAGCAGATTGGCTAAAAAGATTCCTTATGGAACTTGGAGTGGCACTTTTGGTAGGACAGCCGCTCACAGTTTACTGTGATAACAGCAGGGCAGTCGCTAAGTCCAAGGAACCCAAGAGCCAAAAAGCATGTACAGAGGAAGTTATACATGGTCAGACAGATTGTGCAGAGAGGTGATGTACGATCACCAAGATAGCATCTGCAGACAATCTGGTAGATCCCTTTACTAAGCCTTTGACTACCAAAGTCTTTGAGCGGTATGTAAAAGGGATGTGCATGAGATGCAACTCTAACTGGCATTGAGCCCAAGTGGGAGATTGTTAGTTTTATGGACTCAATCTAGTAAATGATATAATAAATTGATTAATTTCTTTATTTATCAGTATATTTATACTTTCATTTCATGAGATGAATGGTGATTTATTATAACTTGCACATAACCAATACGAATGACTTGATGATTCATGAGATGAACCGGAGTCCACAAGTATATTAGATGTAACACAGGTGTATGGATGAGATCCACATATGGGAGACATGTGTGACAAATCTTATATGTAAATATCTTCACAACCAGTGATGAGACTGGACATCTCATACTGATAAGGTTGCAGCACTTTGATCACTATGAGATAGTGTGATTTGTCTCGATCATCAGAATGTAAGATTCTGGATTATAGTGCCGGTACATTGGATGTATTGAAGGACCATGAGAAGCACCCTATAAACACTGTCTTTACTTTAAGGTCTGCTCTTATAATTCCCTAGCAATAGGCTCTCGATCTTGAGACATTAATGAACTCAAGTTTCTATCTATTCATTTGCTTTGAGTCACCAATGAGTGAGGCCAACTGTAGGTCAACAACTTGGTGATTTGGGTACGTGGTAGTAGCTGTGGGAACATTCAATGGTCAAGATGGAATCTATCTCTAATATCCCCTTGTGCCAATTAATGGATTTATCATTGGTAAGTGCGCACCCATTCCGATTAAGAGTTAATTGGAAAGGTACTGTAAGGTCCCCGACCTTAATAGGGTGATTAATTTCTTAATATTGGCGATTAGCGTAATTAATTGTGATTTTAGCTAATTAAATGGGCTTAGTAGCTAAGCGAGTTTCTTTTATCATTAGAAAGTGATTTGCGAAGTTTAGTTTGATTCCGAGTGCGATTAGTCTTAATAGGGGGTTAGGTTGTGATTAATAGGAAAATTGGGTATTTTTCCGAAAAATTCCATTTTCGCCGAATTTGGGTCCGTTGGAAAGATCTCGTCACGCTCGTCACTTTTCGTTCTTGACTCGTCGCGATTCGACGCGCCGAAGTCCCTCAAATAATCACATTTCTCTTAATTCACTCAAAGAGGGTATTTGAGTCATTTCTCCCTCCATCCCTCATCCTAAAACCCCATCCCAGCTCATTCATTCGTCTCCTTCCTTCATTTGCAACTGCTGGAGTTTTTCTTCTCTTCCTCCCTCTTCATTTCTTCTTCTTGCATGAGCCATTGGAGAAGGGATTCAAGGCCAGCCAAGCTCATCATCTTCTTCCTCTCTTCTTCCTCTACATCTTGACCTAAATTTGGTAAGTTTTCCTCAACCATTTCTTCCCTAATTTCCTTCTTCATTGTTGTAGAGATCTTGCATGTTGATGGATTTCCTTTCTTTCTTTTCCTTTGTGTTCCTTGAGTGTAGGAGAGAGGCTTGGGAGAGTTGTTTTGGCTAGAGTGTGTGTGGGAGCTTTCTTCCTCCTCAATCTTCTCAATTTCTCTCTAATTTCACTCTATTTGGTGAAGGCAAGTAGATTAGCTTTATCTATTGCTCATACATGTATATTATCTTCACTCTTGACAATGCAATTGCTTAGCAACCCATAAGCCAAGCTTGTCTATGTTTATTTGGATCTCACATGCTAGATTAGGTATTTAATGGGATTGGACCTTAATTGAATGGTTGGGTTTGTTGATGGGAGGAATGGAATGGATGTGGAGAGAGCAAGATGCCCTTTTTCTTGCAGGGGTGATCTTGGAGGAGAGGGGATTTGATTCCCCAAGGTTTGGACTCAAAATGAGTCATTTTCTGCAATTCTGGACACTTGGCTCGAGCCAACCTTCAGTTCGCTCGAGCCAAGAAGGTTCTGTGAGCAGTTCGCTCGAGCCAACTTTTGTTCGCTCTAGCCAAGAAGGTTTTGTGAGCAGTTCGCTCGAGCCAACTTTTGTTCGCTCGAGCTAACTGCTTCGGGCTCGGGACGACCATCTTCCAGAAGCCATAACTTTTGACCCGTTTATCGGAATTTGGAGTTCTACATATCGTCGGAAAGCCCTCGAGACGTAGAATACAATGGTATACTAATCTTAATCATCAGAGATTGGGAAATGAAATAGGTATTGGACCAATGAAGCAAGCTTTATCTCTTTTGGAAAGGGATTGTAAACCTAGTTTAGACCCTAGGTTGGAACCTATTGACCCTACCCTTGCATGACCAATTGGGGAAAATGAAAACGGAGCATGTTGGCTTAGTGTGCTTCATCGGTTGTCTGGGATTTTCCGTATATTGACATAACTTGATCGAATGCGTGTGGAATTGAGTTAATTGGTGCCCAACAACTTCCGTACACCATGGGCCCGCCAAATTAGGACACCATTGACTCATTCTCCATACGTACTCCATTGGGGATACGTTCGGTACACGGTGGACAACTTTTGACCTAGGATTGGTTTGTTCTTCACTCTTGACTCTTGAATCATGTATCCGTAGCTTGTCGTACCTTGTACACTCTAATCTTGTATACTTGTATAACTTGTAATTTAACTTGTAGAATTAGGATGTGACTGGACTTAGAGTGTATCCTTAGGTACCTTGTCTTGTATTGATGAACACGTGTGGATAGACTTGAAAAGAGGACTACTCATGGATTTTGGAACTTGACTTGTATCTTGGCTTGACTTGGAGTAGTCCTCGGCTTGTTATCTTGTACTTGGAAATATATCCACGTGTATTTGTCTTGAGACTTGTGTCGTGTATAAACCATCATCATCATCTTGCATTCATGACCAGCTGCAGACTGATGATTATAAAGTGGGCCGGATACCGGACACTAGGGTGGCTAGTCGGCTTTGGACGGCATCCATGGCGCGAATAGCTGGGAGCGGGCTCGGACCTTGCTGCTATTCCTAGGACCGGGAGCTAGGATCCCCCTAGAGCCAGACTTTGGGTATTCGTAGTCGGCTCGGACATCACTTATACCCCCGTGAGATGGCTAGGACATCCTCAGAGTCCCCTCTTGCTTGACATTGGATTTCATGGATGGTTATTCTTGTAATCTTGCTAGAATTTATCTTGTCACTTGATTCCTTTAACTATTCATGCTTTATGCCTAGCTTGTACCTTGCTATTTTTAATCATGTACTTGTCTTTATTCTCTTTTGAAACATGTTATGAATAATGTATATTGCTTATCTTCTTGCCAACATATTGTTGATCCTTTATTCCATGGTGTGTAGAGGACACCTACTACTATTACGCCAACCCGGATGCCGAGGCAATCCCAGAGGATCCTCAACCGGGGGAGGAGGACGAGGTACGAGAGTGGGGTGCCGATGACGTAGCATAACGTCATCACTCCCGGCACTAGTGCGCGTTACATGGGGACATCTTTCTTCGTGCTACCTCATTTCATCTTTTGGATTTTTGATCTTTTGAATTTGTCTATTCTAGGACTGTATATCTTTTGTACCAGGACCTAGGTTTTTGGGATGGTCCTGATGTTTATAAACTTTATATGTTTTATCTTTTGAAACTTGAATATATATAATGGAATGAGATACATACTTGCTTTGATATTCCTACAGGTTATTGTTGTGTTTACCGGATAAGTCCCGTTGATTATTTGTTAATGAGGCTTAACTACACAATCCTCATAGCGGACTTCGATCCTTGGGCATTAAGGGCAAAATTTTTTAATTAGCCCTAAAATTCACACCCCGGATCCGGTTTATTCTCTAACGGGTTCGGGGCCGTGACAGAGTGGTATCAGAGCAATGGATGGTTTCTCAGGGTAAAAATTGTAGAAACCATAGGACGCGTGTGAGGATTACCGTTAGCCTAGTGTTTGTAGTATGTTCTATGTTCTTATAGTCTTGTGTTGCTAGTTTTGGGCTGCATAGGGTCTTACTCATATTTTCTTGCAGTGACATGGCTAATAGCGCCCCATCAGGATCAGGTTCTACACCACCCATACCGGATAGCCAGTTCCAGCAGTTCCTCAATGCTTATCTGCAATCACAGACTGCACAGACAGAACGTGATAGGAAACAGAGAGAGGACCAAGTCGCCTTTCAAGCTCAAATGGTGGAAGTAATGCAAAAGGTGTCTGAGCCCCGAGGCCAAAGAGCGAGATCTCAATGACCTAGTTGAGAAGTTTATGAAGAGATTTCGCTCGGAGTTCTATGGGGTAGAGGATCCCGCAGAGGCAGATGAATGGACCGTGCAGATTGAGAAGATCTTTGACGTGTTCAAGTGCACAGGTAAGCAGCAGGTTCAGTTGGCAGCTCATATGTTTCGTGGGACAGCAGAAGGTTGGTGGAAGACCATCAAGAGCGCTTATGACACCGTTGAAGACAACAAGGCATGGGAGACTTTCATCAAGCAGTTCCAGGAGAAATTCATCCCCGAGCACTACACAGAGCAGAAGATAGTGGAATTTGAGCAAATTGTACAGGATACTCTCACAGTTCAAGAGTATGAGATCCAATTTACCCGTCTGTCTAGATTTGCATCAGCTTTGATCAAGCCGGAGTCTGAGAAGGTTCGAAGGTTTATCAGAGGGCTGAGGCCCGATATCAAATTGCAAGTTCAGCAGAGCAAGTTGACAGAGTATGATGCAGTAGTCAAGAAGGCATACTGGGCGAAGGAGTCACTCAAGGGTGTTATAGTGTTAGAGCAGTAGAGGATTATGGCTATGTTGCCACAGCTTATTAGACAGATGATACCTGCTCATACTCCTGCTCCTCTTCCTCCTCTCTAGCATCCCAAGAGACCGAGAATGGAACCAAGGTTCAAACAGCTGCAGCAGAGATTAGAGTGCACATATTGTGGTGGAGGTCATTACTCCCGTGACTGTAGGAAGCAGTCCGGTGCTTGCTATCATTGTGGAGATCCAGGGCATAAGGTTCGTCATTGCCCGACGAAGACAGGGATTGCACCCCCAGCACTTCCAGCTCCGGCGCCTAGGCCTCCTTATCCTGCGCAGCCGTTGAGGCAGGCACCTCCTGTACAGATTAGACCACCACAACAGCAGCAACAAGTTATTGTCAAACCTCCCCAGTAGCCACAACCACGTGCTCCGGCTCCTCAGTATAGGGCTCCGCAGAGACCCCCAACATTGCAGTGACCTCCGGCATTGCAGAGACCACAGTATCGTGCACAGAGGCCACATCAGCAATACCAGCGTCCGAGGCAGCTAGCAAGGCATATGCAATCACACACGAGCAGGCAGAGGCAGCATAGAACGTCATTGAAGGTAATCTCTTAGTTTGTGGATTTGATGCAAGAGTTTTGTTCGATCCAGGTTCCACACATTCTTTTGTTGCACCGGCATTTGCATTGCATTTTAGGAAGGATAGAGAGATGTTACCATTTGTTCTAGTGGTTGCTACCCCTGTAGGCCGATCAGTAGCGTGTGATTTTGTTTATCCTAGGTGCACAGTTCAGATTGGAGGTACTCAGTTGACCGCCAATTTGATTGTGTTGGTGATGTCCGACTTTGATGTTATTCTTGGTATGGACTGGTTAGCGGTGAGCCGCGCGGTGTTGGATTATTTCAACAAGACCGTAAGGTTACAGGGTGTAGACCGTAGTGTTGAGTTTGTTGGTGTGAAGAAGCCCACCTCCACTCGGTTGATTTCTGCATTGAAGGCAGACCGCTTGATGAGGAGCGAATGTGAGGGTTACATCGCGTTTATCGCGGAGGACAAGCAGTCCAAACCCATAGATGAGATTCCGGTAGTATGCGAGTTTCCAGATGTTTTTCCGGAGGAGATCCCCGGTTTGCCACTTGTGCGTGAGATAGACTTCACGATAGAGCTACTACCAGGTACTGCACCGATCTCGAAGGCTCCGTACAGAATGAGTTGAACAACAGACAGCGGAGATGGATGGAGTACATCAAAGATTACGATTTTCCTATCAAGTACCACCCTGGAAAAGTCAATGTGGTAGCAGATGCCTTAAGTAGAAAGTCAGCATTCAGTGGGTGTATAGTGCCATAATGGAAATGGATGGAACAATTCAGAGACTTGGACGTTGAAGTTTGGCCCATCAGCGAGAAGGTGATGATTGCTAGCATGGCAGCATGGGAACCAGAGATAATGAACAGAATCAAAGAATGTCAGAAGGATGACCTAGCGTTACAGCGCATCATTGAGCACATAGATGACAGGCCTGAGTTCAGACTAATTGAGGGAGTGTTGTATTGCAAAGACCGGTTGTGCGTGCCAGATGTACAGGACATAAAGATAGAGCTAATGACAGATGCACACCATATGATATATACTATTCATCCGGGCAGCACTAAGATGTATCAGAATTTGAAGAACCACTATTGGTGGATGAGTATGAAGAAAGAGATTGCAGAGTTCGTCTCCAAGTGTTACACGTGTCAGGTGATCAAGACTGAACACAGGAAACCTCCTGGTTTACTTCATCAATTAGATATTCCCCAGTGGAAATGGGAGCACATCACTATGGACTTCGTGTCAGGACTGCCACATACCAGGAAAGGGAATGATGCTATATGGGTGATCGTTGACCGATTGACCAAGTCAGCCCATTTCATACCATTCAAGACCGGTCAGTTTATGAATAAGATGGCCAAGTTGTACAATGATGAGATCGTCAGATTACATGGAGTGCCTAAATCGATAGTATCCGATCGAGACACCAAGTTTGTCTCTCGATTTTGGACTACACTTCAGTCATCCATGGGCACACAGTTGAGATTCAGCACAGCATACCACCCTCAGACGGACGGACAGTCAGAGCGCACTATTCAGACTCTAGAGGATATGCTCCAGGCATGTGTGTTGGATTTCAAGAAAGATTGGGATGAGAGTTTGCCCCTCTGTGAGTTCTCCTACAAAAATAGTTATCATTCTAGCATTGGCATGGCACCATTCGAGGCTTTGTATGGACGCAGATGCAGGACTCCGGTGTGTTGGGAAGAGGTAGGAGTACGAAGTTTCCATGGACCATCTGTGGTTGGTGATTCCACAGAGAAAGTTAAGGTTGTTCAGATGCGTTTGAAGGAATCCCGTGACCGTCAGAAGAGCTATGCAAATAAGAGACGAAGACCATTAGAGTTTCAGGTTGGTGATAAGGTGTTCCTCAAGGTTTCTCCGATGCGTGGTGTTGTCAGATTCGGCCAGAAAGGGAAGCTTTCCAAGAGATATGTGGGGCCGTTTGAGATTCGCACCCGGATTGGCGACGTTGCTTATCGTCTTGCCTTGCCGCCAGAGTTGTCAGGTGTGCACAACGTGTTCCATGTGTCGATGTTGCGCAAGTACATTCCAGATCCCACCCATGTGTTGCCACACGAGCCACTGCAGATTCAGTCCGATGCATCTTATGTGGAACAGCCAGCGCGGATTATCGACACTAAGGAGATAGTTCTGCGAACGAAGACCATTCCATGGGTCAAAGTTCAGTGGGAGCACCACCGTCCAGAGGAGGCCACGTGGGGACTTAGGGACCAGATCAAGAAAGCCTATCCTCATCTTCTTCCTGAGGAGGTATTTTAGGCATTTGGTGGACCAAATGTTCTTTTTAGAGGGAAGGGATGTAAGGTCCCCGACCTTAATAGGGTGATTAATTTCTTAATATTGGCGATTAGCCTAATTAATTGTGATTTTAGCTAATTAAGTGGGTTTAGTGGCTAAGCGAGTTTCTTTTATCATTAGAAAGTGATTTGCGAAGTTTAGTTTGATTCCAAGTGCGATTAGTCTTAATAGGGGGTTAGGTTGTGATTAATAGGAAAATTGGGTATTTTTCCGAAAAATTCCATTTTCGTCGAATTTGGGTCCGTTGGAAAGATCTCGTCACGCTCGTCACTTTTCGTTCTTGACTCGTCGCGATTCGACGCGCCGAAGTCCCTCAAATAATCACATTTCTCTTAATTCACTCAAAGAGGGTATTTGAGTCATTTCTCCCTCCATCCCTCATCCTAAAACCCCATCCCAGCTCATTCATTCGTCTCCTTCCTTCATTTGCAACTGCTGGAGTTTTTCTTCTCTTCCTCCCTCTTCATTTCTTCTTCTTGCATGAGCCATTGGAGAAGGGATTCAAGGCCAGCCAAGCTCATCATCTTCTTCCTCTCTTCTTCCTCTACATCTTGACCTAAATTTGGTAAGTTTTCCTCAACCATTTCTTCCCTAATTTCCTTCTTCATTGTTGTAGAGATCTTGCATGTTGATGGATTTCCTTTCTTTCTTTTCCTTTGTGTTCCTTGAGTGTAGGAGAGAGGCTTGGGAGAGTTATTTTGGCTAGAGTGTGTGTGGGAGCTTTCTTCCTCCTCAATCTTCTCAATTTCTCTCTAATTTCACTCTATTTGGTGAAGGCAAGTAGATTAGCTTTATCTATTGCTCATACATGTATATTATCTTCACTCTTGACAATGCAATTGCTTAGCAACCCATAAGCCAAGCTTGTCTATGTTTATTTGGATCTCACATGCTAGATTAGGTATTTAATGGGATTGGACCTTAATTGAATGGTTGGGTTTGTTGATGGGAGGAATGGAATGGATGTGGAGAGAGCAAGAGGCTCTTTTTCTTGCAGGGGTGATCTTGGAGGAGAGGGGATTTGATTCCCCAAGGTTTGGACTCAAAATGAGTCATTTTCTGCAATTCTGGACACTTGGCTTGAGCCAACCTTCAGTTCGCTCGAGCCAAGAAGGTTCTGTGAGCAGTTCGCTCGAGCCAACTTTTGTTCGCTCGAGCCAAGAAGGTTCTGTGAGCAGTTCGCTCGAGCCAACTTTTGTTCGCTCGAGCTAACTGCTTCGGGCTCGGGACGACCATCTTCCGGAAGCCATAACTTTTGACCCGTTTATCGGAATTTGGAGTTCTACATATCGTCGGAAAGCCCTCGAGACGTAGAATCCAATGGTATACTAATCTTAATCATCAGAGATTGGGAAATGAAATAGGTATTGGACCAATGAAGCAAGCTTTATCTCTTTTGGAAAGGGATTGTAAACCTAGTTTAGACCCTAGGTTGGAACCTATTGACCCTACCCTTGCATGACCAATTGGGGAAAATGAAAACGGAGCATGTTGGCTTAGTGTGCTTCATCGGTTGTCTGGGATTTTCCGTATATTGACATAACTTGATCGAATGCGTGTGGAATTGAGTTAATTGGTGCCCAACAACTTCCGTACACCATGGGCCCGCCAAATTAGGACACCATTGACTCATTCTCCATACCTACTCCATTGGGGATACGTTCGGTACATGGTGGACAACTTTTGACCTAGGATTGGTTTGTTCTTCACTCTTGACTCTTGAATCATGTATCCGTAGCTTGTCGTACCTTGTACACTCTAATCTTGTATACTTGTATAACTTGTAATTTAACTTGTAGAATTAGGATGTGACTGGACTTAGAGTGTATCTTAGGTACCTTGTCTTGTATTGATGAACACTTGTGGATAGACTTGAAAAGAGGACTACTCATGGATTTTGGAACTTGACTTGTATCTTGGCTTGACTTGGAGTAGTCCTCGGCTTGTTATCTTGTACTTGGAAATATATCCACGTGTATTTGTCTTGAAACTTGTGTCGTGTATAAACCATCATCATCATCTTGCATTCATGACCAGCTACAGACTGATGATTATAAAGTGGGTCGGATACCGGACACTAGGGTGGGCAGTCGGCTTTGGACGGCATCCATGGCGCGAATAGCTGGGAGCGGGCTCGGACCGTGCTGCTATTCCTAGGACCGGGAGCTAGGATCCCCCTAGAGCTAGACTTTGGGTATTCGTAGTCGGCTCGGACATCACTTATACCCCCGTGAGATGGCTAGGACATCCTCAGAGTCCCCTCTTGCTTGACATTGCATTTCATGGATGGTTATTCTTGTAATCTTGCTAGGATTTATCTTGTCACTTGATTCCTTTAACTATTCATGCTTTATGCCTAGCTTGTACCTTGCTATTTTTAATCATGTACTTGTCTTTATTCTCTTTTGAAACATGTTATGAATAATGTATATTGCTTATCTTCTTGCCAACATATTGTTGATCCTTTATTCCATGGTGTGTAGAGGACACCTACTACTATTACGCCGACCCGGATGCCGAGGCAATCCCAGAGGATCCTCAACCGGGGGAGGAGGACGAGGTACGAGAGTGGGGTGCCGTGACGTAGCATAACGTCATCACTCCCAGCACTAGTGCGCGTTACATGGGGACATCTTTCTTCTTGCTACCTCATTTCATCTTTTGGATTTTTGATCTTTTGAATTTGTCTATTCTAGCACTGTATATCTTTTGTACCAGGACCTAGGTTTTTGGGATGGTCCTGATGTTTATAAACTTTATATGTTTTATCTTTTGAAACTTGAATATATATAATGGAATGAGATACATACTTGCTTTGATATTCCTACAGGTTATTGTTGTGTTTACCGGATAAGTCCCGTTGATTATTTGTTAATGAGGCTTAACTACACAATCCTCACAGCGGACTTCGATCCTTGGGCATTAAGGGCAAAATTTTTTAATTAGCCCTAAAATTCACACCCCGGATCCGGTTTATTCTCTAATCAGGTTCGGGGCCGTGACAGGTACCATGATCATTATAATTAATTGGGGCTCAAGGATAATAAGATATGGATCTAAGTTTGGAAGATAGGTCCAATTGATCCATGGATATTGATAGAGGGGCCTACTTGTGGTAATGTGGAAGTTTAGGGTCTTCTATGTAATATTCTTAAGACTGGAGTTCAATTGCATTTATATAGTGGAGTTATTTACAATTAGCTGTGGGCACGGATTACACATGAGATGTGGGGTCGCGTGTCCTAGTTGGAGCCAGCTTTCTAAGGAATCCCTAGTGGTCCCCACGTTAGCCTAATTATTAGAAAGTATCAAATTCTAGTTGAACTCTAAAAAGAAAGTTACTATTTCTATTTGAAGTGAGACTTCTAATAGTGGTAATAGTAAACTTACTAATTTTAGTAGAAGTGAGACTTCTATTTTAATTAGAAAGGAATTAGTGAGTTACTAATTAATTAATGGAAGTAAGACTTCTATTTTAATTAAGAAGAGATAGTTACTAATTATTTGGGAGTAAGACTTCTAATGAAAATTAGTAAGTGGGGCTTGCAAAAGCTATTAATAGAGGAGAACTATAGGGATGGACGTCCATGCATAATTCCACATTGGGATTCACGCCCAATAGGGTCCTGCTTCTAGTGTTGGACGTCCACTTCTCTTGTGTGCAAGAGTTGCACATGGTTTTCTTCTTGTCCCTCTTCTAGTTCTCTTTTAGTTCCCTCCTTTGAGTTCCTAGTAGTTTTCTCTCGGAGATCCCACCATCTACTTGAGAAAAGGAGAATCTGATATGGGTTATAGCGTGGAAGATCAAGAGGTCTTGGAGATCCCTATTTGATTAGTGAAAGTGTTTCATCATCAAAGAAAGACGTAACTTCTCCATTAGAGCACAACCGAGCTCCAAACGTATAATCCACTTCCTTACACAATGTAGATTATTATAAATGCTTGTTAGTTGCTATTTCTATCTTCTAGATAGATTGTATTTACTGATCATGATGACTGAGATTGATGGTTTGCTTCTTGGATTGAGTTTTGTAGCCTTCTGGATAGTTGATCCATGCATCAAGTGGGTCAAAAGTTTTTGAAACCTATCCTAAAGGCCCACCTATTTCCAACAGCTATATCCCGTTTCAGATCTCTTTTCTCAAAAAGATGGGTGGGATCTCCAAGAGAAAACAACTAAAAGCTCTAAAGGAATCCGGAAAAGAACTAGAAGAAAGAAGAGATTGGGCATGCAACACTTGCACTCAAAGGGGATGGGCGTGAATCCCCAAGTGATGAAAATCATGGGACATCCAAATCCCCATATCCCTTATTTATAGCTCCAAGCAACTCTTCTTTACTAATTAAAATAGAAGTCCTACTTCCATTAAGAATTAGTAACTTACTATTACCACTATTAGAAGTCTCACTTCAAATAGAAATAGTAACTTTCTATTTCCTTTCCTTTTAGAGTTCAACTAGAATTAGTAACCATCTAATAATTGGGCTAGAGTGGGGGCCACTAGGGATTCCATAGAAAGCTGGCTCCAACTGGGACACCCGACCCCACATCTCATGTGCAATCCGGGCCCACAATTAATTACAAATAACTTCACTATATATATGCAATTGAACTCCAGTCTTAAGAATAAATAACATAAAGACCCTAAACTTCCCTATGACCACAAGTAGGCCCTCCATCTATATCCATGGATCAATTGGACCCGTCCACCAAATTGGATCCATATCTTATTATCCTTGGGACCCAATTAATTATAGTCATCATCAATACTTATCCAATTAACTCTTAATTGGGATGGGTGCGCACTTATCAATGATAAATCCATTAATTGGCACAAGGGGATAATGAGGATAGATTCCATGTTGACCATTGAATGTTCCCACAGTCTTACTACCACGTACCCAAGACACCGAGGTGTTGACCTACAATTGGCCTCACTCATTGGTGACACAAAGTAAATGAATAGACAGAAACTTGAGTCCATTAATGTCTCAGGATTATATATGAGCCTATTGTTATGGAATTATGAAAGCAGACCTTAATGTAAAGACAGTGTAATATAAGGTGCTTCTCATGGTCATTCAATACATCCAATGTGCCAGCATGATGATCCAGAGTCTTACACTCTGATGATTGAGACAAATCACACTATCTCATAGTGATCATAATGTTGCAACCTTGTCAGATGAGATGCCCAATCTCATCACTGATTGTGAAGCTATTTAAGTATAAGATTTGCGACACATGTCTCCTGTATGTGGATCTCATCCATACACATGTATTACATCTAGTATACTTGTGGACTCCGGTTCATCTCATGAACCATCATGTCATTCGTACTGGTTATGTGCAAGTAAGTAATAAAACACCATTCATCTCATGAAAGGAAGGCAATATTATTTTGATAAATAAAAAAATAAATCAATTTATTACATCATCTAATGGATTGAGACCATATAAACTAACAGTTGTGCACTTACGGTAATTTAGTATCTTAAATATCACATCAAACAGCGAGCACCGGCCACCACAAGGTGACCCCAAGTTACTTCTCGTCCCTCCCTCTTTCCCTTTCTTCCCTCTTTTCCTCTTCATATTTCCTCTTTCGCACTCAACCATGGCCAACCCCAACTGATTGTAAGGGAGATTTTCCACCCAACACATTTAGCAAGTACCCCACCTGATAGTCTCCGGCTAGAACATTTAACGCACTCAGTTAAGAAGGGATATCCCCCCCCCAACATAGTCAAAACACTCAGTTAGGCGAGTGTTTTTATTCTAATGAGTGGGGATATCCCTGTCCACTCTTGAATGGCTAAACGGGGATATTCCCGCTCAATGAAAACGTGGGAAAAAGGATAAAAAAAGTGGCGAGAGGACCTATATGGTCTATATTAAGGCCTTTTTGGTCTTCAACGAGTCTAAAGGGATCTTTTCGGTAAAATCCTCTTGTCATTATTATCATATCAACTATCAAAGCCTTATTGTGAATTTTACTTTTTTCACTCATCCCATTTTACAATGATAATATGCCCACTCACCTTCACACATGCATGAAGCACAAACAAAGGAGCGAGCCCAAGCTTAGATGACAATGGGCTACAAAACAAAGATCGGGTACCCATTGTGCTAAATGGGTAGGCTTAAGTCAAGGCTTTAAAATACCATTAGGTATATCCCAAATCGATCAAGACATAAACAATCTATGTTACTTGCTCAAATGGGCCAGCTTCACTTTGGCCCTTTTGCCTCGATGTTACTTGCTTAATTCATCCAATTTATCCGATCAACAGTATCTCCTATTGAAACAAAGACAAATGATATATACATTTTCCTAGGGCCTGTTTGTCTGCAGAGAATACATAGGGACCCAATACAAGCGGGGCTGAGGGGGGATTAAAGCCATTTTTAGCAAAGGCCCCCACAAGAATTTTTCTTTTTCACAATGCCCCCCACCCCCTTCCCAATGCCTATATTTTGGTTCCGCCCCTGACTAAATACATAAGAAATTAGGGGTCACAAGAGCTCCACAAAAGGATTATAATGAGGTGAGGGGTGGAGTGTTAGATTGTATGTCCTCAATCCAGTGCATGATGTGAATAAATTGATTTATTTCCTGGTGCTGCTACCTACACACCGCAAACAACTTTCCACACACTACATCTTTTAAAAAAAATTAAAAGTAAAAAAAATCCCTAAACTACCCCTCTCCCTCTCCCTCTCTCTGCTCCGGCCACCTCCACCCAACGCCGATCCCTCTCGCTCTCCTTTTTCTTCTCCCTATCTCTCTCCCCCACCACTGGCAGCCCCCGCCCGTCCTCTCCTTCTCCCTTTCCCCATCTCCCCCTTTCCGGCAACCCCATCCCTCTCCCAGTGAAGGTGGTGCAGTAGCAGTGGTGATGGCAGCAGTGGTGCAGCAGATGGGTGCGTGGTACAGAGGGAAAGAAAAGAAGGGGATACAGGGGAAAAGAAGAAAGAAATGAAAGAAAAGAAGAAGGAGATGAAAGGATGTGCGCAGGGTATGCAGGTGGAGGAGGAAGGGGTGGAGAAGAAGAGGAAGAGAAGAAAAAGAAAGAGCAAAAAAGAGATGGGTTTGAGGGTGTGCTGCATGCAGGGAAGGTGTGCGCTGGTGAGATAGAGGAGTGGGTGCAGTGAAGTGGGTGTGGTGAAGATGGGTGCTGAAATGGCTGGTTGGTGCAGGGGGTGCAGCGAGAGAAGAAAAGAGAAGGAAGGAAGAGAGGACGAGAGAAGAAAGAGAGGAAGAGAATGGGGTGGCGCTGCAAGGCGATGCAGGTGTAGTGTAATGGGGTGCTGCAGTGATTGGGTGGAGTGTAGGGATGAATGCAGCGGCAGGGGATAAGGAGGAAGAAGAGAAAGAAAGAAAAAAAAGACAAAAGAAGATGGAGGCATGCGGGTGGGTGTAGTGGAGGAAGAAGAAGTTGGCAGCGTGCAGGGGGTGTGCAGGGAGGAGAAGAGAATAATAAAAGAAAAGAAGAAAAAAAAAGAAAGAGAAAGAAAGAAAACATAGATGGCTGATGATGTAGATGCAATGGGTGCGAGGATAATGAGAGAGAGGGAAGGAGAGGGAGAGGGAGAGGAAGATGGGTCGGCACAGGGCGGCGGCGGGTGGGGTTGCCGGAGCAGGGAGAGAGGGAAGGAGAGGGAGAGAGGTAGTTTAGGGATTATTTTTTTTATTTTTATTTTTTAAAATGCAGTGTGTGGAAAGATTTTTGCAGTGTAGGTAGCATCACTCTTATTTCCTTAATTGATTAATTGTTTCATGCTTTATTCATGTGATTGGGATTTTATTCTATGATTGCACATAACTTATACAAAATGACATCATGGTTCATGAGATGAACCGGAGTCCATATGTATATTAAATGTTATCTATGTGTGTGAATGAGATTCACATGCAGAGACATGACCGCAACTCTTATACTTAAAGTGTTTTCACAACCAGCGATGAGACTGTGCATCTCATCTGAAAAGGTTATAGCACCACAGTCATATGAAATAGGGTGGTTTTTCTCAACCATCAAAGTTTAATACTTTGGATTGTTGTGCTAGTACATTGGATGTACTGAAGGACCATCAGTAGCACCTTATGCAAAAGTTCATCTATGATTAAGGAATGCTTTCATAATTTTCAAGCAATAGGCTCTTAATCCTGAGAGATTAATGTACTCAAGTTTATGCTATACATTTACTTTGAGTTGCCAATGAGTAGGCTAACTGTTGACACCAAAAATGTCACTTTGCCTCTTCAAGATCCAAAGAGCTACATGAAGTCGCAACCTGCCATAAATAGGCAATGCTACTTCCAAAAATCAAATCTTGTCAGAATCAAACAAAAACTACAAGATCCTTTAAGACAGCCAAAAGAGGAGTACACAATAAGTTTCGGGCCATTTCAAAATCATTTGGCCTAACTTCGCTTCTCCGACAGCCGAAAAGGAGCTCTCGGCGGCAAAAGCATCGGAGACACCAAATCTTCGATTAGAGCCGATGGATGGTCTCAAAATACTTCCAAAAGGCCCCACGTCAAGTTCCGAGTCAAACCGACAACGTTTGACCCTACATCAACCCTCGAACAGCTAAATCAAGCCTCTCGGCGGCGAGAACCACTGAGGCCATTACTCATCAGATAGAGCACATGGACGGCTTCAAAATGCTTATAAAGGGCTACACGTCAAATTTCAGGTCATTTCCACAACATTTGACCATAGTTTAACGCTCGGAAGCCAAATCAGGCCTCTCGGCGGCAAAGCTCTCCGGGACCATGGTTTCCAAGACAAAGCCTATGGATCATCTTAAAATGACTCCAATAGGTTCCCTGTCAAATTTCAAGTCAATCGGACATCGGTTGACCGCACATCAAACCGCGACATCTTCATCGCGACAAAAGCAAATCTACTGGTGATAGGACCCCAAACGGCTTCAAAACTCAAACAAAAGCCTATGGTTGGTCTTATTTATTGCTCAGGAGGCTTCACACCAAATTTTAGGTCATTCCGACATCGTTTGACCCAGTTTCAGCTTCTGACGGAAAATCGGCAGCTCTGCGCGACAAAGTCTTCGGCTTTCTCAGGAAATTAGAAACTTTGCAAACCAAAATGCAAGGATTCTTATCAGGTTTCCTACAGGGAAATCAAGCCAATAAATGGTCAAAATGTCAAGGAAAAATATAGAAGAAAAAAGAATCGAAAAACAGCAAAAACGGACACAAAACGGGACACAAAGGGGGGAAAACCCCCCAGGGTCGCCGGCGACCTTGGAGCCCGGGGTCGCCGGGAAGGCCCCGGAAACCCCGGTTTTCGCCATTTTTTCGCGATTCGAAGAGCCCAGCCTCTGGTGCTTTCCAAAATTCATGCTTTTGAGACACCAAATCCTCTGACATCTGTCCAAAACACGGGTCAATCATCAAGAGTATCGAAAACAATATTGATCGCCACCCGGTCAACCAAAAAAAGTGTGCTTTCTACCCGACCGATCGAGAAATCGACAGGACAGATGGCACCGACCCGCTGTTGGAAACAAATACATGAAATTACATGGTCATCTGATGTCGATCTACATAAAGATCCATCGATGATCATCGACAGAAGAATACCAAAAGACGCGGCACGGCCCGCGACTCTTCAGCTGCTTGGCGACCACTTAATACGATTAATTGACTAGCTTTATTACAGTCATTAATCCATTTCTTTGGATGGACCAATCAGAAGCAAGCATCCGGGAGTTACAAGTCAAGAGATTCATGGCATTTAACCCATGAAACTCCTCCCATCATGGCGATTAAAGGCGATTAAATGCCCTCAATCTCCTCCGGCCAATCAGAAGCCAAGAAAAAGGAGTTACAAAATAAAGAATTCAATTCTGTAACTCCTCCCATTATGCGGCTTAATGACAATAAAAGCCCATAAACCCTCCTAAATGGCTACCAAAAAGCCTATAAATAGGAGAGCTCTCCAAGAAGAAAGGATCATCAGAAAAAAGCACAAACAGACAGACAGACAAAGCACAGAAATCCAGAGAAGGAAAAAAGAGAGAAAACTCTACGGAAGTTCTACACCGACCACCGTAACAAGGTGACAAAAGTCCCTTGGGGGGTACTCCCCCCCAAGGTCCTTGCTTTCTCCTTCTGCCGCCAATGGCTTAGACATGGCTTTTCAAGCCCGTCTACTCGGCTTTTCATTAGACATAGGACCTTCTTTTGGTCTTTGTTCTCTAAAAACCTGAGGTTATAGCCAAGCCAAGCGAATCAATAGCATCCTCTGTTCTCATCTGCATGGATGATGGTGAAGCCCACATATGGCTTGCGACCGTCAATCTAAACGGGTCCCCCACAATCTCCTGAGAAGTTAGATCCTCCTTTTCTTGCTTTTCATTATAGTTTGTATTTTTTCAAAAGAGACAAAAATCACAACTCTTGTCTTTCATTATTGATAAGGATTGTAAATCGGCTATAAACGCCAAAATCGGCTATAAACGCCAAAAATCGGCTATAAACGCCAAAATCGGCTATAAATGCCAAAAAAATCGCCTTTCACGGCAAACCAAGAAAAATGTCTCTTTTCTTAAATATATGTGCAATGGAAAACTTAAAAGAAGTTGATTTCCTTTTTACTTGCGAAGGTTGATTTCCGGATCACCACTTGCAATTCCAAGTAAAATAGAAAATCTGGCACACCCTAAAAAAAAAAAAAGAAATGTTGATGCACGCCCCTGCCCCCTGGTTATGAAAGGGTCGGAACCGAACGGACTCCCACGTCCGCCGACCCTCGGTAGGAACCGAGCAGGAGCGCGGTCCATCAAGCTGGCACACCCGGTGGGACTCGTTTATTTGAGAACACGATGCTAGAAATGAAATATTTGCATATCATATATTTTGCTCTATGCTTATATTTCTTTTCTCGATTCCTTGGCTACTTTATAATTGGTGGCCTATGTTAAAATGAGATGAGATTTTTGTTTGGAAATTTCTAATTCTTTGAATTTATTTCCACTCTTTCTCTTTTCAAAAAAAAAAAAACAAAAAAAATCAGATTTTTCAGTTTGGATTCAAAATTGAGAAACTTTGATCCTCTCCCTTCTGGGCACTGGCGCTCACGGAAATCGCTGAGACCGTGTTCGGATCGGGGATTGGGCCATTATTTCTCTTCGATGAGTTCATTAAAGATCTAAAAAAAAATATATATATAAAAAAAAAATTTAGATTTCTCAATTTGGATTCAAAATTGAGAAACCTTGATCCGTTCCTATTGTTCATCGCGCTTGCAGAAATGTTGAGCCTGTTCGACTAAGGTTTTGGGCCATCGTTTCTCTTCGATGAGTTCATTAAAAATAAAAAAATATATATATATATATATATAAAAACAAAAAAAAAGACATAGACCACTAAGGTTAAACCAACTGTGTTCTTTGATCATGGTTGATTCAAAGAAAAGCCTTGTCCAGAGTGTGGAAACAGCTTGACTGTTCTAGGCAAGGGTCCTCCAAACGGGTTCATTAAGTAATCCTACCCTTACCTGGGGGCAATTCTATCAATCAAGATTTCATAAGACCGGGTTAGGAGGCCTATGTGTACTCTCTCGTCTTTTAAATAAATTTTTTTAAAAAATAATAATAATTTTTTTTTAAAAAAGTAAAAATTTTAAAATAAAAAATAAAAAATAAAAAAAAATTTCAAAAAAAAAATCTTAAAATAAAAAATAAAAAATAAATAAATAAAAAAAATAAAAAAAAAGATTTTTTTAAAAAAAAAAATCTTCAAAATCTTCAAAAAAAAAACTTCCGTCATTTTGGGTTTAGATTGGAGAAATCTTGGTCTTCTCCTTTCTGAGCACTGGCGCTCGCGGAAATCGCTGAGCCCGTGTTCAGATTGGAGTGCCTTTTGCTCTCTTTGATGAACCCGATATTGGCCTTTCAAAAAAAAAAAACTCGTCATTTTTAGATTCAGATTCGAGAAATTATGGTTCATTTCTTTCTGAGCACTGGCACTCGCGGAAATCGCTAAGCCCATGTTTAGATTGGAATACCATCGGCTCTCTTTGATGAATCCAATTTTGACCTTTCAAAACAGAGAATCTCATCTCATAGATGCGGTCTCAAAACATTTGTATCTAGCGGTACTAGTACGCCCTTTTAGGGTCTACTGTATTGCGACCGGCACATCTGTAACTCCAACTTTATATTATTCTTACCTCGAGCAAGCTCTGCTTCTCGATAAGTCGAATTTAAGTTCACAATTGCTTCTAGCAGTCACTGGGATGCCCATTCTGGGCTTACCATACCTGCGATCAGAACAATTGTACCCTCTATGGCGTTTTGCCTTTTTCATGTTGCTTGGGTCATCTTCCTCTAGCAATTTGAAAAGACGAAACCATAGAACTTCCCATTTATGATCATTATATTCATGTGATTACTAATGGATGTGGTCTTGTTTCAGAAATTTTCGAAAAAACTAACAATGGCAGCTTCACTAACCATTACTTTCGATGAAAACAAGCACCAACTCATGCTACAACAGAAGCAAACCACGCGCACTTACAAGCGCCCCATCAGCTGCCGAAGTATCAACTCCCTCGGCAACTCTTTGAACTCCGGGTCGACCTCGACTCCCCGGACTATCGTCTTTGGGACGCTGGGACCATTCCCACTTCCTGAGGAACAAACTGCTCCCTCCAAGAAGCAGAAACTCGCCTCTCAACGTGTCACTACCATGACACCAAAGGCGAGCACCAGAAGGCCTGAAGCCCGCGGCAGCCCCACGAAGCCTCGACCTGTAATCAACCAGGTCTATCCCAAAACTTGGTCCCCAAGACCTTCACCAAAACAGAGAAGGTCCCAAACATTCACCAAGCCAGCATTCCTGGCCCCACTCATGGAGAACCAGTTCTACCCTCTTGCTTACATGAAAGAGGAGAGACCCATCTCCAACCTGACTTCCAAGTCATCCCAGCATGAGCCGGCTTGTTCCTACAAGCCCATAATCAGATCATGCATCACAAGGCCTCTACAAGCACCTGCTAAGGCCTACAAACCTGCAGTTCGACCCTTCATCTCTATGGGGGCCGAACTCCAAAAATTCAAAGCTTCGCTGCAACAGGCAAAGGATAGGGTTCGCATCTTGTCCTTGCCCAGCTGCAAAGAAGACAGGCTCGGCTGCTGCGCCCGAGGGAGCACATCCTTCATCGTCAAAGCCCAGCCAGAGCTGACCGAAGCTCAAATTGCTCGTCGTATACGCCGCCGCGCGTCGTATCGACAAAAGAGACTAGAGAAGCAAAAGACCCAGCCTCCTACACTTCAAGTCTCTCCCAAATGGGTCGAAAAAGAAAGACCCAACCAAGTTGCTGCCGTCCATATGGTTGGAAAAACCAGAAGGCGCCAAAAATCAGCAACAAAAATCCATGTCCGACGTCCGACGACCCGCAGCGTCTCAAGGACAAGAAGACATTCAGAAGAATCCACTGCTCCTTCAAGCAAAGGACAGCAGAGTGATCCTTCCTCAAGCTCTTCTTCAAAAAGAATGAGCCCCAGCTCAGTCACCAGGACAGTTTCTTCATTTGAATCACGAAGGATGAATGTCTTGGCTGCAAATTCTGAGCCACCACCCCGCAATCCACCTCCAGAAGATGCGATCACCCGCATCCAGCAGTTGGAATAGGGCCAGCAGGGGATTGAGACTCTGATGGAAAACCTTCTCCTCGCCTTCCAAAATCAGGCGAACAATGAACCTCCTCCGAATCATCAAAACGACGAGGTAAACGGAGAAGAAAATGAATCACGCGCCCTTATCAAAAAGGACGTAAACAGTATCCTCGCCAAAGCAAAAGAAGAGGATATACTCAAGGAGCATGGGATCAAGCCACCATATCCCTTATGGATGGACTCGGTCCCGTTCCCCACCAAATTCAAGCATCCTACTCTCCAAACATATACGGGGAAAGGATCAGCCAGACAGCACGTCATCCACTTCAAGATCCTGACGGGAGCTATCGCAGATCAAGATGCACTCAAGATCCGCCTCTTTGCAAGTACCCTAAAAGGTACGGCCTTCGATTGGTACTCCACTCTGCCAGATGACTCAATCCAAAACTGGGCCATGCTAGAGACACGCTTCCTGACTCACTTCAAAGGTGAAGATCATCCCGCTACTATGGCTCAGCTGTGCAGCCTAAAACAGGGGGAGAATGAATCAACATATGACTTCATTCACAAGTGGAAAGCAATGGCATACAAATGCTCTGATGTATTGCCACAAGCGTCGCTAGTCGACATTTGCCGAAACAACATGAGAGCCAGAATCTGCTCCATGATCATCGGCAACAAATCAAAAAACCTGGGATGGAAGCTAAAACGGTGATTAAGGACCTCAACAGTCAGAAATCATCAAGAAAAGAGCCAACCGCCATTGCAACCTCTAAACCAAAGAAAAAAGAGGTCCTCAATGTGCAGACCAAGTCAGCTTCTCAGCCACCAAAGAAAGCTGAAAATAAAGTTGCTGGTAAGAGACCTGAACTCTCAGATGCCTTCAAAGAACGAGTAGAGAAGAAATACCCGTTTGATGAAGATGTTGATGAAATCTTCGGGGCTCTTGTGGCAAATGGCAAGCTCACCTTGCCTGAACCAAAAAGACCGGGTGATGTTGGCAAAACCAACGATCCTCGGTACTGTCCATACCACCTGATGATCTCGCATCCTTTCAATCAATGCTTCGTTGTGAGAGAGAAAATAAATGAGATGTGGAAAAACGGAGTCATCACCTTTGACAAAAACTATGGGTCTGCCTCCGTCAACATGGTGACATGTGGACAAACATCAAAATCACCGAAGAAGAATATCACTACTTCCTTCAAGGTGATAAACTCAATCCAAGCGTCCGAGCAACTGGTTCCTTACCCGACACCAGACGGACAACCGATATGGGTACATCCCGATCTCCTGGAAGATGAAAATTGGGAGGTCGTGAAAACAAAGCCTACAGCTCAACAGCGAAGGCAGGCTAGGAAACATCTCCTCAAGCTCAAACGGCAAGAGAAGACCCAGCCAAAACTAGAGGTCAAAGAAAAGGCAGAGGCTTCCTCTACCGCTTCACTGGAGGCAACAAAAACATCCCTTCCAGAGACTTCAAAGGGGGTAAGGAAATTCACTCTCAGTGATTTCATGCCACCTCAATTCAAAGAAGCCATGCAGGAGGCATCATACTCTTGCAATTCGGTAGTTGGATTCTCCATTGATGGATACGAGTCCAACGACACCGATGATGGATTCGAATCCAACTACACAGATGAGTGGGAGGAGTCCCTTGAAACAGGAGAATATCTTTCCGATGAAGAATGAGTTCCCGAGTCTCATCTTATGCCAGTTATCTGGTATAACCCCCTACAGCCACAAGGATCCTGGTCTGATGATGAAGAAGACCAAGAGGCTGTATAAGAAAATGCTGCTGACCCAGCACCTCTCATTACTCCAGTGGAAATCAACCATGTTGAGCCACAAAGAGTTGATGAAGAAGAAGATCCGGCTCCCATGCCTGATCTTGAAGAATATGCAAGGATCTTGCAGCGACTTGCTCTAGAACAAGAGCAAGACCGCATCAATGAGCCTCCTCGCAACCCAGAGCCTGAAGTCCCTGAAGACCATCAGGTACATCCTCCCTTAACTCCTGAAAATGGAGAAAATTGCTGGATAGACGATCCTCTTACATCCGAGGATGAGTCTGACTCCGATCAGGCAACGTCTCCCGTCAGAGCTTCCTGTAATGTGATAATTCGGGATTATAGCTCTTCCGAAGCATCGTCTGATGAGAGCACTTACACTCCGGCGACGCCTAGCAATGTATCTTCTGAAGCCACCTCGTCTCACGTGACTTTCACTGAGATGACACCCTCTCAGGTTTCTTCTCCTGAGACTGTGACTTCAAAGTTCACACCCTTCCTGACTGAAGAATTCCCAGCTATTGATGCTTGGGACGATGAATTAGTCAACGAAGAAAGATTGCTGGATGCTGTTCAGGACTTGTTCCCGGAAAATGCTCCGTGCAACACGATCACTGAGGATGGAAACTCTGCTGCTGATTCATCCTCAGCAAATGAAAAACGACAGCCTCTTGATCCTGAAGACAATCTTCCAAACGAAGACCCTTCTCAAGAAGCTCTCGAAGTTGGTAGAGGCACCCGCTCTGGCCGGGACTACCACAAAAATTACAACCAATCTTCCTTTACATATGTAAATCCTTCGGGAAAAGATGTTGTAAGCGCCCCTAGTGGCAACAATGATGAACATGCAGGCCCTAAGGAGGCTTTCAAGTATGACTTGATTGAACACTTCAAGCACATACTTGCACGTCTGCACATCCTAGATTTGTTGCGAATGTCTCCGCACACTCGTGATAATCTCATCTCGGAATTACAAAGGCTGAATGAGGATTTCGACAAATATGCCCCGCAAGTCCTCCAAATTGAAATGGATTACCGGGTCAAGAACTCAGAAGCCTCCTCAAAGGGAGAAAAGAAGAAAACTGAGGAATCATGCATTGAATGCCTCTCGGTTAAAAAAGCAGCCAGTGCAACCATCGCCTTCACAAAGGACGACCTCCTACTTGGCGAAACCAGGCATAACCCACCCCTGTACTTCACAGGGTATATCAAGGAAATGCCTATGCACAGAGTTCAGATCGACCCAGGTTCTGCACTCAACCTCATCTCCACATCGGCTCTTGAAGAGTTGGGCATCCCACCCAGCAAGCTGAGCCACACATCTGTATCTATCTTTGGATACGATGGGAGTACTCAAAGGCCTATCGGCACAATCAGGTTCAAGTTGCAGATTGGTGATCTTATCTCTGAGGTCACAGTGTATGCAATAAAGACCCCTTCATGCTACAACATCCTTCTCGGATGCCCTTGGATCCACGAGAATGGTGTTGTCCCTTCAACTCTACATCAATGCATCAAGTTTGTTGGCGACGACGGCATGATACATCGAGACTTTGTGGATAGAAAACCCTTCAAAGGTAAAGAAGTCCACTTCGCAGACTCACAGATGTATGAAGGTGAAAAAGAAGAAGAGGAGAAGCACACAGCATCCTTTGCCGAAAATCTCCAGAAAGATAAAGGCAAAGCTCCTCAACAATCACCGGAAGAAAATAAACCATCCGGTAAATCTGAAGAGAGCATGCAAACTCCCTTCATCATCTCCCTCAAATCTTCAAAGCCTTTGGTCATCACAACTAAAGTGAAGAAGGCAAAACAAAAGCCTGAGGGCAAATTTGTTGTCTCTTTCGTGTCTATCATGCAAGACACGGACTCGGATTCAGAGCCAGAAGACGACACATCGTCAAGCCAAGCTGACCCTCAGCAAGTTCAGCCTGCTCTCACTCCAATGGAGACAACTTCTGACATAGAAGATCCTACGTCAGCTTCCTTCGTTGTTCCAGCAACTTCAGGAAAGGAAAAGCCGATCTTCTTCCATAGATTGGATGCTTCTTCATCAAACTCCATGCTTGAACCTTTCCAAAATGAAGGTATGCCTCAACTATCCTTATACAGTTTTGTGGCACAAGCTATTATGAAAAAAATGGGCTATGACGCTCAAAACCCAGTCGGTTTGGCAGAAGGACGCGGTATTCTCACGCCATTGGGGCCCGTCTTGACCAAAAGCCAGCTGGAAGATTGGAGACTCTACGGCTATGTAGAAAAGTCTTCACACGGGTTAGGGTATGATCCTGACACTCCCTTGAGACAGTTGACACAAAGGCTTAAAAGTCAATATACCGACCAAGCCTCAACTTCTCAAGTCCATGAAGACATCGATCTCCCTGGATATCTCTTTGATGAGTCACCTGACAAAGATCCAGGAAGCTCATCCAATTGGTACGATTTCTCCGAAAATGAAGAGGAGTTGTCCGATGGAACAGACGTGTGGACTTCTGACCCAGAAGAACCCTCATCTCCAAAAGAAGTAGCCTACTTCGACCCAGTTTCAACAGGCGATTGGGATCATCTCATAGCAAGCCTTGGGAAAATTACCAATCAAGAAGACCCGTGGAAAGGAACAAAACCTTGGTCTGGAAATGCCCTTGAAACCCCAGAAGGTTTCGTTGAGCTGGAAGCCTCCGAAAATATTGTGGAGGAACCACCTTCGAACCTTCCAACAGAAGATCCTGTTCAAAAGATAGACTTGGGAACACCAGATAACCCACGTCCTGTATTCATAAGCAAGAATATAAAGGATGATGAGTTACCCGAGTATATCGCCTTTCTTCGTGAGTTCGTTGATTGCTTTGCATGGTCTTACGCTGAAATGCCAGGCTTAGACCCCAAAATAGCGGTTCACAAACTCAATCTTCAAGAAGACATCAAGCTTGTCAAGCAAGGCCAAAGAAGATTCCGTCCAGATGTGATGGATAAAATTGAACAAGAAGTTCAAAAACTCAAAAGCATCGGCTTCATCCGTGAGGAACAACATCCTGAATGGTTGGCCAACATTGTCCCCGTGACAAAGAAAAATGGGCAGATCAGGGTCTGTATTGACTATAGAGACCTGAATGGCACATGCCCTAAAGATGAATTTCCGCTCCCCATACCAGAGGTAATGATTGATAACACCTGTGGATTCGAGTGAATGACATTCATGGATGGTTTCTCTGGCTACAATCAGATAAAGATGCATCCTGAAGATGAAAAACATACATCTTTTCGGACCCCATTTGGCGTGTATTGCTACACTGTCATGCCATTTGGTCTGAAAAATGCTGGTGCCACATATCAGAGGGCTATGATGAAAATATTCCAAGATATGCAGCACAAGACGGTTGAATGTTACGTTGATGACCTCGCCGTCAAAAGCAAAAGAAAAGAAGATCATCTCGAAAACCTTCGAGAAGTCTTCCTCCGGCTTCGCAAACACAAACTGCGAATGAATCCTTTGAAATGCTTCTTCGGCGTCTCGTCGGGTAAGTTCCTCGGATTCTTAGTTCGGAAAGCTGGAATAGAGCTTGACCCCATAAAAGTCAAAGCCATTCTAGAAATGCCCTCTCCAAGAACCTTGAGAGAACTCAAAGGACTTCAAGGGAGATTAGCCTACATCAGAGGGTTCATCTCCAATCTTTCGGGGAAATGCCGTCCATTCTCCCGGTTAATGAAAAAAGGTGTAAACTTTGTCTGGGATGCTGACTGTGAAGCTGCTTTCCAAGACATCAAGTCATACCTGACGAAACCTCCAGTTTTAGCTGCTCCTACCACTGGAAAACCATTCATCTTGTACACAAGAGCCCTTGATCACTCTTTGGGAGCTCTGCTTGCGCAAGAAAATGATCAAAGAAAAGAAGCTGCTCTATATTACCTCAGCCGCATGCTAGTAGGTGCAGAGCATCGCTACTCTCCAGTCGAAAAAGAATGTCTTGCAGTGATGTTCGCCGTACAAAAGCTGCGTCACTACTTGCTTTCCAACACAGTATACCTGGTCTCGAGGGTCAACCTCTTGAAGGTCCTTGTCACAAAGGCAGGTTCTCTCAATGCTCGACTGGCAAAATGGTCCATCCTTCTCTCACAATTTGATATTAGGTATGTACCACAAAAAGCAATCAAAGGGCAAGCTCTAACGGACTTCCTCGCAGAGCATCCATTGCCTAAAGATTCTCCGCTTAGAGATGATCTCCCAGACGAACCAGTCTACAATGTGGAGACTTTCTCACAAAGTGCCTCCTGGGACATGTACTTTGACGGTGCAACCAGGACAAATGAAAAAAGACAGCTGATCTCGGGAGTTGGCATCCTCTTTGTTAGCCCCGACAAATACATGATTCCACACGCTTTCTTGCTACTGGAACCATGCACAAACAATGCAGCTGAATATCAAGCTCTGATCTTAGGATTGGAACTCGCCATCGAATCCGGTATCACCATGCTGGAAGTCTTTGGAGACTCTCAACTGATCGTCAACCAGATGAATCAGAAATTTGAAGTCAGGAAGCCAGATTTGTTGCCTTACTACAACAAGGCACAATCACTTCTGCAAAAGTTTGACATCTGTCACATCACCCACATTCGTAGAGGTGAAAACATACGTGCAGATGCCCTAGCTGGACTTGCCGCATCCATGGTAATCCAGGAAGGGGAAAACATGCAAATCACAGTGTGCGAAAGAAGAATCCTTCCTCCTCTTAACACACACCAAGCAGTTGCTGAATGCCACCAAGTGGTCGGAAGTCGGATTTCAATCCTTCAAACTTCAATCGACGACTGGAGGGATCCGTTCATTGATTACATTATGTTCGGAATCCTACCTGAAGATCCAAAAGAACGGGTAAGCATCCAAAGGCGAACCCCAAGCTTTCATTTGGATATTCCTTCAAAAATCCTTTACATGAAATCCTTCAACGGAGTACTTCTACGCTGCTTGTCACAACAAGAGGCTGAAGAAACACTCAAAGAAGTTCATGCTGGTCTTTGCGGAGCTCATCAGGCTGGACCTAAGCTCTATGATCAGATAAAAAGGTTAGGATATTACTGGCCTACCATGGTAGCTGACGCAATGCAATTTGCTAAGCGCTGCCAACAATGCCAAGTTCATGGAGATTACATTCACATGCCTCCAGAATGGCTGCATCCTACAGCGATCTCATGGCCTTTCGAAGCCTGGGGGTATGGACATCATAGGTCCTATTTCTCCCCCTTCGAGCAAAGGTCATCGCTTCATCTTCGCCGCTACGGATTATTTCTCCAAGTGGTCAGAAGCATTTGCGTTTAACGAAATGAAGACCTCATCAGTCCTTCAGTTCCTGCGCACCAACATCATTTGTCGTTTCGGCATACCCAAAAGATTCGTCCATGATAACGGACCACAGTTCCGGGATCATCGATTCTACAGGTTCTGCGACAAATACAAAATCCAAAGCTGTCCTTCGACTCCATACAATCCGGCAACAAACGGGTTAGCAGAAGCTTTCAACAAGACACTCTGCAAAATCCTCAAAAAAATGGTCTCTAGTCACAAAAGAGACTGGAGCGACAAAATGTCTGAAGCTTTGTGGGCCTATCGAACCACCGTTCGAGGACCAACCCATAGCACACCATTCTCCTTAGTCTATGGATGCGAAGCTGTCATGCCCTTGGAAGTACAAATTCCTTCCTTGAGGGTATCCTTGCAAAATGACATGACTCAAGAAAGCAATGTCAAATTGCGACTCCATGAGCTGGACAATCTCGATGAGAGACGGCTCGAAGCTCAACAAAGCATTGAACTTTACCAAGCACGTATGGCAGGATCTTTCGATAAAAAGGTCAGGCAACGCTCCTACAAAAAGAATGACTTGGTTTTTGCAGTAAAAAGACCAATGGTCTTCGCTCACAAGTCCAAAGGCAAATTTGAGCCAAAATGGGAGGGACCCTACGTCATCAACAAGGTTTTCTCTAATGGTGCATACGCACTCCTAAACATGGAAGGTGACAGATGTATGCTGCCCATCAACGGCAAGTTCTTAAAGCGGTACTACCCTTGAAGACTTACCCAACTGGATAAGAGCATTGCCTGTACGGCCAAAGCCGGTTTCCAGGTACACGCACGCTAAACCCACCCTTTTTTAGAATTTTCATGTCAAATGTTGAAATTTCTAGAAATTTAAAACAATGCTTACTTTCATCGTTTCATTGTTCAAAAAAAAAAAAACCCAAGTTTAGGAACCTTTCCCTAACTTGACCAAAATTTTCAACCCTTGAACCCAAAATTCATGGTTTGAAACAAAATCCGGATTCAGGGATTTCCACCCTAGTCCACCCTGCCTTTTACCGCCAAAATGGTTTTAGGTCAAAATTTATGAACCTCGTGTCTTTAAACAAAAAAAAAGGTTTTTAAAAAAAAAAAAAAACCGCGGGGAAGCGAAGCTTAGTCGATACTCGCACAAATCGGAATCAAGCGAACCACGTTCGACACTTCCAAAAGCGCAGGGAAGCGATATTTCGTCGGTACTTGCAAAATCAAAAACTGTGGAGACGCAACATTTCAGTTGATATCCACAACCCAAATTTCAAAGGTTCGAAAAAACCTAAAAAACTGTGGAGACGCAACATTTCAGTTGATATCCACAACCCAAATTTCAAAGGTTCGAAAAAACCTAAAAAACTGTGGAGACGCAACATTTCAGTTGATATCCATAACCCAAATTTCAAAGGTTCGAAAAAACCTAAAAAACTGTGGAGACGCAACATTTCAGTTGATATCCATAACCCAAATTTCAAAGGTTCAAAAAAACCTAAAAAACCATGGAGACGCAACATTTCAGTTGATATCCATAACCCAAAGGTTCGAGAAAACCATAAATTTCAAAAATCGTGGGGAAACGACATCAAGTCAGTACCCGCAAAACCAAAATTTCTGAAAAGCAAGGATGCGACATTCCATCGATACTTGCACCCAAATCCGCGAGGATGCGACATTCCATCGATACTCGCAACCGAATGAGCAAGGATGCGACATTCCATCGATACTTGCAAGAACATTCAGCAGGGAGGCGACTTTTAGTCGAACATTCAGATGGCCTATAAACCCATCTTATAAGAAGAGGAACTCCCTTCTTCTCCTTCATTTCTTTCTCCTGCACGGTTTGGAGCTAGGGCTCTCTTTCCCTCTCTTCCAACACTTTCTCTCTCATCTGAAACACCAATCTCTTGGAGTTTTCTTGGAGGATTGATCTCCTAAAGTTCTTCCCCATCTTCCAAGCTTTCCAAAGATGTCTTATTCAAAGGTTTTGAGCTAGGGCAAGGCTCTCATCCAAGCTTCTCTTCTTTGTTTGAGCTTTTCAAGGTTAGCAATGGCTTTCCAAACTTGAGATCCTTGTTTTCCTCTTCATTGGGAGTGTTTTCATCCCATATATAAGAGCTTTCCTTGGAGATTTGCAAATATTGATTTTTAGGGTTCTCTTTGGAAAATTTTGGGGTTTTTGTAGATTGGGAGCTTGAGACCCTAGAGCTTTGTTTGAGGAGTATTATTTCTCTCATTTAGACTTGAGGCAAGTGAAATTTTCAATTAATATGATGGTTTCCTTTTCTCTTGTTTTATTCCATGGTGTTTCATGCTATGTGCTAATCTTTTTATGATTCATAGACTTATTTTGGGATGAATGGAGTAATGTAATATTTGATTTTCACTTAGACTATTGTTTTCCATTGTATTGGAAGTTTGGTTGCACTTTGGACACCTTGAAACTTAGCCTTCTTTGTATTAAGTGTTTGTGTTCAAAGGCAAGGAAGAAAACTTTGATTTCAAAGTATTGTGTTTGATTTATTGGAAGGATTATGAATGGTGATTTGATGATTTGAAGAGGTCAAGAAAGGGCCCAATTGATGTTGGAAAATTGTATGAAAGAAAAGGAATGAAAAAGAATAAAAAAGGATGGAAAAATGAGAAAAAAATGCCCAACGAGCCGGACTGGACAAAGCCCAGTCCGCTCGAGCGACCCAGGCTCTGTCTGGGCTTCGCTCGAGCGGACCTTGGGTCGCTCGAGCGAGCCCAGCCCAGCCTGGGGGCCTGTTCAGGTTTGAATTCTGGGCCAGTTTTTGGGGTTTCTTTTGAAAGTCCTGGGGATCCTAACCCTAGAGGGGGGGTGAATAGGGTGATCTACACTTAATGACTAATTATGACCAATTTTAATTTCTTTACAAGTAACTAGTCACATGTAATGATTAACATATAAAATGCGGAAGCTTAAACAAACAATCACCACAAATCAATCAACACTACACAAAGATTTATAGTGGTTCGGCCTCAATGCCTACATCCACTACCGGCTTGTGACGCAACACCCCACCGGATTTCCACTAAGTATGCTTTTCAATAGGCTAAGCAATAACCTCTACAACTATGCTTTTCTAGGCTAAGCAATAACCTTTACACAATGCTTTTCTTAGGCTAAGCAATAACCTTCACACATAGAAGATTTTCTCTCAAGAAGGTGTCTTCACAAACACTCTAAGAGATTACAATTTAAGCTCAAATAAATTGCCTCTAAATAGGCGGATATGAAATTGTAAAACAAACTCACACAACACACTAAGAAATGCAAAGATGAATGCTCATGAGGTGTGTGTGTGTGTAGAACTTCAATCAAGATAAAATTAAGTCCAATGAATTTTATGCTTAAAGCATTTCAAAGTTTAAAGCACATAAAAGATATGATTGAAGTCAAATGCAAATCACTTGAACAATTACAATCTTGTGAATGATATGAAAATCTAAAGATCACAAGTTGTATGAAAATGATTAAGACTAATCAAGTGATGCATGTGCAATGTTGTTTTCAAAAACTAATTTAACTAAGGTTTAAATGTATGAAAACAACAAAGAGATTCAAACAAGAAATAGAATCATGCTAAAGAGGATATCAAAGATTTTCATAAAACATGACTTTTAAAGTTTTAAAAACAAAACTTTGTTTGAACCTAAGTGAAGAATCCTATGATATAAAATCAAAGATTAAAGGAAGTAGAGGATTCAACACATCATAGTTAATATGCTTAAAATCATTTACCAATAATTTAGACAAAGCATAAAACATATGATTAACAAAAGGCAAAGCTTACTTGGTAGTTTAACTTCATTAATCCAAGCTTTAGCTTTTCCTAATGACCCATTAGCCTTCCTTAGCTCTTCCCCTTTCTTTGGCCTCAAAATACCTCAAGAAGGGCTCCAAAGATCATCCCCAATGGCTAAAGAATGAGTTTCTTTTTATAGAAAAAGTGGTCCAACGGCTCTCAGGTCGGTTAACCGACACTTTGAGTTCGGTTAACCGACACTCAACGGCTAGAAACCCAACGGTCATACTTTTTGAAAATCGGCTTTTAGCGGCGGCCAGAAAGCGCCGGTAAAAGTCCAGTTTGGCCGCCGGTAAAAGTCCAGAATTCTCAAAAATGAGATTTTCAAAGTGATTTTCTTGGGGGGACTTTGGGCCAATAACCAAGCATGGAAATATTATTTAAACCAATCCAAGTGCTTAAAAATCATGTAACATAAAATGCCAAACAAAATTTGAAACATTTAAAACCAATGGCTAGCTTGATTTATAAAATCTTTTTCAAACTAAAAATGCATCCAATGTTTAAAACCAGAACATGCATAATTCATAAGGTTTACAAGATTTAAAACAATGTATGTATAAATCAAGATTTCAAGATTTCTAAAATCAATGCATGTGAATATTCAAATGAATGAATAAGATGAATGATAAATCCATCAAATTGCAATACAAAATCCTAACAATCTCCCCCTTTGCAATTTGATGGCAAACCTTTCTCAAAACTAATAGTTCACACATTGTCTTCAGCTCCTCCTTAACTAGACAAGGCTTGAAATCTTCATAGATGCTCCTTTGACTTGGCTTGGGCTCTAGCTCTTTCTCTTATTTCTCCTTGATGCTTGGAGCTTGATCAATCTTCAAGCTTTCTCTTCATCTTCCTTTCTTTAGACCAAGCATCTTCTTTAGCTCCCAAGCTTTCTTCATTTCATTTATCCCCCTTTGACCATGCACTCTCCTTTTGGAAAGATGTTCATACAATGTCTCTCCCCCTTTGACATTGAATTGCACATCTCTCCCTTTAGCAACTTGAGCACTCTCTTCCCCTTATTCTCTCAATTTGCTCCCCCTTAATTATCTCCCCCTTTGACATTAAATTGCAAAGGTATCAATTGAGGAGGGGTACCTACACACATGAAACAAGAAAAATACCTTTCAGTAGCACCTGTTAATATAAGTAATTGAAAATGAAATACATAACAGGTTATCATGCACGGGTAGTAAGCTTATAAGGGTACAGAGCCAATATAAGGGTGAATTTGATCAACTCTAATGCTTCCTTAGAAGGTTTACTCCTCCTCAATCCATACTCTTCTTTTGTCAAACTTTTGACAAGGATTTAACTAATAGGTGCAAGAAGAAGATGGTTTAGCCAATTGAGGGTTAACTTCAAGAGAAGAATTAGATACCAAATGATAATGATAATTCACTATTAAAGTACAAATTGATCAAATTACCAATATAAAGATGTACCAATTGACGGATAAGCTATAGGATAATTAAAGAGCAAGGTCAAAAGGATATACTAAACATAGCACAAATCATTATAACTATGAAAATCATATGCTATGTAAGGTTTTGAATTCATTTCATACAATCATTGGATATAACTAACACGCACAAGATGAATGAAATGAAGTTCAATCATGAAGCCAAACCTCACCATTAACCAACCAAAATTATGAAAACATAAACATGGTGGTCATGAAATTTACCTATAAGAGCATGAGAGGTGGCAATCATGAAGATTATGATGCTAATGGAATGTGACATGGAACAAAAGACATATGACTATTAAGATCAATCCAATGTACACAAGGTCTATCACAAACTCATGATATGATACCAATTGGATATAGATACTAATTGAAAATTATACCAATTGATTACCAATTGAATAGGAAACATGATTAAGAGCAAGCATGTGACAAACACAAAATCCCAACAAGCATCATAAATTGATATTCAATCACTTAGAATAATATAACTAATGAGCATAGTGATGAACAAGAGAAATTGCATAAAAGGATATAACTTAGTATTAACATGCAATTTTCAAAGTGTCAAATCATATGAATTCAACAACTAAGAAATCCATCAAAGAATAGATATAACTATGAAATACAAGCAATGGATTTCAAAGAGGCTCATATGATCAAGCACACTACTATGAAGTTGAAACATGTATAAAGAATGATACCAATAAGAAAAATACACATGAATCAACAACATAACCATCCATTTCAAAATTAATATAACTAGAAAGCATAAATGATGGGTTTGAGAGTCCTAGTATATAACTTCGAATAAAACTAAGATCACAACCATACAAGGAAGTAAATGACATTTGCATATAAAAGTAATGAAACTAAATGAGCAAAGATGCAAAATGGCATATAACAATTATTTCCTTCTAAAATTTATAATCATTAGCACAAGGAATTAAACTCAAAAGAAAATGTTTGAATGAATATAACTAACAAAGCTTGAAAAACATTTTCAATTCATACAATCTTCAAATCATTTCAATACACAAAATCCAACAATGAGCATAAAGAGGATGATTTTGAAGATAACACTTTTTCAACTTGCATTTTAAAAGATATAACTTATTTGAAACACATACAAGTTGGTTTTTCAAAATAATAGTTTTCCATATGAAGGTATAACTTAGAAATCTATGGAGAATCCAAATTGTTTCAAATTATTTGTTTTTCAAAACAAATCTTACTAAGACATCTAAACAAATGATTTTACAACATCAATTGATTATGAAAGATCTAGCTAATAAAGCTTTGAAACCATAATCAATTGAACATGTATAGAATTGCAAGAGATATAACTAAATGAACAAGAAGCAAATCTAACATGTTGAAACTATAATCAAATGATTTTGAAAACCATGATATGTAACTAGATAAGTACATGAAGACAAAATCAATTGATCATAAACAAGCATTGCATTTTATGAAATGTAACTATGAAATAACAAAATGCAAATGCAACATGACCAACAAAAGGATTTACCTATAAAGGATAGGTTGGTCAAAGAGGTCCAAGGCCTTAAGGTTTGTCTAAGTTTATAACTTTGGGAATCCACCTAAGGTCTTGAGAGGTTTGGTCTTTGAGGTCTAGGTTTGAAGTCCCACCAACTTTAGGAGATTTGACTTGATAAATCTTAGATTTGGACCTATCACCATGAGATTTGAATAATTTAAACTTAGGTTGGTGATTAGTCTCTTGGGGTTGGTGAGATTGTTTCTTAGGGGTTGGGTTCACTTTTCTTTTCTTCTTATTTCCTCCCTTTATTTGACTTTTGAATTTTAAACTTAACTTAGCAACTTTATTCAAAAGTTCTTTCATTTGTTGAGTTATGGGAGGAAGATTGAGAAGCTTTTTGTTAATAGATTCTTTTAGAGTTGGTTTAACTTGTTTAACCTTTTTAGAATCTATTTTAGGAGACTCCTTTTTAATAGGTTTTACTTGTTTATTCTTCTTGGAGTCTTCCTTGGTTTTTAGTGTCTTAACCATCATAGAATTTGATTTTACTTTCTTTGGTTCAAAAATGATTTTAGACACATGGCTTCTTCTTGATTTACACTCAAACCTAAAATGTCCTTCAATGCCACAATAATTACATTTAGACGTGGGCAAGGAAGTGTGAGTGCTAGAGAATGAGGACTCACCTTTCACAAATGTGTTGGTGAATTTAGGGTCATGTGAAATATTCCTATCAAAACCAAGACCCGTCCTATCTCTTTTAGATTTACCCAATTTAAATAATTTTTCAAATTTTTCTTCACTTTGGGTAAATTTGCACTCATACTTTTGTTTGTAGGTTTCAAGTTGAGTGACTTGGTTTTTAAGGGTTGAATTTTCATTTTTAATTTTTGTTAATTCATTTTCAATTCCCTTAAAGTTGTTTAGCTCTTCATGGGCAAGTTTTAATTCAAATTTAACTTCATTGATAACATTAGATCCAAGTTCTAGAGTTTTTATCTTAATTTGTGCATTGGATAAATTTTCCATAGAGATGGTTAACTTGGATTCTAAATTGTTAATGTTTTCATCTTGCCTTTTTAATTGATCTCTTAGTTTAGAATTTTCCTTATTAAGAATATCACAATCTATCTTTGATTCTCTTATGTCATCTTTAATATTAGATAGATTATGTAAAGAGATCATGAACTTAGATTCTACACAATTTATTAATTCATCTTTTTCTTTAAGTTCATTTTTAGAAGAGACTAATTCTTGGTTTAGCCTTTTAGATTCTTCTTTTAATCTTGTATTCTTCTTAGAAAGCTCTAAGGACCATGTGTACAATTCCTCATAAGCTTCATTTTCATCATATTCTTCTTCTTTTGATTTAGATTTAGATTCATTAATTTTAATGTTAGAATCTCCAATAGATGGAAGAAGGAGGGGTCTAGAGGAATCTACACAAGAATCTACAAAGTCTAAACTAGTGGAATCCATTCTAATGATTTTCATAGAAAAACAACACTAGGGTTTTGATCTAGATAGAGAGGATCAACTCCGGGTATTTAAGCCCTAAATGGAGTAACCTTGCTCTGATACCAATTGAAAGTCCTGGGGATCCTAACCCTAGAGGGGGGTGAATAGGGTGATCTACACTTAATGACTAATTATGACCAATTTTAATTTCTTTACAAGTAACTAGTCACATGTGATGATTAACATACAAAATGCGGAAGCTTAAACAAACAATCACCACAAATCAATCAACACTACACAAAGATTTATAGTGGTTCGGCCTCAATGCCTACATCCACTACCGGCTTGTGACGCAACACCCCACCGGATTTCCACTAAGTATGCTTTTCAATAGGCTAAGCAATAACCTCTACAACTATGCTTTTCTAGGCTAAGCAATAACCTTTACACAATGCTTTTCTTAGGCTAAGCAATAACCTTCACACATAGAAGATTTTCTCTCAAGAAGGTGTCTTCACAAACACTCTAAGAGATTACAATTTAAGCTCAAATAAATTGCCTCTAAATAGGCGGATATGAAATTGTAAAACAAACTCACACAACACACTAAGAAATGCAAAGATGAATGCTCATGAGGTGTGTGTGTGTGTAGAACTTCAATCAAGATAAAATTAAGTCCAATGAATTTTATGCTTAAAGCATTTCAAAGTTTAAAGCACATAAAAGATATGATTGAAGTCAAATGCAAATCACTTGAACAATTACAATCTTGTGAATGATATGAAAATCTAAAGATCACAAGTTGTATGAAAATGATTAAGACTAATCAAGTGATGCATGTGCAATGTTGTTTTCAAAAACTAATTTAACTAAGGTTTAAATGTATGAAAACAACAAAGAAGATTCAAACAAGAAATAGAATCATGCTAAAGAGGATATCAAAGATTTTCATAAAACATGACTTTTAAAGTTTTAAAAACAAAACTTTGTTTGAACCTAAGTGAAGAATCCTATGATATAAAATCAAAGATTAAAGGAAGTAGAGGATTCAACACATCATAGTTAATATGCTTAAAATCATTTACCAATAATTTAGACAAAGCATAAAACATATGATTAACAAAAGGCAAAGCTTACTTGGTAGTTTAACTTCATTAATCCAAGCTTTAGCTTTTCCTAATGACCCATTAGCCTTCCTTAGCTCTTCCCCTTTCTTTGGCCTCAAAATACCTCAAGAAGGGCTCCAAAGATCATCCCCAATGGCTAAAGAATGAGTTTCTTTTTATAGAAAAAGTGGTCCAACGGCTCTCAGGTCGGTTAACCGACACTTTGAGTTCGGTTAACCGACACTCAACGGCTAGAAACCCAACGGTCATACTTTTTGAAAATCGGCTTTTAGCGGCGGCCAGAAAGCGCCGGTAAAAGTCCAGTTTGGCCGCCGGTAAAAGTCCAGAATTCTCAAAAATGAGATTTTCAAAGTGATTTTCTTGGGGGGACTTTGGGCCAATAAACCAAGCATGGAAATATTATTTAAACCAATCCAAGTGCTTAAAAATCATGTAACATAAAACGCCAAACAAAATTTGAAACATTTAAAACCAATGGCTAGCTTGATTTATAAAATCTTTTTCAAACTAAAAATGCATCCAATGTTTAAAACCAGAACATGCATAATTCATAAGGTTTACAAGATTTAAAACAATGTATGTATAAATCAAGATTTCAAGATTTCTAAAATCAATGCATGTGAATATTCAAATGAATGAATAAGATGAATGATAAATCCATCAAATTGCAATACAAAATCCTAACATCTTTGGGCCTGTTTCTTGGGCCATTCAAGGTCAGTTTATGGGCCATTTCAAGACCTGATATTGGGCTGTTTTAAGACCTGTTCCTTGAGCCAATTAAGGGCTGTTTTGGGCTAAATGGGTGGACTGTTTTGGGCTAGGGTTAAGGCCAGCTGTGGGCATGATTTAAAGAGATTTGGGTAAATTGTGATGCTTGGAAAATTGTGAGATGGGAATGAGATCAATGAGAGAATGAGCATATGTGAAATTACACGGGAATCTTTCAAGTCTCAATGCGCACTTTATCATTTAAATGTTGTGGATTTTCATTGGCATCAAATATATTCTTTTATTAATCAATGTTTAAAGGTTAAATGTGCATTGAGGTGGTTCCTTGGTAAGTCATTAAGTCATTCTACACTTTTCCATTCCATTTCAAGTCAGAGAATGTATTTGTATTCTTCGGTAAACTAATTTGAATAGCATCGGTGATTTGTTATAAAATCATGTGGTTTTCCATGTTCGAAAGGATTGATCGTATGATTTTATACAAATCACTTTGATGTGTATTTGAGCGGTTTATTATGGAAATTCATATGTTTTCTCCGAATCAATTTGAAAGGAGATTGGAGTGGTTCGCCACATTTGGGATTTCATCGATGAGACTAGTATTTTGAAAATAAAACCTTGAGGCAAGACGGGGCCAGAGCTCTGTAGTGCGAGCCCATGAGCCAAAGAGACTATGATTTCAAAAAAATAAACCTCGAGGCGAGATGGGGCCAGAGCCCTGTGGTGTGAGCCCATGAGCCAAAGGGATTAGTATTTTGATTTGTATTGGTTCAGGTTTTAAAAAAACTAAAGGCACCACTAGGCTTAGGTCACCTTGTCGGGCTGATCACCTGGCTTGGGATCTTTAATTTGTCTGCCAGCTGCAGTTTGGATTCTGTCTGTACCGACCATGGCAACAGTTTTTATCTGCCGGTCCCACGTGTAGTGGCTACGGTTCTGATTTTGTTTCCGGTCCCACGTGTAGTGGCTACGGTTCTGTCTGCTTTTGTTACTTCGGTAATAGGAGAATATAGCTATGTGTGGTTGCCAATGTTTTATCCGTTTGTTATTTTGTTTTATGATTCTTGTTTGTTTTATACTCATTATATTCTTGAATTTGGTAATGTTTATGAAATCGATCTTTTATCGTATTGTCTCTATTATTCAGGATTTTAAATGTATTTCCAATTATTAAAATGTTTTACGTAGGCTATTATCTTTTCGAGATATTTATGCTCCAGAGACTGTTCATGCATTTGCTTTGACATTTATGTTCGGTCTTTCGATCGTTTTATCATGATTTATTGCTATTATTGTTTAGACTCTTTAAATGGATTTACAATGATTCCATAAGGTTTTATAAACGCCCGTGTTACATATTACTTGTTTATTTGCTTGCCAGACCGTCGTGTCTGACCCTGTTTGTTTGGTGCCAGTTTCCTCTCATTCTGTTTTTAGGTGTTTGATCGAAGGAGGCGGTGGAGCCGCCGGTCTGACGTGAGAGGCTGCCCATTGATATCATCTAGATGTCAAGTTTGGCACCGGAGTTCATATCTAAATATTGGGGGTAGTATTTCTTTTTAGCTGGATATTTTTGTATGGCTTTGTTAGCCTTTTTCTTGGGTTTGTAATTAAGACACTTGTTAATTGTAATTTGAATATGTGGGAAATAAATAGTCCTGTTACTACCAGCTCAGTATTCTTTGAATTATGATTTGTGCCAGTCGGCTTATATGATGGCTTTATGATATTGGTCGAGTGCGACACGGAATCCGATGGCCACGGACTCCGGGTCGTAACACCATGATTAGCTTCCGCGAAAATATACTCTGATCGTGATAGAATTTTATTATCCTGATTCACGCGGATCTTGAAAAATATAACAAAAGTTTCAAATTTATTCCAAAATTTCGCATTCCGAGATCGGATCATTGCAGGGCCCGGTTTCGGGGTGTGACAGATTGGTATCAGAGCTGGTTAGTTTCTAGGAAATAAAACTCTCTAGAGACATTAAGACGTGTGGTGAGGATTCGTTAGATTGTGTCGATTTGTTTTTTCGTGTCCTTGTTTCTTTGGATTTGAGTATGCTTTTCTTTCAGTTCGGGAGACTTTGCTTGTCTTTTCTTTTATGTTCTTGTTGTTAGGAGATTTGGATGACCAAATTTCCTCTTTCGTGGGGGAGAATTTAAAATCTCCATACCCACATTCAGTGTCTTTTGTCTGTGCTTGTGTCAGAGACTGAGAACCTTGTGGACTTAGTATGTTGTTTTCGGAGAACATCAGCAGACTTTCAGCCTTCAGCATCTTCATTGTGGTTAATGAGAGAAAACATGTGCATTTGCCAGCCAAAGTAGGACTTGAGCAGTATTTGAAGATCCCCTCTCAACTAATCGAAGATCATCATGCAGCGTACCAAGGTAAGTAAATGTGGATTTTGGGCGAACTCAGACCATCTTTCCAAGATGAAGGACTGCAAAAGGCATATCAGCTATTGATTTTATGAAGGGAGAAGTGATTCTTAGTTAGTAAGACTAGAAGTTAGTACAAGAAACTCAGGGATTTCCCGGATTCAATGAGCCTTGTCATAGTTTTGGTTGAGAATTTCCGTAACTTGCAGCTTAGCCAGTGTAGTTTTTCAGAGGTAATACCAAGTGGATGGTTAGCTGTAGTCAAGACAATTTTTGGCAGCAGAGGAAACCTTGGGGAATTTTACCGACTTACAGGGTATTGGATTGGACAACGGGTAGATGCAAGTGAATACCTCAGTTATTGTGATGTCCATTTCTTGATGATAATGATTTTCATGATATTTCCACCTTTTGTTATGTTTTCCTTAATGTCCATGATTTATCCTTGCAGTGTTTAAACAATGGATTATGTTTAATTTTCGTAAGATATTGTTTTACAATGATCTTAGAGTTTTACTCTTGTTTTAATTTTCTTAAATGTTGCCATCTACATTTCAAAACCTTAATGATTTCAAAATTTTGTATATGTTTGGTTGGAAATGGATGGATGTTTTTAATGATAGATTATAGAGGCTAGTGAATAAACTGATCTTTAAAAGCAAATAACTAAAATTGTGTTTCTTTTTCAAAGCATAGTGTGAAATTTCTATTTCATTGATTCATTATCTTTGGCTATGCAAAATGAATTTCCTATGGGTTTTTGTGTTCAGATTATATACAGGTTTCTACATTTGATTTAACGTTCAGCTGTGCTTAGATTTCTACAGGATTTTTATGAACGAATGAGTTCAGATTTCAACAAAGTTTAGTGTTTAATTAACACTCAGATTTCAACAAAGTTTGATGTATAGTCATACTATATGAATTTGATTTATTTATTTTTAAATCCTGATTTGAAATTGTTGAGTGTTTCAATGATTTGTTTGGTTATGAAAATATGAATTTCAAAATGAATAATGATATTTCATACTCAATCTTTGATGAACTTTATTCATTTAAGCTTTACTTGATAATTTGGAGGTTCAGTTTCTACTATGTTTTAAAATGATGAAATTTAGCTAAGTAATTGTTTTAGTCATCATGTTTAAAATTTTAAGATTTGTTTTGCATTGAATGGAATGAGTTGTAATAGCTTATGGTTGGAGTTTGGAAGTGTATGAATTGAAGGGTTGATGGATGTCAGGAGGTGTACTGGTTCAGTTGGAAACAAAGTTGGATCTATGAGAGAGTAAACATCATTTAAGACATGGATTGAAAGTTTCAACTTAGCAGGGAATGATGCCAGCTTGGCAGGTTTATTTTGTTGATGACACAGTATCAAGCAGAAGATCAAGAACAACAAGTAGATAGAATCAGATGTGGGCAAGAATTCTGAGTACAGCACAGAAAGATTTGGAATATGGAGTTGTGAACACAGATTGGAATTCCAAGGTCGGCTTTACATGTCAAGGGTAGAAGACTCGAAGAGTAAAATCTGAAGAGGCAAGCCATGCGAAATTTCGACACAGAACAGCTCAGCAGGTTATGGCAGTTTAACATCTGGGTTATAGCAGTGTGACATCTGGGTTGTAGCAGACCAAGTCAGTGACATGAGACCTATAGAATTTGGAGTTTGTGATTTCAGAACGAAGAAGGATTGACGATATACTTGGAGGCCAGAAGCTGATGATGCATTCGAGAAACATAGTTAGAGCAAACATATGGAATTTCAAAATTTTTCGGGATGAAGATTTTTCAGTGAAGACATGTCTACGATCACATCTTCTTGCAAGTGTCAGGGATATGGTGTACAGCTCGGTATAACTTAAGGCACAGAATTCCAAGCTGATAGAAAGAAATAGAACTTGCAGTTTCTTGGACCGACAGTGACTGACGAGGTAAGTAAAAGAAGTGATCCAGTGCAGGAACGACAGATGACACCAAGGATGATTAGAAGAATTGTTGAACTCTAGTTTGGTCAGAGAAGTATGTTTTTGAGTAGATATGTGAAAAAGTGTGAAGCCTTCAACCGAATCAGAGTGTTGTTTGCAGGCACATCTCAACGTCAGGTTTGATCAGAGGGTATCTAAGTTGCCGAGGTTCAGCGTAAGGTGTCAGTGTTTTCTTTTGTCTTTTGGGTTTTTGATTTTGATTTGGTTTAGACCATTTGGAGGACCAAATGGGTTCTAAGGGGGGGAGGATGTAAGACCCCGACCCCCAATTTCTCTATTTAGTATTGTTTTAATCATGGTTTAGCTTGTTAAGTGAGATTTGAGTTGGTTTTGACTTTGTCTTTGAGTTTGACTAGGTTTTTCATAGCCTTGGAGATTTTAAAGACCGTTGACTTTAGTTTGACCCGGTCTTCGTAAAATGTATTTTTGTGAGAAATTATTCTTATTTTGGAAAAAATACAAATTTTGCTCCATTTGACTCATTTTATTGAGTTGAACAACTTTCATGTTTTGACCATTTTGATTTGATGCTCAGAAATCGCGTTTCTTGAGAAAAATGGGCAAAAATGACATTTTCACTAAATCTGTCCATAAATTTCGAAAATCTCAGAATTTGGGGAAAATATACTTTTTGAAAAGTAGAAATTTCGCTGATCGTTTTTATCTTCTTCATCGTTTTCATTCGGGGCCCGCAAATGCCACTTTCAGCCTTGTGAAGATCGGGGCCCACAAACCCATCTTATAAGAAGAGGAACTCCCTTCTTCTCCTTCATTTCTTTCTCCTGCACGGTTTGGAGCTAGGGCTCTCTTTCCCTCTCTTCCAACACTTTCTCTCTCATCTGAAACACCAATCTCTTGGAGTTTTCTTGGAGGATTGATCTCCTAAAGTTCTTCCCCATCTTCCAAGCTTTCCAAAGATGTCTTTTTCAAAGGTTTTGAGCTAGGGCAAGGCTCTCATCCAAGCTTCTCTTCTTTGTTTGAGCTTTTCAAGGTTAGCAATGGCTTTCCAAACTTGAGATCCTTGTTTTCCTCTTCATTGGGAGTGTTTTCATCCCATATACAAGAGCTTTCCTTGGAGATTTGCAAATATTGATTTTTAGGGTTCTCTTTGGAAAATTTTAGGGTTTTTGTAGATTGGGAGCTTGAGACCCTAGAGCTTTGTTTGAGGAGTATTATTTCTCTCATTTAGACTTGAGGCAAGTGAAATTTTCAATTAATATGATGGTTTCCTTTTCTCTTGTTTTATTCCATGGTGTTTCATGCTATGTGCTAATCTTTTTATGATTCATAGATTTATTTTGGGATGAATGGAGTAATGTAATATTTGATTTTCACTTAGACTATTGTTTTCCATTGTATTGGAAGTTTGGTTGCACTTTGGACACCTTGAAACTTAGCCTTCTTTGTATTAAGTGTTTGTGTTCAAAGGCAAGGAAGAAAACTTTGATTTCAAAGTATTGTGTTTGATTTATTGGAAGGATTATGAATGGTGATTTGATGAGTTGAAGAGGTCAAGAAAGGGCCCAATTGATGTTGGAAAATTGTATGAAAGAAAAGGAATGAAAAAGAATAAAAAAGGATGGAAAAATGAGGAAAAAATGCCCAACGAGCCGGACTGGACAAAGCCCAGTCAGCTCGAGCGACCCAGGCTCTGTCTGGGCTTCGCTCGAGCGGACCTTGGGTCGCTCGAGCGAGCCCAGCCCAGCCTGGGGGCCTGTTCAGGTTTGAATTCTGGGCCAGTTTTTGGGGTTTCTTTGGGCCTGTTTCTTGGGCCATTCAAGGTCAGTTTATGGGCCATTTCAAGACCTGATATTGGGCTGTTTTAAGACCTGTTCCTTGAGCCAATTAAGGGCTGTTTTGGGCTAAATGAGTGGACTGTTTTGGGCTTGGGTTAAGGCCAGCTGTGGGCATGATTTAAAGAGATTTGGGTAAATTGTGATGCTTGGAAAATTGTGAGATGGGAATGAGATCAATGAGAGAATGAGCATATGTGAAATTACACGGGAATCTTTCAAGTCTCAATGCGCACTTTATCATTTAAATGTTGTGGATTTTCATTGGCATCAAACATATTCTTTTATTAATCAATGTTTAAAGGTTAAATGTGCATTGAGGTGGTTCCTTGGTAAGTCATTAAGTCATTCTACACTATTCCATTCCATTTCAAGTCAGAGAATGTATTTGTATTCTTCGGTAAACTAATTTGAATAGCATCGGTGATTTGTTATAAAATCATGTGGTTTTCCATGTTCGAAAGGATTGATCGTATGATTTTATACAAATCACCATGGAAATTCATATGTTTTCTCCGAATCGATTTGAAAGGAGAATGGAGTGGTTCGCCACATTCGGGATTTCATCGATGAGACTAGTATTTTGAAAATAAAACCTCGAGGCAAGACGGGGCCAGAGCTTTGTAGTGCGAGCCCATGAGCCAAAGAGACTATGATTTCAAAAAACTAAACCTCGAGGTGAGATGGGGCCAGAGCCCTGTGGTGTGAGCCCATGAGCCAAAGGGATTAGTATTTTGATTTGTATTGGTTCAGGTTTTAAAAAAACTAAAGGCACCACTAGGCTTAGGTCACCTTGTCGGGCTGATCACCCGGCTTGGGATCTTTAATTTGTCTGCCAGCTGCAGTTTGGATTCTGTCTGTACCGACCATGGCAACGGTTTTTATCTGCCGGTCCCACGTGTAGTGGCTACGGTTCTGATTCTGTTTCCGGTCCCACGTGTAGTGGCTACGGTTGTGTCTGCTCTTGTTACTTCAGTAATAGGAGAATATAGCTATGTGTGGTTGCCAATGTTTTATCTGTTTGTTATTTTATTTTATGATTCTTGTTTGTTTTATACTCATTATATTCTTGAATTTGGTAATGTTTATGAAATCGATCTTTTATCATATTGTCTCTATTATTCAGGATTTTAAATGTATTTCCAATTATTAAAATGTTTTACGTAGGCTATTATCTTTTCGAGATATTTATGCTCCAGAGACTGTTCATGCATTTGCTTTGACATTTATGTTCGGTCTTTCGATCTTTTTATCATGATTTATTGCTATTTTTGTTTAGACTCTTTAAATGGATTTACAATGATTCCATAAGGTTTTATAAATGCCCATGTTACATATTACTTGTTTATTTGCTTGCCAGACCGTCGTGTCTGACCCTGTTTGTTTGGTGCCAGTTTCCTCTCATTCTGGTTTTAGGTGTTTGATCGAAGGAGGCGGTGGAGCCGCCGGTCTGACGTGAGAGGCTGCCCATTGATATCATCTAGATGTCAAGTTTGGCAGCGGAGTTCATATCTAACTATAGGGGGTAGTATTTCTGTTTAGCTGGATATTTTTGTATGGCTTTGTTAGCCTTTTTCTTGGGTTTGTAATTAAGACACTTGTTAATTTTAATTTGAATATGTGGGAAATAAATAGTCCTGTTACTACCAGCTCAGTATTCTTTGAATTATGATTTGTGCCAGTCGGCTTATATGATGGCTTTATGATATTGGTCGAGTGCGACACGGAATCTGATGGCCACGGACTCCGGGTCGTAACACCATGATTAGCTTCCGCGAAAATATACTCTGATCGTGATGGAATTTTATTATCCTCATTCACGCGGATCTTGGGAAATATAACAAAAGTTTCAGATTTATTCCAAAATCTCGCATTCCGAGATCGGATCACTGCAGGGCCCGGTTTCGGGGTGTGACAGATACTTTCTTTAATGACGATCTCTTTCGCGAATCAAATAGGTTTCTCCAAGACCCAATGCCCTTCCACGCTATAACCCGAATCAGAATCTCTTTCTCAAGAAGATGGGTGAGATCTTCAAGAGAAGACAACTAGAAACTCTAAGGAACTAGAAGAGAGAAAAGGACAGATGAATATGTACAACTCTTGCACACTTAGGGGCTGGGCGTGAATCACCTTATGGAGTAATAATAGTGGATGTTCAACACCCCTTGCATCTCTATTTATTGCTTTTGCAATTCCCACTTACTAATTTCTATTAGAAGTCTCATTTCCAAATTAATTAGTAACTTTCTCTTCTTTCTTAATTAAAATAGAAGTCTCACTTCCATTAGAATTATTAGCTTACTATTACCACTATTAGAAGTCTCACTTCAAATAGAAATAGTAACTTTCCTTTCAGAGTTCAACTAGAATTAGTATCCATCTGATGATTGGGCTAGCGTGGGGACCACTAGGGATTCCTTAAAAAGCTGGATCCAACTAGGACACGCGACCCCACATCTCATGTGCAATCTGGGCCCACAGTTAATTGCAAATAACTCCACTATATAAATGCAATTGAACTCCAGTCTTAGGAAATTACATAGAAGACCCTAAACTTTCCTATTACCACAAATAAGCCCCTCTATCAATATCCATGGATAAATTGGACCTGTCTTCCAAGCTAGATCCATGTCTTATTATCCTTGAGCCCCAATTAATTATAATGATCAATGGTACCTTTCCAATTAACTATTAATCGGAATGGGTGTACACTTACCAATGATAAATCCATTAATTGGCACAAGGGGATATTGGAGATAGATTCCATCTTGACCATTGAATGCTCCCACAACTCGATTCCATCTTGACCATTGAATGCTCCCACAACTCTACTACCACGTACCCAAATCACCGAGGTGTTGACCTACAGTTGGCCTCACTCATCAGTGACTCAAGGCAAATGAATAGATAGAAACTTGAGTTCATTAGTATCTCAGGATTGAGAGCTTACTGCTAGGGAATTATGAGAGCAGACCTTAAGGTAAAGACAGTGTTAATAAGGTGCTTCTCATGGTCCTTTAATACATCCAATGTAACAGCATTATGATCTAGAATCTTACATTCTGATGATCGAGACAAATCACACTATCTTATAGTGATCAAAATGCTGCAACCTTGACAGTATGAGATGTCCAGTCTCATCACTGGTTGTAAAGATATTTCAAGTATAAGTTTTGTTTATACATGTCTCCTGTATGTGGATCTCATCCATACACATGTATTACATCTAGTATACTTATGGACTCCGGTTCATCTCATGAAACATTATGTCATTCGTATTGGTTATATGCAAGAATATAATTAAACACCATTCATCTCATGAAATGAAAGCATGAATATATTGATTAATAAATAAATGAATCAATTTATTACATCATATTCTAGTATTGAGACCATAAAACTAACAATCTCCCACTTTGGCTCAATGCCAGTCTGGTTGGCATCTCATGCCCATCCCATCTACATGCTGCTCAAAGACTTTGGTAGTCAAAGGCTTAGTAAAGGGATCCGCCAGATTGTTTGCAGAAGCTATCTTGGTAATAGCAATATCACCTCTCTGACCAAGTGATATTTCCTCTGTACATGCTTTTGGCTCTTATGGCTCCTGGGTTCCTTGGACTGTACGACTGCCCCGCTGCTGTCATAGTAAACTGTGAGCGGCTGTCACGCCAAAGGTATCACTCAAAGTTCCAGAAGGAATCTTTTGAGCCATACTGCTTCCTTAGTTGCTTCACAAGCCGCTACATATTCAGCCTCTGAAGTAGAATCAGCGGTACATTCCTGTTTAATACTCCTCCGGCTAATAGCTCCGCCACCAAGCATAAATACATATCCAGAAGTTGATTTCCCGAAATCCTTATCTGACATGAAGTAAGAATTCGTGTATCCTACTGGAATCAACTCATCACTGCCATAAATTAACATGTAATCTCTAGTCCTTCTCAAGTATTTGAGAATACATTTTACAGCAGTCCAATGATCAGGCCCTGGATTAGACTGATATCTGCTGACTAGGCCCACTGCATGACAGATATCCGGTCTAGTACATAGCATAGCATACATGAGGCTACCCACATCTGAAGCGTATGGTATTGCTCTCATCTGTTCCTTTTCCTCAGGTGTCTTGGGACACTGATCCTTGGAAAGGTTCATTCCATGCCTGAAGGGTGTGATACCCTTCTTGGAATCCTGCATAGCAAACCGCACCAGTACCTTATCTATGTATGCAGCTTGGGATAAACCTATCATCCTATTTTTTCAGTCTCGATGGAGTTTAATCCCTAGGATGTAGCTTGCTTCTCCCAAGTCCTTTATATCAAAAGTCTTAGCCAACCAAACTTTCACTGTTGACAACAGTCCTATGTCACTCCCTAGGAGTAGGATGTCATCGACATATAATACCAGAAAAACTACCATGCCTCCTTCAGTTTTCATGTACACACATGACTCATCCGGATTTTGACAAAAACCAAATGACTTGATTGCCTCGTCAAAATGGATGTTCCAACTCCGGGATGCCTGCTTCAGTCCATAAATGGACTTCTGCAACTTGCAAACTCTTTGCGCTTGGTTGTTAGCTATAAAACCATCTGGTTGCATCATATAGATGTCTTCCTCAAGATGGCCGTTGAGAAATGCCGTCTTGACATTCATTTACCAAATCTCGTAATCAAGATGAGCCGCAATGGATAAAAGTATCCGGATGGACTTGAGCATGGCTATCGGGGAGAAGGTTTCCTCATAATCGATGCCTTCTTTCTGAGTATAACCTTTCGCAACAAGCCTGGCCTTAAAAGTCTCCACTCTTCCATCCGGTCCTCTCTTTCTCTTGTAGACCCACTTGCACCCAATAGTTTAATATTGGCGGGCAAGTCCACAAGTGTCTAGACCTAATTAGAGTACATTGACTCCATCTCAGCTTTCATAGCATCTTGCCAACGTCCCAAGTCTGTCATTGACTGCTTCATCATAGTTACATGGATCTTGTTCTTCTCTTCCGGGATTGCCTCGTAAGACTCTCCCAAAAGAGAGAATCTCACAGGGGGTCTGATAATTCTCCTACCATGACGAGGCACTGGTGTAACAACTGGGTCAGGTGTGGGTGGATTCTCTTCAAGTTCGGTTATATTTGGATTTGGAATTGATTTCTCTTGAATTTCTTCCAAGATAACCTTTTCTAAAGATTTCTGGTCATTCATATAATCTTCCTCCAGAAAAACCGCATTGGTGCTGACAAGCACTTTCTGTTCTCTGGGATTATAGAATAACCAACCTTTAGTTCCTTTGGGATATCCTACAAAAGTGCATACTTCTGACCTTGTTTCCAACTTATCCGTCTTAACCTTCATCATGTCTGCCGGACAACCCCAAATGTGTAAATGTTGTAGACTAGGCTTTTGCCCAGACCACAACTCTGGGGAGTCTTAGGTATAGACTTAGATGGTAGAGGTTTAGTATATACATTGCAGTGTCTAAGGCAAAACCCCAAAAGAATATAGGTAATCATGAGAAACTCATCATAGACCTGATCATATCTAAAAGAGTCTGGTTCCTTCTTTTTGCTACTCCATTCTGTTGAGGCATACTAGGAGCAGATAACTGGGATAGAATCCCATTCTCTGATAAGTATCCCATAAAGTCAGCAGAGAGATATTCTCCTCCTCGATCTGATCGAAGAGTCTTGATACTTTTACCTAATTGCTTTTCCACTTCCGCTCGAAACTCTTTGAACTTTTCAAAAGCCTCGGACTTGTGGTGCATAAGGTATATGTATCCATATTTTGAGTAATCATCGGTGAAAGTGATGCAGTACTCATATCCTCCTCTTGCTCTAACATTTATGGGTCCACACACATCAGTATGCACTAATTCCAATAAATCTTTGGCCCTATTCCCCTTAGATGAAAATGGTCTTTTGGTCATTTTCCCTTCCAGCCAGGACTCGCAGACAGGCATTGGTTCTACAACCAATGAAGGCAAGATACCATCTTTCACTAGCCTGTCAATCCTGTTTAGGTTTATATGATCTAGCCTCAGGTGCCAAAGTTTTGTTGGATTAGATGAAGGTGACTTTCTCTTTAATGATGGTCTATTAATTATTTCAGTATCATGTATCTCATACATTGTGGGAGTAACTAGATAAAGTCTATTGGTTACCTTGCCAGAACATATAAAAGTACCGTTCTTCTTTATGACAACTTCAGTACCAAAAGTAATAGAATAACTTTTATTCACCAAACTAGAAACTGAAATTAAATTTTGTTGTAAAGACGGTACATATAAAGTGTCTGACAAAGCCAATTTATTATCTGAAAAACATAAAGTAATAACTCCTACTGAAACTGCTCCTACCTTATCATCAGATCCTAGGTTGACAATGATTTCCCTATCACTTAGCCTCCTGGTTTCCTTGAACCCCTGCAACGAGTTACATATGTGATTAGTTGCACCGGAGTCAACACACCAGGATTCTGAAGTACTAGTTGCAAAACTAACTTCAGAAACAAGTGACTCAATCATACCTGGGGTCTTCTTCTTAGATAGATAATCAAGACAATTCCTCTTCCAATGTCCTGTCATACCACAATGGAAACACTTTCCTTTTGTACCAGCACCCTTAGCCTTTGCCACACCACCAGTAGTACCATTTTCCTCTTTAGGACCCTTAGGAACTGATTTCTTTTTGCCTATCCGGCCTTTGCCTTTCGGCTTAGACTTGGCAGATGACTTTTCTGTCATCAGGGCAGTTGGCTTTTTCATAATTCCTTTGGTTGCTACTAGCTGGCTAGACAGCTCAGCTAGGGTCAGGTTCATTTTGTTCATATTATAATTGACCTTAAAATTGTTGAATGAATCTGGTAGCGACTCAAGGATTATGTCAATCTGTGATTCTGCATCAATCGCGGCACCCAGTATATCAAACTCATTCAATGAGTCCATCATCTTAAGCATGTGATCCTGTACTGGTGTACTTTCTTTGATGACAAACTCTTTTGCGAATCAAATAGGTTTCTCCAAGACCTAATGCTCTTCCACGCTATAACCCGAATTAGAATCTCTATCTCAAGAAGATGGGTGGGATTTTCAAGAGAAGACAACTAGGAACTCTAAGGAACTGAAGAGAGAAAAGGAGAGATGAATATGTGCAACTCTTGCACACTTAGGGGCTGGGCGTGAATCACCTTATGGAGTAATAATAGTGGACGTCCAACACCCCTTGCATCTCTATATATTGCTTTTGCAATTCCCACTTACTAATTTTTATTAGAAGTCTCACTTCCAAATTAATAGTAACTTTCTCTTCTTTCTTAATTAAAATAAAAGTCTCACTTCCATTAGAATTAGTAGCTTACTATTACCACAATTAGAAGTCTCACTTCAAATAGAAATAGTAACTTTCCTTTTAGAGTTCAACTAGAATTAGTATCCAACTAATGATTGGGCTAGCGTGGGGACCACTAGAGATTCCTTAGAAAGCTGGCTCCAATTAGGACACGCGACCCCACATCTCATGTACAATCTGGTCCCACTGTTAATTGCAAATAACTCCACTATATAAATGCAATTGAACTCCAATCTTAGGAAATTACATAGAAGACCCTAAACTTTCTTATTACCACAAGTAGGCCCCTCTATCAATATCCATGGATCAATTGGACCTGTCTTCCAAACTATTTCCATATCTTATTATCCTTGAGCCCCAATTAATTATAATGAAATCAATGGTACCTTTCCAATTAACTCTTAATCGGAATGAGTGTACACTTACCAATGATAAATCCATTAATTGGTACAAGGGGATATTGGAGATAGATTCCATCTTGACCATTGAATGCTCCCACAGCTCTACTACCACGTACCCAAATCACCGAGGTGTTGACCTACAGTTGGCCTCACTCATCAGTGACTCAAGGCAAATGAATAGATAGAAACTTGAGTTCATTAATATCTCAGGATTGAGAGCTTACTGTTATAGAATTATGAGAGCAGACCTTAAGGTAAAGACAATGTTAATAAGGTGCTTCTCATGGTCCTTCAATACATCCAATGTACCAGCATTATGATCCAGAATCTTACATTCTGATGATCGAGACAAATCACACTATCTTATAGTGATCAAAATGCTGCAACCTTGACAGTATGAGATGTCCAGTCTCATCACTGGTTGTAAAGATATTTCAAGTATAAGTTTTGTTTATACATGTCTCCTGTATGTGGATCTCATCCATACACATGTATTACATCTAGTATACTTATAGACTCCGGTTCATCTCATGAACCATTATGTCATTTGTATTGGTTATGTACAAGAATATAATTAAACACCATTCATCTCATGAAAGGAAAGCATGAATATATTGGTTAATAAAGAAATGAATTAATTTATTACATCATATTTTGGTATTGAGACCATAAAACTAACAGTATTAAGATCCAACCCATGATCATGCTCAATCCAATAATATCGATCCAGCCCATCAAATCCAAGACAACATAGCATCTATCATCCAATATAAATGTCAGTGGCAAGATAAGATCTACTCATATTTTCCCAGCCGACTTGGATATTGAGAAACAAAATGAAATCCTATATTTAAAACCAATCTAGCCCTCCAGTCAAACCCGATGATATTCTATTATTCTCCATCTTAAAAGCTTTCGAATATCCTAGAGATAAATCCTCTAATCATCTTATATCATAAAGTCAAAGGTGCTGGTTTTTTGAATGTTTATTATGTTTCTGAAACTTGGTAAAATTCAGACGAGAGATCATGGAGAATTTTGAGAATGGGTTTCATGGGTCTACATTTTTTTCTCTCTTTGGTTGGAATTGGTCTACATTTCTTAGGGGACAACTTTTAAGAAATAGCATATCCAACAATTAAAATGTATAAAGGAGAAACTACAACAGAGTGTTGTAACAGTGTCACAACTGAACTAACACCACAAAACAAAATGTGGGTTTGTTCATTTAAAGCAACGCATAACAACCTTTAAATCAAATCCCATTACTACAAAATCGTTTGATAGAAAAAAAAAAGGAAAAAGAAAAACACTACTCACTGCATATAAAAACTAAAATTCCAAAACCCAATTACAATTGAAAATATTCCATAAAAAAATTGTAATTGGAAATAATGGAGGCAAGCCTTCCTTTTCTCCAACACGTGAAATGACCCGTTCAAAATCTTTAGTTGCATCCTTTTTTTCCTTAGCGCTTGTTTTAGCTTCAAACTCAAATAGTCGTAGTGGAAACAACTCTTGAACCGAGATCTGTCTCATCACCCACACCACACGCACATATCCAAACCTTTACAAGGGACCAGATTCTATGGGATAAAAAAATTAAAAGAAAAGTGAGAGGCGAGCAGAGAGGTATAGGTGCTGTGTGGGGAGATTTCAGAACTCCAGGATTACGCTAATCACAGCCATCAGATGAGACTAAGCACTCTCACGTGCCATCCACATGGCACTAGACTCACCTCGGCAAGCGGGGCAGAGGCCTCAGCCGAAGTCAGACAGCTCCAGGCCGCAAGCACTGAGCTCGGCCGCCCTATGTGACCATCTCGGCTGCGAACTCCCACCTCGGCTGAAGGAGCCAGGACGAAGGCCGAAGCAAGAAAGAACCTCCACTCGCACCCCTTATCCCCCACGTCACCAGGGACGTGGAGGACTGGGGGCGCGAGCTCGTAAGACGGATGCGACATCCAGCCGTTCATAATCTTCGCCAGATCCCTGACAAGGCGGCATCCAGCGGCTGAAGCCACATCAGGGTAAGGCCCGAGGGCGGATCTGATGGTACCCCAACCGTCAAAGGCGCCCAACACGATCTGGCCCAACGTGACGCGCATTTAATGCTACGTGGGCTGATCCGACTGGCATTAAATGCAGAATGGGCTGGATTGGAGCTGCATTAATTGCGACGTGGGTTGAGCATGACTTCCCAGTCGAATCATGGGACCCACACCAAGATATCGTCTAAGATATCTTCCAAATCGTCTATAAATAGAACTGCATTTCACATACAAGGTACGCACAATTGAACCCACAGAGCTGTTTCTCTGCCTCTCTTCCTCCTGTCCTTCCATTATTCCAGTTCATTCACTGACTTTGGCATCGGAGAGCCTTGCGCTGCCCAGGCCAGGGTCCTCTGACCGTTTGTTCTTCTCTTTCAGGCTTTCGGATGGCATCCAGTCATCACGACCTTGGATAAGTCCTCTAAGGCTCCCCTGTTATTGTGGGTCATTATTTTCTGTACCTACAATTGGCGCCGTCTGTGGGAAAGTAATATCCCAACCTTCCCAACTTTCCCAACCTCTTTAACCTCAATCTCCCAGAAGCCATGCCTCCGAAAGCTAGGAAGGGCGGAGAATCTTTGAGAGCAGCGCTCGAGCTGCCAGCACCATCGGCAGACGTCCCTCCTCAGGGGCGTTCCCGAACGGTGCATGGCACGTCTGCAGGCGAGGGCCGCTTAGGCTCGCAGCTTTTCGTCGAGGTCCCCCTCCAAGAAGGACTCGAGACCTCGTTCTCTGCAGATGAAGTTATGCCACCCCGACGCGACGAGCGTCGGCATGAGCGTCCTTACAAAGATAAAGCCGTTGCCGTGGAAGAAGCGCGTCGAGTTCAACCTCCTGCCGCTGGAGGAGATATCGCAGCTCAAAATGCTCTCCTCCAGAAGCAAGAGCGGTTGATCCGCGAGCTCCAGCAGTAGCTGAGGGCAGCGCAGACTGCCTCGCTGAGGCAAGTCTCTGATCCCCAGGGAAAAAAGAAGGACGCCCCCAGCAGGGCAGCCCAGCCTCCTCGCGAAGATCTCAGAAACCATCTGGACCATAAGCGGAGCCAGATCCATGACGAAGGCTCGAGCAACAGCCGAAGTCATCGTAGTCGCGATGGCCGAGCCCATAGCCATCACAGCCTGAACCACTCCAAGCGAAAGTCAAGAGCCCAGACTCCAGAGAAGGATGATGAGCAGGAGCGATTCGACAAGCGCGTCAGGTTAGCTCTTCAGCGCAACCTGGACGTGCGGGACCAGAAGCAGATCTGCGGCCACGCTGATCTAGGGGCCTCGCCCTTCACGAGGGACATCGAGCGCACCCCCTTGCCCAAGAGGTTCTCCGTCCCGCGGTTCGTCCCCTACGACGGACTGTCCGATCCATCTGCTCACCTCCGTCACTTTTCCCAGAAGATGTCCATCTGGGGAAACGAGGGCCACCTCAACTGCAAGATCTTCTCCTCCAGTTTGGGAGACCTCCCTCTGAAGTGGTTCTGCGCCCTCCCAGAGGAGTCGATTTCGAGTTGGAAGGAGCTCCAGCTCTCCTTTCTGAAGAAGTTCCAAGCTTACAGCGCCGTCCCCAAGAAAGAAGGGGACCTTCTCGCCCTGAGAATGAAGCAGGGGGAGACCCTCGCCAAGTTTGCCCGACGACTCTGGGCGGTTTACAGCCAGATCGAGGGCACTAGGGAAGAGATAGCGATCTACGCCTTCCAACATGCCCTGATCCCCGGCCATGACCTCCGGAAGGACTTGGTCGGAGACCCCCCAGAGTCCATGCCAGAGCTGATGTCCCGGATAAGGCGCTTTGTCGCCCGGGAGGAAAATGAACTCCAGGCCCGGGAAGAGGACGAAAGGCCGGTGCCCGAGCACAAGAGAAGCCAGCCTCGGCAGAGAGGCGGGGGGTCCTTTCAGAAGCAAGAGCCCAAGCAGGCCTGGTCCGCCAGTTCGGCGAGGCCTACGTCGTCCCGACCTGGGGGCTCCTGGAAGCCCAGACCTCCCACCGGTGCCGGTCAGAGCGTCAACGTCGTCTTCAAGGAGCCGACGTACTGTATCCTGAGCAAGATAAAGACCAAGCCATTCTTCTAGTGGCCTCCGCCCTTGAAGAATGAGCCCGCCACCGGCAGCCGAAGCAAGCTCTACTGCTCCTACCACAGGGGTAAAGGGCACAAGACCGAAGACTGCAATTCTCTGAAGTGGTACCTGGAGAAGCTAGCCAGCGAAGGCCACATTCCAGAATTCGTCAAGGCCGATGAGGCCGGCGGCAGCGAGGGCCGAGTTCACCAGAGCGCGGCTCGGGAGCCAGACAGTGAGGATTCCGAGAAGATCATTAACGTGATCCATCTGGCATCCTCAGTCCCTTCTCCTTCGTCTCGTGGAGGCTCGCAGGCCCGCGCCGAGGCCAGGCAAGCGTCGCATGGGAAATAGGTGATGAAAGCCGAGCTCGCACCGGCATCCAAGAGAGCTCGCTGAGACCGACCCTCGATCTCGTTCTCAAATAAGGATCTAGAGGGAATCCAGCTCCCTCACAACGACCCCCTGCTCCTCACAATGAAGCTAAGAGACTTCACCGTGAAGAGGATCCTCGTCGACTCCGGCAGCTCTTCCGAGGTCCTCTACTACGACTGCTTCAAGAAGATGAACCTCTCGGAAGCAGACCTCACGGAGGTCCGTGCACCCCTACTAGGGTTGTCCGCCACGCCAGTCTACCCCAAGGGCAGGATCACCCTGGAGACCCGGGTCGGCGGAGCCTCCGTGTTGGCCGACTTCCTGGTCGTGGACGCCCCTTCTCCCTACAACGTCATCTTGGGCAGAACGTGGCTCCACAAGTTGGAGGCAGTCCCTTCTTCCCTCCACCAGAAACTGAAGTTCGTCCTCAAGAACAACGAGGGCGCAATGGAAGTGGTCACGGTGGAGGGAGATCAGCAGCAGGCCAGGCAGTGCATGCTGGCCGCGGTCCCAGCAGTGAAGGAGTCAGAGCGCGTCAACCTCGCCGAATTCAAGAAAGGCCTAGACGAAATCGGCCGAGATCCCGAGAAGAAAAGCATCGAGGACCTGGCCGAGGTCAGGCTGAACTCGGCAGACCCAGATAGATTCTTCCTGATCGGCACCCAGCTGCCCGACGAAGAAAGAACCGAGCTCTCAAGGTTCCTGATGCAGAACGTCGACGTCTTTGCTTGGAGCCCAAGCGAAATGCCTGGGGTCGACCCTGAGGTCATGTGCCACAAGTTAAATGTGGACCCCGGCCACAAGCCAGTAGTGCAGAGAGCCCGAAGGACAGGGCTGCAGCAGACAGACGCGGTCGTCGAAGAGATCGACAACCTGCTCAAGGCAGGAGCCATCCGGGAAGTCCAGTACCCGGTCTGGCTGGCCAACACGGTGGTGGTCAAGAAGAAAACTGGTAAATGGAGGGTGTGTGTGGACTTCACGGACCTGAACAGGGCCTGCCCTAAAGACAGTTTCCCCCTTCCAAAGATTGACCAACTGATCGACGCCACCGCTGGTCACGACCGAATGAGCTTTCTCGACGCCTACAGAGGCTACCACCAGATCCCGCTGTACGAGCCTGACGAGGAGAAAACGTCATTCATAACCCCCCGTGGCACTTACTGCTATAAGGTGATGCCCTTCGGGCTAAAGAACGCGGGGGCGACCTATCAGCGCCTCGTGACAAAGATGTTCCAGGGTCAGCTCGGTCGAACGGTAGAAGTGTACATCGACGACATGGTCGTCAAATCAGTGCACTCCAGCGATCACCTGGCGGATCTGGGCCAAGTCTTCGACATCCTTCGCGCGTACAAGCTCAAGCTAAACGCTTCCAAGTGCGCCTTCGGCGTAGCCTCTGGGAAGTTCCTCGGCAGCTTGGTGACGCGGAGGGGGATAGAGGCTAATCCGGACCAGATCACCGCGATCCAGGGCATTCAGAGCCCTTCTACCATGAAAGAAGTCCAGAAGCTTACGGGGATGGCTGCAGCACTCAATCGCTTCATTAGCCGGTCATCAGATAAGTGCAGGCCTTTCTTTCAGCTTCTAAAGAAAAATTTGAAATTTCAGTGGACCCTCGAGTGCGACCAGGAATTGGCCGCGCTCAAAACTTATTTGATGTCACCACCCTTACTCTCCACCCCAACTCTGGGGGAGATTTTGTATTTATACCTTGCGGTCTCGGATCACGCAGTGAGCTCCGTCCTCATCAGGGAGGACGAGGGAATTCAAAAACCGATTTACTATACGAGCAAGACCCTGCTCGATGCCGAGACCAGGTACCTTTTGTTGGAGAAGCTTGCGTTGGCTCTCGTCAGTGCCTCCCGCAAGCTCTCCCATTACTTCCAATCCCACACCATTGTGGTGATCACGGAGCATCCACTCCGTTCAATTTTCAAGAAGGCTGACTTTTCAGGGCGAATATCAAAGTGGGTAGTCGAACTGGGGCAGTATGATATACAGTACCGTCCCTGAACTGCGATCAAAGCCCAAATTCTGGCAGACTTCATTGTTGAGTTCGTCTCGCCCAATTCAGCTCCGACCCAGCCCGGCACGGCACTGGGGGGCACAGGGCACGAGCCAGAACTGACGGAGGTCGAACAGCCTCCTACCTCGGTATGGAAGATCTTTGTCGACGGGTCATCCACCTCCAAGAGAGCTGGTGCCGGCATAGTCCTCCAATCGCCAGAGGGTCTGGTCATAGAGCAGGCTTTCACCCTGGACTTCAAAGCGACAAACAATGAGGCAGAGTATGAAGCGCTGATAGCAGGGTTGAACAGCGCCCAAATCCTCGGAGCCCAACACCTGGTGATCTTCAGCGATTCTCAACTGGTAACTAGCCAACTCGCTGGGGACTACCAGGCCAGGGACGACAGGATGGCGGCCTACTTAGCCCTCGCGAAAAAACTGCTGTCTCATTTCCAGAAAGCCGAGGTCAGGCAAATATCCCGGGATACCAACACGCACGCAGACGCACTTGCAAACCTGGCCTCCGCCGTCGAAGCGGGAAAGAAAAGGACCGTCGAGGTTGGGTCAATATCACGGTCGAGCTTAGAACTCCATTCATCTTGGCTTGTCCTCTGTGCTGATCTCGGCCCAAGCTGGATGGATCCAATCATCGCCTACTTAAAGGATGACCGGCTCCCTGAGGACAAAACTGAAGCCCACAGGGTCAGACTCAAGGCAGCTCGATTCTGGCTCTCTCCCGAAGGCAAACTCTACAGGAAATCCTTCACAGGTCCTTACCTCCAATGCGTCCACCCGAGCAAAGTGGACGACTTCCTGTATGAGATCCACGAAGGAATCTGCGGCAGTCACATAGGAGGTCGATCACTGGCTTACAGAGCAATAAGCCAGGGTTACTGGTGGCCCTACATGCAGAAGGACGCGCAGGTGTACGCCAGGAAGTGCGAGAAGTGCCAGAAGTTCTCCCACTCTCTCCACCAGCCAGCACAAGATCTGAGTCCCCTCACTAGCCCATGGCCCTTCGCTCAATGGGGCCTGGACATCGTGGGGCCTCTTCACCGAGCTCCAGGAAACAAGAGATGGCTGATAGTTGCTACAGACTACTTCACAAAGTGGATAGAAGCTGAACCGTTGTCCTCGATCACGGACAGGGACTCCAGGAATTTCGTTTGGAAAAATATCCTAACGAGGTTCGGCATCCCCCGGACCCTGATTTCGGACAACGGGACTCAGTTCGACTCCAAGTCCTTCAGAGACTTCTGCCAAGAGCACGGTATCAGAAACCATTACTCCACTCCGGCATATCCACAGAGTAATGGCCAGGCAGAAATCTCTAACAAAGTGATCCTGGACGGCCTGAAGAAGCGACTGGACAAGGCAATGGGAAGATGGACAGAGGAGCTTCCGAGCGTGCTATGGGCATACAGAACAACTCCAAGGAGGTCCACCTCGGCGACACCTTTCTCTCTGGCCTACGGGATGGAGGCGGTCATTCCTTTAGAGATCGGCCTTCCCACCCTGAGGACAGAGCTTGTCGACCAAGGCCGAAATGACACGAACCTGGCAATGGAGCTGGAGCTGGCAGACGAGCGACGAGAAGCAGCAGCCTTGCGACTGACTGACTATCAGCAGCGGTTAGCCAGGGCATACAATCAGAATGTCAGAGAAAGAAGATTCTCCGTGGGAGAGCTGGTTCTAAAGAAAGCCCTGCCAGCTGACAAAGAGCCAAACGAAGGGAAGCTGGCTCCGAACTGGCATGGCCCATTCAGGGTGGTCTCACTAGCAGGGAAATCAGCCTACAAGCTTGAAGACTTAGAAGGCAAGCCACTGCCGAGACCGTGGAATGCATCCCACCTAAAGAAATTCTATTTCTAAAGATGTAATGAATCCCGAATCAATGAAAGCAGCTTTTTGCCCTGTCATCAATCTGTCGTCTCTCTTTGACTGACTCCGGCAAATCCAAGGGTTCGTAGCCCTGGAAGGAGGCCTCGAGTTCGAACACTCGGCCGAATTCCTAAAGTCAGGGTTTTATCCCATTCCAAGGGTTCGTAGCCCTGGAAGGAGGCCTCGAGCTCGAACACTCGGCCGAATTCCTAAAGTCAGGGTTTTATCCCATTCCAAGGGTTCGTAGCCCTGGAAGGAGGCCTCGAGTTCGAACACTCGGCCGAATTCCTAAAGTCAGGGTTTTATCCCATTCCAAGGGTTCGTAGCCCTGGAAGGAGGCCTCGAGTTCGAACACTCGGCCGAATTCCTAAAGTCAGGGTTTTATCCATTCCAAGGGTTCGTAGCCCTGGAAGGAAGCCTCTAGTTCGAACACTCGGCCGAATTCCTAAAGTCAGGGTTTTATCCCATTCCAAGGGTTCGTAGACCTGGAAGGAGGCCTCGAGTTTGAACACTCGGCCGAATTCCTAAAGTCAGGGTTTTATCCCATTCCAAGGGTTCGTAGCCCTGGAAGGAGGCCTCGAGTTCGAACACTCGGCCGAATTCCTAAAGTCAGGGTTTTATCCCTATTCCAAGGGTTCGTAGCCCTGGAAGGAGGCCTCGAGTTCGAACACTCGGCCGAATTCCTAAAGTCAGGGTTTTATCCCACTCCAAGGGTTCGTCGTAGCCCTGGAAGGAGGCCTCGAGTTCGAGCACTCGGCCGAATTCATAAAGTCCGGGTTTATACACCCCTTAAAGACCGTTGACGAACTCATGCTCACATAGCCGAGACCAGCGGTATTCTGGATCCACCTCGGCGCACAAGCAGTTCATCTCGGCCAAAGCCAGCCATTTCGGCCAAAGACAGTTTTTGAGAAAGAACGGTGCAAGCACTGAAGCAAGAAGAGGAAGCACAAAAACACAAATATTCCAAGACAGTGCAAGGAAAGTAAAAGAGAAGATAAAAAGCATTGCACACAATTCAAGTGATCGCAAAATTCTTCCTTTTTATTCATTGCAAACTGCTTCATTACAAGAGTTACAGAACAGGAAAGAAAAATATAGGAAGGAGGATCGCAGTCCTCTAAAAACAGAAAATAAAGTGAGACTGGGAGACTCTGATCTTCATCGACTCTTCAGGCTGCAGGCTCGAAGACGCCGGATCGTTGCCTGGAGGTTCTAAGGGATCCTGAATTTCACAGAGCTCTATAATACGCTGTGGTTGGTCAGACCAAAGCATTCAGGATCCCCTCCAGTTCGGAGGCCCTGGACCTCGCTGAGCTCTTCAACACCCTTCGGTCAGTGAGACCAAAATTTGAAGAGCCCCCAGGTCCAGCGGGCCTCAATCCCACCCTTAGCTCGGCGATCCTGACACGGCGCAAGGGGCTCGCAGGAAGCTCGATGCCACCCAGGACCCTGCAGGATCGCCAGACGCCGAGGGCCCGACCGTCCCACAGTTGCAGAGGATTCCCCTGCAACCTGACCAGGGACGATCGGCCATGAACCCGCGTTCAGAGAGCGCGTGGTCCACGGGGAGTTCCTTCAGAGGGCGCGCAGACCACGACGGGCTTTCCCCCTTGGAGAAAACTGTCCACAGGCGCAGGGGTTCCCCCCGGATCAAATGCTTCTGAACAACCACTGGACATGGTTCCTACAACTATGTGAATTAAACTATCCTAAGTTCTTTTCTTTTCTTCTCCCATGGCGAGCCTACTGCCCCTACTTATAGGAAGAGGAAGGGCTCAATCTCCGAAGGAAGTTAAGGGGCGAAGTCTCCCACGCGTTACATGGGACGCACGCCTTCCTGTCTGTTGACCAGCTATTCCTATGGCGCCACGTGGAGACGTCCGCCCGTTTCCCTCATCGGCCGTAACACCATGCTTACTGCTATTTATGATCTCTAGAATACGGAGAATCGGCACAGACAGCTATGAAGACCGTTTGACTCTCTCTACCTCGAGGGTCACGCGTCACAGTAAAGGCATTCAATACCATTCAATATCACAATCCAGAAGCAAAAGAGAGAAAAGTGCACAAGTAAAGAAGCCCGTCTTTCATTAATAGCAGGAAGTATTACAAAGTTGAAAGCAAAAATATTACAGATGAAAGGCCAAGGGAAGTAAAAGGAGCAAGCCTATTGTGGTTTCGGCGACTCCACCAAGTCGATCACCATGTCTGCTGGATCAGTGGCTTCGGCCGAAACCGTGACCTTGCTTGGAGCGTCGCTGGCAGAAGGGGCTTCATCCGGCACCTCAGCCGAAGCAGGGGCAGAAGAGGCCTCACCTTGAGGCATGGCCGAAGCGTCGCTGGTAGCCGGGGCATCGCTCGGAGCCGGGGCAGCTGGAGCATCGTCGGGAGCAGGAACGACTGCAGGAGCTTCATCGAGGGTACTTCCAGCCGCAGGAATGGAGCTCGGCTCAGGAGCCGGGTCCGAATATTTCGGCAGGTCCCGATAGACAGGATGGTCTTCGGGAACCCCCGCACGTCTCAGTGCGACCAGGCATCCTTCTTCGAACAGAATGGAGGTGATCTCCTCCACCTGCTTCTCGTACAGCTCCGTGGCATGGTCCACCCCCCTTTTGGAAAGCGGATTGGGCCTCGGACAGAAGGGAGGCCTTCTCCTTTTCCAGCTCGGCATTCGCCATTTTTAGCTTCTCCCTTTCAGCGCGTCCGGCCAGCACCTCCCCGCGCAGCTTCGTCCCCTCGGCCGCCGATTCAGCCTTCGATCTGGCCAGTTCTGACTCTAGCTCGGCGGCCCTCTTGTTCCTCGCCCAGACTTCACCTTTCAGATGGTTAGCTCTCGACGTGAGCTCGGCGACATCAGTCAGAGCCGACGCCAGCCGAGCAGACTCTTCAGCGCTGGCCTTCTTCAGCCCCTCCATTCCCTTCCGCTGCTCTCCCAGCTCCTTCTTCAGCTTATCCCTCTCGGACTCCAGCTGAGTGACCCTTGCAGCGTTCCTGTCACTCTGTCCCACCACGGTCAGGAGTCTCTGCACGTTCTGCAGATGGAGAAAGATGGGTCAAGCTGGGGCAGTCGAGCTAAATTACTTAAAGAAAAACGCTGAAAACACTTACCAGAAGGTTGGCCTGAATCGCTGAGACCATCAGGCTCTCGTTGTCGAACCTCTCGTGCGTCTCCATGTCCCGCGGCAGGGCGCAAACCTTGGCGAGAGCTCCGATGACGTCGGCGTTCCCCAGCAGCCGATCCTCGACGTTCAGAGGCTTACCGGGCTGCGTTTCCATCCTCGGCCTCCATGGCGCTGGGGCAGTTCGGGGTCCAGAGGATGATCCAGACCCTTGCCCCGCCGAGATGGCGAGCTCGCGGGCCGTCCCGCCGGTCGACTTGCTGGCCGGCACGCTCTTCTCAGCCGGTGCGCTCTTTTCAGTCGGAGCCTTGACTCCGGGGGCCCGCGCAGGGGTTTTGCCCTTCGGAGGCTGTTTAGCCCCCAAGTCCTTCTCCCCTGCCTTAGACTTCTTCCTGGGCGGGGACCCCTCCTTCGAGCGATCCGGCGAGCGTCGCCGAACTCCCCCGCTCGGAGCGGGGGCAGGAGCAGAAGAAGCGCCAGCACCCCCCGAGCCCGAAGCTGAGCGGGTACTGGCAGATGATGGCGCCCCAGAAGATGATGACCTCAGCCTAAACTTGGCCGCCAGGTCCTTCACAACTGGCTCCCTCGAGCTTCCCTCCATGTCTCCTTCCCGGTCAGAAGAGTAAGCGTCCACTATCTGCGTCAGGTTCGGCGGATCCGAGCTAGAAGTGGACGCCTCGGCACCAGACACAGCTCGGCTCGCAGCGGGATCGGTCAAAGGGATCCCGGCAGGCACTGCAACGGAGACGGTAGGACGATCAGGGTGCGCCTCGTCCACCTCGTCTACTCCAGTTCTCCTGTAGTGACCACGATACCTCGGCGTGTAGCCGAGCAGCTTCCACGCCGACCTGGTCTCGTGCCCCTTGTACCTCTCAACCTTGTTGATGTCGTCGGCGTTCCTCCTCCAGCCTTCACTTGCAGCTCGGCGTCGCCTCGCGCCTGCCTCTGCACAACAAACAGTAAGAGTGTCAGCTCGGCTTCATCGAGATCAAGCAAAGCAGGTAAGAGAAAAGGAGCGGTGTTTACTTGGGACTGTCCCGGGGCGACGTGGGACCATCAGCCTCCTGCTCTCGCCAGCGCCGAACTCCCAGTCCCCCGACACACAGAAGAAAGCTTCCTCGGCATTCTTACTCGAATCCTCCAAGGCCAGGACAAAGCCTCTTCGCTGCGGCTTCACCCGGAGATAATATTTCCCTTCCCCAGCCTTGCAGATATCGTAGGTGTCCTCGATATCGTGGACACCTAGGTCGGTCCCCAGAATCTCATTCAGTTTCGCCATGCCCATGATGACCTTATAGCCATTAGGCATCAGCTGGCACGGGGTAAGGGACCAGCTACTGAGGCAAGCCCTAAGCAAGGGGTGCAGAGGAAATCTGACCCCACCCTCGATCACGGAGATCAGAGGGAACGGCATCCAGCCGCAGGACCAGCACATCGTGGCATAGTCGACGGAGTCCGCCGGTTTGAGGAGGACTCCCTCTGGAATACTGTAGGCGGCCCTAAATCTGGCTATGCCCTCTTCAGTATCTAAATCGAACCTAGGGGTGCCCATGTCTAAAAAAGGGGTAACAGCGAAAGCTAAACCCTAAAAGACGCGAAACCCCAAAGAAAAGCTAGACAGAGGCACGGAGTAACTTACAGAGACAAAGGGGCAATTCAAGAACAGGTCCGAGCATGTCCTATGGTCGTCCTCGCTAGAGAGATCTCGAGCAGCAGAGCAGAAATCAAAGACGAAGGTGAAGGCAAAAAGAAATCAGAAACAAGAAAGGAAGAAGACGACCCTTTTTATGGAAAGAGAACCCTCGGCGCGCACTGCCTTCGAAATTCGAAAGGACGGATTTCGCGATCCGCGCCCGTTCCATCAATAGGACAACGCAATCAGTGAAGAGGCTACGCGTGTAGCCGTCGACTCGCTTCCCAGGACAGATAGGGCAGAGCATTTACTGCTTCAGAAAAGTTGAAACGACACCAGGCAATGATCGCCGCATCCCCAGACGAGTTTTCTAGCTTCCGACCACTAAAAGGCTAGGACGCTTAAGAGGTCAAAAGCTAGGGGGCAATTGTGTGGGGAGATTTCCAGAACTCCAGGATTACGCTAATCACAGCCATCAGATGAGACTAAGCACTCTCACGTGCCATCCACGTGGCACCAGACTCACCTCGGCAAGCGGGGCAGAGGCCTCAGCCGAAGTCAGACAGCTCCAGGCCGCAAGCACCGAGCTCGGCCGCCCCATGTGACCATCTCGGCTGCGAACTCCCACCTCGGCTGAAGGAGCCAGGACGAAGGCCGAAGTAAGAAAGAACCTCCACTCGCACCCCTCATCCCCCACGTCACCAGGCACGTGGAGGACTGGGGGCGCGAGCTCGTAAGACGGATGCGACATCCAGCCGTTCACAATCTTCGCCAGATCCCTGACAAGGCGGCATCCAGCGGCTGAAGCCACATCAGGGTAAGGCCCGAGGGCGGATCTGATGGTACCCCAACCGTCAAAGGCGCCCAACACGATCTGGCCCAACGTGACGCGTATTTAATGCTACGTGGGCTGATCCGACTGGCATTAAATGCAGAATGGGCTGGATTGGACCGCATTAATTGCGACATGGGCTGAGCATGACTTCCCAGTCGAATCATGGGACCCACACCAAGATATCGTCTAAGATATCTTCCAAATCGTCTATAAATAGAACTGCATTTCACATACAAGGTACGCACAATTGAACCCACAGAGCTGTTTCTCTGCCTCTCTTCCTCCTCTCCTTCCATTGTTCCAGTTCATTCACTGACTTTGGCATCGGAGAGCCTTGCGCTGCCCGGGCCAGGGTCCTCTGACCGTTTACTCTTCTCTTTCAGGCTTTCGGACGGCATCCAGTCATCACCACCTTGGATAAGTCCTCTAAGGCTCCCCTATTATTGTGGGTCATTATTTTCTGCACCTACAGGTGCATAGAGAGAGATGTGTGTTTTTGGATAAGCAGAGGAGAAATGGGAGAAGTGTGTTTGTTTTGGTGAATAGAAGAGTTTGATAAACAAAGGAATAAGAATAGACGAGGGAACATGCACATAAAGAATGGAGAAGTTACAAAATGCACAGGTTACAAAAAGGAAGAGGAAAGGAGTTGCTATAGTTTGCAAAAACTGTTGGAGAGGATTTATAAAGGGGAAATAATAGGTGGGATTGGATTTAAGACACATTATGATTAAAATCAAATTGAATGTAGAAAGACAAGAGGATATGAGGGAGAGAGAAGTAAAAAAAATATCAAAAGAGTCAAATTCAATTGAACAAATGCGAACTGATTTCTCAATTGAAATCAGCCGCTTTCATATATAATAATAACTAGCAAAATGCCCCCGTGTTTAGCACGGGCATTAGAAGTCATACAAAAAATATCATTAAATTTTATGAAATAAATAAAAAATTTAATTTTGGTTTCATGTTTTTATATTTTATAAAATATGAACTAGAAGTATCTCTCACTCATAAAAAGTTTGTAGGCTTTCTTAAAAATCATACAATTGAGATTTTAAATAAATAATGTATATAATTTAGAATTTTTAGTATAGACATGAAATATGAAATATTGAGATGGGAAAAAAAATTAAAATATGAGTTTTTCCAATTAGAGGGAGGTTTGGTAGTGAGTTGGTTGGGTTCATGGTAGGTATAAAAGTTTTTAGACTTTAACCCGAGCCGGGTTCAGCTCAATTTTGGTTTGTTTGACTTGCGTTCCCATTGATAAAACTATTGTTACTTACCTTTATCTAAAACCTATATCATGACAGCAAAGAAAGGATAAAAAAGTGATGAGGGAGACCAAGCTTGGATGAGGACCAAACAAAGCGAGATAGAGAGGTGTTCGGGGGGGAGAGATTTGAGTGCCATTAAAAAAGGAAGTGTCGTTTGGAAAGAGGGAGAAGTGTTCCTTGAAAGTCCGGGATCCGAACCCTAGAAGGGGGGTGAATAGGGTGAGCTATACAAATAATGCCAATTAATCCAATTTTTAATTTCTTTATGCAAAATGGCACTTGTGATGAACAATATAAATGTGCGGAAGCAACTAAGAAGAGCAATCACCACAAGATTCACCACAGCACAACCATGTATAGTGGTTCGGCCCAAAAGCCTAAATCCAATCCCGGCTTGTGATCCTACACCCCCACCGGATTTCTGCTATCTATGATTTTCAATAGGCTAAGCAATAACCTTTACAAAATGCTTTTCTAAGACTAAGCAATAACTTTTACAAAAATATTTTTCAAGGCTCAACAACAACATATACAATGTTATTTTTCTAGGCTAAATAACAACCTTTACAAGACTTGATCTCCCAAATGTGTCTAGAGTACACTCAATGAGATACAATGTTTTAGCTCATTACATTTGCCTCTAACATAGGCTGATATGAAAGTTAAGACAAGATACAAGCATACACTTACAAAAAGCTAAGGTGAGTGCTCAAAGTGTATGAATGTTTACTTGAATCAATTCTAAGATAAAAGCTCTCAAATGAATGCTTGATGCATTTAAAAATCTAAGCACAAAAATTGATGAACTAATTACATGAGTTAATAAGAACAACTTGGAAAGACATAACTATCAAACTACACAAGTTGTATGAAAGTTTAAAGACTAAAACACATGTGATTGTGACATGAGTGTTTGCAAAACGATCTAATGTACTTATGTAATTAATGTTTCAAAACAACTCAGTCAAAGCAAGAAATCATGCTAAGCTAAAGTTTCAAAGATTTGAACAAGCATAGATTTCAAGAGGATGGAAATCAAAACTTAACTTAGAAAGATATACCTTTGAATATCAAGTTTTTGGATTTCCATTTCCCCTCTAGTCTTCCCAGCTCATTCCCTTTCTTTAGGCTTCAAAACAATTCCAAAGATTCAACCAAAAAGCCTCCTTGAAGTGAGGAATGAGTTTGACTTTTATGCACAAAAAATATCCAACGGCTAGTTAATCCGGTCGAGATCCTGAGCATTCGGTCGACCAGGTACACTGGCCTGGCTGGAGTTCCTTTCAAAATTTGAAAATTCTGATTCATTAATCTAGGAACTCAAGGCCAATATGATTCATGCATAACTTTATGTTTCTAAAAATGAGAAAAGTATGCAAATCATAAACCTCGATGCCTAACTTGATTTTTCAAAACACACATGAATTAACTAGTCTTTTGAAAGTGCGTTTTAAGATCTAAAACATGCAGGATAAAGTCTTTAAAAACCAAATGCATATGCATGTCAAAGTTCCAGATTTCAAGGTCCTAACTTCAATGCATGCGTGTGTGATCAGTTGTCGGTGAAAAAGGTAATTCATCCATCAAATTAGCAACATACATAAACCCTAACATTCCTATGTTGACACTATCAAAATTATATACTCTAATTAGAGCAAATATAACTCTAGATTGATGTTTGGGAAATAAATGTTAAATAAGAATGATAGCTTGAAATTTAGAACTGTGGCACACATTGAGAACCCGATATGAGTAATTTGGATCAAAAACATCTTTTAACACAAAGGTTAGGTAAGATGATGGCTGCTATCAAATACTGTAATATATAAAGGAAGACATATTTTCCTAAAAACTCAATACTATATTTAAAAAAAAAATCCAACATGTTTATATATGAGAAAATTAGGCCCCGAGTGTGTCCAAAACATGATATACTATTTGGAAACGAAAAAACTCCATATACATGTGGTACTGAGCAGTGGAATTAGGTTATGTAAGCTCATTAATTTTCAGCATTGCACGCATCACAATCATGAAGGTGGGAATATGAAAAAGGTACGAATGTTCCTCACCTTTAGATTAGCTGATCTACAACACCAAGTTGTATATATATGTGATCTACAGCATCAAGTAGAAATGAGTCAAGTATTCCCACATAATTCAGCCACGCTACAACTCTAAAATGATTTTAAAAAAAAGAGAAAAGAAAGCTATGGAAGAGTAGAGTTGTACACAAACTCATAAATACAAAAATAAAAGCTAACCTTCGGTGGCCCCAAGTAATTGACAATTGGAGAGATCATTGTATTGATATCGAGATTGCAGGGTAAAATAGGCATACCAAGTGAACCAACACAAATGTGACAGCCCTCTTCAAAGCTACTACAGGCGCTATGTAAGGTCCGCGACCATACTAGGTCAGTTGGGCCCAATAACAGGCCCGTTGACCAGTTTATTAGTAATTATTTTATTAAATTGTATTTTTAGATATTTAAGTGGGTTTAGATCATGAACGAATTTCTTTTAGCATTAGAATAGTATCTGCGAAGGTTCGTGCGATTCCGAGTTCGTTTGATCCTAGTAGGGAATAATAGTTTGCAATTTAGTGAAAATTGAGAGTTTTTATGGAAAATTCGAAACGCCTTGATTTTTGGGTTCATTGAAAAGTCTCATCTCGCTGATCACTTTTGTCTCTTGACTCGTCGCGATCTGACGATCGAAAACCTTTGTAACACCCCGACCCGCCTTAATCTCGTTTTAGAGTTAATCAATTTAGATTAATTGCTTAATAGATGTTTTGATTGTGATTGGACTTGATTAGGTAGAATTAGTGGGGTTTGACCATTTACTAGGTAGATTATGACTTTTGGAGTGTCTTGGATTTTGTGTGTACTTAGAAATTTTTGGGTTTTTAATGCATTGCATAGAGCATTTCATGGTCACTTAACTTTCATGCTTTGGCCCATTAAATTCGGATCCATTTAGACCCATTTCCAGCCTACTTAAATAACCCAAGCCTCTTTTTGAGATTTTCAACCCATTTGTGGACTTGCATGCAATTCAGGGAAAATTTGGCTTAAAAACCCTTACCCAGCCATTTTCCTTCTTCTCTTCTTTTTCATTCTTCATTCCAGCTGGGAGCTCTTATTCTCTTCTCCTTCTCTTCTACTCTTCTTCTTTCACTCCTAGCATCAACCAAGGGATCTTGCATGTGTAGAAGCTAGCCACCACTTCATCTTCTCCACCAAGACACCATCTTCCAAGCTCAAGCATCCACTCATCTTTCTTTCTTCTTGCTCTTGGTAAGCTCTTTCTTCATTAATCATTTCCATTTGATTTCTTTCATCCTTGGAATGCTACAAATCGTGTATGCATCATCTTCTTCCTCATTCATTTCATTCATTTTCGTTTTCACCATTTTTAGGGCATTTGAACTTGCATTTTAGGGATTTTCGAGTTTAAGGAGGATTAGGTGTGAGAGTTAGCTTCCAAGCACCAAGGCAAGTTAAACTTATACATTTGTATGCATGATTCCTTATTTGATTCATGAACATGATCAATCTTGATTAGATACCCATCTTTTGCTCAAAAATGGATTTTTATGGATGATTTCTCTTGTTAATGTATATGGGTTTATTGATGGTTTTTATGAGCATTTTGGAAGCTCAAAGATACTCGTGTAGTATGTAAAACCTGGAATGAATCCCTTGAATGGCTGGAAGGAAATATCACAGTTTTAGATTTTCGGAACACAGGATTTGACAGTTTGCTCGAGCGAGCGTGAGTGAACGCTCGAGCGAAGGGCTCTCTGGGAGAGTTCGCTCGAGCGAACTTTTGGTCCGGTCGAGCGAACAGCTTTCTGTCTGGGGTCCGCTCGAGCGAACATCTGGACACTCGAGCGAACCTTATGCCTGCAGTATGCAGATTTTCCAACTACCATAACTTTTTAACTGTATGTCCGTTTTTGGAGATCTACATACCGTTGGAAAGCTCATGATGTGTAGAACCCAACAAAAAGTGATTTATCTGATTTGAATTTTAGAAAAGAATAAATTTTGGATTTTACACAGTTGTGACAAATGACTGTTTCCATGAGCCGTATATTGAACCCTAGCTTGTTCTAGTTGATTGGCCTGATAGATAGACCTGTAGGATGTGCACCCTGAACTTTTATTATGACCAATGGGTTTGTTTAATTGTGGATATGGATTGAGCAACCCACAAGGGACCTTGTGTTCTTCGGATTGTAACCGAACCAAATGTGTTCTATTAAGGGATTCGACATCCAAATTATGTAACCCCAAGGGGTCCTTTATAGCCCAGTAATGTCGAGATTCTTAATACTACCCCGAGTTGGACGGTGAAACCACGAGTGTTCCTAAGACCATAGGCTTGGCTTGAATTACATCTTGACTCTGTATATGATCTATATGAACATGCATTGTATTCTGTTTCCAGTATTCTAGTATGACTTGATCATGCTTCTGTTCAGTTATGTATTTTCTGTTACACATCTGTTATATTACATTTATTTCTGACTTCGTTCAGCATATTTCAGTAAGTACCGATTTATTATCTATATGACATGTCCTGTATACGTCCTGTATCTGATTAACACTGTTTTGCACCTGCTCTGTTGTTTGTACATTGCACTCTATGAGTCGGCACCACTTAGCTTCGACCCTATCTAAGTCGGACCCGACTAAGTGCGGGTTTAGTAAACTTCTGGCCCTCTGCAGATGGGAATATATTCTGAGGGTTAACAGGCACCCTAGGTCTATGATGGAGAATTCTGGGTACCTCTGTCTCTTAGTAGCACCACCCTGTCCTGTTCTGATATTCTGCTCTCATTTATTTCATGTTATATGATTAACTTGAGAGAACATAGCTTATGTGGATGTGCCAACTAGTACTGTTACTATGTTTATCTATTATTTATGACTCGTATGTCTCATGCTAATTCACGCACTGATCTGCCTAGTGATCATTCCTTGATCTCTTATGATTTATACCTCTCTGACTATTCATTTGATACATGTTATATGGACTGTATATGTTTGTCTTGCTTAGCTTAGTCTAATGGTGCTACACTTCGCGTTACAGGTGAATACATCGACGCCACTGCCCCAGAGATCCTTGAGGAAGAGGAATCTCTCCATAACGTAGCATAGTGGACTCCTGATGATGTCTTTTAGACATCCACACGATGAGATGAACGTTTAAATGACCCATTGAACGTGGCTAGGATTGCCACATCTTTTGTAGTAGTTTTAATGAACTTGTCTAGCTTTTGGGATTGCAAACTTTAACTTAACTAACTTACTTCTTCTCTTTCTATCTCTTGAACTTGAACTTGAAATCTAATCTATGCTCATGGACTCTTATGCTCTATACTTTGTTACGTGATAAATTATGGATGGATATCTATTTGACAAAATTGTACAGGTTATGGAAAAATATAAACCTCACACGTGATATCCTGTGGGTAAATTCCGTACAGTGGGGACCTAGAGTCAATGAGTTTGACTCGAATTTCCACGCGGGCAGTGTGTCGCGCCTCGGGATGTGTGAATTCTCGGGCTCGGGGCGTGACACCCTTCAAGTGGTCCATTCTAATTTCACCGGACCCACTTAAGGACAATTTAGTCTTTTTCCTCTCTCTCTCTTCTTCTTAAGCAGGGATTAAACCTAATCTCATTCACTTTCTCTGCAACGAAGAAGTTACAGTAGCCCCATCTTCTTCCTCTTCCTTTCTCAATCCTAGAACTTTAGCCCGGAAGATCATTCTCGAAGATCCGAATCGCTAATCTTCATGCTCTCGATCTCCTCTTTCTTTTGGTATCGATTTGGTAAGATTTCTCACAACTTCATCTTTTCAATCATATTCCTTTCAGATTAGATGTAGCATTTTCTTGATCTTTTTCCTTTCTTTCTTCTCCTTTGCATTCTAGATTGCGTTTTCTCGGATTAGATTTGTGGATTTTGCGGTAGAAAGCTTCTCCTCGAGTTTTACCCATTTTCAATCTTCTTCTTGGTTGAGGCAAGTAGATATGCAAATTATAATTCATATGTCTGTATTGTTTCCTATTGATTGATGATGCTTTCATGTTATATTACCTTAATTCCAAGCCTGTTATGATTTGGGGATTAACATGCTAGGTTTGGATTTGGGGATTTGGATTTGTTAATTCTAGATTGGTATTCCTTTTTGTTAATTTGATTCAATGTTGGAATTAGAATGGAATGGATTGTTGGGAGAGCAGGAAGCTCAATTTTGTGCAGGTTGTAGTCTTTGGAAAGGCTTAGAAGTGGAGGAAGCAATCTGGAATGGAAGCGTTTCAGAAAATGGCCTGAAACCAACTTGATCTCGGCCAACACTTGAGGTCGGCCAACACTTGATCTCGGCCAACACTTGAGCTCGGCCAACACCTGAGCAAAGCCAACCCTTGATCTCGGCCAACACTTGAGGTCGGCCAACACCTGAACTCGGCCAATAGTTGATCTCGGCCAACACTTGAGCTCGGCCAACACTTGATCTCGACCAACACTTGAGCTCGGCCAACACTTGAGCACGGTCACCACTTGACCTCAGCCACCACTTGACCACTTTTAGGCAGAGTTTCCAACGGTCATAACTTTTGACTCGTTCGTCGGAATTTGGAGTTTTGTATACCGTTGGAAAGCCCTTGAGACGTAGAATCCAATGATTCTTTTCATCATAATCAGGAGGTCGGGAAGTGATGTAAATACTTAGATTATTGAACCAGCTTATGTTTAATTGGAAATGAGACTGGTAACCTAGGTTTGGGCCTTAGATGTTAGAAACCATGAACTTACTCTCACTTGACCATTAATGGGGTTGAAATCGAAGCACGTGGCTTGGTGTTCTTCGATGGGTTGTCTAGGTATTCGTGTATTACATATGGTATAACCGAATGCGTATGGAACTGAACCAACATATGCTTAACATGATTGTACACCAAGGGATTTCCCTAGAAGCATCGTTGATCCAATTTCTGCACGTCATTCGTTAGAACATGTGGGTATAGGGCTGACACCACTTACCTAGGTCTGGATTGTAATTCTTCATTGACTTGTGACTTATATCCATTGTTTATATTCCTTGTACACACTCTTAGTATAAAATACTTAACTAACTATGAAACATAAATCCTTGTAGGATTTGGGACTTGAACCTGACTTAGAATGTACCTTAGAAACCTGTGTCATGTATTGATAAACATGACTGGCTAGCAATGAAAGGGATTATCATGTGGTTTACTTGTTTTATATTGTCTTGAATGAGATAATCCCTATGATCATGTCTTGTGCATTGAGCTAACCAGACTTGTTTGTCCCGTTTGTCTTTGTGTCAACACCACTTTACTACTATTTGCATATCACAACTATGTGCAGTTTGGGGTTTTATTGACGGGCCGGTTACTCGGTGTCAGGGTGGGCAGTCGGCGTTGGACGGTATCCTTGGCGTTGAATAGCTGAGAGCGGGCTTGGATTGTGCTGGTATTCCCAGGACCAAGAGCTAGAATCCCACTGGAGCCGGACTTTGGTATCAGTAGTATTGTCTAGATTGTTACTGGTACCCCGGGAGGTAGCAATGGACATCCTTAGAGTCTCCTTCTTGTTCTTGCATTGCATTGTTTTTATAGTGGTTATTACTTTGATGCTAGGATTTTTGTCATTGCTTCTGTTTATTACTCTTGCTATATGCCTAGTTTCGATTCTTGTTTTCAAATGATCATTACTTATCATTACTCTATATTTAACGCATGTCATGTTTATTATGCTTTGCTTATCTATTGCTCAACATGTCATTGACTCTGTTCCTTGGTGTGCAGACACCTCAGGTGGTTACTACTACTATGAGGAGCAGGCTAGTGAGGAGATCCCAGAGGATCTCCAACCAGCAGAGGAGGAACGAGAGTGGCGTGCCAATGACGTAGAGTAGCGTCATCACATCCGGCACGAGAGAGATTTACATGGGACTTCATTGAGATATATTCTTTTATTTATTTCTCTCGTTGAACCTTTATTTCATTGACTTTAGGTTTTTTTAATTGGCCTTTCTTATTGGGTTGGCCAATATAATAAATTAACTTGACTCTTTAGTTTTGTTTATTACTCTTGCAACTTTAATGTTTAATTAAAAGTATCATTCACTGATGATATTCCATATGCCTAGAGTTGTATGAGCTCTACATTTATTGTACTACATGAGGCTTGAAATATTATATCCTCACCGTGGACTTATAATCCGTGGGCCTAAAGGACAAAATTTTAATTAGTTCTAAGTTTCACTCTCCGGATCCGGTTTATTCTTTAATCGGGTTCGGGGGACATGACATAATGGTATCGGAGCAGTGGATGGTTTCTCAGGGTAAAAATTGTAGAAACCATAGGACGCGTGTGAGGATTCCGTTAGTCAGTAGGTTGATCTCTTAGTCTTGTTTCTAGCATTGTGATGTTAGCTTAAGGCATATTGGAACTAACCTTGAATATTTTAAAGGAAATGTCAGAGAAGGTACACTTTTAGTTTGTGGATTTGATGCTAAAGTTCTATTTGATACTGGATCCACACACTCGTTTGTTGCACCAGTTTTTGCATTTCATTTGGGGGAGGATAAGGAGATATTACCTTATGATTTGATCGTAGCCACCCCTATAGGTAGATCAGTAGCTTGTAATGTTATCTACGCTAGATGTAGTATTCAGATTAGAGAAGTTCAGCTGACTGCCGGTTTGATCATCTTACCAATGGCGGAGTTTGATGTGATACTTGGTATGAATTGGTTAGCAGCTAACCAAGCGATGTTAGATTGTTTTAACAAGACCGTGAGGCTGCAGAGTGTAGATCATAGTGTTGAGTTTATTGGAGCTGAAAAGCCCATCTTCACTTGGATGATTTCTGCATTGAAGGTAGAGCGGTTGATGAGGAGCGGTTGCGAAGGCTTTATCGCATTTATTGCAGAAGACAAGGAGTCCAAGGCTGTTGATGAGATTCCAGTGGTGAGAGAATTCCCAGATGTGTTTTCGGATGAGATTCCTTGTCTGGCCACCGGTCTGTGAGTTGGATCTCATGATAGAATTGCAACCAGGTACAACACCTATCTCAAAGGCCCCATATAGGATGGCACCAGCAGAATTGAAGGAGTTGAAGACTCAGATAGGAGATCTGTTGGATAAAGGTTTCATCAGGCCCAGTGTTTCACTGTGGGGAGCTCCAGTGATATTTGTGAAGAAGAAGGATGGGACAATGAGGATGTGCATAGATTACAGATAGTTGAATCAGGTGACTGTCAAGAACAAGTACCCGTTACCGAGGATTGATGAGTTATTCGATCAGTTGCAGGGAGCTCAATTCTTTTCGAAGATAAATCTGCAGTTCCGGTTATCACCAATTGCGAGTCAGGAACAAGGATGTTTCTAAGACTGCATTCCGGACGAGATATGCTCATTTTAAGTTTCTTGTGATGCCTTTCGGGTTGACGAACGCTCCAGCAGTTTTTATGGCATTGATGAATAAGGCATTTGCTCCTTTCTTGGATCAGTTTGTGGTCGTCTTCATAGATGATGTGTTGGTATACTCCAAGACTAAGAAGGAGCATGAGCATCAGTTGAGAACATCTTTGTAGCTTTTGAGGGATAACCAACTGTTTGCTTATTTGAGTAAATGTGAATTTTGGTTGGAACAAGTGGCATTTTTGGGTCACATTATTTCTAAGGAAGGACTGATAATGGATTCTAAGAAGATATCAGCAGTTGTTAATTGGAGTAGCCTGCGGAATGTAGCAGAGATTTGCAGTTTTCTTGGACTTGCACGTTACTACAGGAGGTTTGTGAAAGGATTCTCCACCATAGCATCTCTATTGACTAAGTTGACAAGGAAGGATATTCCGTTTGTGTGGATGGAATGGTGTGAAAAGAGTTTCCAAGAGTTGAAGACCCGGTTGACTACAGCACCCATACTTGCCTTATCCGCTGGAAGTGGAGGATTTGTGATTTTTATAGACGCATCATGGATTGGTTTGCGATCTGTTCTCATGTAGAATGAGAAGGTGATAGCTTATGGTTCAAGGGAAGTGAAAGACCATAAGAAGAAATATGCCACACATGACTTGGAGCTAGCAGTAGTAGTGTTTGCATTGAAGTTGTCGAGGCATTATTTGTATGATGAGAGATTTGAGGTGCACACATATCACAAGAGCCTGCAATACCTGTTTACACAGGGTGATCTGAATAATAGACAGAGGAGATGGATGGAGTATATAAAGGATTATGATTTTCCGATCAAATACCATCCAGGGAAGGTGAATGTGGTAGCAGATGTACTCAGTAGGAAAGCAGCATTCAATGGATGTATAATGCCTGAATGGAGATGGATGGAGCAGTTCAGAGATATGGATGTGGAAGTCTGGCCAGTTAATGAGAAAGTTCTAGTTGTTACTATGGGAGTTTGGGAGCCAGAGATAGTGAACATGATCAAGGAATGCCAGAAGGATGATCCAGAGTTGCAGAGAATCATTGAACATGTTGGTGACAAGCCATAGTTCAGATTGATTGATGGAGTTTTGTACTGCAAGGATAGGTTGTGTGTGCCAGATGTTCAAGACATCAAGTCAAAGTTGATGAAAGATACACACCATACCAGATATTCTATTCACCCAAGGAGCACCAAGATGTATCAGAATTTGAAGAATCACTATTGGTGGGTGAAAAAGAAGAAAGAGATTGCAGAATTCGTCTCTAGTTGTATGACTTGTCAGCAGATTAAGGAAGAGCACAAGAAGCAATCTGGTTTGCTTTGCCTGTTGGAGATTCCACAATGGAAATGGGAGAATATTACTATGGATTTTGTATCAGGGTTGCCGAACACCAGGAAAGGCAATGATGCTATTTGGGTAATTGTGGATAGATTAACTAAGTCAGAGCATTTCCTGCCATTCAAGACTGGTCAGTTTATGGACAAGATGACTAAGTTGTACAGGGACAATATAGTCAAGTTGCATGGAGTGCCTAAGTCCATAGTGTTCGATCGAGACACTAAGTTTGTCTCTCGGTTTTGGTCTACTTTTTAGTCATCTATGGGTACTCAGTTGAAGTTCAGTACAGCTTACCACCCTCAGACAGATAGACAGTCAGAGTGTACCATCCAGACGTTAGAAGATCTCCTCAGAGCATGTGTTTTGGATTTCAAGGAGAGTTGGGATGAAAGTTTGCCTCTGTGTGAGTTTGCTTACAATAACAATTATCATTCAAGTATTGGTATTGTCACACCCCGAAACCGGGCCCCGCAGTGACCCGACCTCGGGGTGCGGAATTTTTTGGGATTACTTAAAATTTTTGCTATATCTCCCAAGATCCGCGTGAATGAGGATAATAAAATTCCATCACGATCAGAACATATTTTCGCGGAAGCTAAACATGGGTTTGCGACTTGGAGCCCGTGGCCGTCGGATTCCGCATCGCACTCAACCAATATCATAAAGCCATCAAATGAGCAGACTGGTACAAATCATAAATCATCGAATACTGAGCTGGCAGTAACAGGACATCTTATTTCCCACATATTCAAGTTACAATTAACAAGTGTCTTAATTACAAATCCCATAAAAAGAAGGCTAACGAAGCCATACAAAAATAACATCCAAACTAAATAGAAATACTACCCCCAATATTTAGATACGAACTCCAGTGCCAAACTTGACATCTAGATGCTATCAATGGGTAGCCTCTCACGTCAGGCCGGCAGCTCAACTGCCTCCTCCGATCAAACACCTAAAAGTAGTAGGAGAGAAATCTGGCACCAAACAAACAGGGTCAGACACGACGGTCTGGCAAGCAAAATTCAGATAATATGGTACTGGGCATTTATAAAACCTTATGGAATCATTGTAAATCCATTTAAAGAGTCTAAACCATAATAGTAATAAATCATGATAAAACGATTGAAAGACTGAACATAAATATCAAGGCCAATACCTGAACCGTATCTGAAACATAAATATCTTAAAAAGATAACAGCCTACATAAAACACTTAATAATTGGAAATACATTTAAAATCCTGAATAATAGAGACAATGCGATAAAAGAGCGATTTCTTAAACATTAACAAATTCAAAGACTATAATGAGTATAAATAAACAAGAATCATAAAACAAAATATCAAACGGATAAAACATTAGTAAACTACATATAGCTATATTCTCATATTACCGAAGTAACAAGAGCAGACAGAACCGTAGCCACTACTCGTGGGACCGGAATGAACAAAGTCATTATCAAACAGAATCGTAGCCACTACACGTGGGACCGGAAACAGAATCAGAACCGTAGCCACATACAAGTGGGACCGGCAGATCAAAACCGTTGCCATGGTCGGTATAAACAGAATCCAAGATGCAGCTGACAGACAATTTAAAGATCCCAAGCCGGGTGATCAGCCCGACGAGGTGACCTAAGCCTAGTGGTGCCTTTAGTTTTCAAAACCCGAACCGATACAAATCACATCATAATAATTCATTTCTGAAATCGATGAAAGGACTACTCCTCAACAAATATATGCTGAGTATACTGACAAATCTGAACAAATCTGATGAGTAGCCTTATCGATGTATTTCTGAATGTGGAGAATCACTCAAATCTATTTCCAAGGCAATTTGTAGAAAATATACGAATTTATGTGGTAACCGACTCCAATACATATCAAGGAAAATTGTATAAAAATCATACAATCGATTCTTTCGAACATGGAAAACCACTTGATTCTATTTCATATCACCGATGCTTGTTAGAGTGTTTATTTTGTTGCAATTTGATTGGATGCATGAATTGTCATAACTTGACCTCTCTCTCATTCATGTTCTCTTTCTTAGGATCCACTTGCATATCTTTCTATCATAAACTTTATTTTTATTTGAAAAACCGAAACCCTCAGAACTTCGGGTTTTCTGATTGTATAGTCTGTCGGTCAGACTGTCGGCTCCTATCGGTCAACCGATACAAGAACCGAGTCCAACCGATGGCTCCATCGGTTCCTTTTCCAGAGAGCTTCATTTTAAAATCTTCTTTGTCGGTCAGCTCCTCGGTTCCCATCGGTCAACCGACAGTGCATGAATTGTAAGACCGAGAGCTTGTCGGTTCCAAAAACAGATAGCGATTTTTTCATCAAATCTGTGCTATCGGTTCCTGTGTCAGTTCCGTTGTCGGTCGACCGATGTTGTCGGTCAAACCGCCAAGTGTTTCTTGGTCAGCAATTTTTTCAAAATTATAGCCGTTGGCTTGTGACCGTTAGGCTGTCGGTTGACCGACACCAAGTTGTCGGCTAGCCGATAGCTATCCATTGGGATCACTTTTTCTATAAAAAGTGACTTTCTCTTTGTGGAAAGTTGCTGAATTTTTGAGATCATTTGAGCCCAAAGGAGAGGAACTTTTCAAGAGCTTTTCAAAAGGGGTTATGGAAGCATTTCAACTTTTCAATCTTTGATCTTTAAAATGGGTGTGCTTTCTAAATCTCTATCTCTATTTCAAGCTTAGATTTTTCATCTTTGTTTTCTTTTAAGCATGATCAAATTGTTAGTCCTCTTCTAAAGATGTTGGTTCTTCTCATAACATGCCTTGATCTTTGAAAACCTTTAGCATTATGAAATCAACATATGTCTTTTCATTCACATGTGTTTTTGAACATTAACTTTCAAATCTATTTATTTCAAGTTTGATCTTTTGACAAACCATGTGTTGAGTAATACAGCTCTTTCTCTTACATATGATTATCATCCTTTGCATTATTTGAAGTTTCATCTTTTTAAAAAGAGAAAGAGTGGTTTCTAGTCCATGCATTAGTCATGAACATTATCATTCATATGCATGCTTCTAGTAGTTGAGTTATCATTGTTTATTCAGCCTATCCAGAGGCAAACCATTGTGTTTAATTTGTTCTCTTACCAATGCATAAATAGGCATTTTTCTTAAGAAAAAAATCTATGTTGTAAAGGTTGGTGCTTAGCCTTGAAAAGCACATGTTGTGTTGTAAAGGTTCATGCTTAGCCTTGAAAAGTATAGTGATGAGGTTGTAAGGTTTGAGGTGATCCTAAACCTTGAATTGATTAGTGAAATCCGGTAAGGTTACCGGGAGTGGATGTAGGCAATTTGGCCGAACCACTATATTTGGTTGTGTTATGGTGATTTGTGTTTACTTTAACTGTTATGATTGTTGGCCTTATGGTTGGGTGTGAGATTGAATAGAGGTTGTATTTGTCTTTTGATTTTGTATGTATAACTTAGAAACTCTCTCTCTTTTCAATCTAATTTACCATCATCCAAGCATAAGTCACCTAAAAATCAAAATGTTCAGAAGTGGTCTAAATTTTTAATAGCATCCTATTCACCCCCCCCCCCTCTAGGATTCGATCTTGGTCTTTCAATGCTTTCAAATTAGTTTACCGAAGAGTACATATACATTTTCTGACTTGTAATGGAATGGAGTAGAATAGTGTAGAAGGACTTAATGACTTACCAAGGGACTATCTCAATACACACTTAACTTTTAAACATTGATTAATAAAAGAACATGTTTGATGCCAATGAAAATTCACAACATTTAAAATGATAAAGTGTGCATTGAGATTTGAAAGATCCCCGGGCAAATTCCACATTAAGTAATTCTCTCATGTTCCCCATTCAATTCACAATTTTTCAAGTATCACAATTTATCCAAATCTTTCATGGGCTTTTAGGCATTTAAGGGAGATTAATGGGCCATAAAACAAGGAGGAGAAATGGGCTGAAATGGGCTTGAAACAGGCCTGAAAAAGAACCCAAAGATAGCCCGCGAAACAGCCCAAAAGATTGGCCCGGACAGACCTGGGCTCGCTCGAGCGACCCAGGGTCCGCTCGAGCGAAGCCTAGACAGAACCTGGTCCGCTCGAGCGGCCCACTAGGTCGCTTGAGCGGACTGGGCTCTGTCCCAGTCCGGGTCGAGTGCAGAAATGCACTCTTTTGTGCATTGTTTGATTGTTTTTCCCCCTTTCCCTTCCATATGAGTTTTCTTTACAATTTAGGTCTCTTAAAGCCCCATTAAACTCCACTAAATCATCACACTAATCCATTCCATTTCTCAAAACAAATCAAATCTAAACAAAACCCTTCCATTCATCAAATAATGAGAACTTTTAACATAAACACAATTAATCCAAAATCTTGACAATGTTGAAAAACAATGACTCAAAATAGATAAATAAGACCATTTCATAACACATCAAGGTAAACAATCCATTAATCAAAGAGAAGAAGTAACAATAAAGAACAGAATGCATAGGAAAATCCAAAACTTGCTATAAGGGAAATCAATCCATCTCATTATCTGAAAATTTACTTGCCTTGGTCAAGAGATTCACAAAATCACTCCAAACACAACTCGCTAAGGTCCAACGTCTTCCATCTACAAAAACCTAAAAAAAAAATAAAAGAAACCCTAAAAATCAATCATTCTCAAATCTCCATGAAAACTCTTTGCATATATGAGAAAAATACTCCAAATGGTTTGAAAAACAAGGATCTCAAGTAAGAAATGCCATTGCTAACCTTTGGTAGCTCAAACAAGAAAGAAAGGCTTGGAAGAGGGATCTTCTCTAGCTCAAATCTCTTAAAAATGGCATCTTAGGATAGCTTGGAAGGTGGGAAAGAAGATTAGAAGATCATTCCCCCACTTAGCACCCAAGAAGAAAGCATCTATGAGGAGAGAGAGAGCGGCTGGAAAAGGGTTCCAGCCACAGCTTGAATAGTTGCAGGGAATGGGAGAAGAAGAAGAGGGTTCAGCCCCTTTTATAAAGTGGGCAAGTGGGTCCCATGGGCCCTAATATTACAAAGGGCTGAAACTAACATTTGTGGGTCCCGAATGAGATCGACGAAGAAGACAAAATCGATCAACGAAATTTTTACTTTCCAAAAAGCATATTTTCCCCAAATTCTGAAATTTTCAAAATTCAAGTACAGATTTGTGTGAAAAGTCAATTTTGCCATTTTTCTCGAGAAACGTATTTTTTGATTATCAAATCAAAATGGCCAAAACATGAAAGTTGATAAACTTAATAAAATGAGTCAAAAGGAGTAAAAAGTAGAATTTTCCAAAATAAGAATAATTTCTCACAAAAATACAAATCATATGGACCGGGTCAAACCACAGTCAACGGTCCTCAAATCTCCAAGGCTAAGAAAAATCTAGTCAAACTCAAAGACAAAGTCAAACCAACTCTAATCTCACTTAAAAAGTTAAATCATGATTAAAATAATACTAAACAAAAGAACTGGGGGTCGGGTCTTACAAGTATGGCACCATTTGAGGTATTGTACGGACGGAGATGCAGGACTTCGGCATGTTGGGAGGAAGTAGGTCCGAAAGTTTTCATGGCCCCTCAGAGATTTCTGATTCCAGTGAGAAGGTCAGGGAAGTTCAGATGTGAATGAAGGAGTCACGTGATCGTCAGAAGAGCTATGCAGATAAGAGACAGAGACCATTAGAATTCCATGTGGGGGATATGGTTTTCCTAAAAGTGTCTCCGATGAGAGGTGTTGTCAGATTCGGGCAGAAAGGGAAGCTTGCTAAGAGGTTTGTGGGACCGTTTGAGTCAAGAGCAAGATTGGAGACGTGACCTATCATTTGGTTCTACTGCTAAAGTTAGCCAGTGTGCACGATGTTTTTCATGTCTCAATGCTTCGGAAGTACATTCCAGATCATACCCACGTGTTGCAGCATGGGCCACTTCAGCTTTAGGCAGATGTAACTTATGTAGAGCGGCCGAGGCAGATCATTGACACCAAGGAGATAGTGTTGCGTACTGAGACCATCCAATGGGTCAAGGTACAATGGAAAAACCACAGCCCGGAGGAAGCTACGTGGGAACCGAAGGATCAGATTCAGAAGACGTACCCCTATCTTTTTCCTGATGAGGTATGTTTAGGCATCTGTGGGACCAAATGTTCTTTTTAGTTGTGAGAGATGTAAAGTCCGCGACCTTACTGGGTCAGTTGGGCCCAATAACAGGCCCGTTGACTTGTTTATTAGTAATTATTTTATTTAATTATATTTTTAGAATTTAAGTGGGTTTATATCATGAACGAGTTTCTTTTAGCATTAGAATAGTATCTGCGAAGTTTCGTGCGATTCCGAGTTCGTTTGATCCTAGTAGGGACGATAGTTTGCAATTTAGTGAAAATTGAGAGTTTTTACGAAAAATTCCAAACGCCGTGATTTTTGGGTTCGTTGGAAAGGTCTCATCTCGCTGATCACTTTTGTCTCTTGACTCATCGCGATCCAACGATCGAAAACCTTTCAAGTGGTCCATTCTTTCACTGGACCCACTTAAGGACAATTTAGTCTTTTTCATCTCTCTCTCTTCTTCTTAAGCAGGAATTAAACCTAATCTCATTCACTTTCTCTGCAACGAAGAAGTTACAGTAGCCCCATCTTCTTCCTCTTCCTTTCTCAATCCCAGAACTCTAGCCTGGAAGATCATTCTCGAAGATCCGAACCGCTAATCTTCATCCTCTCGATCTCCTCTTTCTTTTGGTATCGATTTGGTAAGATTTCTCACAACGTCATCTTTTCATTCATATTCCTTTCAGTTTAGATGTAGCATTTTCTTGATCTTCTTCCTTTCTTTCTTCTCCTTTGCATTCTAGACAGCGTCTTCTCAGATTAGATTCATGGATTTTGCGGTAGAGAGCTTCTTCTCGAGTTTTACCCATTTTCAATCTTCTTCTTGGTTGAGGCAAGTAGATATGCAAATTATAATTCATATGTCTATATTGTTTCCTATTGATTGATGATGCTTTCATGTTAGATTACCTTAATTCCAAGCCTGTTCTGATTTGGGGATTAACATGCTAGGTTTGGATTTGGGGATTTGGATTTGTTAATTTCTAGATCGGTTTGATTCAATGTTGAAATTAGAATGGAATGGATTGTTGGGAGAGTAGGAGGCTGAATTTTGTGTAGGTTGTAGTCTTTTGAAAGGCTTAGAAGTGGGGGAAACAATCTAGAAAGGAAGAGTTTCAAAAAATGGCCTGAAACCAACATGATCTCGGCCAACACTTGAGGTCGGCCAACACTTAAGGTCGGCCAAAACTTGATCTCGGCCAACACCTGAACTCGGCCAACACTTGATCTTGGCCAACACCTGATCTCGGCCAACACTTGATCTCGACCAACACTTGACCTCGGCCACCACTTGACCACTTTTAGGTAGAGTTTCCAACGGTCATAACTTTTGACCCGTTTGTCAGAATTTGGAGTTCTATATACCGTTGGAAAGCCCTTGAGACGTAGAATCCAATGTTCTATTTCATCATGATCAGAGGCCGAGAAGTGATGTAAATACTTAGATTATTGAACCAACTTATGTTTTATTGGAAATGAGACCGGTAACCTAGGTTTGGGCCTTAGATGTTAGAAACCATGAACTTACTCTCACTTGACCATTAATGGGGAGTGAAATCGAAGCACTTGGCTTGGTGTTCTTCGATGGGTTGTCTAGGTATTCGTGTATTACATATGGTATAACCGAATGCGTATGGAACTGAACCAACAGAATGAACCTTAAGGGCCCTATGTCTTGTATTGATAAACATGACTGGCTAGCAATGAAAGGGATTATCACATGGTTTACTTGTCTTGTATTGTCTTGAATGAGATAATCCCTATGATCATGTCTTGTGCATTGAGCTAGCCAGACTTGCTTGTCCCTTTTATCTTTGTGTCAACGCCACTTTACTACTATTTGTATATCATGGCTATCTGCAGTTTGGGGTTTTATTGATGGGCCGGTTACTCGGTCGTCAGGGTGGGCAGTCGGCGTTGGACGGCGTCCATGGCGTTGAATAGCTGGGAGCGGGCTTGGACCGTGCTGGTATTCCCAGGACTGGGAACTAGGATCCCACTGGTGCCGGACTTTGGTATCAGTAGTCTTGTCTGGATTGTTATTAGTGCCTCGGGAGGTGGCAATGGACATCCTCGGAGTCTCCTTCTTGTTCTTGCATTGCCTTGTCTTTAAAGTGGTTATTACTTTGCTGCTAGGATTTTTGTCTTTGCACTTGTTTATTACTCTTGCTATATGCCTAGCTTCGATTCTTGTATTTACATGATCATTACTTGTCATTACTCAATATTTGATGCATGTCATGTTTATTATGCTTTGCTTATCTATTGCTCAACATGTCGTTTGATGGACCGCGCTCCTGCCTGGTTCTACCGAGGTCGGCGGACGTGGGAGTCCGTTGGGTCCGACCCTTTCGTAACTGGGGGGCAGGGGCGTGCATCAACATTTTTTTGTGTGGGTGTGCCAGATTTTCTATTTTACTTGGAATTGTAAGTGGTGATCCAGAGATCAACCTTCGCAAGTAAAAAGAAAATCAACTTCTTTCAAGTTTTCCATTGCACATATATTTAGGAAAAGAGACATTTTCTTGATTTGCCGTGAAAGGCGATTTTTTTGGCGTTTATAGCCGATTTTTGGCGTTTATAGCCGATTTTGGCGTTTATAGCCGATTTACAATCCTTATCGTTAATGAAAGACAAGAGTTGTGATTTTTGTCTCTTTTAAAAAAAAATACAAGCTACAATGAAAAGCAGGAAAAGGAGGATCTAAGTTCTTAGGAGATTGTGGGGGACTCGTTCAGATTGACGGTCGCAAGCCATATGTGGACTTCTCCATCATCCATGCAGATGAGAACAGAGGATGCTATTGATTCGCTTGGCTTGGCTATAACCTCAGGTTTTTAGAGGACAAAGACCAAAAGGAGGTCCTATGTCCAATAAAAAATCAAGTAGACGGGCTGAAAAGCTAAGTCTAAGCCATTTGGAGGCAGAAGGAGAAGGCAAGGACCTTGGGGGGGGGGGGGGGTACCCCCCAAGGGACTTTTGTCACCTTGTAGCGGTGGTCGGTGTAGAACTTCCACAGAGTTTTCTCTCTTTCTCTTAGATTTTCGATGCCTTTTTCTGTCTGAGTTTCTGGATTTTCTACAGTCTGCAGTCTGTTGTCTGTGTGATTGTGATTCTTTTCTTCTTGGAGAGCTCTCCTATTTATAGGCTTTTAGGTAGCCATTTAGGAGGGTTTATGAGCCTTAATTGTCATAAAGCTACATAAAGGGAGGAGTTACAAGATTGAATTCTTTATTTTGTAACTCCTTTTTCTTGGCTTTTGATTGGCCAGAGGAGATTGAGGGCATTTAATCGCCTATAATCGCCATGATGGGAGGAGTTTCATGGGTTAAATGCCATGAATCTCTTGACTTATAACTCCCGGATGCTTGCCTCTGATTGGTCCGTCCAAAGAAATGGATTAATGACTGTAATAAAGCTAGTCAATTAATCGCATTAAGTGGTCGCCCAGCAGTTAAAGAGTCGTGGGCCGTGCCGTATCTTTTGGGATTCTTCTGGCGATGATCATCGATGGATTCTCATGTAGATCGACATCGGATGACCATGTAACTTCAGGTGTTGGTTGCCAACAGCGGGTCGGTGCCGTCTGTCCTGTCGATTTCTCGATCGGTCGGGTAGAAAGCACACTTCTTTTTGGTTGACCAGTTGGCGATCAATGTTGATTTCGATACTCTTGATTATTAACCCGTGTTTTTAACGGATGTTAGAGGATTTTGTGTCTCAAAAGTATGAATTTTAGATAATACCAGAGGCCAGACGCTTCGAATCGCGAAAAAATGGGGTTTCCGGGGCCCACCTGGCGATCCCGGGCTTGATGTGCGGTCAACCGATGTCCGATTGACTTGAAATTTGACAGGGAACCTATTGGAGTCATTTTAAGATGATCCATAGGCTCTGTCTTGGAAACCATGGTCCCGGGGAGCTTCACCGCCGAGAGGCCTGATTTAGCTTCCGAGCGTCAAAGTATGGTCAAATGTTGTCGAAATGACCTGAAATTTGACGTGTAGCCCTTTGTAAGCATCTTGAAGCCGTCCATGTGCTCTATCTGATGAGTGATGGCCTCGGTGGTTCTTGCTGCCGAGAGGCTTGACTTAGCTGTCCGAGGGTTGATGTAGGGTCAAACGTTGTCGGTTTGACTCGGAACTTGACGTGGAGCCTTTTGGATGTATTTTGAGACCATCCATCGGCTCTGATCGAAGATTTGGTGTCTCCGATGTTTTCGCCGCCGGGAGCTCCTTTTCAGCTGGCGGAGAAGCGAAGTTAGTTCAAATGATTTTGAAATGGCTCGAAACTTCTTGTGTACTCCTCTTTTGGCTGTATTGACGGATCTTGCAGTTTTTGTTTGATTCTGACAAGATTTGATTTTTTGGAAGTAGCATTGCCTATTTATGGCAGGTTGGTTCTTCATGTAGCTCTTTGGATCTTGAAAAGGCAAAGTGACATTTTTGGTGTCAACAAATGCCCCCTCGAGGTATAGCGACGAGTTGCTTAACTTTTGTGGTCGATGTGCCTCGAAGAGATTTTTGAAGGAGAGCCTGTGACTGGACCAAGAGTCTTTGAGCAGTCTTTCTTTTTGGTATTTGTAGCCTTTTGAGCTTCCAGGGGAATTTTATGGCAGTGAAAGGGATCACGTACCATCTCGAGGCAAAGTTTTGAAGATGACATCAGGGATGTGGATTTGGGTTTTGACCTTGTGACCTAACAGGCTGTATGTGGCAGGTTAGGGGGTCGGGTTTGGTTTTGACCGTGTGACCCAACAAGCTGTATGTGGAATGTTGGGGGATCAATTTTGGTTTTGATCTTGTGACCTAACAGGCTATATGTGGGAAGTTAGGGGATCAGGTTTTGGTTTTTGGTTTTGGTCTTGTGACCTAACAAGCTGTATGTGGCAATCTAGGGGACCAGGATTTGGTTTGGATTTTTGTGGAATGTCAATTTCAAGATTTTGGCTCAATTTGGTATATGAGGCTGGTTGGTTTGATTTTTGGAAGCGCATGGGGCTTGGAATTCTTTTTTGTATGGTCCAATCAACTCAAAAGAGGTATGGAACCATTTTTGTATACTCTTGGTAAGAGGGATTTCTCTTTGACTAAAAGCCCAAATTTTTTTTTTTTTGTGCCTAGGTGGTCAAACCTGGCTCATATGGGCTAACCCATGGGTCCTTAAGCTTTTGAAATGGCTTAGATCTCATATGGTGTCATTTTTGTAAAGAATATCCAAAAATATCTCCTTTGGATAGAGAATATCTAAGAATATCTTTACTTGGAGAGAATCTCTCATGTTCCCTTTATTTTGGGAGAGAATATCTCAAGATATCTTTCTTTTGGGAAATAATCCTTCATTGATCCTATCTTTTGGGACAAAATCTCTCATTGATTTTTCTTGGGAGAAAATCCCTCAAGATATCTTTCTTTTGGAAAAGAATCTTTCTAATCTCTTTCTTTTGGTAAGGTTACTAAGTAGTAACACTTACCTCTTTCTTCTTTCCTTCTTTGGTTTGCTCTCTTCTATAAAAGCAAGGAGGAGGTTGGATCTCTTGCTCTTATTACTTTCTTTTGCAACAATCCCAAGAGGGCTTCAAGACCAAGAGTTCTTCTTCTTCAAGATTTTTAAGACTTTTCTTCTTCTTCTCCATCAATGGCTTCAAGTAAGTTACCTTTTCAAGAAAACCCCATTGTAGGAAAAAAAGTTCTTCCTTTCTTTTTGTTTGTTTCTTTTCTTTTCTTTTTTTTTCCACGTGTTCGCTTCTTTTTTTTTTTTACAAGTGTTTTCCTTCTTTCTTTTTTTATGCTTTCTTTTTTTTGCATGTTTTTTTGTTTTGTTTTGTGGGCCGTACGGACAGATCCGTACGGATCTGGATGTCATAAGTGCCAGGGCGATCGTTGATAGGATCATTGAGCTGGGTGATAGGTGGTTTGAGACCATGGGTTTTCCTGACGACCAGTTCTTCAAGGAGATGTTCCTGGACCCTGCGGATAAGGCTCAGTCTAACCTGGATGAGGCTACACAAAGCAAGAAGTAGGTAGTCCGAGAGAAGAACTTAGAAGAGCTAACCATCATTGGGCTAACACATGACCTTAACATCCTTGATAGGGAGGTCGATGAGGCCAGGAAACGTCTTGAGCATCTGCAGGCACAAGTCGCTGCCAAGTGGGCTGCAATAACAGAGGCTCGTGACAGGGAGAGTGCTCTGATTCGCCGGGTTGCAGATGCCGATCGAGTTCTTAAAAGGAAGTCTGAAGAGAACAAACAATGGCAAACTGCTCGGGATAAGCTTCCCGGTGCGAAAGAAGGGTTACAGCCCACCCCAGCATCTCATGGCAAGTTCCTGAAGAAACGTGCCCTGGAATCCCTGACGGCTGAGGCCAAAAGTTTGGTTGAGGAGCTGAACTCTTGGCTGGAGACCATTTTTGATTGAGCTCCTGTTTTTTAAACGGAAACCATCCTTTTCTTTTCTTTTTTTTTGTAGTGCTTGTGAACACTTTCTTTTTTTTGGTACCACATGTATGTTTTTGGTACTCTTTTTTTTTGTTTTTTTTATAGTGCTTGTGAACACTTTTTTTTTTGGTACCATGTGTATTTTTTGGTACTTTTTTTTTGTTTTCCCTACGCTCACTTAAATCTTTTTGTGATAAAAGTAATAGCTAAATGGGATGCCCCTTTTTTTTTGTTTTTGTTTTGTTTTTCCTACGCTCACTTAAATCTTTTTGTGATAAAAGTAATTGCTAAATGGGATTTGATCAAAAGTTTATCATTTTGTGAAAATCTTTTGTCAAATGATTGTTTTGGCATGGAAGCCAGATTTTTGTTTGTGGCATGGAAGCCGATTTTTGGCATGAGAGCCGGTTTTGATGGCATCTATAGCCGGTTTTGGCATTGATAGCCGGGTTTTGGTGGCATTGATAGCCGAGTTTGTGGCATTGATAGCCGGGTTTTTTGAAAGCCAAATTTTTTTTGTTTGTGGCATTGATAGCCGGTTTGTTTTGGTGGCATCTATAGTCGGTTTGTGGCATTTATAGCCTGTTTTGGTGGCATTTATAGCCGGTTTGTGGCATTTATAGCCTGTTTGGTTTTCAAAAATGCAATTATCGACTAAAAGTCGCCTCCCTGCTGAATGTTCTTGCAGGTATCGATGGAATGTCGCATCCTTGCTCATTCGATTGCGAGTATCGATGGAATGTCGCATCCTCGCGGATTTTGGTGCAAGTATCGATGGAATGTCGCATCCTTGCTTTTTAAAAATTTTGGTTTTGCGGGTACTGACTTGGTGTCGTTTCCCCACGGTTTTTTGAAATTTTAGGTTTTCTCGAACCTTTGGGTAATGGATATCAACTGAAATGTTGCGTCTCCATGGTTTTTTAGGTTTTTTCGAACCTTTGAAATTTGGGTTGTGGATATCAACTGAAATGTTGCGTCTCTACGGTTTTGGATTTTGCAAGTATCGACGAAATGTCGCTTCCTTGCGAATTTGGAAGTGTCGAACGTGGTTCGCATGCTTCTGATTTGTGCGAGCATCGACTAAGCGTCGCTTCCCCATGGTTTTTTGAAAAACCATTTTTTTTGTTTAAAGACACGAGGGTCATAAGTTTTGACCTAAAACCATTTTGGCGGTAAAAGGCAGGGTGGACTAGTGTGGAAATCCTTGAATCCGGATTTTGTTTCAAACCATGAATTTTGGGTTCAAGGGTTGAAAATTTTGGTCAAATTAGGGAAAGGTTCCTAAACTTGGATTTTTGAACAATGAAACGATGGAAGTAAGCATTGTTTAAATTTCTAGAAATTTCAACATTTGATATGAAAATTCTAAAAAAAGGTGGGTTTAGCGAGCGTGTACCTGGAAACCGGTTTTGGCCGTACAGGCATTGCTCTTACCCAGTTGGGTAAGTCTTCAAGGGTAGTACCGCTTTAAGGACTTGCCATTGATGGGCAGCATACATCTGTCACCTTCCATGTTTAGGAGTGCGTATGCGCCGTTGGAGAAAACCTTGTCGATGACGTAGGGTCCCTCCCATTTTGGCTCAAATTTGCCTTTGGACTTGTGAGCGAAGACCATTGGTCTTTTTACCGCAAGAACCAAGTCACCCTTTTTGTAGGCGCGTTGCCTGACCTTTTTGTAGAAAGATCCTACCATGCGTGCTTGGTAAAGTTCAATGCTTTGTTGAGCTTCGAGCCGTCTCTCATCGAGATTGTCCAGCTCATGGAGTCGCAATTTGACATTGCTTTCTTGAGTTATGTCATTTTTGCAAGGATACCCTCAAGGAAGGAATTTGTACTTCCAAGGGCATGACAGCTTCGCATCCATAGACCAAGGAGAATGGTGTGCTATGCGTTGGTCCTCGAACGGTGGTTCGATAGGCCCACAAAGCTTCAGACATTTTGTCGCTCCAGTCTCTTTTGTGACTAGAGACCATTTTTTTGAGGATTTTGCAGAGTGTCTTGTTGAAAGCTTCTGCTAATCCGTTTGCTGCCGGATTGTATGGAGTCGAAGGACAGCTTTGGATTTTGTATTTGTCGCAGAACCTGTAGAATCGATCATCCCGAAATTGTGGTCCGTTATCATGGACAAATCTTTTAGGTATGCTGAAACGACAAATAATGTTGGTGCACAGGAACTGAAGGACTGATGAGGTCTTCATTTCGTTGAACGCAAACGCTTCTGACCACTTGGAGAAATAATCCGTAGCGGCGAAGATGAAGCGATGACCTTTGCTCGAAGGGGGAGAAATAGGACCTATGATGTCCATACCCCAGGCTTCGAAAGGCCATGAAATCGCTGTAGGATGCAGCCATTCTGGAGGCATGTGAATGTAATCTCCATGAACTTGGCATTGTTGGCAGCGCTTAGCAAATTGCATTGCGTTAGCTACCATGGTAGGCCAGTAATGTCCTAACCTTTTTATCTGATCATAGAGCTTGGGACCAGCATGATGAGCTCCGTAAAGACCAGCTTGAACTTCTTTGAGTGTTTCTTCAGCCTCTTGTTGTGATAAGTAGCATAGAAGTACTCCGTTGAAGGATTTCCTGTAAAGGACTTTTGAAGGAATATCCAAATGAAAGCTTGGGGTTCGCCTTTGGATGCTTACCCATTCTTTTGGATCTTCTGGTAGGATTCCGAACATAATATAATCAATGAACGGATCCTTTCAGTCGCCGATTGAAGTTTGAAGGATTGAAATCCGACTTCCAACCACTTGTTGGCATTCAGCAACTGCTTGGTGTGTGTTAAGAGGATGAAGGATTCTTCTTTCGCACACTGTGATTTGCATGTTTTCCCCTTCCTGGATTGCCATGGATGCGGCAAGTCCAGCTAGGGCATCTGCACGTATATTTTCACCTCTACGAATGTGGGTGATGTGACAGATGTCAAACTTTTGCGGAAGCGATTGTGCTTTGTGGTAGTAAGGCAGCAAATCTGGCTTCCTGACTTCAAATTTCTGATTCATCTGGTTGACGATCAGTTGAGAGTCTTCAAAGATTTCCAGCATGGTGATACCGGATTCGATGGCGAGTTCTAATCCTAGGATCAGAGCTTGATATTCAGTTGCATTGTTTGTGCATGGTTCCAGTAGCGAGAAAGCGTGTGGAATCATGTATTTGTCGGGGCTAACAAAGAGGATGCCAACTCCCGAGATCAGCTGTATTTTTTCTTTTGTCCTGGTTGGACCGTCAAAGTACATGTCCCAGGAGGCACTTTGTGAGAAAGTCTCCACATTGTAGACTGGTTTGTCTGGGAGATCATCTCTGAGTGGAGCACTTTAGGCAATGGATGCTCTGCGAGGAAGTCTGCTAGAGCTTGCCCTTTGATTGCCTTTTGTGGTACATACCTAATATCAAATTGTGACAGAAGGATGGACCATTTTGCCAATCGAGCATTGAGAGAACCTGCCTTTGTGACAAGGACCTTCAAGAGGTTGACCCTTGAGACCAGGTAAATTGTGCTGGAAAGCAAGTGGTGATGCAGCTTTTGTGCGGTGAACATCACTGCAAGACATTCTTTTTCGACTGGAGAGTAGCGATGCTCTGCACCTACTAGCATGCGGTTGAGGTAATATAGAGCTGCTTCTTTTCTTTGATCATTTTCTTGCGCAAGCAGAGCTCCTAAAGAGTGATCAAGGGCTCTTGTGTACAAGATGAATGGTTTTTCAGTGGTAGGAGCAGCTAACACTAGAGGTTTTGTCAGGTATGACTTGATGTCTTGGAAAGCAGCTTCACAGTCAGCATCCCAGACAAAGTTTACACCTTTTTTCATTAACCGGGAGAATGGACGGCATTTCCCCGAAAGATTGGAGATGAACCGTCTGATGTAGGCCAATCTCCCTTGAAGCCCTTTGAGTTCTCTCAGGGTTCTTGGAGAGGGCATTTCTAGAAAGGCTTTGACTTTTATAGGGTCAAGCTCTATTCCAGCTTTCCAAACTAAGAATCCGAGGAACTTACCCGACGAGATGCCGAAGAAGCATTTCAAAGGATTCATTCGCAGTTTGTGTTTGCGAAGCAGGAGGAAGACTTCTCGAAGGTCTTCGAGATGATCTTCTTTTCTTTTGCTTTTGACGGCGAGGTCATCAACGTAACATTCAACCGTCTTGTGCTGCATATCTTGGAATATTTTCATCATAGCCCTCTGATATGTGGCACCATCATTTTTCAGACCAAATGGCATGACAGTGTAACAATACACGCCAAATGGGTTCCGAAAAGATGTATGTTTTTCATCTTCAGGATGCATCTTTATCTGATTGTAGCCAGAGAAACCATCCATGAATGTCATTCGCTCGAATCCACATGTATTATCAATCATTACCTCTGGTATGGGGAGCGGAAATTCATCTTTTGGGCATGCGCCATTCAGGTCTCTATAGTCAATACAGACCATGATCTGCCCATTTTTCTTTGTCACGGGGACAATGTTGGGCAACCATTCAGGATGTTGTTCCTCATGGATGAAGCCGACGCTTTTGAGTTTTTGAACTTCTTGTTCAATTTTATCCATCACATCTGGACGGAATCTTCTTTGGCCTTGCTTGACAGGCTTGATGTCTTCTTGAAGATTGAGTTTGTGGACCACTATTTTGGGATCTAAGCCAGGCATTTCAGCGTAAGACCATGCAAAGCAATCAACGAACTCACGAAGAAAGGCGATATACTTAGGTAACTCATCATCCTTTATATTCTTGCTTATGAATACAGGACGTGGGTTATCTGGTGTTCCCAAGTCTATCTTTTGAACAGGATCTTCTGTTGGAAGGTTCAAAGGTGGTTCCTCTACAATATTTTCGGAGGCTTCCAGCTCAACGAAACCTTCTGGGGTTTCAAGGGCATTTCCAGACCAAGGTTTTGTTCTTTTCCACGGGTCTTCTTGATCGGTAATTTTCCCAAGGCTTGCTATGAGATGATCCTAATCGCCTGTTGAAACCGGGTCGAAGTAGGCTACTTCTTTTGGAGATGAGGGTTCTTCTGGGTCAGAAGACCATACGTCTGTGCCATCGGACAACTCCTCTTCATTCTCAGAGAAATCGTGCCAATTGGATGAGCTTCCTGGATCTTTGTCAGGTGACTCATCGAAGAGATATCCAGGGAGATCGATGTCTTCATGGACTTGAGATGTTGAGGCTTGGTCAGTATATTGACTTTTAAGCCTTTGTGTCAACCGTCTCAGGGGAGTGTCGGGATCATACCCTAACCCGTGTGAAGACTTTTTTACATAGCCGTAGAGTCTCCAATCTTCCAGCTGGCTTTTGGTCAAGACGGGCCCCAATGGCGTGAGAATACCGTGTCCTTCTCCCAAACCGACTGGGTTTTGAGCGTCATAGCCCATTTTCTTCATAATAGCTTGTGCCACAAAACTATATAAGGATAGTTTAGGAATACCTTCATTTTGGAAAGGTTCAAGCATGGAGTTTGATGAAGAAGCATCCGATCTATGGAAGAAGATCGGCTTTTCCTTTGCTGAAGTTGCTGGAACAACGAAGGAAGCTGACGTAGGATCTTCTATGTCAGAAGTTGTCTCCATTGGAGTAAGAGCAGGCTGAACTTGCTGAGTGTCAGCTTGGCTTGACGATATGTCGTTTTCTGGCTCTGAATCCGAATCCGTGTCTTGGATGATAGACACGAAAGAGACAACAAATTTGCCCCCAGGCTTTTGCTTTGCCTTCTTCACTTTAGTCGTGATGACCAAAGGCTTTGAAGGTTTGAGGGAGAATATGAAGGGAGTTTGAATGCTCTCTTCAGATTTGCCGGATGATTTGTTTTCTTCCGGCGATTGTTGAGGAGCCTTGCCTTTATTTTTTTGGGGAGTTTCGGCAAAGGGTGCTGTGTGCTTCTCCTCTTCTTATTTTTCACCTTCATACATTTGTGAGTCTGCAAAGTGGACTTCTTTACCTTTGAAGGGTTTTCTGTCCACAAAGACTCGATGTATCATGCCGTCATCGCCAACAAACTTGATGCATTGATGTAGAGTTGAAGGGACAATACCATTCTCATGGATCCAAGGGCGTCCGAGAAGGATGTTGTAGCATGAAGGGGTTTTTATTGCATACACATTGACCTTAGAGATAAGATCACCGATCTGCAACTTGAACCTGATTTTGCTGATAGGCCTTTGAGTACTCCCATCGTATCCAAAGATAGATACAGATGTGTGGCTCAGCTTGCTGGGTGGGATGCCCAACTCTTCGAGAGCCGATGTGGAGATGAGGTTGAGTGCAGAACCTGGGTCGATCTGAACTCTGTGCATAGGCATTTCCTTGATGTACCCTGTGAAGTACAGGGGTCGGTTGTGCCAGGTTTCGCCAAGTAGAAGGTCATCCTTTGTGAAGGCGATGGTTGCACTGGCTACTTTTTTAACCGAGAGGCATTCAATGCATGATCCCTCAGTTTTCTTCTTTTCTCCCTTTGAGGAAGCTTCTGAGTTTTTGACCCGGTAATCCATTTCAATTTGGAGGACTTGCGGGGCATGTTTGTCGACATCCTCATTCAGCTTTTGTAATTCTGAAATGAGATTATCACGAGTGTCCGGAGACATTCGCAATAAACCCAGGATGTGCAGACGTGCAGGTATGTGCTTGAAGTGTTCAATCAAGTCATACTTGAAAGCCTCCTTAGGGCCTGCATGTTCATCATTGTTGCCACTAGGGGTGCTTACAACATCTTTTCCTGAAGAATTTACATATGTAAAGGAAGATTGGTTGTAATTTTTGTGGTAGTCCCGGCCAGAGCGGGTGCCTCTACCAACTTCGAGAGCTTCTTGAGAAGGGTCTTCATTTGGAAGATTGTCTTCAGGATCAAGAGGCAGTCGTTTTTCATTTGCTGAGGATGTATCAGCAGTAGAGTTGCCATCCTCAGTGATTGTGTTGCACGGAGCATTTTCCGGGAACAAGTCCTGAACAACATCCAGCAACCTTTCTTCTTCGTTGACCAATTCATCGTCCCAAGCATCAATAGCTGGGAATTCTTCAGTCAGGAAGGGTGTGAACTTTGAAGTCAGAGTCTCAGGAGAAGAAACCTGAGAGGGTGTCATCTCAGAGAAAGTCACGTGAGATGAGGTGGCTCCAGAAGATACATTGCTAGGCGTCGCCGGAGTGTAAGTGCTCTCACCAAACGATGCTTCGGAAGAGCTATAATCCCGAATTATCACATTACAAGAAGCTCTGACGGGAGACGTTGCCTGATCAGAGTCAGACTCATCCTCGGATGTAAGAGGATCGTCTATCCAGTAATTTTCTCCATTTTCAGGAGTTAAGGGAGGATGTACCTGATGGTCTTCAGGGACTTCAGGCTCTGGATTGTGAGGAAGCTCGTTGACGCGGTCTTGCTCTTGTTCTAGAGCGAGACGCTGCAGAATCCTTACATATTCTTCAAGATCAGGCATGGGAGCCAAATCTTCTTCTTCATCAACTCTTTGTGGCTCAACATGGTTGATTTCCACTGGAGCAATGAGAGGTGCTGGGTCAGCAGCATCTTCTTGTACAGCCTCTTGGTCTTCTTCATCATCAGACCGGGATCCTTGTGGCTGTAGGGGGTTATACCAGATTACTGGCATAAGATGAGACTCAGGAACCCATTCTTCATCGGAGAGAGATTCTCCTGTTTCAAGGGACTCCTCCCACTCGTCTGTGTAGTTGGATTCGAATCCATCATCGGTGTCGCTGGACTCGTATCCATCAATGGAGAATCCAACTACCGAATTGCAAGAGTATGATACCTCCTGCGTGGCTTCTTAGAATTGAGGTGGCATGAAATCACTGAGAGTGAATTTTCTTACCCCCTTTGAAGTCTCTGGAAGGGATGTTTTTGTTGCCTCCAGTGAAGCGGTAGAGGAAGCCTCTGCCTTTTCTTTGACTTCTTGTTTTGGCAGGGTTTTCTCTTGCCGTTTGAGCTTGAGGAGATGTTTCCTAGCCTGCCTTCGCTGTTGAGCTGTAGGCTTTGTTTTCACGACCTCACAATTTTCATCTTCCAGGAGATCGGGATGTACCCATATGGGTTGTCCGTCTGGTGTAGGGTAAGGAACCAGTTCCTCGGACGCTTGGATTGAGTTTATCACCTTGAAGGAAGTAGTGATCTTCTTCTTCGGTGATTTTGATGTTTGTCCACATGTCACCATGTTGACGGAGGCACACCCATAGTTTTTCTCAAAGGTGATGACTCCGTTTTTCCACATCTCGTTTATTTTCTCCCTCACAATGAAGCATTGATTGAGAGGATGCGAGATCATCTGGTGGTATGGACAGTACCGAGGATCGTTGGTTTTGCCAACATCACCCGGTCTCTTTGGTTTACGCAATGTGAGCTTGCCGTTTGCCACAAGAGCCCCAAAGATTTCATCAACATCTTCATCAAACGGGTATTTCTTCTCTACTCGTTCTTTGAAGGCATCAGACAGTTCAGGTCTCTTACCAGCAACTTTGTTTTTAGCTTTCTTTGGTGGCTAAGGAGCTGATTTGGTCTGCACATTGAGGACCTCTTTTTTCTTTGGTTTTGAGGTTGTAATGGCGGTTGGCTCTTTTCTTGATGATTTCTGACTGTTGAGGTCTTTAATCACTGTTTCAGCTTCCATGGAAGCTTCTAGGAGTTCTCCCAGGTTTTTTGATTTGTTGTCGATGATCATGGAGCGGATTGTAGCTCTCATGTTGTTTCGGCAGATGTCGACTAGCGACGCTTGTGGCAGTACATCAGAGCATTTGTACGCCATTGCTTTCCACTTGTGAATGAAGTCATATGTTGACTCATTCTCCCCCTGTTTTAGGCTGCACAACTGAGCCATAGTAGCGGGATGATCCTCACCTTTGAAGTGAGTCAGGAAGCGTGTCTCTAGCATGGCCCAGTTTTGGATGGAGTCCTTCGGCAGAGTGGAGTACCAATCGAAGGCCGTACCTTTTAGGGTACTTCCAAAGAGGCGGATCTTGAGTGCATCTTGATCCGCGATAGCTCCTGTCAGGATCTTGAAGTGGATGACGTGCTGTCTAGCTGATCCTTTCCCCATATATGTTTGGAGAGTAGGATGCTTGAATTTGGTGGGGAACGGGACCGAGTCCATCCATAAGGGGTATGGTGGCTTGATCCCATGCTCCTTGAGTATATCCTCTTCTTTTGCTTTGGCGAGGATACTGTCTACGTCCTTTTTGGTAAGGGCGCGTGACTCATTTTCTTCTCCATTTACCTCATCGTCTTGATGATTCGGAGGAGGTTCATTGTTCGCCTGATTTTGAAAGGCGAGGAGAAGGATTTCCATCAGAGTTTCACTCCTCTACTGGCCTCATTCCAACTGCTGGATGTGGGTGATCGCATCATCTTGAGGTGGATTGCGGGGTGGTGGCTCAGAATATGTAACCAAGACGTTCATCCTTCGTGATTCGAATGAAGAAACTGTCCTGGTGACTGAGCTGGGGCTCATTCTTTTTGAAGAAGAGCTTGAGGAAGGATCACTCTGCCGTCCTTTGCTTGAAGGAGCAGGGGATTCTTCTGAATGTCTTCTTGTCCTGGAGACGCTGCGGGTCATCGGACGTCGGACATGGATTTTTGTTTCTGACTTTTGGCACCTTCTGGTTTTTCCAACCATATGGACGGCAGCAACTTGGTTGGGTCTATCTTTTTCGACCCATTTGGGAGAGACTTGAAGTGTAGGAGGCTGGGCCCTTTGCTTCTTTAGTCTCTTTTGCCTATACGGCGCGCGGTGGCGTATACGACGAGCAATTTGAGCTTCGGTCAGCTCTGGCTAGGCTTTGACAATGAAGGATGTGCTCCCTCGGGCGCAGCAGCCGAGCCTGTCTTCTTTATAGCTGGGCAAGGACAGGATGCGAACACTGTCCTTCGCCTGTTGCAGCGAAGCTTTGAATTTTCGGAGTTCGGCCCCTGTAGAGATGAAGGGTCGAACTGTAGGTTTGCAGGCCTTAGCAGGTGCTTGCAGAGGCCTTGTGATGCATGACTTGATTTTGGGCTTGTAGGAACAAGCCGGCTCATGCTGGGTTGACTTGAGAGTCAGATTAGAGATGGGTCTCTCCTCTTTCATGTAGGCAAGAGGGTAGAACTGGTTCTCATTGAGTGGGGCTAGGAATGTTGGCTTAGTGGACGTTTGGGACCTTCTTTGTTTTGGTGAAGGTCTTGGGGACCAAGTCTTGGGATAGACATGGTCGTTTGCTGGTCGAGGCTTCGTGGGGCTGCCACGGACTTCGAGCCTTCTGGTGCTCGCCTTTGGTGTCACGGTAGTGACACGTTGAGAGGCGAGTTTCTGCTTCTTGGGAGGAGCAGTTTGTTCCTGGGGAAGTGGGAATGGTCCCAGTGTCCCAAAGACAATAGTCCGGGGAGTCGAGGTCGACCCGGAGCTTAGAGAGTTGCCGAGGGAGTTGACGCTTCGGCAGCTGATGGGGCGCTTGTAGGTGCGCGTAGTTTGCTTCTATTGAAGCATGAGTTAGTGCTTGCTCTCATCGAAAGTGAAGGTAAGTGATGCTGCCATTGTTAGTTTTTTCGAAAATTTCTGAAACAAGACCACATCCATTAGTAATCACAAGAATATAATGATCATAAATGGGAAGTTCTATGGTTTTGTCTTTTCAAATTGCTCGAGGGAGATGACCCAAGCAATATGAAGAAGGCAAAATGCCATAGAGGGTACAATTGTTCTGATTGCAGGTATGGTAAGCCCAGAATGAGCGTTCCAGTGACTGCTAGAAGCAATTGTGAACTTAAATTCGATTATCAAGAAGCAGAGCTTGCTCGAGGTAAGAAGAATATAAAGTTGGAGTTACAAATGTGCCGGTCGCAATACACTAGACCCTGAAAGGGCGTACTAGTACCGCTAGACACAAATATTTTGAGACCGCATCCATGAGTTGAGATTCTCTATTTTGAAAGGTCAAGATTGGATTCATCAAAGAGAGCAGATGGTATTCCGATCTGAACTCGGGCTCAGCGATTTTCGCGAGCGCCAGTGCTTAGAAAGAAATGAACCATAATTTCTCGGATCTGAATCCAAAAATGACGAGTTTTTTTTGAAAGGCCAATATCGGGTTCATCAAAGAGAGCAGATGGTATTCCGATCAGAACATGGGCTCAGCGATTTCCGTGAGTGCTAGTGCTCAGAAAGAAATGAACCATGATTTCTCGGATCTGAATTCAAAAATGACGAGTTTTTTTTTTTGAAAGGCCAATATCGGGTTCATCAAAAAGAGCAAAAGGCACTCCAATCTGAACACGGGCTCAGCGATTTCCGCGAGCGCCAGTGCTCAGAAAGGAGAAGACCAAGATTTCTCCAATCTAAATCCAAAATGACGGAAGTTTTTTTTTTCAAGATTTTTTTTTCAAGATTATTTTTTTTAAAAAAAAATCTTGTTTTTTCTATAATTTTTTTAGATTTTTTTTTGAAAATTTTTTTATTTTTTATTTTTTATTTTAAAATTTTTATTTTTGAAAAAAAATTTATTTAAAAGACGAGAGAGTACACATAGGCCTCCTAACCCGGTCTTATGAAATCTCGATTGATAGAATTGCCCCTAGGTAAGGGTATGATTACTTAATGAACCCGTTTGGAGGACCCTTGCCTAGAACAGTCAAGCTGTCTCCACACTCTGGACAAGGCCTTTCTTGAATCAACCATGATCAAAGAACGCAGTTGGTTTAACCTTAGTGGTCTATGTCTTTTTTTATTTTTTTATATATTTTTTTATTTTTTGATTTTTAATGAACTCATCGAAGAGAAACGATGGCACAAAACCTTAGTCGAACAGGCTCAACATTTCTGCAAGCACGATAACGATAGGAAAGGATCAAGGTTTCTCAATTTTGAATTCAAAATGAAAAAAAACTAATTTTTTTTTGTTTTTTTTTTTAAATCTTTAATGAACTCATCGAAGAGAAACGATGGCCCAAAACCTTAGTCGAACAGGCTCAACATTTCTGCAAGCGCGATGAACGATAGGAACGGATCAAGGTTTCTCAATTTTGAATCCAAAATGAAAAATCTGATTTTTTGTTTTTTTTTCCTAGATTTTTAATGAACTCATCGAAGAGAAACGATGGCCCAAAACCTTAGTCGAACAGGCTCAACATTTCTGCAAGCGCGATGAACGATAGGAACGGATCAAGGTTTCTCAATTTTGAATCCAAAATGAAAAATCTGATTTTTTGTTTTTTTTTTAGATCTTTAATGAACTCATCGAAGAGAAACGATGGCCCAAAACCTTAGTCGAACAGGCTCAACATTTCTGCAATCGCGATGAACGATAGGAACGGATCAAGGTTTCTCAATTTTGAATCCAAAATGAAAAATCTGATTTTTTGTTTTTTTTTCCTAGATCTTTAATGAACTCATTGAAGAGAAACGATGGCCCAAAACCTTAGTCGAACAGGCTCAACATTTCTGCAAGCACGATGAACGATAGGAAAGGATCAAGGTTTCTCAATTTTGAATTCAAACCGAGAAATCTAATTTTTTGTTTTTTTTGAAAAGAGAAAAAGTGGAAATAAATTCAAAGAATTAGAAATTCCCAAAAAAATCTCATCTCATTTTTTTTTAGATGCGGAATCTACCATAGGCCACCAATTAGAAAGTAACCAACGAATCGAGAAAAGAAATATAAGCATAGAGCAAAAGATATGATATGCAAATATTTCATTTCTAGCATCGTGTTTTCAAATGAACGAGTCCCACGGGTGTGCCAGCTTGATGGACCGCGCTCCTGCCTGGTTCTACCGAGGTCGGCGGACGTGGGAGTCCGTTGGGTCCGACCCTTTCGTAACCGGGGGGCAGGGGCGTGCATCAACATTTTTTTGTGTGGGTGTGCCAGATTTTCTATTTTACTTGGAATTGCAAGTGGTGATCCGGAGATCAACCTTCGCAAGTAAAATGGAAATCAACTTCTTTCAAGTTTTCCATTGCACATATATTTAAGAAAAGAGACATTTTCTTGATTTGCCGTGAAAGGCGATTTTTTTGGCATTTATAGCCGATTTTGGCGTTTATAGCCGATTTTTGGCTTTTATAGCCGATTTTGGCGTTTATAGCCGATTTACAATCCTTATCAATAATGAAAGACAAGAGTTGTGATTTTTGTTTCTTTTAAAAAAAAATACAAACTACAATGAAAAGCAAGAAAAGGAGGATCTAACTTCTCAGGAGATTGTGGGGGACCCGTTCAGATTGACGGTCGCAAGCCATATGTGGACTTTGCCATCATCCATGCAGATGAGAACAGAGGATGCTATTGATTCGCTTGGCTTGGCTATAACCTCAGGTTTTTAGAGGACAAAGACCAAAAGGAGGTCCTATGTCCAATAAAAAATCAAGTAGACGGGCTGAAAAGCCAAGTCTAAGCCATTTGGAGGCAGAAGGAGAAGGCAAGGACCTTGGGGGGGGGGGGGGGGGGTACCCCCCAAGGGACTTTTGTCACCTTGTAGCGATGGTCGGTGTAGAACTTCCGCAGAGTTTTCTCTCTTTCTTTCTCTTAGATTTCCGATGCCTTTTTCTGTCTGAGTTTCTGGATTTTCTACAGTCTGCAGTCTGTTGTCTGTGTGATTGTGATTCTTTTCTTCTTGGAGAGCTCTCCTATTTATAGGCTTTTAGGTAGCCATTTAGGAGGGTTTATGAGCCTTAATTGTCATAAAGCTACATAAAGGGAGGAGTTACAAGATTGAATTCTTTATTTTGTAACTCCTTTTTCTTGGCTTTTGATTGGCCGGAGGAGATTGAGGGCATTTAATCGCCTTTAATCGCCATGATGTGAGGAGTTTCATGGGTTAAATGCCATGAATCTCTTGACTTGTAACTCCCGGATGCTTGCTTCTGATTGGTCCGTCCAAAGAAATGGATTAATGACTGTAATAAAGCTAGTCAATTAATCGCATTAAGTGGTCGCCAAGCAGTTGAAGAGTCGCGGGCCGTGCCGCGTCTTTTGGGATTCTTCTGGCGATGATCATCGATGGATCTTCATGTAGATCGACATCGGATGACCATGCAACTTCAGGTGTTGGTTGCCAACAGTGGGTCGTTGCCATCTGTCCTGTCAATTTCTCGATCGGTCGGGTAGAAAGCACACTTTTTTTGGTTGACCAGTTGACGATCAATGTTGATTTCGATACTCTTGATGATTAACCCGTGTTTTTGACGGATGTTAGAGGATTTGGTGTCTCAAAAGTATGAATTTTGGAAAATACCAGAGGCCGGACGCTTTGAATCGCGAAAAAATGGCGAAAAATGGGGTTTCCGGGGCCCACCGAGCGATCCCAGGCCCCAGGGTCGCAGGGGCCTGCGACCCTGGGGGGTTTTTTCCCCCTTTTGTCCCGTTTTGTGTCCGTTTTTGCTGTTTTTCGATTCTTTTTTCTTCTGTATTTTTCCTTGACATTTTTGATCATTTATTGGCCTGATTTTTCTGTAGAAAATCTGATGAGAATCCTTGCATCTTATTTTTCAAAGTTTCCAATTTTCCGAGAAAGCCGAAGACTTTGTCGTGCAGAGCTGCCGATTTTTCGTCAGAAGCTGAAACTGGACCAAACGATGTCGGAATGACCTGAAATTTGGGGTGAAGCCTGCTGAGCAATAAATAAGACCAACCATAGGCTTTTGTTTGAGTTTTGAAGCCGTTTGGGGCCCTATCACCAGTAGACTTGCTTTTATCGCGATGAAGATGTCGCGGCTTGATGTGCGGTCAATCGATGTCCGATCGACTTGAAATTTGACAGGGAACCTATTGGAGTCATTTTAAGATGATCCATAGGCTCTATCTTGGAAACCATGGTCCCGGGGAGCTTTACCGCTGAGAGGCCTGATTTGGCTTCCGAGCGTTAAAGTATGGTCACATATTGTCGAAATGACCTGAAATTTGACGTGTAGCCCTTTGTAAGCATTTTGAAGCCGTCCATGTGCTCTATCTGATATGTGATGGCCTCGGTGGTTCTCGCCGTCGAGAGGCTTGATTTAGCTGTCCGAGGGTTGATGTAGGGTTAAACGTTGTCGGTTTGACTCGGAACTTGACGTGGAGCCTTTTGGATGTATTTTGAGACCATCCATCGGCTCTGATCGAAGATTTGGTGTCTCCGATGTTTTCGCTGCCGGGAGCTCTTTTTCAGCTGCCGGAGAAGCGAAGTTAGGCCAAATGATTTTGAAATGGCCCGAAACTTCTTGTGTACTCCTCTTTTGGCTGTTTTGAAGGATCTTGCAGTTTTTGTTTGATTCTGACAAGATTTGATTTTTTGGAAGTAGCATTGCCTATTTATGGCAGGTTGCGACTTCATGTAGCTCTTTGGATCTTGAAGAGGCAAAGTGACATTTTTGGTGTCAACATCGTTGACTCTGTTCCTTGGTGTGCAGACACCTCAGGTGGTTACTACTACTATGAGGAGCAGGCCAGTGAGGAGATCCTAGAGGATCTCCAACCAGCAGAGGAGGAACGAGAGTGGCGTTCCGATGACGTAGAGTAGCGTCATCACATCCGGTACGAGAGAAATTTACATGGGACTTCATTTAGATATATTTTTTTATTTATTTCTCTCGTTGAACCTTTATTTCATTGACTTTAGGTTCTTTAATTGGCCTTGTTTATTGGGTTGGCCAATGTAATAAATTAACTTAACTCTTTAATTTTGTTTATTACTCTTGTAAAATGTTTTTTCTTATGTTTGTTGCAATTTTTAACCTTACTTATGGGATCTATGATATCGTTTGGGTTCGTCGTTAATGCTGCACTGCTTAAAGGTTTTTATGTTTGTTGCACCCATCATGTCTTTGTAATTTTGTATTGTAATGCTCCATCTGTATTTAGTAATATGAAAGCTTAGCATTTTCACTCTATTACTCAGAAGAATGCTCATCTTCTTATCTGTTATCTATATATTATTTGGAAGCTATGCATACATTCACATCCAAAATAGGTGGCCCACATGACCTTTCTCATTTCTACTATCCTCATGTGTCACTGGTAATAACCATAATTCTATAAAATGGTTTTAAGTTTTCGATTTTCAAGTAATGATATCGTTACCATTTTTTATGGCTTCTAGGCTGATTTTTTCTATCTAACATCCAATAGGTAAGGTCTTTATGCTAATATGCATAAACATTGAAAGGAACCTTCATGATGTCAGTTCGAATGTGCAGTGGACAGTATACTCCATCCAAGCCATCAAAGTCCGTAAGTCTTTCTCATTGTTTATGCACCTCATTATAAAGTTATTTCCATTTGGTTGTTGGAGACAAGAAATAGATGGAGAACCTATAAATAATGGTAACGATATCATAGTTCTCATAAATAAGGTTAAGAATAGCAATAAACATAAGAAAAAACATTTTATAATTGCAGATGGGATTATCTATAGATGGTTTTTAGTGGGGAAATCTTTAAGAACTTGAATTCCTACTCATACGAACTTGAATTTTGTGCCCAAAATTATTTTTTTTGATAACGATATCATTACCATCACCTATAGTTTCTTCATCCATTTTTTGTGTCAAACAAGAAAATAATGGTGACTTTATATTGAGATGCATAGACAATAAGAAAGACTCACGATTTCACTCAAACTCTAGTTTTTAAAATCTTCTAATAACGATATCGTTACAATTATTTATAGGTTCTTCCCCCATTTTTTGTCTCCAACAACAAAATGACAATGAGTTTATAATGGGGTGCATAAATAATGAGAAAGGCTCACGGATTTGGCTCAGAAATGCATTTTCACCTAGAATCAAGCGGTCCTTATCGGGTGTATTTTGTATGAGGGAGGAATTGCTCTATGTTTGAAGCTAATCTACTTGTAAAGGGTGTATGTCCTTTGTGTGTTAGAATAATTATTGGGTTCCAAACATTCCATAATTTTGTAAGCACATTATCTAACATTTGAAATGAAATAAAGGCCATTTGAGTTTACCCTCTTCAATTCTATGTTTCCTGTTAGATCTCGTGATCACTGAGAGGGGGGGGTGAATCAGTGATCTCTTTTAAACAGGTCCTTGCTAACAACAATTCAAATCAAACCACACAATTTGACACCAGATTTTACGTGGTTCACCAAAAGGCTACGTCCACGGTTCAATCCCGTCCGAACAACAATCCGGTACAGGTCTGAATCTTATTTAGTCGCACCGACGACAAAGAGCACCAACCCTTAAATTCAGATAGCACCAACTATCTAGGAAGCACCGACTCCCTTAGGTTTCAGATAGCACCAACTATCTAGGAAGCACCGACTCCCTTAGGTTTCAGATAGCACCAACTATCTAGGAAGCTACAACTCCCTTTACAATTTGTCTGCACCCACAGACAGGATCACCAAACCCCAAAACACCAAGCACCAACTTGATGATTACAGCAAAGAAGATAAACTGATCTACAGCCCTTTCCCCTCTACAATTCTCTCTCTCTCAATCCCTTACAAATAGAAATCTAAAGCATAAAAGAGAGACTTATCTTATGAACGAAAATACCATCTTCATGAGGCTTCAAATTCGTCCACACTTGCTGTAGAAAGTTGCTCCACAACAGCAAGACACAAGCACCTTCTTCTCCAAGCACTCTTCTCTCCAAAACTCTCTCAAACTCTTCTTTCTTTGATGCTTGTTATTGAAAACGAGATTAGGAGTGTTTATATAGGTTTTAGCAACCCCAAAGAGTGTCCAAAATAGGCTACAATTCGTTTAGAAAGAGTCCCAAACGAATTACCAAAAATTCCTAACTTTTAGCAAAAGACTTCTAATTCTGCGTTACTTGCTGTCTGTGTGTGCTCGGTCGACATCATACTTTGCTCGGTCGACCGGGTGAACTGGGCGCCTGACGAACTTTCAAAAAGTTGTAAGTTGTCAAATTCTGGAACCCGAGCTCGGTCGACATCCTGGAAGCCTCGGTCGACCGCGTGCATGCTCGGTTGACCGCACCAGGAGCTGGGTCGACCGGATGACCTCTGTGTCAAAAATAACTGTAAGCTCTGATTTTGCACTTTCTTCATGCTCGGTCGACCGGCCAGGGAGCTCGGTCGACCGGGTACACTGCACCAGGAAAAACTGATTTTCTTCACTGTTTTCCTTTTTCATTCTTCTTGAGCTCTATCACTTCCACTCTTTCAACACATGATTGAGACATAGTGTTGACAATAATTCCAATACAATTTGATGCTTGAGACACCAAACACACCAATGCTTCAAGATTCAACTCAATGCATCTCAAATTCCAACAATCTCCCCCTTTGGAATTGTTGGCAACACTTGGAACTTCAACACAGACACTTGGAACATGTTGACATCATAGAGCCTTTTTAGAACAATAAACTCCCCTTGGAACATGATCTTCTCATTCACTATCTTGATACCAATTTTCATTCCAATCTTCCATCTTCCTCATGCTATCATATTTCCATCTTCTTAGCATAAGACTAACTTCAACATGCATATAGTCTTTCCTTGCATAATCTTCTCAGCATAACTTGATACCAATCTCCAGATAACCTTCTCAAGATGACATGCATATCAACCTTTCCATGCATAATCTTCTCCCCCTTTGACAATAATTCCAAAGGGACCAATCTAGGAGCAAATAAGATATTCAACGAATTCATTGCTCCCCCTTTCTGGCACATCTCCTAAGGTGTAGGAGAATGAGTAACTCCTAATTTCTTTCGGAGATACTCGAAGACTTCCTTTGGCAAAGGTTTTGTGAAGATATCAGCCACTTGCTCAGTAGTAGGAACGTATTCCAACTTTACCTCACCATCTGCAACTTTATCCTTGAGAAAGTGATAGCGGATTGCAACATGCTTAGTCCTTGAATGCTGAACTGGATTCTTGGAGATATGAATTGCACTAGTGTTATCACAGAGGATCGGCGTAGGATCTGTTGTTGGAACTCCTAAATCAGAGAGCATTTGCCGCATCCATAACACTTGCGTACAACAAGTTGCCGCTGCAATATATTCTGCTTCCGCTGTCGAAAGTGAGACGGAGTCTTGCTTCTTGCTGTGCCAAGCTACCAATCTATCACCAAGATAGAATGCACCACCACTTGTACTCTTGCGATCATCTACGCAACCAGCCCAATCGGCGTCTGAGTATGCGACAAGAGTAAAGGATTTACCTTTAGGATACCATATTCCAAGCTCCATAGTACCTTTTAGATATCGAAATATCCTTTTCACTGCTGTAAGGTGCGTCTCAGTTGGTGATGCTTGGAATCGAGCCACCATACATACTGCTTGTAGAAGATCTGGTCTTGTAGCAGTCAAGTAAAGCAGGCTTCCTATCATAGAACGATAGGTGGTGTGATCAACGGACGAAGCCTTATCATCTTTGCTAAGTTTCGTGTTCGTTGTCATTGGCGTGCTCACGGGCTTGCTGTCTTCCATGTTAAAACGCTTCAGCATTTCCTTTATATATTTCATCTGAGATATAAAAATACCATTTTTCAGCTGCTGAACTTGTAATCCTAGGAAGAACTTTAGCTCTCCAAGCATAGACATCTCAAATTCTTTCGTCATATCTTCAGCAAAAATCCTGCACATAGTCTCATCATTGCCTCCAAATATTATGTCATCAACATAAACAATAACCACCAGCTGTTTGCTTGAATCAGATTTGACATACAGATTGCTATCAACTAGTCCTTTTCCAAAACCAATCTTGCGAAGATAAAGATCCAGCCTTGCATACCATGCCCTTGGCGCCTGTTTCAGTCCATATAGAGCCTTCTTCAGCTTGCAAACTAAGTCTGAATTTTTGCTAATTAGAAAGCCATCAGGTTGCTCAATGTAGACCTCTTCTTCAAGTAAACCATTCAAGAAAGCTGACTTAACATCCATCTGAAATACCTTGAAGGTTTTATAGGCAGCCAATGCAAGAAACATACGAATGGCTTCCAGACGAGCCACCGGTGCAAAGGTCTCTTCAAAATCTATGCCTTCAACTTGTGCATAGCCTTTACAAACCAACCTTGCCTTGTTTCGTATGACCTGACCATCTTCATTCAGCTTGTTCCGAAAGACCCATTTTGTACCAATCACATTCTTATCAGTAGGTCTAGGGACTAGTTCCCATGTGGAGTTTTTCTCAATCTGCTCCAACTCCTCATGCATAGCTTTTAACCAGCTTTCATCTAGACTAGCTTCAGCTACTGTCTTGGGCTCAATGGTGGACACAAGTGAGTAATTGCTAACTACACTTTGTCTAGTTTTTACACCGGCCTCAGGATCTCCAATGATTTGATCCTTAGGGTGTTGCTCTACCCAAGTACTTTTCTTTCTAGGAGAAGTATCCTCTGAATCATCTTTTGCCTTTTCAGAATCAGGTTCAGCCACTTCATCATCAATCTCACTCGAGTCCTCATACACTGGACTGTCATTATGAGTTACCTTCTTTGACTCATGGTTTTCATCAATTCTAACATCAGCACTTTCAATAATTTTTCTGGTCCTTTTGTTAAGGCATCTGTAAGCTTTACTAGAGGATGAGTAACCCAGAAAAATACCTTCATCGGCTCTTTCTTCAAATTTGCCCGGATTTTGTTCGAGCCGCTTGATGTAACACTTGCTACCGAAGACTCTGAAGTGCTTGACTGTAGCTTTTCTTCCAAACCATAGCTCATAAGGTGTTTTATCTTCATGTGGCCTGATCAAGCAACGATTCTGAATATAAACAGCCGTATGAATCGCCTCTTTCCAATACTTATCAGCCATCTTACTTTCAACCAGCATGGTGCGTGCCATTTCTTGCACAGTGCGGTTCTTGCGCTCAACAACTCCATTCTGCTGTGGAGTTCTAGGGGCTGAGTATTGTCTTTGGATGCCATGATGTTCACAATATTTAGTGAATTCATCAGATGTGAATTCGCCTCCACGATCAGACCTTAGCGTCTTGATCTGCTTCCCTAGCATGTTTTCAACCTGTGCTTTAAACACTTTGAACCGATCAAGTGCTTGATGTTTATGCTTAAGAAATAATACCCATGTCATGCGAGTAAAATCATCAATGCAAAGCATAAAATACTTATCTCCATTGGTGCTTTGAGTCCGCATCGGTCCACAGAGATCAGTGTGTACCAGCTCAAGAGGTTTCTTCGTATGATGCTCCTTCGTCTTGAACATTACCCTCGTTTGCTTTCCCTTTTGACAAGAGTCACAAATGGGGTTTGAAGGCTTTTCAACTGTAGCCATACCTCTAACAGCCTTTGAATTGCAAATCTTTGACATGTTGCCAAAGTTTAGATGCCCAAGGCGTTTGTGCCACAACCAACTCTCTTCTGACCGACTCAATAAGCATGTCTTTTCAGCTCCATCTGACAAGGTGTAAAGATTTCCAGCTGTCCTTGACCCAGTAGCCACTGTTTTGCCGTTGCTACTCTTCTTGATAGCAAACCCATTCTTTGTAAAAACAATTTCGTGGCCCTTATCACAGATCTGGCTCACACTCAACAGATTGTGTCTCAATCCAGACACATATAAGACCTCTTCAGATCTGATCTTGTTTGCCATCAGCTGAACAACACCTTTTCCAACAATTTTGGCACCATCATTGTTACCAAACTTTACCGAACCACCTTCATAGTGCTGTAACTTGATGAATTTTTCTTTATCACCAGTCATATGACTCGAACAGCCACTATCAAGGACCCATGGTGCTGTCTTCTTTTGTGCATTGTAAGCGGTTTGCACAATGAGAGATTTCTTGCCTTTTTCTGCACTTTTCTTTGCCCTCCAAGTTTTGACTAACTTGGGTTTCTTTTCAACCTGAATTGGTTTAGCAGTAGGCAGCCTACAATCCCTAGCCATGTGTCCATAATTATGACACTTGTAGCACTCAATATTGTGGCTATTTAGGATTGAGAAAGGGTTCCTTCTCACAACTGGGCTGTTTCTCACATAGAATTTACAATCTGCCCTTCTATGTCCATACCTATTGCAATGATAACAATAGCCATAAAATTTGTATCTTTTATATGGCTGGTTAGGCTTCATGTCCTTTCTCACTTGAATGGGCTCTTTTCTAGGCAGTGTGGGCTTCACAGAATTGGAAGGTGTAGTAACTTGCTTTACAAACACCGTCTCTACAGAAGGTGTAACCTTAGAAGATTCTCCATTCTCAAATCCTATTCCAAATCTGAAGTGAGGGGGTCTTTGAACTTTCAAAATTTCATTCAGCTTCAATGTACCATTGATAGCTTGAAACTCCTTGAGCTTTTGTTTCATTTGCATATTTTCAGTCCTTGTTCCAAGGATTTCATTCTCAAGTTTCATCACTTCCTCAGTTTTGGTACAGATTTGTATTTCTAGGACATCTACCATTCTTTTATACTCTTCTAATTCAGTTTTCAAAGCAATAACTGAAATTTCAGATTCATGAAGAAGTTTCAGATTTTTCTTACTTGATCTTCGCTCCTTGCTAAGCTCCTCAAGTGCAGCAATGAGCTCTTCTTCAAGATTCACTTCAGCCTCCTCTTCGTTTTCCAGCTCTTGCTCATCGTCTTCTTCAATAGTAACCATGAAGAGTGCTTCAGTCGCCTCGACTGATTCATCATCGTCCGAAGATTCAGACGTGCTGTCATTATGCTGACTGATGAAGCTCTTTGCTTTGCCCTTCTTTCTGAAATTCTTCTTCCATTTACTCTTATCAACATAAGAGTCATTATCATTGTCTTCTTTCAGCGGGCACTTCGCAGCAAAGTGGCCAACACCGCCACAATTGAAGCATTTAAAGGGTAGCTTCCCTTTATACTTGCCATTGCTTCCTTTCTTCAGCCTTCTAATAAATTGAGCCTCAAGCTCATCATCATCAGAATCATGACCAGCAATCTCTTTTGCCTTTTTCTGAACTTTGAAGGCCGCTTCTCTATCCGATGAAGACGTCTTACCTATGCGCATCTCATAGGCAGTGAGAGAACCATGCAGCTCATCCATTGAAAACTCGTTCAGATCTTTGGCTTCTTCTATGGCTGAGACTTTAGAATCAAACCGGGGAAGGAGAGATCTTAGAACCTTTTTGACGATGACTGGTTCTTTAATCTCCTCTCCTAGTCCACGAATGTCATTCGTGACTTCATTCACCCGTTGCATGTAAGAATCAACATTCTCGTTATCCTCCATGCGAAGCGACTCAAATTGGGAGCGATGAGTTTGCAATTTCGCTTCTTTGATCTTCTCATCTCCTTCATGGATGCTTTTCAGCTTATCCCAGATTTCCTTGGCTGTCTTGCATGCTATAACTTTGATCAGCTCGCTGTCAACAAGGCCGCTAAAGAGTGCATTCTGCGCCTTAGAGTCGTTGTCTGCTAACTTCTTCGTTGCAGCATCAGTGGGTACAATGGCAGAATTGTAACCGACTCTGACAGTCTCCCAGACATCATAGCCAAGAGATTTGATGAAGGCCTGCATTCTAATCTTCCAAAAGCTGTAATTAGAACCATCAAACAACGGTGCTTTCATATTCGCTGTGCTGGTTGCCATGTGATTTGACAAAGATCACCCTTAGCGTGTTAAGCTTATCAAGGGAAACCTTACGCTCTGATACCAATTGTTAGATCTCGTGATCACTGAGAGGGGGGGGTGAATCAGTGATCTCTTTTAAACAGGTCCTTGCTAACAACAATTCAAATCAAACCACACAATTTGACACCAGATTTTACGTGGTTCACCAAAAGGCTACGTCCACGGTTCAATCCCGTCCGAACAACAATCCGGTACAGGTCTGAATCTTATTTAGTCGCACCGACGACAAAGAGCACCAACCCTTAAATTCAGATAGCACCAACTATCTAGGAAGCACCGACTCCCTTAGGTTTCAGATAGCACCAACTATCTAGGAAGCACCGACTCCCTTAGGTTTCAGATAGCACCAACTATCTAGGAAGCTACAACTCCCTTTACAATTTGTCTGCACCCACAGACAGGATCACCAAACCCCAAAACACCAAGCACCAACTTGATGATTACAGCAAAGAAGATAAACTGATCTACAGCCCTTTCCCCTCTACAATTCTCTCTCTCTCAATCCCTTACAAATAGAAATCTAAAGCATAAAAGAGAGACTTATCTTATGAACGAAAATACCATCTTCATGAGGCTTCAAATTCGTCCACACTTGCTGTAGAAAGTTGCTCCACAACAGCAAGACACAAGCACCTTCTTCTCCAAGCACTCTTCTCTCCAAAACTCTCTCAAACTCTTCTTTCTTTGATGCTTGTTATTGAAAACGAGATTAGGAGTGTTTATATAGGTTTTAGCAACCCCAAAGAGTGTCCAAAATAGGCTACAATTCGTTTAGAAAGAGTCCCAAACGAATTACCAAAAATTCCTAACTTTTAGCAAAAGACTTCTAATTCTGCGTTACTTGCTGTCTGTGTGTGCTCGGTCGACATCATACTTTGCTCGGTCGACCGGGTGAACTGGGCGCCTGACGAACTTTCAAAAAGTTGTAAGTTGTCAAATTCTGGAACCCGAGCTCGGTCGACATCCTGGAAGCCTCGGTCGACCGCGTGCATGCTCGGTTGACCGCACCAGGAGCTGGGTCGACCGGATGACCTCTGTGTCAAAAATAACTGTAAGCTCTGATTTTGCACTTTCTTCATGCTCGGTCGACCGGCCAGGGAGCTCGGTCGACCGGGTACACTGCACCAGGAAAAACTGATTTTCTTCACTGTTTTCCTTTTTCATTCTTCTTGAGCTCTATCACTTCCACTCTTTCAACACATGATTGAGACATAGTGTTGACAATAATTCCAATACAATTTGATGCTTGAGACACCAAACACACCAATGCTTCAAGATTCAACTCAATGCATCTCAAATTCCAACATTTCCAACCCATTTGTCATGTTAAAAAGCCTGTTCTGGTTTTGTTATTTATCCTGAATTATTTTTTTCAATGCCTTGTAGTGAAATTGATGTCTGTGGAGCAACTGTGTTGCAGAGATGTTCTAGATAAGTACAAGAATGGTTCCAAACTATACCTATTAGGAAAATGCATTTATGAGCCAAATCCGTGAGCCTTTCTCATTGTTTATGCACCCCATTATAAAGTCATTGTCATTTTGTTATTGGAGACAAAAAAAAGGGTGAAAAACCAATAAATAATTGTAACGATATCGTTATCAAAAGATTTTGAAAACTAGATTTTGAGTGAAATTGTGAGTCTTTCTTATTGTTTATGCATCTCAATATAAAGTCACCATTATTTTCTTTTGGACACAAAAAATGGATGAAGAAACTATAACTGTTGGTAACGATATCATTATAAAAAAATAATGTCGAGCACAAAATTCAAGTTCGTATGAGTAGGAATTCAAGTTCTTAAGGATTTCTCCTCCTAAAAAAACATCTATAGATCATCCCATCTGCAATTATAAAATATTTTTTCTTATGTTTGTTGCTATTCTTAACTTATGGGATCTATGAATTGATTCGGTTCATGATCGTTAATGTTGCACTACTAAAATGTTTTTATGTTTGTTGCACCCATCATGTCTTTGTAATTTTATACTGTAATGCTCCACCTTTTTTTACTAATCTGAAAGCCTAAAATTATGTGTGGGGTACTTGATTGATTGGTGCTAACAAAAGAAGATGACATTGACCCTCCTCTTGAGAGTTTGAACCTTTGGTCTGTCTGGAAACTAGCCCAGCAAGTGCAGGACAGTAAGGTTCGAACCCTCCTCTTGAGGGTTCGAACCTTTGGACTGTCTAGAAAATGGCTCAGCAAGTGCAGGACTTGAAGGTTCGAACCCTCATCTTGAGGGTTCAAACCTTTGGTCTGCCTAGAAAATGGCTCAGGTTGTGCAGGACTCAAAGGTTCGAACCCTCATCTCGAATGAGGGTTAGAACCTTTGGTCTATCTAGAACCTTTTTATAGCTTTTGCGCCCATTTTTTTGTGTCTAAGATCCAATACGCAATGTCTATGTACTGAGATGCATAAATATTGAGAAAGCATAACGAATTTGACAAGGAAATGCATCTGCCTATGGTATGGACATGCCTTTCCAATACAATTCCATGGACACATCTGAAGCTCCAATGAAGTGTGGACATTCATTCAAATAGGTCCATCATTTAAAACAGGTCACAATTATTATGAGAATTCATAATCATTTGAATTCCAGAAAAATAACTAAGATCACAAATTCATATTTCACATTTAGATTGACACCTATCAGGAACATTTAGATTTCATTGGGAAAAAACCACCATTCCACCATCCAACGTCCAGGAAAAAAAACTATCATTCCACCACGCACCATTTCAACATTCAACTGCTTTAATCTAGGAAAACTTTCTTTAGTACAAGTTTCAATTACAAATGTAGCATTCCAACATCCCAACATCATTCTAACATCATTTCATTCCAACACTAACATCATTACAAATGTAGCATTCCAACATCCCAACATCATTATAACATCATTTCATTCCAACACTAACATCCCAACATGTCTTTACAAGGCATTCAATCCCATTACATCCAAACACAAACCACCCTTTTTACATGACAACATTCCATGTGCAACAGCAACCGTTCTCATACAAATCACCTATGTATATGGCAACATCTAGTCTCAACCCATCACGCAAAATCCTTCTTCTCCATGGAATACTCTTTCCGATGCACCATCACTCCATGTCTATGATGTAAATATCTACAAAATACATGGCAGGAGAAGTACGCATTAGAAGATGGATTATAATGATTCATTAAAATTATTGATTAACTATTATAAATGTATACCTGAAATGACAGAGTGGGGGTTTTTTTTTGGATTTAGGGATTCAGGAGTTTATGCTAACCCAAAAGGTGTAAATCAAGAGAGAGATTATTTATTGGAAAGAGAGATAATAACCAAAAAAGTACAACTTATGAATTCTGAAATGGTTTTAGACACTTGCAGAGGTTACTTCAGGCTCAACCTATTTATCAATGTTATGTTCCGGCCCAGTCCACTTGGACTTGGACTCCTATGAGGCCTGCCTCTACAAGACGAGCCAATTGCCACTCCTAGGAATTTGGCAACATCCATAATTGATTTTCACCAAATAATGAAAATTAAATGTTAAAAATTTTTAGCTTGGAGCCGACTGTTTTAACTTTGGAATATTTGACAGGTGGACACTTTGCGATATTTTGCCCTGCAAAAATATTCATTCATCAGAGGTATCATAGTTTCTTGCCTACCTAGCTCTGAAGTTTCCTATGGAGTGAGGAGATCTTCCTAATAGAAGAATTCATTGCAAGTTACAAGAATAGTGAATCATGCATGATAATTTTCACTGATTGGAAGAAAAGACTAAAGACAAATAGTATCAATGATAACTGCTACACATGCCGTGAAATCATCAGATGAAGTAACAATCTTTCCAGTTTCTGATGGACACCTGCGAGACATTAGAGAGAGAGAGAGAGCGAGAGAAAAAAAAATGAAGCTCATGGAAACATATAATTCATATTTAGATTGTCTTGGTACCGAATACATACCAATCTATAGCAGTAACTTCTCCTTCGTGGCCTTTCAATTCAACAGGACCTACTTCAGGGTTATTTACTTGGCACAACATTTTCCCCAGTCATATCCTTTCAATTCAACAAGACCTACTTCAGGGTTATTTACCTGGCACAGCATTTTCCCCAGTCATATCCAAGCGAAAAAGAACCAGAATGAGAAATGTGTTCCAAAGGAACCAATATGAACCTGCCACATGTATGCATTTCTATCACTATAACCAGCTAGTATGTGAGAAGCATCAGGGCCGATAGCTGACTGCAATTGCATAATAGAAATATAAGAAGCCAATAACATCTCATTAGTACCACCCTATAACAAACAACTGCATCACTTACAGTTTGATTGCTAGAAGCAGTGAGAATTTGGGTATCATCCAGCAATATCAAACAAACCAAATTAACAACTGAATAAAGGGAGTGCAAAATCATATAAAGTATCTGAAAGTTTGAATAAGGATCTGAAAGGCACTAATTTAAAGGGAAAAAAATCATCAATGTATGAAAGAAAGAACAAATATTTATTCATGTGTCTAAAGAACTAAACTTTCAAACAACAAAGTGATGTACCTTTATCCAGCATACATAAAAAATGGCATTATGATGCCCAATCCAATCACAAACCCTAGAAAAAAAATGAGGCAAATAGAAAGCACATATCAGAAAAAGAAAAAAATAGGAAAAAAAAAACAAACCCCTAAACCCTAAACCCAATTCATTTACTGAAAAAGTGGATGGAGGGGCATCAAACAGAACCTGCATTATCTCTGTGAGAGGCGAGAGCAGGAAGCTTCTTAATGTCATGAAAGGGGAATCACAAGATGTGGTTCTATACTGAGAACAAAAGAAAAGCAAAGAAAAAGGTGCAATCAGTATGATGAGCCACAGCTCTTGCTAATATCTATTTTCCGATACCAGGTGGCCCATAAAGCAAGACTCCTGCTCAGTTTAGCAAAAGAAATTAATTCCCAGTTCACATTATTTTTAATCCCAATGCACATTAATAGTGAAAATTACAAAAAGATGGTAACTATGATTAGTACCTTTGATTGAGCTATTCCAAGACTCTCAAACAATTCAGGATGCTTGATTGGAAGCTCAATGACCTGAAAAGATTCAGATGCTTAGTTGCAACTACTCAAACATACTAGGCTAAAATAAAAGAAGAAAAAAAAAAGATGAACACTGATGCATATCATATTATCATAGGAATATTGTGGCATATAAAGCCTGAAACAGGATCTTAAAATCCCACAAACCTCTTTTATCTCTTTAATTTGATCATCAAGACCACCAATTATGTCATATGTCGAATCAGGAACCTTTTCAACCTTCATAAGATTTGATGTAGGACCTACTTTACATGGCAAGATCAAGTGGAGCACATAGCTATCATTGCGAAGAGCACATGGCTATCATTGGCTAACTTTGGCAATTTTTTTTTTTGTGGCTAGAACAGAGAGCTTTAACAAAAGAAAAACAGAAAAGTAGCATGTTGTGCCCATTCCAAGTATAAGTAACAGGCATGTATAAGTAAAACCATAAATCTGAAGACAAGTATAAGTAACTCTAAATAATAAATCTGATGACAAGTATAAGTAACATGCCATGTATCATGTTGGGCCCATTCCAATTGTGTGTAACTCTACATCCATTCACCATTTTAATAGGAAGGGTGAAAACTTCATTTGTAAGCATAGAAACAACATCCAACATAGATGGCCTATCTGATGGGCTTTCTTGAACACAAAGGAGAGCTAGATGAAGGTCCCTTCTAAGTTCAAATGTGATAGATTAATTGCGTAATGATGGATCCATCAACTCAATGATCAAATTGATTCAATTCACATCATAATTCATGGGAAAATTGTGTACAAAACTAAAGTATTTGGAATAATTAAACAAGTTAAAAGTAAATTTCTTTAGCTACTCACATATCTAAGGAGATTTAATGATCTGTCAAAATCATAAATAGTGTGGTTTTTGTTGCCCGTCATGATATGCAACAACAATACTCCAAGGCTATAGATGTCACAGAAAAAGTACTCCATATCATATTTCATAGACATATAGGCACTTAATTCAAACCAAACATGCAAGACCATTGGGGAAATTTCATGAGAAGCAATGTCGCCAAAACATATAAAAAAGAAAAGCTGCTAGAGGAAAAAGGTTGCAACTATAGTACATTACAAATTCTTAATGGCAGTCATAATTGATAAGAGTCGGTTCATATCCTAAATGCAAAGCTACGGATTATGAACGAATAATTAAAAAAATAAAATAAAAGAAAATAAGGTTGGACACTCACTAGTATGTATTGCCAGAGCTACCATGACTCAAGAAAGGAAAGCAAAGGTGCTTATTAAAAAAGAAGCCAAACAACTCTTGCATACAAGAGGAGCTAACGGTCGCATCGGTTTTTCAATTTATTGTTTTAATAATTACAATTCCATGTTGAAAGAAGGCCCTGACATTTGTCAGAAATACAAAAGCAAAGAAGACATATTGCAATAATTGGATAATATCACACAACCATGGAGATGAAAATTAAATAGAATAAGAACAACAATTAATACAAGGTAAACGACCAGTAGCATCTGTGATATTAAAGAAAAATATAGTTTGCCTGCAATTAATTGAGGATCCTTTTGAATCTAAAAACATGCCCTCTCTGGCACCTTTTTGTAGCTTTAGCTGAAAATTTCTTAAATTTAGGCTAATGAGAGCATTCAGTAGATATCAAATAAACCATCGAATGTTTCACTTTTTCCATAGTCCTTTGTTAGTTGGATTCATTTCATCATTTTTTTTGGGCTTAATTTTTTTAGGGAAAGAAAAAACTTCAACCGGTTGGTCATATGCATATATACTTGTTATTAATTTGCTGTAGATCTTCATCTATGCACCCTACACCTTGCCCATCAGTGGATCTTTACATGAAATTAACATTCAGTGAAATGATGATGTTTAAATTATTTGTTGCTTATATGTTGCTGTTTTTATCTTCTAGATAAATTGTTTTACTGATCATGATGACTGAGATTGAGGACATAGATCTTGGATTGGGTTTTATAGCCTTATGGATAGTTGATCCCTGCGTCAAGTGGGTCAAAAGTTTTTGAAACCTGTCCTAGAGGCCCACCCTATTTCCAACAATTGGTATCAAAGCCTTACCTCATCTCTTATCATGTTAGATCAGTAAGCTTGATCTAATCTTTACATGAGATGCGAAGAGGATAGATCAAGGGCTATGTACGGATCAATTTTGATGGTTTTGCTTGGATAATTAGTAAGTCCATATTTGGATAGTCACAAAAGGGTCTAACAATGATGGAATGATGGTAGGAAGCCATTGGAAATCTTCAGAAGAGTTTTGGAGATGGTTGGACACGAAATTGAAAAACCCAACTTGCGGATTTCCGTCAGGCAGGTCGACCGAGCCCTCTGATCGGTCGACCGAAGACACTGAGGCCGGTCGACCGTACCCTCTAGCAGGTCGACCGAACAGACTGACATATGAGATCTCAATTTTTGTTTTTGTTTCGGGGGACACCCCCGGACCCCCTCTGCGTAGGGGGCATGAATCATAGTAGTGGCAATATTTGGCATCCTGTCTTTCCATTATTGTTTGGTAACCCGACTTTGTGAGTTGCTTTACTAGTATGAGATACTAACATGCAGGTTATCATGTCCTCTCCATATGGCCCACAAGTCTTTTACTTTCTTTTATGGTTGAATGTTTATTTTCGGCAAGTTGTAAAGGGCATCATGGTTTCCTTGGTTTCCCGGTTCAGGGCAAGGCATGGTGAAATTCCCTATGAGCCTTTTTATTTCCATTAATAGATTATCATGTAAGTCTCATCGTAGAGACATAGGAATTTATGTAATTTCTAAATTTGTAAATTCTGGCGATGTCCGAGACTAAAAAGGAAAGTGAAGTTGGACTCCTAATCAAAAGAGTTTGAAGATTTCCAAAGGTGTTTTGGAGTTTCCCAAAGAGTTTGAGGAATTCCAAAAATTTTGGAAAGTCTAGAAGTCCAAGAAGTCTATTCCGCATGGGCCATGTGGAGGAGAGGACTAGTTTCTAATTTTAGCGTTTTCTATTTATAGTTGAATGCTTTATTTAGAATGTTTCCAAATCTGATCCAAACATAGCAAGTTAATAATATTGGTCAAATCAAATTAATTTTTGGAAAGAGTTCTAATTAGTGTTGATGTCCCATGAGATGGACACATTGGTAACACTAATTTAAGAAACTGGACTTTCCTTAAAATAACTTGACTTGGAACCAATCTTAGATCATATCATGAGATGATTTGATGATTCATATATTTATATATGTGGGCCCTAATACCTTAAAAGGAAATCCTCAATTCTAAAATATTAAGTGGGAGCGGGGCATTTAATCCCCATGGTTTTCCACCATAGGTCCATTGTAAGGAAAGTATTAGCCTCGCGCCACCAAGAGAGTGGCCGTTCCCCACGGAGGGCTTTTATTTATCTGGTTACTAGATATGGATCTCCTATGGTTAGTATTGATGAGACGTGGTGGGGGTTCACTCCCCAAGGAGGAGCTGCTCATCGCGGTTGTCATGCAATATTAGTTGGTGGGTCACACTTAACTAAAATAATGATATAGTATCCCTAAGGATTTGCCTCATGTATTTTAGAAACCAAAGATAATCGGGAGTCATACATTATTTGGTATGAGATACCTAGATGATAGTGAATGATTGGGGATCAAGGATAATTAGTCTTAATCTTAATTTTGACGACTTTGATCCGCACCAATCTATGGGGCATTTGCACTCCCCAAGGAGGCATGCTCTAGGGGATTGGGATTCCGATGTATTCTAAATTCAGTGCTTATGAGGATTCCCATATGAATTTGGTAGAATACTAAACCCTAATGTCATTTATATTCTTTCATTGAATGTATGGTTATGTGCTTTTATTTATACATCATGAATTCGAATACTTTCAATCCACTTGCGACCATCCTCAACCAGAACAAGTTGATGGGATCCAACTATGTAGACTGGAAAAGGAACCTGGATATTATCTTGACATCTTCAAGTTGCAAATATGTCCTTCTAATACCCCCCCCCCCCTTCCTGAGCCTGAGCCTGATGCACCACAGATTGTGAAAAACTTTTACACCAAGTGGACCAAAAACAATGAGATAGCCAGATGTTTTATTCAGGCATCCATGTCTACTGTTTTGCAAGAACAACATCAATCCTATAAGTCAGCATACGATATTATATCGAACTTAAAGGAGATGTTTGCAGACCAGGTCAGGCCTGCTAGGCAGGCTGCTGTAAAAGTGCTGATGGAGACAAAGATGGCTGAGGGAACCCCAGTACAAAAACATTTGTTACAAATGAAGTTGGCATTGAATGAGTTAGATGTACTGGGGACTACGTTTGATACAGAAACGCAGATCCACATGATCATTCAATCACTACCAGACTCATTCAAACATTTCGAGATCAATTATAGTAAATTGGAAATGACCACAGCTGAGCTGTCTCGCCAGTTGGTAGTGTTTGAGGAAATCATGAAGAAAAGACCAACTGCCCTCATGACAGAAAAGTCATTTGCTAAGTCTAAACCGAAAGGCAAAGACCGGAATAGCAAGAAGAAATCAGTCATCAAAGGTCCTAAGGTGGAGTATGGTTACACTAGTGGTGTGGCCAAGGTCAAGGGTATGGGAACAAAAGGAAAGTGTTTCCACTGTGGTATGACAGGACATTGGAGGCGGAATTGTCCAAGATTTCTGTCAAAGGAAAAGACCTCAGGTATGATTGAGTCATTTGTTTCTGAAGTTAGTTTTACAACTAGTACTTCAGAATCTTGGTTTGTAGACTTCGGTGCAACTAATTACATCAGTAATATGTTGTAGGAGTTACAGGTAATCAGGAGGATTAATGACGGGGAAATCAGTGTTAACCTGGGATCGGAAGCCAAGGCAGAAGCAGTGTCAGTAGGAGTAGTAACTTAGTTATTTTCAGATATTAAGTTGATTTTGTCAGATACATTATATGTACCGTTTTAAGACGGAATTTTAATTTCTAGTATGATGAATAAGAGTTATTCAGTTACTTTTGGTAATTAAAATCGTCTTAAAGAGGAGCGGTACTCTTATATATTCTGACAAGGTAATCAATGGCTTTTATTTGTTAACTCCCACAATGTATGAGATACATGACGCTGATGCTAATAATAGACCATCATTAAAGAGGTAGTCACCTTCATCTAATCCAACAAACTTTGGCACCTAAGAGGCTCGGTCATATAAACCTAAACAGGATTGACGGGCTAGTGAAAGATGGTATCTTGCCTTCATTGGTGGTAGAATCAATGCCTATCTGCAAATCCTGTCTGGAAGGCAAAATGACCAAAAGACCCTTATTCATCTAAGGGCAGTCGGGCCAAAGATTTATTGGAGTTAGTGTTTACTGATGTGTATGGACTCATAATATTAGAGTGAGAGATTGATACGAGTATTTTATCACTTTCAACCGATGATTACTCGAGATATGGATACATATACCTTATGCACCGCAAGTCCGAGATTTTTGAATAGTTCAAAGAGTTTCGAGCGGAAGCGGAAAAGCAATTAGGTAAAAGTATAAATACTCTTCGATGAGATCGAGGAGGCGAATATCTCTCCACAAAGTTTATGGGATACTTATCAGTAAATGGGATTTGATCCTAGTAGTCTGCTCCTGGTTTGCCTCAACAGAATGGAGTAGAAGAAAGAAGGAACAAGACTCTTTTACATATGATCAAGTCTATGATTGAGTTTCTAGGATTACCTATATTTTGGGATATGGAAATGGAAATATATATACTAAACCTCGTTCCATCTAAGTCTATACTTGAGACTCCCAGGGAGTTATGGACAGGGCGAAAGCCTAGTCTACAACGTTTTCAGGTTGTCCGGCACACGTGCTGAAGAATAAAGACGGATTAGTTGGAATCGAAGTCGGAAGTATATATGTTTATATTCTATCCCAAAAGGAACTAAAGGTTGGTTGCTCTATAATCCCAGAGAGCAGAAAGTGCTTGGTAGCACCAATACGGTTTTCTGGAGGGAGATTATAAGATTAACTGGAAATCTTTAGAAATGGTTATCTTGGAAGAAATTGAAGAAAGAACAATTCCAAATCCAAGAATAACCAAACTTTGAGAAAATCCGCCCATAATTGACCCAGTAGTTACACCAGTGCCTTGTCATAGTGGGAGTATTGTCAGGACCCTTGACAAGTTCTCGGTCTAGGGAAAGTCTTACAAGGCAATCCCGGTGTAACCGGAACAAAATCCCTATAACTATGATAAAGCAGTTAATGACATAGTTTTGGGACGTTGGTTAGATGCTATGAAAGCTGAGGTGGAGTCTTTGTACTCTAATCAGGTCTGGATACTTGTGGGCTTGCCTGCCAATAGCAAACCTATTGGGTGCAAGTGAGTCTACAAAAGAAAATGAGAGCGAGATGGAAGAGTTCCATCCGGATACTCTTATCCATTGCGGTTCATCTCGGTGACGAGATTTGGCAAATGGATTTCAAGACAGCGTCTCACGATGGCAATCTTGACGAAGACATCTATATGATGCAACCAGATGGTTTTATAGCTAATAACCAAGTGCAAAGAGTTTTGCAGGCTGCATAAGTTCATTTATGGATTAAAGCAGGTATCCCGAAACATGAACATCCATTTTGACAAGGAAATCAAGTCACTTGATTTTTGTCAGAATCCGGATAAGTCATGTGTAAATGAAAAGTCAAGAACGCAGGGTAATTTTTCTGGTATTATATGTCGACGACATCCTTCTCCTATGGAGTGACATAGGGATATCGTCAACAGTAAAAGTTTTGGTTGGTTAAGGCATTTTGATAATAAAGGACTTTGGAAAAGCCAGGTAAATCCTAAAGATAAATTTCCATTGAGACTGGAAAAATAGGATGATAGGCTCATCCCAATGATGTGTACATAGATAAGGTTCTGGTACGGTAAGCTATGCTTTGTACTAGACCGGATATCTATCACGCAGTACGCCTAGTCAGCAGATATAACGTCTAGCCCAGGTTTTTATCATTGACTGTTGTAAGATGTGTTCTCGAATACTTGAGAAGGACTAGAGATCACATGTTGAGTTATAGCAGTGATGAGTTGATTCCAGTCGGTTACATAGATACTGACTTCTAGTCAGATCAGGATTCCAGGAAATCAACTTCTGGGTATGTGCTTATGTTGTAGCAGCTTGAGAAGTAGCTAAGGTAGCAGATTGACTCAAAAGATTCCTTATGGAACTTGGAGTGGTATTTTTGGCAGGACAGCCAATCACAATTTACTGTGATGACAGCAGGGCAGTCATTAAGTCCAAATAACCCAAGAGCCAAAAAGTATGTACAGAGGAAATTATACATGGTCAGATAGATTATGCAGAGAGGTGATGTACGATCACCAAGATAGCCTCTGCAGACAATCTAGTAGATCCATTTACTGAGCCTTTGACTACCAAAGTCTTTGAGCTATTAGTAGAAGGGATGTGCATGAGATGCAACTCTAACTGGCATTGAGCCCAAGTGGGAGATTGTTAGTTTTATGGACTCAATCCAGTAGATGATATAATAAATTGATTAAATTCTTTATTTATTCATATATTCATGCTTTCCTTTCATGAGATGAATGGTGATTTATTATATACTTGCACATAACCAATACGAATGACATGATGGTTCATGAGATGAACCGGGGTCCACAAGTATATTAGATGTAACACATGTGTATGGATGAGATCCACATACGGGAGACATGTGTGACAAATCTTATACTTAAATATCTTCACAACCAGTGATGAGACTGGACATCTCATACTGACAAGGTTGCAGTACTTTGATCACTATGAGATAGTGTGACTTGTCTCGATCATCAGAATGGAAGATTCTGGATCATAGTGCTGGTACATTGGATGTATTGAAGGACCATGAGAAGCACCTTATAAACACTGTCTTTATTTTAAGGTCTGCTCTCATAATTCCCTAGCAATAGGCTCTCAATCCTGAGACATTAATGAACTCAAGTTTCTATCTATTCATTTGCTTTGAGTCACCAATGAGTGAGGCCAACTGTAGGTCAACACCTCGGTGATTTGGGTACGTGGTAGTAGAGCTGTGGGAACATTCAATAGTCAAGATGGAATCTATCTCTAATATCCCCTTGTGCCAATTAATGGATTTATCATTGGTAAGTGCGCACCCATTCCGATTAAGAGTTAATTGGAAAGGTACCTATTGATCATTATAATTAATTGGGGCTCAAGGATAATAGATATGGATCTAGTTTGGAAGACAGGTCCAATTAATCCATGGATATTGATAGAGGGGTCTACTTGTGGTAATGTGGAAGTTTAGGGTCTTCTATGTAATATTCCTAAGACTGGAGTTCAATTGCATTTATATAGTGGAGTTATTTGCAATTAACTGTGGGCCCGGATTACACATGAGATGTGGGGTCGCGAGTCCCAGTTGGAGCCAGCTTTCTAAGGAATCCCTAGTGGTCCCCACGCTAGCCCAATTATTAGAAAGTATCTAATTCTAGTTAAACTCTAAAAGGAAAGTTACTATTTCTATTTGAAGTGAGACTTCTAACAGTGGAAATAGTAGACTTACTAATTTTAGTAGAACTGAGACTTCTATTTTAATTAGAAAGGAATTGGAAAGTTACTAATCATATTTGAAGTGAGACTTCTAATTATGATATGGTAAGTTACTAATTAATGGAAGTAAGACTTCTATTGTAATTAGTAAAGAAGAGACAACTTGCAAAAGCTATAAATAGAGGAGAGGAGGCCTTGGACGTTATATGCATAAATCCACATTGGGATTCACGCCCAAGCCTCCCTAGTGCAATAGTTGCACATGCTCTTCCTCCTCTCCCTCTTCTAGTTCTCTTTCTAGTTCCTCCCTAGAGTTCCTAGTAGTTTTCTCTTGGAGATCCCACCATCTTCTTGAGAAAAAGGAGAATCTAATACGGGTCATAGCATGGAAGATCAAGAGGTCTTGGAGATCCCTATTTGATTAGTGAAAGCGTTTCATCATCAAAGAAAGACGCAACTCCTCCATTAGAGCACAACCGAGCTCCAAAGGTATAATCTACTTCCATGCATGTTGTAGATTTATTTGTTGCTTATATGTTGCTGTTTTTATCTTCTAGATAAATTGTTTTACTGATCATGATGACTGAGATTGAGGACATAGATCTTGGATTGGGTTTTATAGCCTTATGGATAGTTGATCCCTGCGTCAAGTGGGTCAAAAGTTTTTGAAACCTATCCTAGAGGCCCACCCTATTTCCAACAAAAAAAACATCTATCACTGAGAGAGTAATAGATTATGGTTTAAACAGTTCTAATGCAAATAAATAAAAACTGAATAGGTTTATAATGTGAAGCATGTTTTAGTCTCAGGATTGGAAAAGAAAGAAAGAACATATTTTCTATCCAGCAGAAAATCAAATAAGAAAAATTGAGGAATCAAAATTTAAATCTACTTTTATATTAAAATTACAATCTTTATATCAGACATTCAAACAACTAAATTCATAATTAATAACATAAAAGCTGAAGAAAGCCTAAATGGGTTCTGATGTATATTGGATTTGACAAGAATGTTGTATCTGCTTGGCCAAATACAAAGACAAGGAAGAGGTAAGGCAATTGCTGTGCTCACATCTGTTTCACCTGAGGTGTGTAGACGAATGGTTGAGGATTGTATTTGCAAGCAGGAATTAGAGAAATGAGATGATAGATGCAATTTTACCAATTGGTTTGTCAATATGTAATTTTGTGTAAGGCTAATTGAGCGGGCCTTTCCTTTGATTTGTTAGTTTTATGGACTCAATCCAGTAGATGATATAATAAATTGATTAATTTCTTTATTTATCAGTATATTCATGCTTTCCTTTCATGAGATGAATGGTTATTTATTATATACTTGCACATAACCAATACGAATGACATGATGGTTCATGAGATGAACCGGGGTCCACAAGTATATTAGATGTAATACATGTGTATGGATGAGATCCACATACGGGAGACATGTATGACAACTCTTATACTTAAAATATATTCACAACCAGTGATGAGACTGGACATCTCATACTGATAAGGTTGCAGTACTTTGATCACTATGAGATAGTGTGATTTGTCTCGATCATCAGAATGGAAGATTCTGGATCATAGTGCTGGTACATTGGATGTATTGAAGGACCATGAGAAGCACCTTATAAACACTGTCTTTATTTTAAGGTCTGCTCTCATAATTCCCTAGCAATAGGCTCTCAATCCTGAGACATTAATGAACTCAAGTTTCTATCTATTCATTTGCTTTGAGTCACCAATGAGTGAGGCCAACTATAGGTCAACACCTCGGTGATTTGGGTACGTGGTAGTAGAGCTGTGGGAACATTCAATGGTCAAGATGGAATCTATCTCTAATATCCCCTTGTGCCAATTAATGGATTTATCATTGGTAAGTGCGCACCCATTCCGATTAAGAGTTAATTGGAAAGGTACCTATTGATCATTATAATTAATTGGGGCTCAAGGATAATAAGATATGGATCTAGTTTGGAAGACAGGTCCAATTGATCCATGGATATTGATAGAGGGGTCTACTTGTGATAATGTGGAAGTTTAGGGTCTTCTATGTAATATTCCTAAGACTGGAGTTCAATTGCATTTATATAGTGGAGTTATTTGCAATTAACTGTCGGCCCGGATTACACATGAGATGTGGGGTCACGAGTCCCAGTTGGAGCCAGCTTTCTAAGGAATCCCTAGTGGTCCCCATGCTAGCCCAATTATTAGAAAGTATCTAATTCTAGTTGAACTAAAAGGAAAGTTACTATTTCTATTTGAAGTGAGACTTCTAATAGTGGTAATAGTAGACTTACTAATTTTAGTAGAAGTGAGACTTCTATTTTAATTAGAGAGGAATTGGAAAGTTATTAATCATATTTGAAGTGAGACTTCTAATTATGATATGGTAAGTTACTAATTAATGGAAGTAAGACTTCTATTATAATTAGAAAAGAGGAGGCAACTTGAAAAAGCTATAAATAAGAGGAGAGGATGCCTTGGACGTCCATGCTTGCTCCTTCCATTGGGATTCACGCCCAAGGCTCTCTAAGTGCAAGTGTTGCACGAGCTTTTCTCCTCTTCCCTTTTCTAGTTCTCTTTCTAATTCCTCCCTAGAGTTCCTAGTAGTTTTCTCTTGGAGATCCCACCATCTTCTTGAGAAAAAGGAGAATCTGATACGGGTCATAGCGTGGAAGATCAAGAGGTCTTGGAGATCCCTATTTGATTAGTGAAAGCGTTTCATCATCAAAGAAAGACGCAACTCCTCCATTAGAGCACAACCGAGCTCCAAAGGTATAATCTACTTCCATGCATCATGTAGATTTATTTGTTGCTTATATGTTGCTGTTTTTATCTTCTAGATAAATTGTTTTACTGATCATGATGACTGAGATTGAGGACATGGATCTTGGATTGGGTTTTATAGCCTTCTGGATAGTTGATCCCTGCGTCAAGTGGGTCAAAAGATTTTGAAATCTATCCTAGAGGCCCACCCTATTTCCAACAATTGGTATCAGAGCCTTACCTCATCTCTTATCATGTTAGATCAGTAAGCTTGATCTAATCTTTACATGAGATGCGAAGAGGATAGATCAAGGGCTATGTACGGATCAGTTTTGATGGTTTTGCTTGGATAATTAGTAAGTCCATGTTTGGATAGTCACAAAAGGGTCTAACAATGATGGAATGATGGTAGGAAGCCATTGTGAGTCTTCAGAAGAGTTTTGGAGATGTTTGGACACGAAATAGAAAAAACCGAACAGACTGACATATGAGATTGCAGTTTTTGGCCAACCCAATAAACAAGGCCAATTAAAGAACCTAAAGTCAATGAAATAAAGGTTCAACGAGAGAAATAAATAAAAAAATATATCTAAATGAAGTCCCATGTAAATTTCTCTCGTACCGGATGTGATGACGCTACTCTACGTCATCGGAACGCCACTCTCGTTCCTCCTCTGCTGGTTGGAGATCCTCTAGGATCTCCTCACTGGCCTGCTCCTCATAGTAGTAGTAACCACCTGAGGTGTCTGCACACCAAGGAACAGAGTCAACGATGTTGACACCAAAAATGTCACTTTGCCTCTTCAAGATCCAAAGAGCTACATGAAGTCGCAACCTGCCATAAATAGGCAATGCTACTTCCAAAAAATCAAATCTTGTCAGAATCAAACAAAAACTGCAAGATCCTTCAAAACAGCCAAAAGAGGAGTACACAAGAAGTTTCGGGCCATTTCAAAATCATTTGGCCTAACTTCGCTTCTCCGGCAGCTGAAAAAGAGCTCCCGGCAGCGAAAACATCGGAGACACCAAATCTTCGATCAGAGCCGATGGATGGTCTCAAAATACATCCAAAAGGCTCCACGTCAAGTTCCGAGTCAAACCGACAACGTTTAACCCTACATCAACCCTCGGACAGCTAAATCAAGCCTCTCGACGGCGAGAACCACCGAGGCCATCACTTATCAGATAGAGCACATGGACGGCTTCAAAATGCTTACAAAGGGCTACACGTCAAATTTCAGGTCATTTCGACAACATTTGACAGACTTTGACGCTCGGAAGCCAAATCAGGCCTCTCGGCGGCGAAGCTCCCCGGGACCATGGTTTCCAAGACAGAGCCTATGGATCATCGTAAAATGACTCCAATAGGTTCCCTGTCAAATTTCAAGTCAATTAGACATCGGTTGACCGCACATCAAGCCGCATCTTCATCGCGATAAAAATAAGTCTACTGGTGATAGGACCCCAAACGGCTTCAAAACTCAAACAAAAGCCTATGGTTGGTCTTATTTATTGCTCAGGAGGCTTCACCCCAAATTTCAGGTCATTCCGACTTCGTTTGACCCAGTTTCAGCTTCTGACGGAAAATCGGTAGCTCTGCTCGGCTTTCTCGGAAAATTAGAAACTTTGCAAACCAAAATGCAAGGATTCTCATCAGGTTTTCTATAGAGAAATCAGGCCAATAAATGATCAAAAATCTCAAAAAAAAAATATAGAAGAAAAAAGAATAAAAAAACATAAAAAACGGACACAAAACAGGACAAAAGGGGGGAAAACCCCCCAGGGTCGCAGACCCCTGCGACCCTGGCCCAGGGTCGCCCGCGTCCATGGAGCTCGAGATCGCCGAGAGGGCTCCGGAAGCCCCTTTTTCATCGTTTTTCGCGATTCGAAGCGTCCGACCCCTGGGATTTTCCAAAATTCATACTTTTGAGACACCAAACCCTTTGACATCCGTCAAAATCACGGGTCAATCATCAAGAGTATCAAAATCAACATTGATCGCCAACCAGTCAACCAAAAAAATTGTGCTTTCTACCCGACCGATCGAGAAATCGACAGGACAGATGGCACCGACCCGCTGTTGGCAACCAATACCTGAAGTTACATGGTCATCCGATGTCGATCTACATGAAGATCCATCAATGATCATCGCCAAAAGAATCCCAAAAGACGCGGCATGGCTCGTGACTCTTCAACTGCTCGGCGACCACTTAATGCAATTAATTGACTAGCTTTATTACAGTCATTAATCCATTTCTTTGGACGGCCTAATCAGAAGCAAGCATCCGGGAGTTACAAGTCAATGGATTCATGGCATTTAACCCATGAAACTCCACCTATCATGGCGATTAAAGGCGATTAAATGCCCTCAATCTCCTCCGGTCAATCAGAAGCCAAGAAAAAGGAGTTACAAAACAAAGGAATTAAATCCTGTAACTCCTCCCATTATGCGGCTTAATGACAATAAAAACCCATAAACCCTTCCTAAACGGCTACCAAAAAGCCTATAAATAGGAGAGCACTCTAAGAAGAAAACAACAGCACGACAGACTGCCGAAAATCTGGAAATTCAGACAGAAAAAGGCATCAGATATCTAAGAGAAAGAAAGAGAGAAAACTCTACGGAAGTTCTACATCGACCACCGTTATAAGGTGACAAAAGTCCCTTGGGGGGTGCCCCCCCAAGGTCCTTGCCTTCTCCTTCTGCCTCTAATGGCTTAGACGTGGCTTTTCATCCTGTCTACTTAGTTTTTTTTTATTGGACATAGGACCTCCTTTTGGTCTTTGTCCTCTAAAAATCTGAGGTTACAGCCAAGCCAAGCGAATCAAGAGCATCCTCTGTTCTCATCTGCATGGATGATGGCGAAGTCCACATATGGCTTGCGACCGTCAATCTGAACGAGTCCCCTAGAATCTCCTGAGAAGTTAGATCCTCCTTTTCTTGCTTTTCATTGTAGTTTGTATTTTTCCAAAAGAGACAAAAATCATAACTCTTGTCTTTCATTATTGATAAGAATTGTAAATCGGCTATAAATCAGCAATAAACGCCAAAATCAGCTATAGATGCCAAAATCGGCTATAAATGCCAAAAAATCGCCTTTCACGGCAATTCAAGAAAAATGTTTCTTTTCTTAAATATATGTGCAATGAAAAACTTGAAAGAAGTTGATTTCCGTTTTACTTGCGAAGGCTGATCTCCGGATCACCACTTGTAATTCCAAGTAAAATAGAAAATCTGGCACACCCACACAAAAAAATGTTGATGCACGCCTCTGCCCCCCGGTTACGAAACGGTCGGACCCAAACGGACTCCCACGTCCGCCGACCTCGGTAGAACCGAGCAAAAGCGCTGTCCATCAAGCTGGCTCCACCCGGTGGGACTCGTTCATTTGAGAACACGATGCTAGAAATGAAATATTTGCATATCATATCTTTTGCTCTATGCTTATATTTCTTTTCTCGATTCCTTGGCTACTTTCTAATTAGTGGCCTATGTTGAATTCCGCATCTAAAAAAAATGAGATGAGATTTTTTGGAAATTTAGAATTCTTTGAATTTATTTCCACTCTTTCTCTTTTCAAAAAAAAAAATTCAAAAAATCAGATTTCTTAGTTTGGATTCAAAATTGAGAAACTTTGATCCATTTCGTTTCGTCTCTGTGCTCGCGAAAATCGTTGAGCCGGTTCGAATTGTGGAAATGGCCATTGTTTTTCTTCAATGAGTTCATTAGAAATAAAAAAAAACAAGATTTCTCATTTTGGATTCAAAATTGAGAAACTTTGATCATTTCCTTTCGTTCGTGTGCTCGTAGAAATTGTTGAGCCTGTTCGAATTAGGATTTGGGCCATCGTTTCTCTTCGATGAGTTCATTAAAGATCTAAAAAAAAAGTAAAAAAAAAAACAAATAAAAAAAAACAAAAAAAGAGACATAGACCACTAAGGTTAAACCAACTGCGTTCTTTGATCACGGTTGATTCAAGAAAAGCCTTGTCCAGAGTGTGGAGACAGCTTGATTGTTCTAGGTAAGGGTCCTCCAAACAGGTTCATTAAGTAATCCTACCCTTACTTGGGGGCAATTCTATCAATCGAGATTTCATAAGACGGGGTTAGGAGGCCTATGTGTACTCTCTCGTCTTTTAAATAAAAAAAATTTCAAAAAAAAAGATTAAAAAAAAAATCTTAAAAAATAAATAAAAAAAATAAAAAAGATTTTTCAAAAAAAAAAATCTTTTTAAAAAAAAGATTAAAAAAAAATCTTATAAAAAAAAAACTTCCGCCATTTTGGGTTCAGATTGGAGAAATTTTGGTGTCCTCCTTTCTGAGCACTGGCGCTCACGGAAATCGCTGAGCCCGTGTTCAGATTGGAATGCCTTTTGCTATCTTTGATGAACCCGATCTTGGCCTTTCAAAAAGAGAAAACTTGTCATTTTTGGATTCAGATCCGAGAAATTATGGTTCATTTCCTTCTAAGTACTGGCGCTTGCGGAAATCGCTAAGACCGTATTTGGATCGGAATACCATCTGCTCTCTTTGATGAATCCAATATTGACCTTTCAAAATAGAGAATCTCATCTCATGGATGCGGTCTCAAAACATTTGTGTCTAGTGGTACTAGTACGCCATTTCAGGGTCTACTGTATTCGCAACCGGCACATTTGTAACTCCAACTTTATATTCTTCTTACATCGAGCAAGCTCTGCTTCTCGATAAGTCGGATTTAAGTTCACAATTGCTTCTAGCAGTCACTGGGATGCTCATTCTGGGCTTACCATACCTGCAATCAGAACAATTGTACACTCTATGGCTTTCTGCCTTCTTCATATTGCTTGGGTCATCTCCCTTGAGCGATTTGAAAAGACAAAATCATAGAACTTCCCATTTATGATCATTATATTCTTGTGATTACTAATGGATGTGGTCTTGCTTCAGAAACTTTTTGAAAACTAACAATGGCAGCTTCATTAACCATTACCTTTGATGAGAACAAGCACCAGCTTATGCTTCAACAGAAGCAAACCACGTGCACCTACAAGCGCCCCATCAGCTGCCGAAGCGTCAACTCCCTCGGCAACTCTCTGAACTCCGGGTCGACCTCGACTCCCCGGACTATTGTCTTTGGGACGCTGGGACCATTCCCACTTCCTAAAGAACAAACTGCTCCTTCCAAGAAGCAGAAGCTCGCCTCTCAACGTGTCACTACCGTGACACAAAAGGCGAGCACCAGAAGGCCGAAGCCCGTGGCACCCCCACGAAGCCTCGACCCGAAATGACCAGGTCTATCCTAAGACTTGGTCCCCAAGACCTTCACCAAGACAAAGAAGGTCCCAAACATCCACCAAGCCAGCATTCCTGGCCCCACTCAAGGAGAACCAGTTCTACCCTCTTGTTTACATGAAAGAGGAGAGACCCACCTCCAACCTGACTCCCAAGTCAACCCAGCATGAGCTGGCTTGTTCCTACAAGCCCAAAATCAGATCATGCATCATAAGGCCTCTGCAGGCATCTGCTAAGGCCACAATCCTGCAGTTCGACCCTTCATTTCTACATGGGCCGAACTTGAAAAATTCAAAGCTTCACTGCAACAGGCGAAGGACCGGGTTCGCATCCTGTCCTTGCCCAGCTACAAAGAAGACAGGCTCGGTTGCTGTGCTCGAGGGAGCACATCCTTCATCGTCAAAGCACAACCAGAGTTGACCGAAGCTCAAATTGCTCGTCGTATATGCCGCCGCGCGTCGTATCGGTAAAAGAGACTAGAGAAGCAAAGGACCCAGCCTCCTACACTTCAAGTCTCTCCCAAATGGGTCGAAAAAGAAAGACCCAACCAAGTTGCCGCTGTCCATATGGTTGGAAAAACCAGAAGATGCCAAAAGTCAGCAACAAAAATCCATGTCCGACGTCCGATGACCCGCAGCGTCTCCAGGACAAGAAGACATTCAGAAGAATCCCCTGCTCTTTCAAGCAAAGGACAGCAGAGTGATCCTTCCTCAAGCTCTTCTTCAAAAAGAACGAGCCCCAGCTCAGTCACCAGGATAGTTTCTTCATTCGAATCCCTGGCTACAAATTTTGAGCCACCACCTCGAATCCACCTCAAGATGATGCGATCACACGCATCCAGCAGGTGGAACAAGGCCAATAGAGGATTGAAACTCTGATGGAAAACCTTCTCCTCGCCTTCCAAAATCAGACAAACAATGAACCTCCTCCGAATCTTCAAGACGATGAGGTAAATGGGGAAGAAAATGAGTCACGCGCCCTTACAAAAAAGGACGTAGACAGTATCCTCGCAAAAGCGAAAGAAGAGGATATACTCAAGGAGCATGGAATCAAGCCACCATATCCCTTATGGATGGACTCGGTCCCGTTCCCTACAAAATTCAAGCATCCTACTCTCCAAACATACACGGGGAAAGGATCAGCCATACAGCACGTCATCCACTTCAAGATCTTGACGGGAGCTATCGTGGATCAGGGTGCACTCAAGATCCGCCTCTTTGCAAGTACCCTAAAAGGTACGGCCTTCGATTGGTACTCCACTCTGCCGGAGGACTCCATCTAAAATTGGGCCATGCTAGAGACATGTTTCCTGACTCACTTCAAAGGTGAGGATCATCCTGCTGCTATGGCTCAGCTGTGCAGCCTAAAACAGGGGGAGAATGAGTCAACATATTACTTCATTCATAAGTGGAAAGCAATGGCATACAAATGCTCTGATGTATTGCCACAAGCGTCGCTAGTCGACATCTGCCGAAACAACATGAGAGCTAGAATCTGCTCCATGATCATCGGCAACAAATCAAAGAACCTGGGAGAACTCCTAGAAGCTTCCATGGAAGCTGAAATGGTGATTAAAGACCTCAACAGTCAGAAATCATCAAGAAAAGAGCCAACCGCCATTGCAACCTCTAAACCAAAGAAGAAAGAGGCTCTCAATGTGCAGACCAAATCAGCTCCTCAACCACCAAAGAAAGCTGAAAACAAAGCTGCTGGTAAGAGACCTGAACTCTCAGATGCCTTCAAAGAATGAGTAGAAAAGAAATACCTATTCGATGAAGATGTTGATGAAATCTTCGGGGCTCTTGTGGCAAACGGAAAGCTCACCTTGCCAGAACCCAAAAGACCAGGTGATGTTGGCAAAACCAATGATCCTCGGTACAGTCCATACCACCAGATGATCTCGCATCCTCTCAATCAATGCTTCGTTGTGAGGGAGAAAATAAACGAGATGTGGAAAAATGGAGTCATCACCTTTGACAAAAACTATGGGTCTCCCTCTGTCAACATGGTGACATGTGGACAAACATCAAAATCACCGAAGAAGAAGATCACTACTTCCTTCAAGGTGATAAACACAATCCAAGCGTCCGAGGAGCTGGTTCCTTACCCGACACCAGACGGACAACCCATATGGGTACATCCCGATCTCCTAGAAGATGAAAATTGGGAGGTCGTGAAAACAAAGCCTACAGCTCAACAGTGAAGGCAGGCTAGGAAACATCTCCTCAAGCTCAAATGGCAAGAGAAGACCCAGCCAAAACAAGAAGTCCAAGAAAAGGCAGAGGCTTCCTCTACCGCTTCACTGGAGGCAACAAAAACGTCCCTTCTAGAGACTTCAAAGGGGGTAAGAAAATTCACTCTCAGTGATTTCATGCCACCTCAATTCGAAGAAGCCACGCAGGGGGCATCATACTCTTGCAATTCGGTAGTTGAACTCTCCATTGATGGATACGAGTCCAGCGACACCGATGATGGATTCGAATCTAACTACACCGACGAGTGGGAGGAGTCCCTTGAAACAGGAGAATATCTCTCCGATGAAGAATGGGTTCCTGAGACTCATCTTATGCCAGTAATCTGGTATAACCCCCCTACAGCCACAAGGATCCTGGTCTGATAATGAAGAAGACCAAGAGGTTGTACAAGAAAATGCTGTTGAACCAGCACCCCTCATTGCTCCAGTGAAAATCAACAATGTTGAGCCACAAAGAGTTGATGAAGAAGAAGATTTGGCTCCTATGCCTGATCTTGAAGAATATGCAAGGATCTTGCAGCGTCTGGCTCTATAACAAGAGCAAGACCATGTCAACGGGCCTCCTCGCAATCCAGAGCCTGAAGACCATCAGGTACATCCTCCCTTAACTCCTGAAAATGGAGAAAATTGCTGGATAGACGATCCTCTTACATCCAAGGATGAGTCTGACTCCGATCAGACAACGTCTCCGGTCAGAGCTTCCTGTAATGCGATAATTCGGGATTATAACTCTTCCGAAGCATCGTCTGATGAGATCACTTACACTCCGACGACTCCTAGCAATGTATCTTCTGGACCCACCTCATCTCACATGACTTTCACTGAGACGACACCCTCTCAGGTTTTTTTTTAGAGACTGTGACTTCAAAGATCACACCCTTCCTGACTAAAGAATTCCCAGCTATTGATGCTTGGGACGATGAATTGGTCAATGAAGAAGAAAGGTTGCTGGATGCTGTTCAGGACTTGTTCCCGAAAAATGCAACGTGCAACACAATCACTGAGGATGGCAACTCTGCTGTAGATACATCCTCAGCAAATGAAAAATGACAGCCTCTTGATGTTGAAGACAATCTTCCAAATGAAGATCCTTCTCAAGAAGCTCTCGAAGTTGGTAGAGGCACCCGCTCTGGCCGGGACTACCACAAAAATTACAACCAATCTTCTTTACATATGTAAATCCTTCGGGAAAAGATGTTGTAAGCGCCCCTAGTGGCAACAATGATGAACATGCAGGCTCTAAGGAGGCTTTCAAGTATGACTTGATTGAATACTTCAAGCACATGCCTGCACGTCTGCACATCCTGGATTTATTGCAAATGTCTCTACACACTCGTGATAATCTCATTTCAGAATTACAAAAACTGAATCAGGATGTCGATAAACATGTCCCGCAAGTCCTCCAAATTGAAATGGACTACCGGGTCAAAAACTCAGAAGCTTCCTCAAAGGGAGAAAAGAAGAAAACTGAGGGATCATGCATTGAATGCCTCTCGGTTCAAAAGGCAGCTAATGCAACCATCGCCTTCACTAAGGATGACCTCCCACTTGGCGAAACAAGGCACAACTGACCCTTGTACTTCACAGGGTACATCAAGGAAATGCCTATGCATAGAGTTCAGATCGACCCAGGTTCTGCACTCAACCTCATCTCCACTTCGGCTCTCGAAGAGTTGGGCATCCCACCCAGTAAGCTGAGCCACACATCTGTATCTATCTTTGGATACGATGGGAGTACTCAAAGGCCTATCGGCAAAATCAGGTTCAAGTTGCAAATCGGTGATCTTATCTTTGAGGTCACTGTGTATGCAATAAAAACCCCTTCATGCTATAACATCCTTCTCGGACGCCCTTGGATCCACGAGAATGGTGTTGTCCCTTCAACTTTACATCAATGCATCAAGTTCGTTGGCGACGATGGCATGATACATCGAGTCTTTGCAGACAGAAAACCCTTCAAAGGTAAAGAAGTCCACTTTGCAGACTCACAGATGTATGAAGGTGAGAAAAAAGAAGAGGAGAAGCAAACAACACCCTTTGCCGAAAATCTCCAGAAAGATAAAGGCAAGGCTCCTCAACAATCACTGGAAAAAAACAAACCATCCGGTAAATCCGAAGAGAGCATACAAACTCCCTTCATCATCTCCCTCAAACCTTCAAAGCCTTTGGTCATCACAACTAAAGTGAAGAAGGCAAAGCAAAAGTCTGGAGGCAAATTTGTTGTCTCTTTCGTGTCTATCATGCAAGACACGGATTCGGATTCAGAGCCAGAAGACGACACATTGTCAAGCCAAGCTGACACTCAGCAAGTTCAGCCTGCTTTTACTCTAATGGAGACAACTTCTGATATAGAAGATCCTACGTCAGCTTCCTTCGTTGTTCCAGCAACTTCAGCAAAGGAAAAGCCGATCTTCATCCATAGATCGGATGCTTCTTCATCAAACTCCATGCTTGAACCTTTCTAAAATGAAGGTATGCCTCAACTATCCTTATATAGTTCTGTGGCACAAGCTATTATGAAGAAAATGGGCTATGACGATCAAAACCCAGTCGGTTTGGGAGAAGGACGTGGTATTCTCACGCCATTGGGGCCCTTCTTGACCAAAACCCAGCTGGAAGATTGGAGACTCTACGGCTATGTAGAAAAGTCTTCACACGGGCTAGGGTATGATCCCGACACTCCCCTGAGATAGTTGACACAAAGGCTTAAAAGTCAATTTACTGACCAAGCCTCAACATCTTGTATCCATGAAGACATCGATCTCCCTGGGTATCTCTTCGATGAGTCACCTGACAAAGATTTAGGAAGCTCGTCCAATTGGTACGATTTCTCTGACAATGAAGAGGAGTTGTCCTATGGCACAGATGTGTGGTCTTCTGACTCAGAAGAATCCTCGTCTCTAAAAGAAGTAGGCGATTGGGATCATCTCATAGCAAACCTTGAGAAAATTGCCGATCAAGAAGACTCGTGGAAAGGAACAAGACCTTGGTCTGGAAATGCCCTTGAAACCCTATAAGGTTTCGTTGAGCTGGAAGCATCTGAAAATATTATGGAGGAACCACCTTCGAACCTTCCAACAGAAGATCCTGTTCAAAAGATAGACTTGGGAACACCAGATAACCCACGTCCTGTATTCATAATCAAGAATATAAAGGATGATGAGTTACCCAAGTATATCGCCTTTCTTCGTGAGTTCGTTGATTGCTTTGCATAGTCTTACGCTGAAATGCCTGGCTTAGACCCCAAAATAACAGTCCATAAACTCAATCTTCAAGAAGACATCAAGCCTGTCAAACAGGGCCAAAGAAGATTCCGTCCAGATGTGATGGATAAAATTGAACAAGAAGTTCAAAAACTCAAAAACGTCGGCTTCATCCGTGAGGAACAACATCCTGAATGGTTGGCCAACATTGTTCCCATGACAAAGAAAAACGGGCAGATCAGGGTCTGTATTGAGTATAGAGACCTGAATGGCGCATGCCCTAAAGATGAATTTCCGCTCCCCATACCAGAGGTAATGATTGATAATACCTGTGGATTCGAGCGAATGACATTCATGGATGGTTTCTCTGGCTACAATAAGATAAAGATGCATCCTGAGGATGAAAAACATACATCCTTTCAGACCCCATTTGGCGTGTATTGCTACACTGTCATGCCATTTGGTCTGAAAAATGCTGGTGCCACATATCAGAGGGCTATAATGAAAATATTCCAAGATATGCAGCACAAGACGGTTGAATGTTACGTTGATGACCTCGCCGTTAAAAGCAAAAGAAAATAAGATCATCTCGAAAACCTTCGAGAAGTCTTCATCCGACTTCGTAAACACAAACTACGAATGAATCCTTTGAAATGCTTCTTCGGCATCTCGTCGGGTAAGTTCCTCGGATTCTTAGTTCGGAAAGCTGGAATAGAGCTTGACCCCATAAAAGTCAAAGCCATTCTAGAAATGCCCTCTCTAAGAACCTTGAGAGAACTCAAAGGGCTTCAAGGGAGATTGGCCTACATTAGACGGTTCATCTCCAATCTTTCGGAGAAATGACGTCCATTCTCCCGGTTTATGAAAAAAGGTATAAACCTTGTTTGGGATGCTGATTGTGAAGCTGCATTCCAAGATATCAAGTCATACCTGACCAAACCTCCAGTGTTAGCTGCTCCTACCACTGGAAAACCATTCATCTTGTACACAAGAGCCCTTGATCACTATCTGGGCGCTCTACTTACACAAGAAAATGATGAAAGAAAAGAAGCTGCTCTATATTACCTCAGCCGCATGCTAGTAGGTGCAAAGCATCGCTACTCTCCAGTTGAAAAAGAATGCCTTGCAGTGATGTTCTCCGTACAAAAGCTGCGTCACTACTTACTTTCCAACACAGTCTACCTTGTCTCGAGGATCAACCTCTTGAAGATCCTTGTCACAAAAGTAGGTTCTCTCAATGCCCGACTGGCAAAATGGTTCATCCTTCTGTCACAATTTGATATTAGGTATGTACCACAAAAAGCAATCAAAAGACAAGCTCTAGCGGACTTTCTCGCAGAGCATCCATTGCCTAAAGATTCTCCACTCATAGATGATCTCCCAGACGAACCAGTCTACAATGTGGAGACTTTCTCACAAAGTGCCTCCTGGGACATGTACTTTGACGGTGCAACCAGGACAAATGAAAAAAGACAGCTGATCTCTGGAGTTGGCATCCTCTTTGTTAGCCCTGACAAATACATGATTCCACACGCTTTCTCGCTACTGGAACCATGCACAAACAATGCAGCTGAATATCAAGCTCTGATCCTAGGATTGGAACTCGCCATCGAATCCGGTATCACCATGCTAGAAGTCTTTGGAGACTCTCAACTGATCGTCAACCAGATGAATCAGAAATTTGAAGTTAGGAAGCCTGATTTGCTGCCTTACTATAACAAGGCACAATCGCTTCTGCAAAAGTTTGACATCTGTCACATCACCCACATTCGTAGAGGTGAAAACATACGTGCAGATGCCTTGGCTGGACTTGCCGCATCTATGGCAATCCAGAAAGGGGAAAACATGCAAATCACAGTGTGCGAAAAAAGAATCCTTCCTCCTCTTAACACACATCAAGCAGTTGCTGAATGCCACCAAGTGGTTGGAAGTCGGATCTCAATCCTTCAACCTTCAATCGGCGATTGGAGGGATCCGTTCATTGATTACACTATGTTCGGAGTCCTACCTGAAGATCCAAAAGAACAGGTAAGCATCCAAAGGCGAACCCCAAGCTTTCATTTGGATATTCCTTCAAAAATCATTTACAAGAAATCCTTCAACGGAGTACTTCTACGCTGCTTGTCACAATAAGAGGCTGAAGAAACACTCAAAGAAGTTCATGCTGGTCTTTGCGGAGCTCATCAGGCTAGTCACAGGCTCTATGATTAGATAAAAAGGTTAGGCTATTACTGGCCTACCATGGTAGCTGATGCAATGCAATTTGCTAAGCGCTGACAACAATGCCAAGTTCATGGAGATTACATTCACATGCCTCCAGAATGGCTACATCCTACAGCGATTTCATGGCCTTTCGAAGCCTGGAGTATGGACATCATAGGTCCTATTTCTCCCCCTTCAAGCAAAGGTCATCGCTTCATCTTCGCCGCTACGGATTATTTCTCTAAGTGGTCAGAAGCATTTGTGCTCAACGAAATGAAGACCTCATCAGTCCTTCAGTTCCTGTACACCAACATTATTTGTCATTTCAGCATACCCAAAAGATTCGTCCATGATAACGAACCACAATTCTGGGATCATCGATTCTACACGTTCTGCGATAAATATAAAATCCAAAGCTGTCCTTCGACTCCATACAATCCGGCAGTAAACGGATTAACAGAAGCTTTCAACAAGACACTCTGCAAAATCCTAAAAAAAATGGTCTCTAGTCACAAAAGAGACTGGAGCGACAAACTGTCTGAAGCTTTGTGGGCCTATCGAACCACCGTTCGAGGACCAACCCATAGCACACCATTCTCCTTGGTCTATGGATGCGAAGCGGTTGTACCCTTGGAAGTACAAATTCCTTCTTTGAGGGTATCCTTGCAAAATGATATGACTCAAGAAAGCAATGTCAAATTGCGATTCCATGAGCTAGACAATCTTGATGAGAGATGGCTCGAAGCTCGACAAAGCATTGAATTTTACCAAGCACGCATGGTAGGATCTTTTGACAAAAATGTCAGGCAACGCGCCTACAAAAAGGGTGACTTGGTTCTTGCGGTAAAAAGACCAATGGCCTTCGCTCACAAGTCCAAAGGCAAGTTTGAACCAAAATGGGAGGGACCCTACGTCATCGACAAGGTTTTCTCCAACGGCGCATACGCACTCCTAAACATGGAGGATGATAGATGTATGCTGCCCATCAACGGTAAGTTCTTAATGCGGTACTACCCTTGAAGACTTACCCAACTTGGTAAGAGCAATGCCTGTATGGCTAAAACCGGTTTCCAGGTACTCGCTCGCTAAACCCACTCTTTTTAGAATTTTCATCACAAATGTTGAAATTTCTAGAAATTCAAACAATGCTTACTTTCATCGTTTCATTGTTCAAAAATCCAAGTTTAGGAACCTTTCCCTAACTTGACCAAAATTTTCAACCCTTGAACCCAAAATTCATGGTTTGAATCAAACTCCGGATTCAGGGATTTTCACCCTAGTCCAGCCTGCCTTTTACCGCCAAAATGGTTTTAGGTCAAAACTTATGACCTTCGTGTCTTTAAACAAAAAATGGTTTTTTCAAAAACCGCGGGGAATCGACGCTTAGTCGATACTCGCACAAATCGGAAGCGACATTTCGTCGATACTTGCAAAATCCAAAACCGTGGAAATGCAACATTTCAGTTGATATCCATAACCCAAATTTCAAAGGTTCGAAAAAACCAAGAAACTGTGGAGACGCAACATTGCAGTTGATATCCACAACCCAAAGGTTCGAGAAAACCGCAAATTTCAAAAATCATGGGGAAACGACATCAAGTCAGTACTCGCAAAACCAAAATTTTTGAAAAGCAAGGATGCGACACTCCATCGATACTTGCACCCAGATCCGCGGCGATGTGACATTCCATCGATACTCGAAACCGAATGAGCAAGGATGCGACACTCCATCGATACTTGCAAGACCATTCAGCAGGGAGGCAACTTTTAGTCGATACTTACATTTTTGAAAACCAAACCGGCTATAAATGCCACGAAAACCGGCTATAGATGCCACCAAAACAGGCTATAAATGCCACAAAACAAACCGGCTATCAATGCCACAAAACAAACCGGCTATCAATGCCACAAAACAAAACCGGCTATCAATGCCACAAACCAAAAACTTGGCTTTCAAAAAACCAAGCTATTAATGCCACAAACTCGGCTATCAATGCCACAAAACTGGCTCTCATGCCAAAATCGGCTTCCAAGCCACAAAAAAAAAATTCTGGCTCCCATGCCAAAAAATCATTTGACAAAAGATTTTCACAAAATGACAAAACTTTTGATCAAATCCCATTTAGCAATTGCTTTCATTACAAAAAGATTTAAGTGAGCGTAGGGAAAACAAAAAAAAAAGAAAAAGCATCCCATTTAGCAATTGCTTTCATCACAAAAAGATTTAAGTGAGCGTAGGGAAAACAAAAAAAAAGACTACCAAAAACATACATGCGGTACCAAAAAAAAGAAAGTGTTCACAAACACTACAAAAAAAAGAGTACCAAAAAAATACATGTGGTACAAAAAAAAGAAGGATAGTTTCTGCTACAAAAATCAGGAGCTCAGCCAAAAATGGTCTCCAGCCAAGATTTCAGCTCCTCAAGCAAACTTTTGGCCTCAGCCGTCAGGGATTCCAGGGCACGCTTCTTTAGGAGGCCAGGTTGGCGAGAGCGTCGGCATGGGAATTAGATTCTCCGCTGACCTGCTTGACTTCAACTTTTTCAAATTGAGAGAGGAAATTTTTTGCAAGAACTAGGTAGGCTGCCATCCTTTCATCGCAAGCTTGGTAGTCTTCGCTCAGCTAGCTCGTCACCAATTGTGAGTCGCTGAAGACCACCGGCTGCTGTGCCCCCAGGATTTTAGCATTGTTGAGCCCTACAATCAGTGCTTCATACTCCGCTTCATTATTGAATGCCTTGAAATCAAGTGTCAGGGCTTGTTCGATGACCAGTCCTTCTGGAGATTGGAGGACTATGCTAGTGCCAGTCCTCTTGGAGGTTGAGGATCCATCGACAAAAACCTTCCATGCTGAATTAAGGAACTGCTTCCAAGATCGTTCTTCTTCGGTGTTGGTTTCGGTGACTTCGTCTACATTCCCCTTGCCCCCAAGGTCGGTGCCGAGATGGCTCGGTGCCGAACTAGGAGAGATGAACTCCACGATAAAGTCAACTAAAACTTGGGCTTTGATCGCCGTTCTGGGTTGATACTGGATATCATACTGCCCCAGTTCGATGGCCCATCTTGATACTCTTCCAGAAGTCTGCCTTTTTAAAAAGAGACTTGAATGGGTGTTCTGTAACAACCACTATTCTGTACGTCTGGAAGTAGTGAAAGAGTTTGCGAGAAGCACTGACGAGCGCTAATGCAAGTTTCTCCATTGGTAGGTACCTGGTCTCGGCATCAAGAAGGATCTTGCTTGTGTAGTAGATGGGCATCTGTTGCCTGTCTTCCTCTCTGATGAGCACCGAACTCACTGCATGATCCGAGACCGCCAGGTACAAGTAGAGCACTTCTCCCTATTTCGGAGTAGAAAGCGTGAAGCGAGATAAACTTTGAGCTCTTATAGGGCTTGGTCGCACTCCGGAGTCCATTGGAATTTCAGGCTTTTCTTCAAAAGCTGGAAGAAAGGTCGGCATTTGTTTGAAGCTCGGCTGATGAAGTGATTGAGCGCGGCGGCCATGCCGGTGAGCCTCTAGACATATTTTGTCGTTGTTGGACTCTGTATTCCCTGGATCGCCGAGATCTGATCTGGATTTGCTTCAATCCCTCTTCTCGTGACTAGACTTCCCAGGAATTTGCCGGAGCCGACACCAAAAGCACATTTGGAGGCGTTCAGCTTGAGCTAGAACCTCTTGAGGATGTCAAATGCTTGACTTAGGTCTGTCAAGTGGTCCTGTGACCTTTTAGAATTGACAACCATATCGTCAATGTAGACCTCCACTGTTTTGTCGAGCTGGGCCTAGAACATTTTGGTTACCAGCCTCTGGTAAGTCGCCCCCACATTTTTTAACCCAAAGGGCATCACTTTGTAGCAGTAGATGCCTCTAGGTGTTATGAACGCAGTCTTTTCTTTGTCGGGCCCATACATCAGGATCTGATGGTAACCTCGCTAGGCGTCGAGGAAACTCATCCTGTCATGACCGGCGGTGGCGTCGATCATCTAGTCGATCTTCGGGAATGGAAAGCAATCTTTTTGACACGCCTTGTTGAGGTCGGTGAAACGAAGTAGACTCTCCACTTTCCGATCTTTTTCTTGACCACCACCATGTTGGCCAACCAGTCCAAATAATGGACTTCTTTTATTGCCTTGGCTTCCAGCAACTTCTCGACCTCCTCGATCTCGGCTTCAGTTTGTGGGATTCCCATCCTGCGAGCCTTTTGAACCACATGTTTGTGCTTGGGGTTCACATTCAGTTTGTGGCACATGATCTCAGGATCGACACCAAGCATCCCATATGGGGTCCAAGCGAAGTCTTCCTTGTTTTATCATAGGAAGTTTAGGAGCTCGGACCTCTCGGGCTCGGTGAGTTGGCTCGCGAGCAAAAAGTATCTTTCAGAATCGTTGGGGTCGATCTTGATCTCGATCAAATCTTCAATGCTTTTCTGCTCCGGGTCTCGGCCAACGCTGTCTAGCTCTGTTTCTAGTTCGACCATATGTACCTGCTTTGGCTCCACCTCGCCAGGTACTATGGCCATCAGGCATTGCTTGGCCAACTGTTGGTCACCTCTGACCGTGACCACCTCAACTCTGCCTTTCTCCTTCTCAAACGGGAACTTGAGTTTTTGGTGATGGGTGAAAGGTACAGCTTCCATGTTGTGCAACCAGGTCCTCCCCATTATGGCATTGTAGGGGGACGGTGCATCCACCACAAGGAAGTCGGCCATCATAGAGGCGCCTTCAATTTGGACTTTTAGGGAGATCTTCCCCTTAGGGTATACAGGCTTGGAGCTGAAACCCACCAGGGGGTGCGTGCCTCCTGTAGATCTTCTTCTCTGAGACCCATCTTCTTGAAGCAGTCGAAGTACAAGATCTCAGACGAGCTGCCGGGATCCACAAGGATCCTCTGTACCCTGCGGTTCTTCAACTTTAGGGTCACAATCAGTGGATCATTATAGAGAAGCTAGACCCCCTCCAGGTCCTGCTCTGAGAACCAAATCTTGGGCCTTTCCTTCTGTTCTCCCCGACCCGAGAGACCTCAATTAGTGTTAATTAAGTTGTGTCTTAGCTATAAGTGTGTTTAGTGGATTTTGATTTAGTTTTGGGTAAGAATAGCTTTTATAATAGCTTTAGAGAATTTTGATAGCCTTCTTGATTTGTGGGACCCTTTGGGGGTTCTTGTTACGGAATTGCGTGAGCTTGAGGATTATTCTTGATTTCCTTAAATCGTGTTTTTAATCCCATTTAACTTTTCTTGTTTAGCTTTTCAACTTTCATGTTGAACCCGTCCTCGTTTGAAACTCCTAAACTCAACTTTTCTCAATTTGAGGGCAAAACAGTCTTTTTACCCAAAAATCTGGACATGATTTTCAATGTCACCAAAACTTGCAAAACATACACTTTTTGGAAACTAGATATTTCGCCGAACAACTTTGTCTTCTTCGTTGAAGTCATTAGTGGTCCCGAAATCAATGTTTTGAGCCCTAGAAGTATTTTAAGTTATGGGACCCACTTCACTCTTTGTATATAAAGAAACCCTTTCTTCCTCTTCTCATTTCTTGACCTAATTCCTGCACAAGAGAAGAGCTCCAGCAGCCACCTTTCTCTATTCTTCTCCTTGTCTTGTTCATCTCATATCATCATCAAAGCTTGCTCAAATCATGAATGAAGCTTCCCAAATCTTACTCCCATTGTCAAGAGCTTTCGTTTGGTATCATTTTTAGAAGGATTCATCAACTTCAAATTCCTCATTGAGCTAACCTTGCTTATTTGAAGACTTTCTAGGTAAGAGATCTCTTCCATCTCCTAGGTTCTTGTTTGTTGAGTCTTAGAGAAGCTCCATTTCGATTATTGAAAGGTTTCGTTTTGCTTTGCTTGGTTTTTTATTTTTGGGCTTGTGTTTGGGATTTTTGTAGATTTGTTGTTCTTAGCTTGGAGAGGTGATTAGTGGGGTGATTTGATTAGGATTGGACCCAAGGCAAGTGGATGAAATGATTCATTAAATGTTAAAATCATATTTATGCAGGTTCTTAATTTTCTCATTTATGATTTGATTTGCTTAAATCATGGTTATGACTTGTCTTCTATTGATTTCAAATGCACCTATTAATGTGTCTTTCTATCTCATTCTATCTCTTGCAAATGTGCATTGTTTATGTTAAATTTGAATGGCTTATGTTGTAATGGATTCCACGTGATTTGAATGGATGGAAAGGAGCTGTTGGGTGAATGCTTTGGAGATTCTAATGGTGGATTTGAAGTATTGAGAATGGAAATTTTAAATGTAGAAATGGTGGAGTTTTCAACTCAATGTTGTATAGGGATCTGATCCTTAAAAATGAGAAAGGTTTGAATGATGGGAGGACTGAAAACAGCTTCAAAAATCAGTCCTGTAGCAGTTTCGGTTAGCATTTCGGCTAACCGAAATATTTTCGGTTCGAATTCCAGAGAGCTGCAATTTTTGTCGATTCTGATTGTGGCATTCCGGCTGACCGAAAAGCTAACCGAAATATTTTCGGTTCGAATTCCAGAGAGCTGCATTTTTTGTCGTATTCTGATTGTGGAGTTCAGTTAACCGAAAGGTAACCGAAATGTTTTCGATTCGAATTCCAGAGAGCTACTTTCTCCCCATTTTTGTATTCGGTTAGAATTTCGGTCAGTCGTAGGTCAGCCTTTCGGCTAGCCGACAGCCAACCGAAAAGCTGACCGAAACCATAGAATTTAATTGATTATTTCTGAAGAATTATGTAAGACTATAGTGAGGAAGAATGACCATCATTCTAATCTCGTTAAAGGTCCTTATATTGTCAATTTATGTAAGGTCCCGAAATGTTTTTAATTCTTAAAGAGTACCAAATATTTATCAAACCTAACATACAGAACCCTATACATATTGATTGAAATCTTGGACCTTCAACACTTGGCCCGGAGATTTATAGAATCCATTTGTACCTGATTTTTATCAGATTTCACCTGTACATTTCGAATTTCATGCCTTGTAACTAGTCTTGCCCCGGATATGGCTTTTAGCATAATTGTTATCTTGTTCTTGCTTGACCTGATATAATATGTCTTATGCTGATGAGCATCTTGCCCCGATATACATATGTATTGTTTTGTTTTCTTGCACATGACCTATGAGTCGGCACCACTAAGCTTGGATGTACCTTATCGGTTTGATCCACCAGTTTGGAAATCCCACTCTTGTCCTGCCAGCTGCAGCCTGGATCTTGTCTTGCTATCCTGTTCGCTACCATGTTCCTGTCTTGCTATATGTATATTATTATATAAAATTATTGACTCTCCTCACCTCGTGTGACTGAAGTCAACGTCGTTGACTCTCCTCACCTCGTGTGATTGAGGTCAATGCCCTGACTTGCTCTCATCACCTTAGTGAGAGAGGATTGAGCTTCGTGTGGTTGCCACCTTGTCAGTTCCTTATTCTAGGTACCTTATTGTTTTATATTGTTCATGCCTTTAACTAATAAATGATGAATTGTCTTTTACGAAATTCATTATTTATACAGGTTTTCAATATGTTTCCTAAGGTATCATTATTTCAAATATATTATCATAGCTTTTCACCTACCTACCAGACCATCGTGTCTGATCCATTTGTTTTGGTACTCAGGTCCCGAACCTATTGCCATTGAGGAGGAGCCCGAGGAGGCGGTCGGTGAACCGCAGCGCGTAATAGAGTGGCAACCTGACAATGTCATGTAGACATTCGCTCAGGCTTTGAGAATGACACTTTTTGGGAGTTTGTGATAACATCTTTTGGGTTTATTCTTTTGTTATGTATTGGTCTTCGTTGACCATTATTTTGGGGCAACTAATCAACTGATCTTTTGTATATACATTTAACCTTACTTTGGGGGAGTATACTAATGATCATTGTTCATTCTGATATCTTGTCTATGGAATGAAATAGCACTAATATGATTTACTACACGCTTCCGCAATCTCGAATATATGTTTGATATGTTACGTGTGAGATGTTATGTATGGACAATCCTCACCGCGGAATCCTGTGGGGAAATCACGTGCACGGAGAAATGTTTTCTTAATTCCGTGTGTGGATTAGCCAAAGAGATGCGCGTGGCGCGGCATCATTAGTCCCGATCCCGGATTAGGCCCGTGAACCGGTTCGGGGTCGCGACAGACTGGTATCTGAGCGGGACATGTTTCAGGCAATTAAAAGAAACAAGAAATCTTAAGGACGTGGCGAGGATTCGTTAGACTTTCGTTAGATAGGATCGTGTGAGCAATGTGTAACCACCCTTTACTTGATTTTCTATGCTAACAATTTGTTTTGCAGCGTTATGCCACCTCGCAAACGAGCAGCAAGCGATAATCACGTTGCTAGTGACAGTGAAATCACAGAGCCTATTACAGAGGATACACAGGATATTATTATGCAGAATCAATTTCAACAAATGATGTAGGCCATGTTAGACCAGCAACGTCATGCCAATGAAAATCAGGCTAGACTCCAAGCACAAGCACATGAAACACAAGCCAAATTGCAAGAGCAAATGGCTAAGAAAGACGAAGATCATCCAAGGGAGATGGCTCGAGTACAGGCACAGTTATTGGGTGTGTTAGAGAGGAGACCAGAATAGATTCCAGTTGCAGCACCAGGTGTGGTCATCAATAGGGCAAATGATCCCAATGTACTATACGATTGCTTCAGGAAAAGAGGCCCGAAAGAGTTTGTTGGGACAGAAGATCCAATGACCGCATATGATTGGCTCGAACATATAGAAAACATCTTCGAGATCTTCACATGTACAGGCAAGGAACAAGTGCGACTTGCCGCATCCATGTTCACGGGCTTGGCAGATATATATTAAGGCAGGGTACAGAACAATAGCAAATGCACAGTAATGGACTAACTTCAAGAAACAGTTTGGAGACAAATATGTACCAGCACATGTGAAGAAGCAAAAGGCAGCTGAGTTTCAGCAACTCGTGCAAGGAAATATGACAGTCCTCGAATACCTCACTAAGTTTGAGAGATTGTCCCGATATGCTCCAGAGTTGGTAGATACAGCGGAGAAAAAGATAGCAAAGTTTCTTGAGGGACTTCATCCTATCATTGAGAGAGATGCCACCGGGGCAGTGTCACCCACCACATTTGAGGAAGCTGTCAAGAGAGCCTATAAGTTTGAGAACTTCCACAACAAGATTCTCAGAGTTCAGGGAAAGGGTCAGGGCCACCAGCGGCAGAACAATTAGCAGAGGAACAATCAAAATAAGAGGCCAAGGCAAGAGCAAAATGTGCATAATCCAATGGTTTGCATCCACAGTGGGAAGAACCACGATAGTGCCGAATGTCGTACTGTTTCAGGAGCATGTTTCGGATGTGGTTCGATGAACCACCAGATGAGGGATTGCCTGGGGCAAAACAGGCAGAATCAGTGACAACGGGGAGTACAGCATTAGGCACCACCTCAAAATACGCTAGTAGTCCAGAATCAGGCAAGGCCACTACAGCAACAGGCACCACAACAGCAGTATATGCCACAGCAGCAACAGCAACAACAGGCCCGTCAGCAAGGGCATAATCAGAATCAGAATCAACATCCTCCGAATCAGAACAGGAATGCACAGCAGGGTAAGCAGCAGCAAATCTAGAACGGGCCACCACAACGGGCACAACTCTATGCTGTCAATAGAGCTGATGTAGAGGCAGAAGGCAACGTTGTGGAAGGTACACTTCTCGTCTGTGGTTTTGATGCTAGGGTTTTGTTTGGCCCTGGCTCTACTCACTCATTCCTATCTCCAAAATTTGCTAAGTTGATTGATATGCATGTTAGAGAATTGGATTTCATTTTGTCTGTGACTACCCCATTAGGTAAGGAAGTTATTTGTCGGACTTTTTACTCTAGTTGTCCAGTCAAAATAGGGGAAGTAGTATTACCGGCAGATCTCATTTTATTGGAGATGTTTGATTTTGATGTCATCCTAGGGATGGATTTATTAGCAGGATACCATGCTACTATGGATTGTTTCCATAAGACCCTAACTTTAAAGTTAGAGGAGACCCAAGCAGGGGTGTTGTTTCAGGGAGAGAGGAGTAATCCTCGTACAGGGTTTATTTCAGCGTTGAAGCTGATAGACTTCTAAGAAGTGGGTGTGAGGCATATTTGGCGTTTATCACGGAGGATAAACAGTCCCAAGGGGTGGAGGAGATCCCTATTGTTTGTGAATTCCCAGATATTTTTCCAGAGAAGATACCAGGATTACCACCCATTAGAGAGATAGACTTCATTATTGAGTTGTTACCGGGGACCGCTCCGATATCTATTGCACCCTACAGAATGGCTCTGGCAGAATTAGGAGAATTGAAGATTCAGTTGCAAAAACTATTAGACAAAGGTTTTGTGAGGCCGAGTATTTCACCGTGGGGAGCACCGGTGTTGTTTGTGAAAAAAAAAGATGGTTCTATGAGAATGTGCAATGACTACTGGAGATTGAACCAAGTGACCATCAAGAACAAGTATCCATTGCCAAGGATAGATGAATTATTTGATCAGTTGCAAGGAGCTGCTTACTTTTCGAAGATTGATTTCAGATCCGGCTACCATCAGTTGAGAGTTAGAGATTCAGATGTACCGAAGATAGCCTTTTAGACAAGATATCGACACTATGAGTTTCTAATGATGCCATTCGGTTTGACGAATGCACTGGCAATGTTCATGGCATTGATGAACAAGATATTTGCAGAGTATCTGGATCAATTTACAGTGGTGTTTATTGATGATATTTTGGTGTATTCCAAGACCAAAGAAGAGCACGAAGAATATTTGAGGATATCACTCCAGCTTTTGAGAGAGAATCAATTGTTTGCAAAACTCAGTAAGTATGAATTTTGGTTGGACCAAGTCACATTTTTGGGTCATATTGTCTCTAAGGAAGGATTATCAGTGGACCCGTCCAAGATTGAAGCAGTTATGAATTGGGAAAGACCGAAGAATGCCTCAGAAATTAGGAGTTTTCTTGGATTGGCAGGGTATTATCGGAGGTTTGTACAAGGATTTTCATCAATTGCGTCACCTTTGACGAAGTTGACAAGGAAGAATGCACCTTATGTTTGGATAGACAAGTGTGAAGCTAGTTTCCAAGAGCTGAAGAAGAGATTGACTACAGCTCCAGTCCTTAGGGAGCGGCGGTTTCACCATTTTTACCGATGCTTCAAACATTGGACTTGGATGTGTTTTGATGCAAGATGGGAAGGTAGTTGCATATGGATCACGGCAGTTGAAAGATCACGAGAAAAACTATGCAACACATAATCTTAAGTTAGTAGCGGTTGTTTTAGCATTGAAGATGTGGAGACACTATCTATATGGAGAGAAGTTCGAGGTTCACTCCGACCACCGCAGTCTACTGTACTTGTTCTCCCAAAAGGAGTTGAACATGAGACAGAGGAGATGGATGGAATATATCAAGGACTATGATTTTCCAATCAAGTATCACCCGGGGAAAGCGAATGTAGTTGCAGATGCCTTGAGCAGGAAGTCAGTTAACATGGTAAGTCTTCGGGGAAGTTATGTTGTACAACAGCTAGAAGAGTTGGGAGTAGATTTTCAACCTCTAAGGAAGGGTGTTATGTTAACAAATATGTCAGTGTCAGAGCCTTCTTTCATTCGGAAGATCAAAGAGAATCAGTTGCAAGATCCAGAGTTGGCCAAAATTTCAGAGCATATAGTAGATCGTTCGGATTTTCGTGTTGTGGATGGAGTTTTATACTACCGAGACCGTCTATGTGTGCCTGACTTGGAGGACTTGAGAAATGATATCATGACAGAAGCTCACAATACCAAGTACTCCATACATCCGGGCAGTACGAAGATGTACCAGAACTTGAAGGGCATATTTTGGTGGAACAACATGAAGAGAGAAATCGCAGCATTTGTCTCTAGATGTATGACATGTCAGTTGATCAAGGCAGAACATCAGAAGCCTCCAGGGTTACTACGGCCATTAGAGATTCCGGAATGGAAATGGGAGCACATTACGATGGATTTCATCTCGGGATTACCGAGGACTAGCAGAGGCAATGATGCAATTTGGGTCATCATGGACCGTCTCACCAAGTCAGCTCATTTTCTACCAATGAAGACATGAAAGAAGATGCATATGTTGCCTTTGGCACAGTTGTTTGTCACAAAGATCGTTAGTTGACATGGACAACCGGTTTCCATCACGTCCGATAGGGACAGCAGATTCGTCTCAAGATTTTGGAAGACATTGCATGAGTCTATGGGTACGAAGTTACAGTTCAGCACAGCCTATCACCCACAGACCGATGGTCAGTCAGAGAGGACAATTCAGACACTTGAGGACATGCTCCGAGCTTATGTGTTAGATTTCAAAACTCAGTGGGATGAAGCCTTACCGTTGTGTGAGTTTGCTTAAAACAACAGTTTCCACTCGAGTATCGGGATGGCGCCTTTTGAGGCTTTGTACGGCAGAAGGTGTAGGACACCTGTTTGTTGGGAAGAAGTTGGCACTCGCAGTTTCCATGGACTGACTATTGTTAGTGAGACAGGTGACAAGGTCAAGTTGATCCAAGAACATCTGAAAGTGGCTTAGAGTAGGCAGTAGAGCTATGCAGATTCTCACAGAAGGGACTTACAGTTCAAAGAGGGAGATAAGGTTTTCTTGAAAGTGTCACCTACTCGTGGAACATTGAGGTTTGGGCAAAAAGGTAAGTTATCTCGGAGATACATTGGACCGTATGACATTGTGAGTAAGATTGGTGACGTGGCTTATAGGTTAGCGTTACCACCCCAAACTCTCCGGCGTACACAATATTTTTCATGTATCTATGTTGAAGAAGTACATCCCCGATAGATTGCATATACTCTGTTATGAGCCGTTGGAAATCCGAGAAGATGCTACATATGTTGAGAAGCCTAAGCAGATTATTGACACCAAGGAACAAGAGTTGAGGTCATGCACTATTCAATGGGTCAAAGTGCTTTGGGAGAATCATGGACCGGAAGAAGCAACTTGAGAATTACGGGATCAAGTTCAGAAGAAGTACCCGCATCTACTACCGGAGGTGAGTTTATTTCATTTGGAGGACCAAATATTTTAAGGGGTGGAGGATGTAAGACCCCGACCCGAGAGACCTTGATTAGTGTTAATTAAGTTGCGTCTTAGCTATAAGTGTGTTTAGTGGATTTTGATTTAGTTTTGGATTATAATAGCTTTTATAATAGCTTTGGGGAATTTTGACAGCCTTCTTGATTTGTGGGACTCCTTGAGGGTTCTTGTTACAGAATTGCGTGAGCTTGAGGGTTATTCTTGATTTCCTTAAATCGTGTTTTTAATCCCATTTAACTTGTCTTGTTTAGCTTTTCAACTTTCATGTTGGACCCGTCGTCGTTTGAAACTCCTAAACTCAACTTTTCTCAATTTGAGGGCAAAACAGTCTTTTTACCAAAAAATCTGGACACAATTTTCAATATCACCAAAACTTGCAAAACATACACTTTTTGGAAACTAGAAATTTCGTCAAACAACTTTGTCTTCTTCGTTGAAGTCATTAGTGGTCCCGAAATCAATGTTTTGAGCCCTAGAAGTATTTTAAGTTATGGGACCCACTTCACTCTTTGTATATAAAGAAACCCTTTCTTCCTCTTCTCATTTCTTGACCTAATTCCTGCACAAGAGAAGAGCTCCAGCAGCCACCTTTCTCTATTCTTCTCCTTGTCTTGTTCATCTCATATCATCATCAAAGCTTGCTCAAATCATGAATGAAGCTTCACAAATCTTACTCCCATTGTCAAGAGCTTTCGTTTGGTACCATTTTTAGAAGGATTCATCAACTTCAAATTTCTCATTGAGCTAACCTTGCTTATTTGAAGACTTTCTAGGTAAGAGATCTCTTCCATCTCCTAGGTTCTTGTTTGTTGAGTCTTAGAGAAGCTCCATTTCGATTATTGAAAGGTTTCGTTTTGCTTTGCTTGGTTTTTTATTTTTGGGCTTGTATTTGGGATTTTTGTAGATTTGTTGTTCTTAGCTTGGAGAGGTGATTAGTGGGGTGATTTGATTAGGATTGGACCCAAGGCAAGTGGATGAAATGATTCATTAAATGTTAAAATCATATTTATGCACGTTCTTAATTTTCTCATTTCTGATTTGATTTGCTTAAATCATGGTTATGACTTGTCTTCTATTGATTTCAAATGCACCTATTAATGTGTCTTTCTATCTCATTCTATCTCTTGCAAATGTGCATTGTTTATGTTAAATTTGAATGGCTTATGTTGTAATGGATTCCGCGGGATTTGAATGGATGGAAAGGAGGTGTTGGGTGAATGCTTTGGAGATTCTAATGGTGGATTTGAAGTATTGAGAATGGAAACTTTAAATGTAGAAATGGTGGAGTTTTCAACTTAATGTTGTATAGGGATCTGATCCTTAAAAATGAGAAAGGTTTGAAGGAAGAGAGGACTGAAAACTGCTTCAAAAATCAGTCCTGTAGCAGTTTCGGTTAGCATTTCGGCTAACCGAAATATTTTTCGTTCGAATTCCAAAGAGCTGCAATTTTTGTCGAATTCTAATTGTGGCATTTCGGCTGACCGAAAAGCTAACCAAAATATTTTCGGTTCGAATTCCAGAGAGCTGCAGTTTTTGTCGAATTCTGATTGTGGAGTTTCAGTTAACGGAAAGGTAACCGAAATGTTTTCGGTTCGAATTCCAGATAGCTACTTTCTCCCCATTTCTGTACTCGGTAAGAATTTCAGTCAGCCGTAGGTCAGCCTTTCGGCTAGCCGACAGCCAACCGAAAAGCTGACCGAAACCATAGAATTTAGTTGATTATTTCCGAAGAATTATGTAAGACTATAGTGAGGAAGAAGGACCATCATTCTAATCTCGTTAAAGATCCTTAGATTTGTCTATCTATGTAAGGTCCCGGAATGTTTTTAATTCTCAAAGAGTACCAAATATTTATCAAACCTAACATACGGAACCCTATACATATTGATTTAAATCTTGGACCTTCAACACTTGGCCCGGAGATTTATAGAATCCATTTGTACCTGATTTTTATCAGATTTCACTTGTACATTTCAAATTTCGTGCCTTGTAACTAGTCTTGCCCCGGATATGGTTTTTAGCATAATTGTTATCTTGTTCTTGCTTGACCTGATATGATATGTCTTATGCTGATGAGCATCTTGCCCCGATATACATATGTATTGTTTTGTTTTCTTGCACATGACCTACGAGTCGGCACCACTAAGCATGGATGTACCTTATCGGTTTGATCCACCGGTTTGGAGATCCCCCTCTTGTCCTGCGAGCTACAGCCTGGATCTTGTCTTGCTATCCGGTTCGCTACTGTGTTCCTGTCTTGCTATATGTATATTATTATATAAAATCGTTGACTCTCCTCACCTCGTGTGACTGAAGTCAACGTCGTTGACTCTCCTCACCTCGTGTGACTGAAGTCAACGGCCTGACTTGCTCTCATCACCTTAGTGAGAGAGGATTTAGCTTCATGTGGTTGCCACCTTGTCAGTTCCTTATTCTAGGTACCTTATTGTTTTATATTGTTCATGCCTTTACCTAATAAATGATGCATTGTCTTTTACGAAATTCATTATTTATATAGGTTTTCATTATGTTTCCTAAGGTATCATTATTTCAAATGTATTATCATAGCTTTTCACCTACCTGCCAGACCGTCGTGTCTGATCCATTTGTTTTGGTACTCAGGTCCCGAACCCATTGCCATTGAGGAGGAGCCCGAGGAGGTGGTCGATGAACCGCAACGCGTAATAGAGTGGCAAGCTGACGATGTCATGTAGACATTCGCTCAGGCTTTGAGAATGACACTTTTTAGGAGTTTGTGATAACATCTTTTGGGTTTATTCTTTTGTTATGTATTGGTCTTTGTTGACCATTATTTTGTGGCAACTAATCAACTGATCTTTTGTTTATACATTTAACCTTACTTTTGGGGAGTATGCTAACGATCATTGTTCATTTTGATATCTTGTATATGGAATGAAATAGCACTAATATGATTTACTACACGCTTCCGCAATCTCGAATATATGTTTGATATGTTATATGTGAGATGTTATGTATGGACAATCCTCACCTCGGAATCCTGTGGGGAAATCACGTGCACGGAGAAATGTTTTCTTAATTCCGTGTGAGGATTAGCCAAAGAGATGCACGTGGCGTGGTATCATTAGTCCCGATCCCAGATTAGGCCAGTGAACCGGTCCGGGGTCGTGACACCTTCCGAGCCTTCTTGGCAGCTGGCCCTAGCTTGGTTGTCATCACCTGTTTGCCGTGCGAAGCCTTCCTAGCTTCGGCACGAGCTTGGCTACTCCCTTTTGGAGGGGGAGCTAGGTGGATGACATTTATTATTCTTTCCAACTCATTGCTATTTTGATCATCGTTTCAACGCTGAGCTCGGTTAATGTGTCTGTCCCCTCTTTGATGTAGTCCTTCAGGTGCCCGTCCTTGACGAGCTTCTTAAGATAGGACTTGAGGGACATCCAATCTTCAGTTCTGTGCCCATTTTGTTTGTGATAAGGACAGAATTTGCTCTGATCGCGGGTGGAAGGATCACCTTTCATGGGCTGCGGCCACTGGAAGTACGGCTGCGTCTTGATTTTGCCGAGGAGCCTATAGATTGGCTCCTTGAAGATCGTGTTAATAGACTTGTATGCGGTGGTGGCTGGTTGTCCTTCTCTGGCTCGGTGAGCCTGTTTGAACTTCTTGCAACCTCCCGAGATGGGGAATGGGACCATTGCCAAGCTCGTGGAAGCCAGGTTTCGGTCCGTCTCCTCCCTCCGAGATGACTTCTTCTCTTTCTTGAAAGCTCGGTCTTCGTGAGAGAAGTCAAAGTTCTCTTGAGCTCGGAGCTCGTCTTTCTCTTGCTTGACGTATTGGTTTACTCGGGCCATTAATGCTTTCATCATGACCCCGGGATACCGGACTAATTCTTTTCGAAGCTCATTGCTTGGCAGCAGAGCTTGTTTGAAAGATTTGATCACCACCTCGTTAGAGGAGTCCTCAACTTGGCTGTAGACTGTCTAGAACCTTTAGGCGAACTGAGTGATATTCTCAGTCCGCCTCATTCTGAGTGCCATTACATATTCGTCTGTTTTGGGGATGATTCTGTGTTCTTGGAACTTCTCCACGAAGGAGCTTCGGAGCTGCCGCCATCTCGAAATTGACTCTTCTGGAAGTGCACAGAACCACCTCAAGGGAAGGTCCCCCAGACTGGAGGAGGAAACTCTACAATTTAGGTGACCCTCATCTCCCCAAACCGATATCTTCTGAGTAAAGTATCGGAGATACGCTGCTGGGTTCGAGGTCCCGTCATAAAGGATAAACCTCGGGACGCTGAATCTGTTAGGGAGAGCAAAGCCCCTGATCTCCTGAGAGAAAGGAGTTGCACCTAGATTGTCAGAGCTGTAAGCATTTAATCGGCCTCAACCGTAACCAATCACCTCCATGTTCTTCTGGAATGTCTGCTTGATTTGCTGATCAAGCCATTCCCTCATGTCATCACTGTCCTCTGGTATCTGACCCGACCTTCTCTTCGAATGGCCGCTGCTCGAACCCTCGTCGTGAGCTCGATCGTGCTTTTTTTTTTCTAGGATTTGCCTCAAATCCTATTTGGCCGAAAGAGCTAGCTTGCTTCTGGGGGTTGAGTCGTGGTCTTTGTATTCTTTTGGACTTGCTGCTGTAGTTGACGAATCAACTTGTCCTTCTCTTGGATAACAAGGTTTTGAGCCCTGATACCCTTGAGGAGAGAGTCGCCAAAATCATCGCCATCAGTGGGATGATTCCCATTATCCCATGGGGGATGCTCTGGTGAAAGATCATTTTGCCGGGAAGGCCCTGGTCGAGGGTTATCTTTTCGGGAAGGTGCTATCTCCTCCATTGAAGATGAACTCGACTGAGTGTGAACACTTCCCACGCCTTCTGTGCCTGACCTCTTCTGGCGAGGTCCAGAGGCAATTTCAGCGGGAATACCAGTGTAAATCCCGGTGGGAGTACCAGTGGCTGTGGTAATTTTTTTCAAAGATTCTCCGCCCTTCTTAGCTCTTGGAGGCATGGTGTTTGGGAAGATTTTTTAATCGAATTCCCACAGACGGCGCCAATTGTGAGTGCCTAAAAATTACGGACTTGGATAATAAGGATTTAGGTGAAATTATCACTCCTTGATGAGTATGAGATGCCTTGAACCTTAAAGAGGAGGAGAAAAGAGCAGCAGTCAAAGACCCTAGCTGTAGTCAGCGCAAGGCTCTCTGATGCCTAAGTTAGTTCAAGAACTCAACAGTAGGATGGAGATTTAGAGAGACAGAGTAACGACTATATGTGTGATATTCTTTGTTACCTGAGTTGGAGACTGGTTCTCTATTTATAGGAGGAAATAGGGTGAGGAGTCCCATGACTCTGATAGGAAGTCCCATGACTCTGACGGGTACTTTTGAGAAATACCGGCCCATCATCACCTCTCCTTAATTACAGCCCCATCAGCCCACCTTTCATTAAAAGGCAGTCCTATCGGGCCTTACCCTGTTGACTTTTGGGCCTAGTCCCATCGGGCCTTGCCTGGAGCCCATACCCTGATGTGGACATAGTCACTAGATGTGGTTCTGTCAGGAACTGTGGGTGGCATGGCATACTCCTACGCGTGCCCATGTCTTGTCACGTCCCATGACGTGGTTGTGAACAGCTATCAGTGCTTGTCTCGGCTAGCTTTCTAGCACCGTTGCCGAGACGCATCACCGAGGCCAAGACACGAAGCCGAGGTCGGGAACGCCCGAGGTCGATAGTGACCTTGATCTCGGTTAGCGCCTTGGCACTGCTGCCGAGGTGCGCATGGCTGAGGCTGAGACACGATTAGCTGGTACTATTACCAGAGCTGATGTAATCTCGGTGTCTTAGAAATATCCCCACACAATACTAATCTCATTGCTTCATCTAATATCATTCTTCGATCAATAAGAATATTGTAGATTTTTTTGTGATTCCTCATGGATGCTTCAATAAGATTGTTATTGTAGCAGGATTTTGGTTATGCTGGGTTTTTGGTTATATTTTATTATTTTACTCTTGAGTTGATGAGTTTTATAATCATGTAATGCTTTTTACTTTCCTTTCCTATGATCTTTGTGTTGCTTATTTGGATGAAAACCACTTTGTATTGTTTGGAGATGATGTGGAGTTTGACAAACATGAGGCTTTGAGGCTTTTTTCAATGTTGCTAAGTTATTGTGGCATGGTATGTTTTAAAGGACAATGCAAGCACTTAAAAGCTCAGCTTGATCACCCAAAGAATAGTAGAATCCTGTCCAAGGTTCCTGCATCATATCCTTGCAAAAAAAGGTACATCCATCATCAAATTTTATTAATACATTCCTGCAATCTTTTGTCCCCTGAAACTATTGGGACTTCGCTGAATTACACCATGAGTGTTTCTTTGTGCCACATAAAAGGCTTTGGTTCTCCTCAAGCTCTTCTTTAAGCAGCTTGATGCAACATTCTTCTATGTAGAGTGAATAACGTGGACTCTGGCTTGTGCAGATGGATCATGCTTTAAATTTAAGATTTCAAGATATTGATATAATGTTATTGTACTTAATCTATTTCTCATACCTCATCATCTTTCCAAGGGAGTGATACCAATGATTTGCTTAATCATTATTGAGATTTATAATTATGTTGAAGGATATTGATATTATTTTAAAAATATTGATTTCTAAAATCTTCCTCATATATGCCTTTTCTAAAGATATGTGATTTGCCTTTTTTTTTCTCATTTTCAAATTTATCTCGTGAACACAAATGGGAAAGTATTATGTTGACTTTATATAGAAGGCCATTGGTCAAAATTTTTTATAAAGGTTTTTTTGGACCGCAATGTTACTATCCACGTAATATAGTTACAAGAAAAACATGGCATAGAAAGAAGGGATTTTTACCAAAAAAGTGTCTGTATATCCGTATTATATGAATTTAATGACAAATACGTTCAAATGCCCATTTTAGTGTTCGTACGTTGATTTTGGACGGTTTTACCCCTCCTGTATCAAACGACATCGTTTTTTTTATTTTCAAAGTCGCCTGCACACGCCTTCTTCTTCGTAACGAAAAAGAAAGAAAGGAGAGTTTGTTTTGTTTTTGGAGTGTGAAACCCTAAATCCCTCTTTCTTTCTCTCCTCTCTCTGCTCCAACTCCGGCTTCTCCCTCCAGGCCATGGATTCCAGCCACGTCGCCCTCCTCCTCCGATCTGACTGCTTCGAGCACTTCCGCTACGATCGCACCCACTCCATGGGCATGAACCTTAACTTTTTTTCCAAGCTCATCAAATGCGTCAGCAATCACGACATCATCGACGACGCCGACACCGTCACCTTCATTTTCGAAAGCCCCCATCCCGTCGGTACTCTCTTTCTCTCCATCTCCTCCATCTTCTTACATTGCTTTGTGTTTTGTTTGGATGTTTGATTTCTTGAATCATCAGATCTTTCTTGAAATTTTAACATACAAGTTGTGAAAATTTGTATGTTTTGTCTATGTTACTGAGAGATTTGATTTGGATCATATGGTAAAGCCTATTGGACATATGTTCTGTTATCCGGCTGTGTTTTCTTTCTGAAATTGTTCATTTTTCATGGATTCATTGACCTTTTCATTAATTAGTATGTTGTTTTGAATTATTTTTTCCCTTCTTTGGATATGTTTTAGTCTTTACTTTGCAGAAATTAGGTGGTTAGGGACTCTGTCTTTGAATTGCTGATCGTTTACCATCTCTGTTGTTCTTTTAAATCCCATATACAGAATCAACAGTCTAGATTGTTTCACTCACATAATTCCTCATAAGTATATTAAACTACATAACAAATTGAACTGTGAATTTTATGAGGGAACTCGTTTTGAATTGACATTAGTACTATGCTAGAAACATGTTTCATGTCAAACAAAAATAGCTTGTGAATGCCACAGTAGTTTAAATGATGATTTGATGGCTAAATTTAAATCCTATCAAGTAAAAAAATATTTGTAAGAAATATGCAAATTTTACTGGAAAGTGAAAACTGCTTCAGTATTTGTGTTTTAAATATGGCAATGGTTTGGAATATTGTATGGTGTCCATGTGCAAGTGTCATTTGCTATTGTTTTTTACCCCTTTCCATTCACCTCTAGTACTTTGGAAAGCCCTTATTCGTACTCTCTCTCTCTCTCATCCATCTTCTTGCATTGCTTTGTGTTTTGTTTTGATGTTTGATTTCTTGAATCATCAGAGCTTTCTTGGAATTTAAGCGGAAAGTTGTGAAAATTTGTATGTTTTGTTGTTTTTTCAAGGTGTGGGAGATTAGAGTGTGAGAACTTGTGAAACCTATGGAGTTGTTATGCCCGGATCTGAGGATTTGTGGATTGGAGGTTTTGTTGAACAATGAGGGCTAGTTCATATTTATTGGCATTGAATTGCTATGGTTTCTTAGCATTTTTTTTTTTTGTGAAAGTGGTGGAGTGAAGGATCAAAAGTGAAGATTTGTATGGGGGCAGTTTGATAATCTCTTATTTGATTTGAAAGGATAATTCATGCAATGCACAGAGGTGAAGATCCCTGGCCAATGACTTGGTAACATCCCATTTGATAGGATAACGTCCCATTTCTACAACGCTGCGCACCACCAGATCGAGATCGCATTGGTTATGGTTACGATTAAAATTTGACGTACCAGATCAGCTCTCTCGTTGCATCCATCAGGCATCTCTCAAAGTTTCTGGTAATTCTTTCTCAACATTTAAATGATTGATTTCGTTGAAATTATATGTTGTTGTTTTTTGGGTGATTTCATTTATGTTTGTTGTTGTCGTTGTTTATGCCCTTCCTCGATGGTTTGATCCTAAAAATCAGCTAAAATCTAGTCCTCAAATGTTGGAGGCATAATGACATATATTTCATACTGGAGAGTAGTGTATCCTGAGTGCTCGTTCACGTGAAGTCATTTACATATGTATGTGATATTTTGGCATGTATACGTTTGTTTGCGCCAAATATGTGAATGGGATGTGAAAATCAGTATAAATGGGGATATTTTCAACATAAAATTTTCGCACCTATCACACCTCCCACACTAGTATTTCATTTCTTGGGAAAGGGTTGTGGGTATCAAAACCCATCCCCTACTTTCTTCCTTTTTTTTTAAAATCCCGTGTGTCCAAATTGGTAATTCAAACCAGTCTACTATATTAAGCTAAGAGGTTTTCCCAGTTTTCCCGTACTATTTTGACTGCTCTCTATCGTATTTTGACTAATAAGACGGTTCTGAAGAAAGACAAAGAAAAAACCTACCCTCACGTCGTCATGTTCTAACCCAACCTCCTTCCTGCAACTCCCTCCACACTGCGATGCTGTACATGGTAGAAATGCTGCAACCACTCAAAGGAAAATGCTTGTCAATTCTTCATGCTCCCTTTCATCTGCTAATATCCTCTTTGTGTAAATCGGAAAAAAGGTACATGACTAATCTATATCGTTTCAAACTTTACTCGATGTGCCTATCTTTTGATGCCTCAAAGTTTCACATATACCCTCATATTCTCTGATTTATTTATTTTTTATAATGAGCAGTCCTTCTCAAATCATCTTAGCAAATACATCCGGTCGGTTCTCAACAAATATATCTCTGGTAAGTATAGGGTTCCTCCAACCTTTTTTTCTTCATCAAGTTATTTCGATTTTGCAATTTGGAACGAGATTTTGAGATTTCTTCTTCGCTTGCTTGGTTGGATATTTTGAGATTTTGAGTTTGCATGGATTTTGTTTCATTATTTTTACTGATTTGCTCTGTTCTTTGACTTTGGGCATTTCGATACATGTTATAAAATGCAGATTATAAAATGTTTTTGTTATTTGAAATGTGGATCTGATGTTATGAGGTAGGTGTGTGGGGAGATTTCCGGAACTCAGGATTAAGCTAATCACCGCCATCAGATGAGACTAAGCACTCTCACGTGCCATCCGTGTGCCATCCACGTGGCACCAAACTCACCTCGGCTAACCGAGCAGAAGCCGCAGCCGAAGCCGAAGTCAGACAACTCCGGGCCGCTAGCGCCGAGCTCGACTACCCCGTGTGCCCATCTCGGCTGAGAACTCCACCTCGGCTGAGGGGGCCCGGACGAAAGCCGAAGCAGGAAAGAACCTCCACTCGCACCCCTCTTCCCCCACGTCATCAGGCACATGGAGGAATAGGGGCGCGAGCTAGTGAGACAGGTGCGACATCCAGCCGTTCACAATCTTCGCCAGGTCCCTGACAAGGCGGCATCCAGCGGCTGAAGCCACATCAGGGTAAGGCCCGAGGGCGGATCCGATGGTACCCCAACCGTCAAAGGCGCCCAACACGATCTGGCCCAACGTGACGCGCATTTAATGCAACGTGGGCTGATCCGACTGGCATTAAATGCAGAGTGGGCTAGATTGGACCGCATTAATTACAACGTGGGCTGAGCATGACTTCCTAGTCGAATCATGGGACCCACATCAAGATATCGTCTAAGATATCTTCCAAATCGTCTATAAATAGAACTGCATTTCACATGCAAGGTACGCACAATAAAACCCACAGAGCTGTTACCCTGCCTCTCTTCTTCCTCTCCTTCCATTGTTCCAGTTCATTCACTGACTTTGGCATCGGAGAGCCTTGCGCCGCCCAGGCCAGGGTCCTCTGACCGTTTGCTCTTCTCTTTCAGGCCTTCGGACGGTACCCAGTCATCACCAGTTTGGATAAGTCCTCTAAGGCTCCCCAGTTATTGTGGGTCATTATTTTCTGCACCTACAATTGGCGCCGTCTGTGGGAAAGTAATATCCCAACCTCCTCAACCTTCCCAACCTTCTCAACCAACCATGCCTCCGAAAGCTAGGAAAGGCGGAGAGTCCTCAAGAGCAATCCTCGACCAGCCAATACCATCGACGGACGTCCCTCCTCAGGGGCGGTCCCGAACGGTGCATGGCATATCTGCAGGTGAGGGCCGCTTAGGCTCGCAGCTTTTCGTCGAAGTCCCCCTCCAAGAGGGACTCGAGACCTCGTTCTCAGCAGACGAGGTTACGCCACCCCGACGCGACGAGCGTCGGCATGAGCGTCCTCGTAAAGACAAAGCCGTCGCCGTGGAAGAGACGCGTCCCGTTCAACCTCCTGCCGCCGGAGGAGATGTTGCAGCTCAAAATGCTCTCCTCCAAAAGCAGGAGCGGTTAATCTGTGAGCTCCAGCAGCAGCTGAGAGCAGCGCAGACTGCCTCATTGAGGCAAGTCTCTAATCCTCAGGGAAAGAAGAAGGACGCCCCCAGCAGGGTAGCCCAGCCTCCTCGTGAGGATCTCAGAAACCATCTGGACCAGAGGCGGAGCCAGATCCATGACGAAGGCTCGAGTAATAGCCGAAGTCATCGTAGCCGCGATGGCCGAAATCATAGCCATCACAGCCCAAATCACTCCAAGCGAAAGTCAAGAGCCCAGACTCCAGAAAAGGACGACGAGCAGGAGCGATTTGACAAGCGCGTCAGGTTGGCTCTTCAGCGCAACCTGGACGTGCGGGACCAGAAGCAGATCTGTGGCCACACCGATCTAGGGGCCTCGCCCTTCACGAGGGACATCGAGCGCACCCCTTTGCCCAAAATGTTCTCCGTCCCGCGGTTCGTCCCCTACGACGGACTGTCCGATACATCTGCTCACCTCCGTCACTTTTCCCAGAAGATGTCCATCTGGGGGAACGAGGGTCACCTCAACTGCAAGATCTGAAAGAAACCGCGATTCAGATCTGAAACTTCTCATAAAGAGACTACTATGGTTGATGCAAAGCATGACAGATTTTAAAAAATCTGATTTCTGCACTATGCAGCGGAAATCAGCCATAAAGAATCGCATAGAAACTCCATTAAATCATGACCAACATGTGTCTAATTAATAGAGATGATAGAAGACTATTACCTCGAAGATTTGTAGACTTCAAATCTCTGAAAAAATAGATCCAAAGGCCCGAACTCAGACTTGCAATTTGCAAACAAGTTGCTGGAATTTTCTTGCACTAGTATTGCCTTTGGTCTTCTCCTCTATCTCACCTCCAAATCTGATTGGCTAAGATGGTGGGATCTTAATCTAGGAAACAAAACTATTTTTCTCATGAAAAATCTCAGACCTACAACTTTCTTCAAGGAAGAAAGAAAGGAACTAGAGGGCTGGACGTGTGGGGCTCTTGGTGTGCTAAAAAAGTGTTGCAATTCTTGTTCTAGTGTGTTGGACGTCCAAGGGTAGGCTTTGTTTCTTTTATAGAAACTTTGTGGAAACCTTTCCCAATTAGTTATCTCTCCTTATTCTAATTTATGTCCAAAAAGGAAAGACTTATTTCCTTTAAGAAACACTCTAATTAGAAAAGGAAACCATAAGGAACTTTCCATACAATTAGTAATACTAGTTGTAGAACACTTACTAATTTTAAGTTCCTAATCCAAAAAGGAAACTAACTCATAGGAATACTAATCCAAAGAGGAGTCCAACTTTCCAAGTAGAGTCCTACTCAAAGTTGGAAACCTTACCCATGGAAATCCTATTATGGACGTCCCACATATCAATGCACACCATGGCCCACATATAATTTATCTAGAGTTAAATTCATGTATGCCATCAAAGGCCTATTTGAATTTAAACTCAAAATTATTTTTCCACTAAAATAATTCATCCTTATGTTATATAAACATCTTAGGAAACCATGCCAATCTTGGTAAGTGACTAGAGAAGGGACCAAAAGACATATTTGCCATTGGCTCCCAAAATGACCAAAATGTCCATGCTAAACCCATAGCAACATTAAGACCATTTTAACCTTAACTCATTCCACTAAAGAGTTATAGTTGAACTCCAAGGACAAATATATATTATAATAAGCTCGTCATAAGATGACGGTTGTCTTCGACCTACTAAGTGTAATGACCTGAATGCCCCTCTATGTAACATCCATAATCGAGTCAGGTTATCACATGTACTATCAACCTTCCCGATTACATCTAAACCTTAGAACTTCATATCCTTAAACATAATCATCATTCGAATATCATTCTCTTGATCTAGGGAGCGACCCACAAGTTCAATATCCATATGGAACATCCATATACTAAGATCTTAGATTTTGATGATTAATCGGATAATTCTAAGGGGACGATTATTCCATCATCAGATGGCATAGATTCTATATTGCATCTGCACGTCCCAACTGATCAAATCCGAGTACCCAAAACACAGAGCTGTTGACCCATGAATAGAATCTCACCCATAGTGAATTAAAGCACAAGAACTTGACTTCGTCAGTTCATCCACAAATGCTCAAGATTAAGAGCACCGGTTACTTAGTAGCATGAGGTGACTTGATCTCTTTTCTGTGATAGTACTATTTTAGAGATCACACCTACAATGGTCCTGTTCAATGCATGACACATGCACTAATGAGATAGATCCGGGAAAGCCCTCCCGTGACTTAGGTATGTCACCCTATATAGGAGAGTATCTCATTATAACTTCTACCAAGATGAAGTGCCCAGCTCCATCTTTCAGTTATGAACAAATATGATGTTTCCAGTTGTCCATGAATTAGACCTATCTGTGTGTAGACACTACACACCTAATTCATTTACTAGAAACAATGGGCCTTACACAACCATACATATATACATGTTTAAGCATAAAAGAGTCTTTTCATTAAATAACCAGTTAAATATCCAGTAACAAAAGATGAGAATGCAACTAGTGGGCTTTAGGGCATACACCAATCCCAACAAACTCCCACTTGCACTAAAGATCACTGCTTCCTCACCTAACACCCATAGACTCAACATGAGAAGTGAAGACTTTCTCAGTAAGAGTCTTAGTGAATGGGTCAGCTAAGTTATTTGCTGAAGCAATATGCTCCACCACTATCTCTCCATCCTGAATGAATTCCCGGATCAAGTGGTACTTTCTCTGAATGTGCTTGCCTTTCTTGTGATTCCTAGGCTCTTTGCACTGTGCTACAGCACCAGTGTTATCGCAGTACATGACAATCGGTTTATGCACTGCAGGAACAACTCCTAATTCCAACAGGAATTTTCTGAGCCATACCGCTTCCTTCGCAGCTTCCGATGCCGCCACATACTCTGCTTCCATGGTAGAATCAGCTATACAGGATTGCTTGACACTTCTCCATGATATAGCCCCTCCTGACAAAGTAAAGACGTACCCTGAGGTAGACTTTCTGGCATCACTATCAGATTGGAAATCAGAGTCTGTATACGCCAATGGCGTTAGATCATCTGCTCGAAAGGTTAGCATATAATCTTTCGTTCTCCGAAGATACTTGAATATATGCTTAACTGCTGTCCAATGCATAGGTCCGGGGTTTGACTGATATCTGCTAACCATGCCAACGGCAAAGCAAATATCTGGTCTAGTACATAACATAGCATACATGAGGCTTCCAACAGCGGATGCATATGGAACTCTCCTCATGGTCTCTATCTCTTCAGATGTCTTTGGACATTGATCTCGGGACAGTGGTACTCCATGTCTAGAAGGTAGTAGGCCCTTCTTGGAGTCATGCATGTTAAACTTGACCAATATCTTCTCAATATAAGAAGATTGGGATAGGGCTAACATCTTATTCTTGCGATCACGCAAAAGCTTGATCCCTAAGATATAGCTGGCCTCACCCAAATCCTTCATCTGAAGTTGAGATGATAACCAAACCTTTGTGGATGACAATAAACCTACATCATTTCCTATGAGTAATATGTCATCTACATATAGAACCAAAAATGCAACTGCTTTCCCATTTCCTTTCTTATACACACATGGTTCATCAATGTTTTGATCAAAGCCAAAGGATTTGACTGCCTGATTAAACTTGATGTTCCATGCTCTAGATGCTTGCTTAAGTCCATAGATGGACTTCTTAAGTTTACAAACCATGTTATCTTGGCCACTAGCAATGAAGCCCTCTGGTTGCATCATATAGATGCATTCGTCAAGACTTCCATTAAGAAAAGCTGTCTTGACATCCATCTGCCATATCTCGTAGTCATAATGACATGCGATGGCCAAGAGAATCCTTATGGACTTAAGCATAGCCACTGGTGAAAAGGTTTCCTCATAATCGATACCTTCTTTCTGAGTATATCCTTTCGCCACCAGTCTTGCTTTGAAGGTTTCCACCTTCCCATCCACTCCTCTCTTTCTCTTGTAGATCCACTTGCACCCTATGGGTTTGATCCCTTCAGGTGCATCTACAAGTTCCCAGACTTGATTGGAATACAAAGAATCCATTTCAGATTTCATCGCTTGCTGCCACATGTCAGCATCTATATCCGTTACTGCTTCATCATAACTAGTAGGATCCTCAACCAGATCTCCAGAGTCTGTCTTAAAAGACACTCCTAGATATCTTTCTGGCTGTCTAGAAATTCTCCCACTACGACGAGGCTCCGGAGTGTTTAAAGGAATATCTTGTTCATCTACTGTTTCAGGATCTGGTACAGATGTTATAGGAGATCCCGGAAGAATCTCCTCAAGGGTTTCTTTACAACTAAGCTCTTGGTGCATCATACAATCATCCTCCAAGTACCTAGCATGAGTGCTGATGAGCACTTCTTGCTCCTTTGGATGATAAAAGATGCCACCTCTCGTTCCCTTAGGATACCCAATGAAGTAGCACATTTCCGATCTGGGTTCTAGCTTGGTAGCTTTATCATTCAGTACATAGGCTGGACAACCCCAAATGTGGATATGATTTAAACTAGGTTTTCGACCTGTCCATATTTCTTGTGGTGTCCTAGGTACTGACTTAGATGGTACCAGATTTAAAATGTATGCTGCTGCTTCTAAGGCATATCCCCAAAAAGATATAGGTAGGGTTGCATGACTCATCATGGACCTTACCATATCAAGAAGGGTACGGTTTCTTCTCTCCGCTACACCATTTTGCTGGGGTGTACCCGGTGCAGACAACTGAGACACAATCCCATGTTGTGTGAGGTACTCCTTGAACTCACCCAGGAGGTACTCGCCACCTCGATCAGATCGAAGGGCTTTGATATGTTTTCCTAGTTGTAGCTCCGCCTCAGCCTTGAATTGTTTGAACTTATCAAACGCCTCAGACTTGCGTCGCATTAGGTATACATATCCAAACCTAGAGTAATCATTAGTGAAGGTGATGTAATACTCATACCCTCCTCGAGCCGGTTTGTTCATAGGACCACACACATCAGTGTGAATCAATTCTAACAACTCCTTTGACCTAAGTCCCTTTCCAGAGAATGACCGTTTGGTCATCTTTCCCTTGAGACAAGATTCGCACTGAGGAAAAGGTTCGAAATCTAATGAGCTCAAGGGCCCATCTTCTACCAACCTCTGAATCCGTTTTGGGTTAATGTGACCCAAACGTAAGTGCCAAAGATATGTGTCATTGATTGAAGATACCTTCCTCTTAAGGGAAGTTGAGCTTTCTTGTTGTACATTATGCAGTGTAGGAGCAACAGGATATATATAAAATAAGTTGTCATGTATTCTACCGGAACATATAATATTTCCATCTCTACTGATATCAATACCAGAATGGAAAGAAACTGAATAATTAAATTCAATTAATCTGGAAACTGAAATTAAATTCTTCCTCATGTCCGGAATATAGAAAACATTATTTAAAACTAATATCCTATTACATGGAAAATGTAAGGTAACTACTCCTACTGCAACTGCCCAAACTTTAGCTCCAGTTCCGACTCTAAAGGCAAATTCTCCTTTCTCAATTCTCTGCATTATCTGAAACCCCTGCAATGAATTGCAGATATGATTAGTGGCTCCTGAGTCTACTATCCATGAGTCAGTAGAATCAACCACTAGACAAGTTTCAATGTAGTATGAAAAAGATGTACCTTTCTTAACTGAGGTCAGGAACTTGGGACAATCTTTCTTCCAATGACCTTTCAGGCCACACTTGAAGCATTTCCCTTTGGGCTTTCCATCTGTACCCTTGTCCTTCTGATTTCCAGCATTGTTCTTTTTCTGCCCTTTTCCCTTATTCTGCTTCTTCTTGGACTTCTTCCCTTTCGGGTTCAGTTTAGAGGAAGACTGGAAAAAATGAGCTTGGGCTTTGGGCTTCATGATAGCCTCTGCCGCCTGGAGTTCTTTCATTAACTCAGGTAGAGTCATGTCCATCTTGTTCATATTGAAATTGAGCTTGAGCTGATTGAAAGATTCCGGCAAAGTTTCGAGAATCATGTCAGTCTGACTCCCTGCAGCAATCTCAGCCCCTAGAATCTCAGCTTCATTGAAACAATCTATCATCTTGAGCATATGCTCTCTGACAGGTGTTCCCTCAGCCATCCTAGCATTCATGATGGTCCTCATAGCAGCTTGCCTAGCTGGCCTGCTCTTGTCTGCGAACATCTCAGACAAGGACATCATGATTTCATAGGCTGTGTCCATTTGCTCGTGCTGTGTTTGCAACACGTTGGACATGGAAGCGAGCATGTAGCATTTAGCCATGCTATTCGCTTTCTTCCATTTCTTCTCAGCCTCTCGCTAGTCGTCAGTAGAATTAGCATCAATTTCGGGACAGTTTTCCAGCAAGACATACTTGTACTCCTCAGCTGTGAGTACTATGTCAAGATTTCTTTTCCAGTCTACGTAGTTAGGGCCAGTCAGTTTATTCTCACGAAGAATGCACATCAACGGACTAAAAGAGTCTTTTCCCATCTCTTTCTGGATATAAAACGGTTTATAATTAGACATGCAGTATATATGTAATATGCATATGGTGCTTGTTATAAAAGGAAAAACAAAGCACGAAAACTTTTTACATTATTCAACCCCAATTATAATGTATCAGTGTTTCAACCTCCTCATAGACCCTCCATCGAAGGGATGGCCGAGCCTACAGTCACGTTGAATTAAGGCAGACTTATTTGGATTATCACTATCTGGACACACATCCAGTGGTAGTCCAATCACTGATTGGTTTGGCCTCATATGACAAATAACCCTTAACTCCTAAGGAGAGGTCATCACCGTCTTATGTCAAGTGTATAACCATCTCTTATGAAATTCCCAGAATGTCTATGATTAAGTCTTCCGAAGGGAAGAAACTTTTATCCTTCCTAGAAGTGAACTTTAGAAAAGAGCTCCACCGAAGGGATGGCCGCTCCCACCAACACTTCATTGACATTCTATAGAAGTGATCTTTAGTAAAGAACTCCACCGAAGGGATGGCCGCTCCTACTAACACCTCATTACGAATATTCACATTAGTTCACCCATTAACCCATCAAAGCGTTCTTTAGTTAAAGAACTCCACCGAAGGGATGGCCGTTCCCACTAACACTTTAATGAGGTAACATGAACCGAAAATGGAAGGCCGTGGGGTCTTTCCTAAAACCCCTCTCCCACTTGATTATTTATCGCTAGGGTTTATACTTTTTGACCTTTACATTGTTTTACTCAAAAGCTCTTTTTAAATCTAGCAAACTTGGTTAATTAAATTCATGACTTAAGTCATCTTAAAATCAAATAACCTTTGCTTTAAAACATTTGAGCAAATCCCTTCAAAGAGTCAAAAACCTATCTTGGGTTATGAAAACCCATAGGTAGCATCTAATTAGATTTTAGTTTAGCCTCCTTTGGAAACCAAGGGTACCAAGATAAACTAAACCCTATCCAATTTTAAACCTTAGACAAATAGAAGGTGCTGGTCTAAGTTCCGTTTAAAATAATTTGCCAAACTAAAAACAATCTAATACAATAAAGATGCCAATTTTAGAGCCTAATGGTGGCCATGTTTCTAGGTGACAATTATAGCAATTATATAAAGCATTCATCCATGCATTCCATATATAAAAGCAAATAAAAGTATGCAATCCTTGATGGCTCCTTGCTCTTAGGATTTCAAATCCTAATCGAATTAGGAATCCTCATGCATCTAGAAGTCTTGACTCCTTGATCTCCAAGGACTCCAATTTCTTGCAACCTTCTTGTCTTGAAACAAAACCAAAATTACATTGGAGATTCCTATGCTTTCCAAGAAAGCTTACATCAAGACTAGTTGGAATAAAATTAAGGAAACTTTACAACTTCCTATGATTGCTAACCGCGCAATCGTACACTTTCCAACTAATTAAAAAAAACATCCAAAACCACACAACATACATGCGAACCATCAAGGATGCTAATTATGGCTGCAAACAAAGAGGTTAGTACATGCAAACTCACTATGTGCATCATTAAACAAATCTGGAAAATAAATTCCAGCAATGTTAATGAAACTTGCACACAACATGCATCACAACATAACTTTAATAGGGTGCCACCATACCCATAATCAATCTAGGATTAATTACACACAACATGGGATCATGATTTCACATGGAGTGGCTTTGATACCACTGAAAGAAACCGCGATTCAGATCTGAAACTTCTCATAAAGAGACTACTATGGTTGATGCAAAGCATGACAGATTTTAAAAAATCTGATTTCTGCACTATGCAGCGGAAATCAGCCATAAAGAATCGCATAGAAACTCCATTAAATCATGACCAACATGTGTCTAATTAATAGAGATGATAGAAGACTATTACCTCGAAGATTTGTAGACTTCAAATCTCTGAAAAAATAGATCCAAAGGCCCGAACTCAGACTTGCAATTTGCAAACAAGTTGCTGGAATTTTCTTGCACTAGTATTGCCTTTGGTCTTCTCCTCTATCTCACCTCCAAATCTGATTGGCTAAGATGGTGGGATCTTAATCTAGGAAACAAGAACTATTTTTCTCATGAAAAATCTCAGACCTACAACTTTCTTCAAGGAAGAAAGAAAGGAACTAGAGGGCTGGACGTGTGGGGCTCTTGGTGTGCTAAAAAAGTGTTGCAATTCTTGTTCTAGTGTGTTGGACGTCCAAGGGTAGGCTTTGTTTCTTTTATAGAAACTTTGTGGAAACCTTTCCCAATTAGTTATCTCTCCTTATTCTAATTTATGTCCAAAAAGGAAAGACTTATTTCCTTTAAGAAACACTCTAATTAGAAAAGGAAACCAAAAGGAACTTTCCATACAATTAGTAATACTAGTTGTAGAACACTTACTAATTTTAAGTTCCTAATCCAAAAAGGAAACTAACTCATAGGAATACTAATCCAAAGAGGAGTCCAACTTTCCAAGTAGAGTCCTACTCAAAGTTGGAAACCTTACCCATGGAAATCCTATTATGGACGTCCCACATATCAATGCACACCATGGCCCACATATAATTTATCTAGAGTTAAATTCATGTATGCCATCAAAGGCCTATTTGAATTTAAACTCAAAATTATTTTTCCACTAAAATAATTCATCCTTATGTTATATAAACATCTTAGGAAACCATGCCAATCTTGGTAAGTGACTAGAGAAGGGACCAAAAGACATATTTGCCATTGGCTCCCAAAATGACCAAAATGTCCATGCTAAACCCATAGCAACATTAAGACCATTTTAACCTTAACTCATTCCACTAAAGAGTTATAGTTGAACTCCAAGGACAAATATATATTATAATAAGCTCGTCATAAGATGACGGTTGTCTTCGACCTACTAAGTGTAATGACCTGAATGCCCCTCTATGTAACATCCATAATCGAGTCAGGTTATCACATGTACTATCAACCTTCCCGATTACATCTAAACCTTAGAACTTCATATCCTTAAACATAATCATCATTCGAATATCATTCTCTTGATCTAGGGAGCGACCCACAAGTTCAATATCCATATGGAACATCCATATACTAAGATCTTAGATTTTGATGATTAATCGGATAATTCTAAGGGGACGATTATTCCATCATCAGATGGCATAGATTCTATATTGCATCTGCACGTCCCAACTGATCAAGTCCGAGTACCCAAAACACAGAGCTGTTGACCCATGAATAGAATCTCACCCATAGTGAATTAAAGCACAAGAACTTGACTTCGTCAGTTCATCCACAAATGCTCAAGATTAAGAGCACCGGTTACTTAGTAGCATGAGGTGACTTGATCTCTTTTCTGTGATAGTACTATTTTAGAGATCACACCTACAATGGTCCTGTTCAATGCATGACACATGCACTAATGAGATAGATCCGGGAAAGCCCTCCCGTGACTTAGGTATGTCACCCTATATAGGAGAGTATCTCATTATAACTTCTACCAAGATGAAGTGCCCAGCTCCATCTTTCAGTTATGAACAAATATGATGTTTCCAGTTGTCCATGAATTAGACCTATCTGTGTGTAGACACTACACACCTAATTCATTTACTAGAAACAATGGGCCTTACACAACCATACATATATACATGTTTAAGCATAAAAGAGTCTTTTCATTAAATAACCAGTTAAATATCCAGTAATAAAAGATGAGAATGCAACTAGTGGGCTTTAGGGCATACACCAATCCCAACAAGATCTTCTCCTCCAGTTTGGGTGACCTCCCTCTGAAGTGGTTCTGCGCCCTCCCAGAGGAGTCGATTTCGAGTTGGAAGGAGCTCCAGCTCTCCTTTCTGAAGAAGTTCCAAGCTTACAGCGCCGTCCCCAAGAAAGAGGGGGACTTTCTCGCCTTGAGGATGAAGCAGGGTGAGAGCCTCGCCAAGTTCGCCCGACGATTCTGGGCGGTTTACAGCCAGATTGAGGGCACTAGGGAGGAGATAACAATCTACGCCTTCCAACATGCCCTGATCCCCGGCCACGACCTCCGGAAGGACTTGGTCGGAGACCCTCCAGAGTCCATGCCAGAGCTAATGTCCCAGATAAAGCGCTTTGTCGCCCGGGAGGAAGACGAAATCCAGGCCCGGGAAGAGGACGGAAGACCGGAGCCCGAGCACAAGAGCAACCAGCCTCGGCAGAGAGGCGGGGGGCCCTTTCAGAGGCAAGAGCCCAAGCAAGCCTGGGCCGCCAGTTCGGCGAAGCCTACGCCGTCCCGATCTGGGGGCACCTGGAGGCCCAGACCTTCCACCAGCGCCGGCCAGAGCGTCAACGTCGTCTTCAAGGAACCGACGTACCGTATCCTGAGCAAGATAAAGACCAAGCCGTTCTTCAAGTGGCCCCCGCCTTTGAAGAATGAGCCCACCACCGGCAGCCGAAGCAAGCTCTACTGCTCCTACCATAAGGGTAAAGGGCACAAGACCGAGGACTGCAATTCTCTGAAGTGGTACCTGGAGAAGCTAGCCAACGAGGGCCACATTCCAGAGTTCGTCGAGGCAGAGGCTGCCGGCGGCAGTGAGGGCCGAGTTCACCAGGGCGCGGCTCGGGAGCCAGACAGTGAGGATTCCGAGAAAATCATTAACGTAATCCATCTGGCGTCCTCAGCCCCCTCTCCCTCGTCTCGTGGAGGCTCGCAGGCCCGCGCCGAGGCCAGGCGAGCGTCGCATGGGAAGGAGGTGATGAAGGCCGAGCTCGCACCGGCATCCAAGAGAGCCCGCCGCGACCGACCCGCAATCTCGTTCTCAGATAAGGACCTAGAGGGAATCCAGCTCCCTCACAATGACCCCCTGCTTCTCACAATGAAGCTCAGAGACTTCACCGTGAAGAGGATCCTTGTCGACTCCGGCAGCTCTTCCGAGGTCCTCTACTACGACTGCTTCAAGAAGATGAACCTCTCGGAAGCAGACCTCACGGATGTCCGTGCACCCCTGTTAGGGTTGTCAGCCACGCCAGTCTACCCCAAGGGTAGGATCACCCTAGAGACCTGGGTCGGCGGAGCCTCCGTGTTGGCCGACTTCCTGGTCGTGGACGCCCCTTCTCCCTACAACGTCGTCTTGGGCAGAACATGGCTCCACAAGTTGGAAGCAGTCCCTTCTTCCCTCCACCAGAAGCTGAAGTTCGTCCTCGAGAGCAAGGAGGGCAAAACGGAAGTGGTCACGGTGGAGGGAGATCAGCAGCAGGCCAGGCAGTGCATGCTGGCTGCGGTCCCAGCAGTGAAGGAGTCAGAGCGCGTCAACCTCGCCGAATTCGAGAAAGGCCTAGACGAAATCGGACGAGATCCCGAGAAGAAAAGCATCGAGGACCTGGCCGAGGTCAGGCTGAACTCGGCAAACCCATATAGGTTTTTCCTGATCGGCACCCAGCTGCCCGACGAAGAAAGAGCCGAGCTCTCAAGGTTCCTGATGCAGAACGTCGACGTCTTTGCTTGGAGCCCAAGTGAAATGCCTGGGGTCGACCCTGAGGTCATGTGCCACAAGTTAAATGTGGACCCCGGCCACAAGCCAGTAGTGCAGAAGGCCCGAAGGACAGGGCTGCAGCAGACAGACGCGGTTGTCGAAGAGATCGACAACCTACTAAAGGCAGGAGCCATCCGGGAAGTCCAGTACCCGGTCTGGCTGGCCAACACGGTGGTGGTCAAGAAGAAAACTGGTAAATGGAGGGTGTGCGTGGACTTCACAGACTTGAACAGGGCCTGCCCTAAAGATAGCTTCCCCCTTCCAAAGATTGACCAACTGATCGACGCCACCGCTGGTCACGACCGAATGAGCTTCCTCGACGCGTACAGAGGCTACCACCAGATCCCACTATACGAAGCTGACGAGGAGAAAACGTCATTCATAACCCCCCGCGGCACTTACTGCTACAAGGTGATGCCCTTCGGGCTAAAGAACGCGGGGGCGACCTATCAGCGCCTCGTGACGAAGATGTTCCAGGCTCAGCTCGGCCGAACGGTAGAGGTGTACATTGACGACATGGTCGTCAAATCAGTGCACTCCAGCGACCACCTGGCGGATCTTGGTCAAGTCTTCGACATCCTTCGCGCGTACAAGCTCAAGCTAAACGCTTCCAAGTGCACCTTCGGTGTAGCCTCTGGCAAGTTCCTCGGCAGCTTGGTAACGCGGAGGGGGATAGAGGCTAATCCGGACCAGATCACCGCGATCCAGGGCATTCAGAGCCCCTCTACCATGAAAGAAGTTCAGAAGCTCACAGGAATGGCTGCAGCACTCAATCGCTTCATTAGCCGGTCATCAGATAAGTGTAGGCCTTTCTTTCAGCTTCTAAAGAAAAATTTAAAATTCCAGTGGACCCTTGAGTGCGACCAGGCATTGGCCGCGCTCAAAACCTATTTGATGTCACCACCCTTGCTCTCCACCCCAGCTGCGGGTGAGGTTTTGTACTTATATCTTGCGGTCTCGGATCACGCAGTGAGCTCCGTCCTCATCAGGGAGGACGAGGGAATTCAAAAACCAATTTACTATATGAGCAAGACCCTGCTCGATGCCGAGACCAGATACCTTTTGTTGGAGAAGCTTGCGTTGGCTCTCGTCAGTGCCTCCCGCAAGCTCTCCCATTATTTCCAATCCCACACCATTGTGGTGATCACGGAGCATCCACTCCGTTCAGTATTCAAGAAGGCTGACTTTTCAGGGCAAATATCAAAGTGGGCATTTGAACTGGGGCAGTATGATGTACAATACCGTCCCCGAACTGCGATCAAAGCCCAGATTCTGGCGTACTTCATCGTTGAGTTCGTCTCGCCCAACTCGGCTCCGACCCAGCCCGGCACGGCACTGGGGGGCACAGGGCACGAGCCAGAAATAGCTGAGGACGAACAGTCTCCCACCTCGGCATGGAGGATCTTTGTCGACGGATAGTCCACCTCCAAGAGAGCTGGCGCCGGCATAGTCCTCCAATCGCCAGAGGGTCTGGTCATAGAGCAGGCTTTCACCCTGGACTTCAAAGCAACAAACAATGAGGCAGAGTATGAAGCACTGATAGCAGGGTTGAACAGCGCCCAAATCCTCGGAGCCCAGCACCTGGTGATCTTCAGCGATTCTCAACTGGTAACTAGCCAGCTCGCTGGAGACTACCAGGCCAAGGACGACAGGATGGCGGCCTACTTAGCCCTTGCGAAAAAACTGATGTCTCATTTCCAGAAAGCCGAGGTCAGGTAAGTTTCCCGAGATACCAACACGCACGCAGATGCGCTCGCAAACCTGGCCTCTGCTGTCGAAGCAGGGAAGAAAAGGACTGTCGAGGTTGGGTCAATATCAAGGTCAAGCTTAGAACTCCATTCATCTCGGCTTGTCCTCTGTGCTGATCTCGGCCCAAGCTGGATGGATCCAATCATCGCCTACTTAAAGGATGACCAGCTCCCTGAGGACAAGACTGAAGCCCACAGGATCAGACTCAAGGCAGCTCGATTCTGGCTCTCTCCCGAAGGCAAACTCTACAGGAAATCCTTCACAGGCCCATACCTTCAATGCGTCCACCCGAGCAAAGTGGACGACTTCCTGTATGAGATCCATGAAGGAATCTGCGGCAGTCACATAGGAGGTCGATCACTGGCCTACAGAGCGATAAGCCAGGGTTACTGGTGGCCCTACATGCAGAACGACGCGCAGGTTTACGCCAGGAAATGCGAGAAGTGCCAGAAGTTCTCCCACTCTCTCCATCAGCCAGCGCAAGATCTGAGTCCCCTCTCTAGCCCATGGCCCTTCGCTCAGTGGGGCCTGGACATTGTGGGGCCTCTTCACCGAGCTCCAGGGAACAAGAGATGGTTGATAGTCGCTACCGACTACTTCACGAAATGGATAGAAACTGAACCGTTGTCCTCAATCACGGACAGGGACTCCAGGAACTTCATTTGGAAAAATATCCTAACGAGGTTCGGCATCCCCAGAACCCTGATTTCGGATAACGGGACCCAGTTCGACTCCAAATCCTTTAAAGACTTCTGCCAAGAACACGGCATCAGAAACCATTACTCCACTCCGGCATATCCGCAGAGTAATGGCCAGGCAGAAATCTCTAACAAAGTGATCCTGGACGGCCTGAAGAAGCGACTGGACAAGGCAAAGGGAAGATGGACAGAGGAGCTTCCGAGCGTGCTATGGGCATACAGAACAACTCGAAGGAGGTCCACCTCGGCAACGCCTTTCTCTCTGGCCTACGGGATGGAGGCGGTCATTCCCTTAGAAATCGGCCTTCCTACCCTGAGGACAGAGCTGGTCGACCAAGGCCGAAATGAGACGAACCTGGCAATGGAGCTGGAACTGGCAGACGAACGCCGAGAAGCAGCGGCCCTGCGACTGACTGACTATCAGCAGCGGTTAGCCAGGGCATACAATCAAAATGTCAGAGAAAGAAGATTCTCCGTGGGAGAGCTGGTTCTAAAGAAGACCCTGCCAGCTGACAAAGAACCAAACGAAGGGAAGCTGGCTCCGAACTGGCATGGCCCGTTCAGGGTGGTCTCGCTGGCAGGAAAATCAGCCTACAAGCTCGAAGACTTAGAAGGCAAGCCGCTGCCGAGACCGTGGAATGCATCCCACTTAAAGAAATTCTATTTCTAAAGATGTAATGAATCTCAGAATCAATGAAAGCAGTTTTCGCCTTGTCATCAATCTATCATCTCTCTTTGACTGACTCCGGCAGCCAAGGGTTCACAGCCCTGGAAGGAGGCCTCGAGTTCGAACACTCGGCCGAATTCCTAAAGTCCGGGTTTTATCCCACTCCAAGGGTTCACAGCCCTGGAAGGAGGCCTCGATTTCGAACACTCGGCCGAATTCCTAAAGTCCGGGTTTTATCCCACTCCAAGGGTTCACAGCCCTGGAAGGAGGCCTCGAGTTCGAACACTCGGCCAAATTCCTAAAGTCAGGGTCTTATCCCACTCCAAGGGTTCACAGCCCTGGAAGGAGGCCTCGAGTTCGAACACTCGGCCGAATTCCTAAAGTCTGGGTTTTATCCCACTCCAAGGGTTCACAGCCCTGGAAGGAGGCCTCGAGTTCGAACACTCGGCCGAATTCCTAAGGTCCGAGTTTTATCCCACTCCAAGGGTTCACAACCCTGGAAGGAGGCCTCGAGTTCGAACACTCGGCCGAATTCCTAAAGTCAGGGTCTTATCCCACTCCAAGGGTTCACAGCCCGGGAAGGAGGCCTCGAGTTCGAACACTCGGCCGAATTCCTAAATTCCGGGTTTTATCCCACTCCAAGGGTCTACCGCCCTGGAAGGAGGCCTCGAGTTCGAACACTCAGCCGAATTCCTAAAGTCCGGGTTTTATCCCACTCCAAGGGTCTACCGCCCTGGAACGAGGCCTCGAGTTCGAACACTCGGCCGAATTCCTAAAGTCCGGGTTTTATCCCACTCCAAGGGTCTACCGCCTTGGAAGGAGGCCTCGAGTTCGAACACTCGGCCGAATTCCTAAAGTCCGGGTTTTATCCCACTCAAGGGTCTACCGCCCTGGAAAAGGCCTCGAGTTCGAACACTCGGCCGAATTCCTAAAGTCCGGGTTTATACACCCCTCAAAGACCATTGCCGAACTCATGCTCACCATTCCGGGTTTATACACCCCTCAAAGTTCGTCTCGGCCGAAGCCAGTCATTTCGGCCAAAAACAGTTTTTAAGAAAGAACTGTGCAAGCACTGAAGCACGAAAATGCAGCACAAGAACATAAATATTCTAAGACAGTGCAGGGAAAGTAAAAGAGAATACAAAAGCACTGTATACAGTTCAAGTGATCGCAAAATTCTTCCTTTTTATTCATTGTAAACTGCTTCATTACAAGAGATACAGAACAGAAAAGAAAATACAGAAAGGAGGATCGCAGTCCTCTAAAAACAGAAAATAAAGTGAAAGACTGGGAGACTCTGATCTTCACTGACTCTTCAGACTGCAGGCTCGAAGACGCCGGTTCGTTGCCTGGAGGTTCTGAGGGATCCTGAATTTCACCGAGCTCTACAATACACTTTGGTTGGTCAGACCAAAGCAATTGCAGAGCCCCTCCAGTTCTGAGTCCCTGGACATCGCTGAGCTCTTCAACACCCTTCGGTCAGTGAGACCAAAATTTGAAGAAGAACCCCCAGGTCCAGCGGGGCCATAATCCCACCCCGCGTCCGGCGGTCGCTCAAGACCGTGCCGGACGCAGAGGGCCCGACCATCCCACAGTTGCAGAGGATTCCCCTGCAACCTGACCAGGGACGATCGGACATGAACCCGCGTTTAGAGAGCTCGTGGTCCACGGGGAGTTCCTTCAGAGGGCGCGCAGACCACGACGGGCTTCCCCCCTTGGAGAAAGCCGTCCACAGGCGCGGGGGTTCCCCCCGGATCAAATGCTTCTGAACACCCACTGGGCATGGCTCCTACGTCTATGTGAATTAAACTGTCCTAAGTTCTTTTCTTTTTTTCTCCCATGGCGAGCCTATTGCCCCTACTTATAGGAAGAAGAAGGGCTCAATCTCCGAAGGAAGTTAAGGGGCGAATCTCCCACGCGTTACATGGGACGCACGCCTTCCTGTCTGTTGACCAGCGATTCCTATGGCGCCACGTGGAGACGTCTGCCTGTTTCCCTCATCGGCCGTATCACCATGCTTATTGCTATTTATGGTCTCCAGAATACGGAGAATCGGCACAGACAGCTATAAGGACCGTTTGACTCTCTCTACCTCGAGGGTCGCGCGTCACAGTAAAAGCATTCAATACCATTCAATAGCACATCCAGAAGCAAAAGAAGGAAAAATGCAGGGAAAAGTGCACAAGTAAAGGAGCCCATTTTTCATTAATAGCAGAGAGTATTACAAGGCTGAAAGAAAAAGTATTACATATGGAAGGCCAAGGGAAGAAAAAGGAGCAAGGCTACTGTGGTTTCGGCGACTCCACCAGGTCGATCACCATATCTGCTGGGCCAGTGGCTTCGGTCGAAACCGTGACCTTGCTTGGAGCATCGCTGGCAGAAGGGGCTTCAACCGGTACCTCAGCCGAAGCAGGGGTAGAAGAGGTCTCACCTTGAGGCACGGCCGAGGCGTCGCTGGCGACCAGGGCATCGCTCGGGGCCGGAGCGACTGGAGCGTCGTCTGAGGCAGGAGCGACTGCAGGAACTTCGTCAGGGGCACTTTCAGCTGTAGGAGCAGAGCTCGGCTCGGGAGCCGGGTCAGAGTACCTCGGCAGGTCCCGATAGACAGGGTGGTCTTCAGGGACCCCCGCACGTCTCAGTGCGGCCAGGCATCCTTCCTCGAAAATGGAGGTGATCTCCTCCACCTGCTTCTCATACAGCTCCGTGGCATGATCCACCCCCTTCTGAAAAGCGGATTGGGCCTCGGACAGAAGGGAGGCCTTCTCCTTTTCCAGCTCGGCGTTCTCCATCTTCAGCTTCTCCTTTTCAGCACGCCCGGCCAGCACCTCCCCGTGCAACTTCGTCCCCTCGGCCGCCGACTCAGCCTTCAATCTGGCCAGCTCCGACTCTAGCTCGGCGGCCCTTTCGTTCCTCGCCCAGACTTCACCTTTCAGATGGTTAGCTCTCGACGTGAGCTCGGCGACATCAGTCAGAGCCGACGCCAGCCGAGCAGACTCTTCAGCGCTGGCCTTCTTCAGCCCCTCCATTCCCTTCCGCTGCTCTTCCAGCTCCTTCTTAAGCTTATCCCTCTCGGACTCCAGCTGAGTGACCCTCGCAGCGTTCCTGTCGCTCCGTCCCACCACGGTCAGGAGCCTCTGCACGTTCTGCAAATGGAGAAAGATGGGTCAAGCTGGGGCAGTCGAGCCAAATTACTTGAAGAAAAACGCTGAAAACACTTACCAGAAGGTTAGCCTGAATCGCTGAGACCATCAGGCTCTCGTTGTCGAACCTCTCGTGCGTCTCCATGTCCCGCTGCAGAGCGCAGACCTTGGCGAGAGCTCCGATGACGTCGGCGTTCCCCAGCAGCCGATCCTCGATGTTCAGAGGCTTACCGGGTTGCGTTTCCATCCTCGGTCTCCATGGCGCTGGGGCAGTTCGGGGTCCGGAGGCCGATCCAGACCCTTGCCCCGCCGAGACGGTGAGCTCGCGGATTGTCCCGCCGGTCGACTTGCTGGCCGACACACTCTTCCAGCTGGTGCACTCTTCTCAGCCGGTGCACTCTTTTCAGTTGGAGCCTTGACTCCGGGGGCCCGCGCAGGGGTTTTGCCCTTCGGAGGCTATTCAGCCCCCAAGTCCTTCTCCCCCGCCTTGGACTTCTTCCTGGGCGGGGACCCCTCCTTCGAGCGATCCGGCGAGCGTCGCCGAACTGCCCCGCTCGGAGCTGGGGCAGGAGCAGAAGAAGCGCCAGCACCCCCCGAGCCTGAAGCTGAGCGGGTACTGGCAGATGATGGCGCCCCAGAAGATGATGACCTCAGCCTGAACTTGGCCGCCAGGTCCTTCACAACTGGCTCCCTCGAGCTTCCCTCCATGTCTTCTTCCCGGTCAGAAGAGTAAGCGTCCACTATCTGCGTCAGGTTCGGTGGATCCGAGCTAGAAGTGGACGCCTCGGCACCAGACGCAGCTCGGCTCGCAGCAGGATCGGTCAAAGGGATCCCGGCAGTCACGGCAACGGAGACGGTTGGACGGTCAGGGTGCGCTTCGTCCACCTCGACTACTCCGGTCCTCTGGTAGTGACCACGGTACCTCGGCGTGTATCCGAGCAGCTTCCAAGCCGACCTGGTCTCGTGCCCCTTGTATCTCTCAACCTTGTTGATGTCGTCGGCGTTCCTCCTCCAGCCTTCACTCGCAGTTTGGCTTCGCCTCGCACCTGCCTCTGCATAATAGATAATAGAGGTGTCAGCTCGGCATCGTCAAAATCAAGCAAAGAAGGTAAGAGAAAAGAAGCGATGTTTACTTGGGACTGTCCCGGGGCGGCGTGGGACCGTTAGCCTCCTGCTTTCGCCAGCGCCGAACTCCCAGTCCCCCGACACACAGAAGAAAAATTCTTCGGCATTCTTACTCGAATCTTCCAAGGCCAGGACGAAGCCTCTTCGCTGCGGCTTCACCCGGAGATAGTATTTCCCTTCCCCAGCCTTGCAGATATCGTAGGTGTCCTCGATATCGTGGATGTAGGTGCAGAAAATAATGACCCACAATAACTGGGGAGCCTTAGAGGACTTATCCAACGATGGTGATGACTGGGTACCGTCCGAAAGCCTGAAAGAGAAGAACAAACGGTCAGAGGACCCTGGCCTGGGCGGCGCAAGGCTCTCCGATGCCAAAGTCAGTGAAGGAACTGGAACGATGGAAGGAGAGGAAGAAGAGAGGCAGAGTAACAGCTCTATTGGTTAGATTGTGCGTACCTTGCATGTGAAATGCAGTCCTTTTTATAGACGATTTGGAAGATATCTTGGACGATACCTTGGCATGGGTCTCATGATTCGACTGGGAAGTCATGATCAGCCCACGTTGCAATTAATGCGGTCCAATCCAGCCCACTTTGCATTAAATGCGCGTCGGATCAGCCCACGTCGCATTTAATGCGCGTCTTGTTGGGCCATATCGTGTTAGACGCCTTTGGCGGCAGGGGTACCATCGGATCTGCCCTCGGGCCCTGTCCTGATGTGGCCTCAGCCGCTGGATGTCGCATCTGTCTCGCTAGCTCGCGCCCCTACTCCTCCACGTGCTTGATGACGTGGGAGGAGATGAGGGCGCAAGTGGAGGTTCTTTCTTACTTCGGCTCCCGTCCCGGCTCTTTCAGCCGAGGTGGAGCTCTCTGCCGAGATGGGCACACGAGGTGGCCGAGCTCGGCGCTAGTGACCCAGAGCTGCCTGACTTCGGCCGGACCTCCTGTCCTGGCAGCCGGGGTGAGCCTGGTACCACATGGATGGCATGCGGATGGCACGTGAGAGTGCTTAGACTCATCTGATGGCTGTGATTAGCGTAATCATGTGGCTCTGGAAATCTCCCCACACAATTGCCCCCTAGCTTTTGACCTCTTAAGCGCCCTGGCCTTTAGTGGTCGAAAGCTAGAAGACTCGTCTGGGGATGCGACGGTCATTGCTTGGTGTCGCTTCAACCGTCCTAAAGCAATGAATGCTCCGTCCTGTCTGTACTGGGAAGCGAGTCGACGATTACACGCGTCGCCTTTTCACTGATTGTGCTGTCTTATTGATGGAATGGGTGCAGATCGCGAAATCTGCCTTTCCGAATTTCGAAAGCAACGTGCGCCGAGAATTTGTTTTCCATAAAGAGGGTCGTTTCCTTCCCTTCTTGTTTCTGATTTCTCTTCGCCTTCGCCTTCGTATGTGATTTCTGCTCTGCTGCTCGAGATTTCTTCTAGCGAGGACGACCATAGGGCGTGTCTGGATCTGTACTCGAGTCGCCCCTTCTGTCTCTGTAAGTTGCTTCGCGCCTCTGTGTAGCTTTTTCTTAGGGTTTCGCAACCTTTAGGGTTTATCTTTTGCTGTCCCTTTCTTTAGACATGGGCACCCCTAGGTTCAATCTAGATACCTAAGAGGGAATAGCTAGATTTAGGGCCGGTTTTGATATTCCGGAGCGAGTCCTACTCAAGCCGGCGGACTCCGTCGACTATGCCACGATGCGCTGGTCCGGCGGCTGGATGTCGTTCCCTCTGATCTCCGTGATCGAGGGCGGGGTCAGATTTCCCCTGCACCCTCTACTTAGAGCTTGCCTCAGTACCTGGTCCCTTACCCCGTGCCAGCTGATGCCCAATGGCTATAAGGTCATCATGGGCACGGCGAAGCTGAATGAGATTCTGGGGACCGACCTAGGTGTCCATGATATCGAGGACACCTACGATATCTGCAAGGCCGGAGAAGGGAAATATTATCTCCGGGTGAAGCCGCAGCGAAGAGGCTTCGTCTTGGCCTTGGAAGATTCAAGTAAGAATGCCGAAGAAGCCTTCTTCTGCGTTTCGGGGGACTGGGAGTTCGGCGCTGGCGAAAGTAGGAGGTTAACGGTCCCGCGCCGCCCCGGGACAGTCCCAAGTAAACATCGCTCCTTTTCACTCATCTTCTTTGCTTGATTTCGACGATGCCGAGCTGACTCCTCTATTATTTGTTATGCAGAGGCAGGTGCGAGACGACGTCGAGCTGCGAGTGAAGGCTGGAGGAGGAACCCTGACGACATCAACAAGGTTGAGAGGTACAAGGGGCACGAGACTAGGTCAGCCTGGAAGCTGCTCGGATACACGCCGAGATACCGCGGCCACTACCAGAGAACCGGGGTACCCGAGGTGGACGAAGCGCACCCTGATCGTCCAACCGTCTCCCTTGCTGTACCCGCCGGGATCCCCTTGAACGATCCTGCCGCTAGACGAGCTGCGTCTGGGTCTGAGGCGTCCACTTCCAGTTCGGAGCCGCCGCACCTGAGGCAGATAGTGGACGCTTACTCTTCTGATCAGGAATAAGATATGGCGGGAAGGTCGAGGGAGCCAGTCATCAAGGATATAGCGGCCAAGTTCAGGCGGGGGTCTTCTTCCTCTGCGACGCCATCTTCCGCCAGCACCCGAGCATCTTCGAGCTCGGGAGGTGCTGGCGACACTTTCGCTCCTGCTTCTGCTCCTGCTCCTGCTTCGAATGCGGGAGTTCGGCGACGCTCGCCGGAGCGCCCGAGGGAGGGGTCCCCGCCCAGGAAGAAGTCCAAGGCGGGGGAGAAGGACTTGGGGGCCGAACAGCCTCCGAAGGGCAAAACCCCTGCGCGGGCCCCCGGAGTCAAGGCTCCAGCTGAAAAGAGTGCACCGGCTGAGAATAGTGTATTAGCTGAGAAGAGCGTGCCGGCAGGAAGGCCGTCCGGCGGGACGACTCGCGAGCACACCATCTCGGCGGGGCAAGGATCCGGGTCGTCCTCCGGACCCCGAACTGCCCCAGCGCCATGGAGGCCGAGGATGGAAACGCAGCCTGGTAAGCCTCTGAACGTCGAGGATCGGCTGCTGGGGAATGCCGATGTCATCGGGGCTCTCGCCAAGGTCTGCGCCCTGCCGCGGGATATGGAGACGCACGAGAGGTTCGATAACGAGAGCCTGATGGTCTCAGCGATTCAGGCTAACCTCCTGGTAAGTGCTTTCAGTGTTTTCCTTCCAAGTGATTTGGCTCGACTGTCCCAGCTTGACCCATCTTTCTCCATTTGCAGAACGTGCAGAGGCTCCTGACCGTGGTGGGGCGGAGTGATAGGAACGCTGCACGGGTCACTCAGCTGGAGTCCGAGAGGGACAAGCTGAAGAAGGAGCTAGAGGAGCTGCAGGCGGGAATGGAGGGGATGAAGAAGGCCAGCGCTGAGGAGGCTGCTCGGCTGGCTTCGGCTCTGGCTGGTGTCGCCGAACTCACGGCGAAGGCCAACCAGCTGAAGGGCGAGGTCTGGGCAAGGATCAAGAAGACCGCGGAGCTGGAGTCGGAGCTGGCCAGATTAAAGGCTGAATCGACGGCTGAGGGGACGAGGCTGCGCGGGGAAGTGCTGGCTGGGCGAGCCGAAATAGCGAAATTGAAGACGGCGAACGCCGAGCTGGAGAAAGAGAAGGCCTTTCTTCTGTCTGAGGCCCAGTCCGCCTTCCAGGATGGGGTGGATCACGCCACTGAGCTATATGAGAAGCAGGTGGAGGAGATCACCGCCATCCTGTTCGAGGAAGGATGCCTGGCCGCACTGAGACGTGCGGGGGTCCCTGAAGATCACCCTATCTAACGGGACCTGCCGAAGTACTCAGACCCGGCTCCTGAGCCGAGCTCCGCTCCTGCAGCCGAAAGTGCCCCAGTTGAAGCTCCTGCAGTCGCTCCTGCTACTGACGACGCTCCCGTTGCCCCGGTCTCGAGCGATGCTTCGGCCGTGCCTCAAGGTGAGGGATCCTCTGCCCCTGCTTCGGCTAAGGTACCGGTTGAAGCCCTTTCTGCCAGCGACGTTCCAAGCAAGGTCGCGGTTTCGGCTGAAGCTGCTGGTTCAGCAGATATGGTGATCGACCTGGTGGAGTCGCCGAAACCACAGTAGCTTGTAATATTTTTGCTTTCTGCCTTGTAATACTTTTCTATTATCAATGAAAAACGGGCTCCTTTACTTGAATGTTTCCTCTCTTTTGTTTTTGGATGTAACATTGAATAGCATTGAATGCCTTTACTGCGATGCATGACCATCGAGGTAGAGAGAGTCACACCGTCTTCATAGCTGTCTGTGCCGATTCTCCGTATTCTGGAGATCATAAATAGCAGTAAACATGGTGTTACTGCGGGCGAGGGAAACGGGCGGACGTCTCCACGTGGCGCCCTAGGGATCGCTGGTCACCAGTCGTGCACCCCAAATAATGCGTGGGAGACTTCGCCCCTTAACTTCCTTCGGAGATTGAGCCCTTCTTCTTCCTATAAGTAGGGGCGATAGGCTCACCATGGGCGATGAAAAGAACAGAACGTAGGATAGTTTAAATCACATAGACGTAGGAGCCATGCCCAGTGGGTGTTCAGAAGCAATTGATCCGGGGGGAACCCCTGCGCCTGTGGACGGCTTTCTCCGAGGGGGGAAGCCCGTCGTGGTCTGCGCGCTCTCTGAAGGAACTCCCAGTGGACCACGCGCTCTCTGAACGCGGGTTCATGGCCGACCGTCCCTGGTCAGGTTGCAGGGGAATCCTCTGCAACTGCGGGATGGTCGGGCCCTTGGCGTCTGGCGATCCTGCAGGACCCTGTGTAGCATCGAGCTCCCTGCGAGCCCCTTGCGCCGTGTCAGGATGGTAAGACTAAGGGTGGAGTTGAGGCCCGCTGGACCTGGGGGCTCTTCAAACTTTGGTCTCACTGACCGGAGGGTGTTGAAGAGCTCAGTGAGGTCCAGGGCCTCCGAACTGGAGGGGGTCCTGAATGCTTTGGTCTGACCAGCCAAAGTGTATTACAGAGCTCTGTGAAATTCAGGATCCCTTAGAACCTCCAGGTAACGATCCGGCGTCTTCGAACCTGTAGCCTGAAGAGTCGGTGAAGATCAGAGTCTCCCAGCTTTTCTTTATTTTCTGTTTTTAGAGGACTGCGATCCTCCTTTCTGTATTTTTCTTTTCTGTTATGTAACTCTTGTAATAAAGCAGTTTACAATGAATAAAAAGGAAGAACTTTGTGATCACTCAAACTGTGTACAGCGCTTTTGCGTTCTCTTTTACTTTCCTTGTACTGTTCTGGAACACTTGTGTTTTTGTGCTGCTTTTCTGTGTTGAGTGTTGGCCCGGCTCTTTCTTTCTGAGACACTGACCTTGGCCGAAATGGCTGGCTTTGGAAACTGACCATGGCCGAGATGATCTGCTTGCGCCGAGGTGGACTCATCATTTCGCTGACCTCAGCTATGAGAGCATGAGTTTGGCATGGTCTTTGGGGGGTGTATAAACCCGGACTTTAGGAAACGGCCGAGTGTCCGAACTCCAGACCATTTCCAGGGCGGTAGACCCTTGTAGAGGGGTAAAAACCCAGAGTTTAGGAATCGGCCGAGTGTCCGAACTCGAGGCCTCCTTCCAGGGCTACGAACCCTTGTTGAGTGGGATAAATCCCTGAGTTTAGGAATTCGGCCGAGTGTTCGAACTCGAGGCCTCCTTCCAGGGCTACGAACCCTTGTAGAGTGGGATAAATCCCTGAGTTTAGGAATTCGGCCGAGTGTTCGAACTCGAGGCCTCCTTCCAGGGCTACGAACCCTTGTAGAGTGGGATAAATCCCTGAGTTTAGGAATTCGGCCGAGTGTTCGAACTCGAGGCCTCCTTCCAGGGCTACGAACCCTTGTAGAGTGGGATAAATCCTTGAGTTTAGGAATTCGGCCGAGTGTTCGAACTCGAGGCCTCCTTCCAGGGCTACGAACCCTTGTAGAGTGGGATAAATCCCTGAGTTTAGGAATTCGGCCGAGTGTTCGAACTCGAGGCCTCCTTCCAGGGCTACGAAGCCATGTAGTTGCCGGAGTCAGTGAAAGACGATAGATTAAAAACAAGGTGAAAAGCTGCTTTCATTGATTCGGGATTCATTACATCTTTAGAAATAGAATTTCTTTAGGTGGGATGCATTCCACGGTCTCGGCAGCGGCTTGCCTTCTGAGTCTTCGAGCTTGTAGGCTGATTTCCCTGCTAGTGAGACCACCCTGAATGGGCCATGCTAGTTCGGAGCCAGCTTCCCTTCGTTTGGTTCTTTGTCAGCTGGCAGGGCCTTCTTTAGAACTAGCTCTCCCACGGAGAATCTTCTTTCTCTGACATTTTGATTGTATGCCCTGGCTAACCGCTGCTGATAGTCGGTCAGTCGCAGGGCTGCTGCTTCTCGTCGCTCGTTTGCTAGCTCCAGCTCCATCGCCAAGTTTGTGTCGTTTCGGCCTTGGTCGACCAGCTCTGTCCTCAGGGTAGGAAGGCCGATCTCTAAAGGAATGACCGCCTCCATCCCGTAGGCCAGAGAAAAAGGTGTCGCCGAGGTGGATCTCCTTGGAGTCGTTCTGTATGCCCATAGCACGCTCGGAAGTTCCTCTGTCCATCTTCCCTTTGCCTTGTCCAGTCGCTTCTTCAGACCGTCCAGGATCACTTTGTTAGAGATTTCTGCCTGGCCATTACTCTGTGGATATGCCGGAGTGGAGTAATGGTTCCTGATACCGTGCTCTTGGCAGAAGTCTTTGAAGGATTTGGAGTCGAACTGAGTCCCGTTGTCCGAAATCAGAGTCCGGGGGATGCCGAACCTCGTTAGGATGTTTTTCCAAACGAAGTTCCTGGAGTCCCTATCCGTGATTGAGGACAACGGTTCAGCTTCTATCCACTTTGTGAAGTAGTCTGTGGCGCCTATCAGCCATCTCTTGTTTCCTGGAGCTCGGTGAAGGGGTCCCACAATGTCCAGGCCCCATTGAGCGAAGGGCCACGGGCTAGTGAGGGGACTCAGATCTTGTGCTGGCTGGTGGAGAGAGTGGGAGAACTTCTGGCACTTCTCGCACTTCCTGGCGTACACCTGCGCGTCCTTCTGCATGTAGGGCCACCAGTAACCCTGGCTTATTGCTCTGTAAGCCAATGATCGGCCTCCTATGTGACTGCCGCAGATTCCTTCGTGGATCTCATACAGGAAGTCGTCCACTTTGCTCGGATGGACGCACTGGAGGTATGGACCTGTGAAGGATTTCCTGTAGAGTTTACCTTCGGGAGAGAGCCAGAATCGAGCTGCCTTGAGTCTGATCCGGTGAGCTTCAGCCTTGTCCTCAGGGAGCCGGTCATCCTTCAAGTAGGCGACGATTGGATCCATCCAGCTTGGGCCGAGATCAGCACAGAGGACGAGCCGAGATGAATGGAGTTCTAAGCTTGACCTTGACACTGACCCGACCTCGACGGTCCTTTTGTTCCCTACTTCGACGGCGGAGGCCAGGTTTGCAAGCGCATCTGCATGCGTGTTGGTATCTCGGGATATTTGCCTGACCTCGGCTTTCTGGAAATGAGACAGCAGTTTCTTTGCAAGGGCTAAGTAGGCCGCCATCCTGTCGTCCCTGGCCTGGTAGTCTCCGGCGAGCTGGCTCGTTACCAGTTGGGAATCGCCGAAGATCACCAGGTGTCGGGCTCCGAGGATTTGGGCGCTGTTCAACCCTGCAATCAGCGCTTCATATTCTGCCTCATTGTTTGTCGCTTTGAAGTCGAGGGTAAAAGCCTGCTCTATGACCAGGCCCTCTGGCGACTGGAGGACTATGCCGGCACCAGCTCTCTTGGAGGTGGATGACCCGTCGACAAAGATCTTCCATGCCGAGGTGGGAGGCTGCTCGACCTCAGTCAGCTCTGGTTCGTGCCCTTTGCCCCCCAGTGCCGTCTCGGGCTGGGTCGGAGCCGAATTGGGCGAGACGAACTCAACGATGAAGTCTGCCAGAATTTGGGCTTTGATCGCAGTTCGGGGGCGGTACTGTATATCATACTTGCCCCAGTTCAACTGCCCACTTTGATATTCGCCCTGAAAAGTCAGCCTTTTTGAACACTTAACGGAGTGGGTGCTCCGTAATCACCACAATGGTGTGGGATTGGAAATAATGGGAGAGCTTCCGAGAGGCGCTGACGAGGGCCAGCGCAAGCTTCTCCAATAGAAGGTATCTGGTCTCGGCATCAAGCAGGGTCTTGCTCGTATAATAAATTGGTTTTTGAATTCCCTCGTCCTCCCTGATGAGGACGGAGCTCACTGCGTGATCCGAGACCGCAAGATACAAATAAAGAATCTCCCCAAGGTTGGGGTGGAGAGTAAGGGGGGTGACATTAGATAGGTTTTGAGCGCGGCCAATGCCTGGTCGCACTCGGGGGTCCACTGGAATTTCAAGTTTTTCTTTAGAAGCTGAAAGAAAGGCCTGCACTTATCTGATGACCGGCTGATGAAGCGGTTGAGTGCTGCAGCCATTCCTGTGAGCTTCTGAACTTCCTTCGTGGTAGAGGGGCTCTGAATGCCCTGGATCGCGGTGATCTGGTCCGGATTAGCCTCTATCCCCCTCCGCGTTACCAAGCTGCCGAGGAACTTGCCAGAGGCTACGCCGAAGGCGCACTTGGAAGCGTTTAGCTCGAGCTTGTATGCGCGAAGGATGTTGAAGACTTGGCCGAGATCCGCCAGATGGTCGCCGGAGTGCACTGGTTTTACGACCATGTCGTCGATGTACACCTCTACCGTTCGGCCGAGCTGAGCATGGAACAGTTTTGTGATGAGGCGCTGATAGGTCGCCCCCGCGTTCTTTAGCCCGAAGGGCATCACCTTGTAGCAGTAAGTGCCGCGGGGGGTTATGAATGACGTTTCTCCTCGTCAGGCTCGTAGAGCGGGATCTGGTGGTAGCCTCTGTAGGCGTCGAGGAAGCTCATTCGGTCGTGACCGGCGGTGGCGTCGATCAGTTGGTCAATCTTTGGAAGGGGGAAACTATCTTTAGGGCATGCCCTGTTCAAGTCCGTGAAGTCCACGCATACCCTCCACTTACCAGTTTTCTTCTTGACCACTACCGTGTTGGCCAGCCATACCGGGTAGCCTTTAGCAGGTTGTCGATCTCTTCGACGACCGCATCTGTCTGCTGCAGCCCTGTCCTACGGGCCCTCTGCACTACCGGCTTGTGGTCGGGGTCCACATTCAGCTTGTGGCACATGACCTCAGGGTCGACCCCAGGCATTTCGCTTGGGCTCCAAGCGAAGACGTCGACGTTCTGCATCAGGAACCGTGAGAGTTCGGCCCTTTCTTCGTCTGGTAGCTGGGTGCCAACCAGGAAGAACCTGTCTGGGTCTGCCGGGCTCAGCCTGACCTCGGCCAGGTCTTCGATGCTCTTCTTCTCGGGATCACAGCCGATTTCATCTAGGCCTTTTTCGAACTCGGCGAGGTTGACGCGTTCTGGCTCCTTCACTGTTGGGACTGCGGCCAGCACGCACTGCCTGGCTTACTGCTGATCTCCCTCCACTGTAACCACTTCCAACTTACCCTCCTTGTTCTCAAGGACGAACTTCAGCTTCTGGTGGAGGGAAGAAGGGACTGCTTCTAACTTGTGGAGCCACGTTTTGCCCAAAATGACGTTGTAGGGAGAAGGGGCATCCACGACCAGGAAGTCGGCCGACACGGAAGCTCCGCCGACCCGGGTTTCCAGGGTGATCCTACCCTTGGGGTAGACTGGCGTGGCGGACAACCCTAGTAGGGGTGCACGGACCTCCGTGAGGTCTGCTTCCGATAGGTTCATCTTCTTGAAGCAGTCGTAGTAGAGGACCTCGGAGGAGCTGCCGGAGTCGACGAGGATCCTCTTTACTAGGAAGTCTCTCAGCTTCATTGTGAGGAGCAGGGGGTCGTTGTGAGGGAGCTGGATTCCCTCTAGGTCTCTGTCTGAGAACGAGATGGCGGGCCGGTCGCGGCGGGCTCTCTTGGATGCCGGAGCGAGCTCGGCTTTCATCACTTCCTTCCCGTGCGAAGCCCGCCTGGCTTCGGCGCGGGCCTGGGAGCTGCCCCGAGACGAGGGAGCGGGGGCTGAGGACGCCAGATGGATCACGTTGATGATCTTCTCTGAATCCTCACTATCTGGATCCTGGGCTGCGCTCTGGTGAACTCGGCCCTCGCTGCCGTCGGCATCTCCTGCCTTGACAAACTCTGGAATGTGGCCCTCCTCGGCTAGCTTCTCCAGGTACCACTGCAAAGACTTGCAGTCCTCGGTCCTGTGCCCGTTACCCCTGTGGAAGGAGCAGTAGAGCTTGCTCCGGCTGCCGGAGGTGGGCTCGTGCTTCAAGGGTAGAGGCCACTTGAAGAACGGCTTGGTCTTTATCTTGGCCAGGATGCGGTATGTCGGCTCCTTGAAGACGACGTTGACGCTCTGACTGGCGCTGGAGGGAGGTCTGGGCTTCCAGGCGCCCCCAGACCTGGACGACGCAGGCTTCGCCGAATTGGAGACCCAGGCCTGCTTGGGCTCCTGCTTCTGGAAGGGCCTCCCGCCTCTCTGCCGAGGCTGGCCGCTCTTTTGCTCGGGCTCCGAACGCCCGTCCTCTTCCCGGGCTCGGATCTCATCTTCCTCCCGGGCGACGAAGCGCTTTACCCGGGACATCAACGTTGGCATGGACTCTGGGGGGTCCCCGACCAAGTCCTTCCGAAGGTCGTGACCGGGGATCAGGGCATGTTGGAAGGCGTAGATTGCTATCTCCTCCCTGGTGCCCTCGATCTGGCTGTAGACCCGCCCAGAATCGTTGGGCGAACTTGGCGAGGGTCTCGCCCTGTTTCATTCTCAGGGCGAGGAGGTCCCCTTCTTTCTTGGGGACGACGGTGTAAGCTTGGAACTTCTTTAAGAAGGAGAGCTGGAGCTCCTTCCAACTGGAAACTGACTTCTCTGGGAGAGAACAGAACCATTTCAGGGGGAGGTCACCTAAACTGGAGGAGAAGATTTTGCAGTTCAGGTGACCCTCATTCCCCCAGATGGACATCTTCTGGGAGAAGTGTCGAAGGTGAGCGGATGGGTCGGACAGTCCGTCATAAGGGACGAACCGTGGGACAGAGAACTTTTTGGGCAAGGGGGTGCGCTCGATCTCTTTTGTGAAGGGCGAGCCCCCCAGATCAGTGTGGCCATAGATCTGCTTCTGGTCCCGCACGTCCAGGTTGCGTTGAAGAGCTAGCCTGACGCGTTTGTCGAACCGCTCCTGCTCGTCGTCCTTCTCTGGAGTCTGGGCTCTTGGCTTTCGCTTAGAGTGGTTCGGGCTACGATGGCTATGAGTTCGGCTATCGCGGCTATGATGACTCCGGCTGTTGCTCGAGCCTTCGTCACGAATCTGGCTCCGCTTATGGTCCAGATGGTTTCTGAGATCCTCGTGGGGAGGCTGGGCTGCCCTGCTGGGGGCGTCCCTCTTCTTCCCTTGAGGCTCAGAGACCTGCCTCAAGGAGGCGGTTTGCGCTGCCCTCAGCTGCTGCTGGAGCTCGCGAATCAGCTGCTCTGGCCTTTGGAGGAGAGCAGTTTGGGCTGCGACAACCCCTCCAGTGGCAGGGGGTTGAGCGTGGCGCGTCTCTTCTACGGCCACGGCTTTGTCCTTGCGAGGACGCTCATGCCGACGCTCATCGCATCGGGGTGGCATGACTTCTTCTGCTGAGATCGAGGTCTCGAGTCCTTCTTGAAGGGGGACCTCGACAAAAAGCTGCGAGCCTAAGCGGCCCTCGCCTGCTGACGTTCCATGCACCGTGCGGGAGCGCCCTTGAGGAGGGACGTCCGTCGACAGTGGTGGCAGCTCGAGCGCTGCTCTCGAGGATTCTACGCCCTTCCTAGCTTTCGGAGGCATGGCTTCTGAGAGATTGAGGTTGAGAAGGTTGAGATATTACTTTCCCACAGACGGCGCCAATTGTAGGTGCAGAAAATAATGACCCACAATAACTGGGGAGCCTTAGAGGACTTATCCAACGATGGTGATGACTGGGTACCGTCCGAAAGCCTGAAAGAGAAGAACAAACGGTCAGAGGACCCTGGCCTGGGCGGTACAAGGCTCTCCGATGCCAAAGTCAGTGAAGGAACTGGAACGATGGAAGGAGAGGAAGAAGAGAGGCAGAGTAACAACTCTATTGGTTAGATTGTGCGTACCTTGCATGTGAAATGCAGTCCTTTTTATAGACGATTTGGAAGATATCTTGGACGATACCTTGGCATGGGTCTCATGATTCGACTGGGAAGTCATGATCAGCCCACGTTGCAATTAATGCGGTCCAATCCAGCCCACTTTGCATTAAATGCGCGTCGGATCAGCCCACGTCGCATTTAATGCGCGTCTTGTTGGGCCATATCGTGTTAGACGCCTTTGGCGGCAGGGGTACCATCGGATCTGCCCTCGGGCCCTGTCCTGATGTGGCCTCAGCCGCTGGATGTCGCATCTGTCTCGCTAGCTCGCGCCCCTACTCCTCCACGTGCTTGATGACGTGGGAGGAGATGAGGGCGCAAGTGGAGGTTCTTTCTTACTTCGGCTCCCATCCCGGCTCTTTCAGCCGAGGTGGAGCTCTCTGCCGAGATGGGCACACGAGGTGGCCGAGCTCGGCGCTAGTGGCCCGGAGCTGCCTGACTTCGGCCGGAAGCCTGGTACCACATGGATGGCATGCGGATGGCACATGAGAGTGCTTAGACTCATCTGATGGCTGTGATTAGCGTAATCCTGTGGCTCTGGAAATCTCCCCACACAGTGGACACCTAGGTCGGTCCCCAGAATCTCATTCAGCTTCGCCGTGCCCACGATGACCTTATAGCCATTGGGCATCAGCTGGCACGGGGTAAGGGACCAGGTACTGAGGCAAGCCCTAAGTAGGGGGTGCAGGGGAAATCTGACCCCGCCCTCGATCACAGAGATCAGAGGGAACGGCATCTAGCCGCAAGACCAGCGCATCGTGGCAAAGTCGACGGAGTCCGCCGGCTTGAGGAGGACTCCCTCCGGGATACTGAAAGCCGCCCTAAATCTGGCTATACCCTCTTCAGTATCTAAATCGAACCTAGGGGTGCCCATGTTTACAAAAGGGGTGACAGCAAAAGCTAAACCCTAAAAGTTGCGAAACCCAAAGAAAAGCTACACAGAGGCACGGAGCGACTTACAGAGACAAAGGGGCGACTCGAGAACAGATCCGGGCACGTCCTATGGTCGTCCTCGCTAGAGAAATCTCGAGCAGCGGAAGAGCAGAAATCAAAGATGAAGGCAAAGGCAAAAGGAAATCAGAAACAAGAAAGGAAGAAGACGACCCTATTTATGGAAAGGGAGCCCTCGGCGCGCACTACTTTCGAAATTCGAAAGGACGGATTTCGCGATCCACGCCCGTTCCATCAATAAGACAGCGCAACCAGTGAAAAGGCTACGCGTGTAGCCGTCGATTCGCTTCCCAGGACAGATAGGGCAGAGCATTTACTGCTTCAGAAGAGTTGAAACGACACCATGCAATGATCGCCGCATCCCCAGACGAGTTTTCTAGCTTCCGACCACTAAAGGCTAGGACGCTTAAGAGGTCAAAAGCTAGGGGGCAATTGTGTGGGGAGATTTCCGGAACTCAGGATTAAGCAAATCACCGCCATCAGATGAGACTAAGCACTCTCACGTGCCATCCGTGTGCCATCCACGTGGCACCAAACTCACCTCGGCTAACCGAGCAGAAGCCGCAGCCAAAATCAGACAATTCCGGGCCGCTAGCGCCGAGCTCGACTACCCCGTGTGCCCATCTCGGCTGAGAACTCCACCTCGGCTGAGGGGGCCGGGACGAAAGCCGAAGCAGGAAAGAACCTCCACTCGCACCCCTCTTCCCCCATGTCATCAGGCACATGGAGGAATAGGGGCGCGAGCTAGTGAGACAGAGTGCGACATCCAGCCGTTCACAATCTTCGCCAGGTCCCTGACAAGGCGGCATCCAGCGGCTGAAGCCACATCAGGGCAAGGCCCGAGGGCGGATCCGATGGTACCCCCAACCGTCAAAGGCGCCCAACACGATCTGGCCCAACGTGACGCGCATTTAATGCAACGTGGGCTGATCCGACTGGCATTAAATGCAGAGTGGGCTGGATTGGACCGCATTAATTACAACGTGGGCTGAGCATGACTTCCCAGTCGAATCATGGGACCCACATCAACATATCGTCTAAGATATCTTCCAAATCGTCTATAAATAGAACTGCATTTCACATGCAAGGTACGCACAATAAAACCCACAGAGCTGTTACCCTGCCTCTCTTCTTCCTCTCCTTCCATTGTTCCAGTTCATTCACTGACTTTGGCATCGGAGAGCCTTGCGCCGCCCAGGCCAGGGTCCTCTGACCGTTTGCTCTTCTCTTTCAGGCCTTCGGACGGTACCCAGTCATCACCAGTTTGGATAAGTCCTCTAAGGCTCCCCAGTTATTGTGGGTCATTATTTTCTGCACCTACAATTGGCGCCGTCTGTGGGAAAGTAATATCCCAACCTCCTCAACCTTCCCAACCTTCTCAACCTCAATCTCCCAGAAACCATGGCTCCGAAAGCTAGGAAAGGCGGAGAGTCCTCAAGAGCAATCCTCGACCAGCCAATACCGTTGACGGACGTCCCTCCTCAGGGGCGGTCCCGAACGGTGCATGGCATATCTGCAGGTGAGGGCCGCTTAGGCTCGCAGCTTTTCGTCGAAGTCCCCCTCCAAGAGGGACTCGAGACCTCGTTCTCAGCAGACGAGGTTATGCCACCCCGACGCGACGAGCGTCGGCATGAGCGTCCTCGTAAAGACAAAGCCGTCGCCGTGGAAGAGACGCGTCCCGTTCAACCTCCTGCCGCCGGAGGAGATGTTGCAGCTCAAAATGCTCTCCTCTAAAAGCAGGAGCAATTAATCTGCGAGCTCCAGCAGCAGCTGAGAGCAGTGCAGACTGCCTCATTGAGGCAAGTCTCTGATCCTCAGGGAAAGAAGAAGGATGCCCCCAGCAGGGCAGCCCAGCCTCCTCGTGAGGATCTCAGAAACCATCTGGACCAGAGGCGGAGCCAGATCCATGACGAAGGCTCGAGCAACAGCCGAAGTCATCGTAGCCGCGATGGTCGAAATCATAGCCATCACAGCCCAAATCACTCCAAGCGAAAGTCAAGAGCCCAGACTCCAGAAAAGGACGATGAGCAGGAGCGATTTGACAAGCGCGTCAGGTTGGCTCTTCAGCGCAACCTGGACGTGCGGGACCAGAAGCAGATCTGTGGCCACACCGATCTAGGGGCCTCGCCCTTCACGAGGGACATCGAGCGCACCCCTTTGCCCAAAAGGTTCTCCGTCCTGCGGTTCATCCCCTACGACGGGCTGTCCGATCCATCTGCTCACCTCCGTCACTTTTCCCAGAAGATGTCCATCTGGAGGAACGAGGGTCACCTCAACTGCAAGATCTTCTCCTCCAGTTTGGGTGACCTCCCTCTAAAGTGGTTATGCGCCCTCCCAGAGGAGTCGATTTCGAGTTGGAAGGAGCTCCAGCTCTCCTTTCTGAAGAAGTTCCAAGCTTACAGCGCCGTCCCCAAGAAAGAGGGGGACCTTCTCGCCTTGAGGATGAAGCAGGGTGAGAGCCTCGCCAAGTTCGCCCGACAATTCTGGGCGGTTTACAGCCAGATCGAGGGCACTAGGGAGGAGATAGCAATCTACGCCTTCCAACATGCCCTGATCCCCGGCCACGACCTCCGGAAGGACTTGGTCGGAGACCCTCCAGAGTCCATGCCAGAGCTAATGTCCCGGATAAAGCGCTTTGTCTCCCGGGAGGAAGACGAAATCCAGGCCCGGGAAGAGGACGGAAGAGCGAAGCCCGAGCACAAGAGCAACCAGCCTCGGCAGAGAGGCAGGGGGCCCTTTCAGAGGCAAGAGCCCAAGCAAGCCTGGGCCGCCAGTTCGGCGAAGCCTACGCCGTCCCGATCTGGGGGCAACTAGAGGCCCAGACCTTCCACCAGCGCCGGCCAGAGCGTCAACGTCGTCTTCAAGGAACCGACGTACCGTATCCTGAGCAAGATAAAGACCAAGCCGTTCTTCAAGTGGCCCCCGCCTTTGAAGAATGAGCCCACCACCGGCAGCCGAAGCAAGCTCTACTGCTCCTACCATAAGGGTAAAGGGCACAAGACCGAGGACTGCAATTCTCTGAAGTGGTACCTGGAGAAGCTAGCCAGCGAGGGCCACATTCCAGAGTTCGTCGAGGCAGAGGCTGCCGGCAGCAGCGAGGGCCGAGTTCACCAGGGCGCGGCCCGGGAGCCAGACAGTGAGGATTCCGAGAAAATCATTAACGTAATCCATCTGGCTTCCTCAGCCCCCTCTCCCTCGTCTCGTGGAGGCTCGCAGGCCCGCGCCGAGGCCAGGCGAGCGTCGCATGGGAAGGAGGTGATGAAGGCCGAGCTCGCACCGGCATCCAAGAGAGCCCGCCGCGACCGACCCGCAATCTCGTTCTCAGATAAGGACCTAGAGGGAATCCAGCTCCCTCACAACGACCCCCTGCTTCTCACAATGAAGCTCAGAGACTTCACCGTGAAGAGGATCCTCGTCGACTCCGGCAGCTCTTCCGAGGTCCTCTACTACGACTGCTTCAAGAAGATGAACCTCTCGGAAGCAGACCTCACGGAGGTCCGTGCACCCCTGCTAGGGTTGTCAGCCACGCCAGTCTACCCCAAGGGTAGGATCACCCTAGAGACCGGGGCCGGCGGAGCCTCCGTGTTGGCCGACTTCATGGTCGTGGACGCCCCTTCTCCCTACAACGTCATCTTGGGCAGAACGTGGCTCCACAAGTTGGAAGCAGTCCCTTCTTCCCTCCACCAGAAGCTGAAGTTCGTCCTCGAGAGCAAGGAGGGCAAAATGGAAGTGGTCACGGTGGAGGGAGATCAGCAACAGGCCAGGCAGTGCATACTGGCTGCGGTCCCAGCAGTGAAGGAGTCAGAGCGCGTCAACCTCGCCGAATTCGAGAAAGGCCTAGACGAAATCGGACGAGATCCCGAGAAGAAAAGCATCGAGGACCTGGCCGAGGTCAGGCTGAACTCGGCAGACCCAGATAGGTTCTTCCTGATCGGCACCCAGCTGCCCGACGAAGAAAGAGCCGAGCTCTCAAGGTTCCTGATGCAGAACGTCGACGTCTTTGCTTGGAGCCCAAGTGAAATGCCTGGGGTCGACCCTGAGGTCATGTGCCACAAGTTAAATGTGGACCCCGGCCACAAGCCAGTAGTGCAGAAGGCCCGAAGGACAAGGCTGCAGCAGACAGACGCGGTCGTCGAAGAGATCGACAACCTGCTAAAGGCAGGAGCCATCCGGGAAGTCCAGTACCCGGTCTGGCTGGCCAACACGGTGGTGGTCAAGAAGAAAACTGGTAAATGGAGGGTGTGCGTGGACTTCACAGACTTGAACAGGGCCTGCCCTAAAGATAGCTTCCCCCTTCCAAAGATTGACCAACTGATCGACGGCACCGCTGGTCACGACCGAATGAGCTTCCTCGATGCGTACAGAGGCTACCACCAGATCCCACTATACGAAGCTGACGAGGAGAAAACATCATTCATAACCCCCCACGGCACTTACTGCTACAAGGTGATGCCCTTCGGGCTAAAGAACGCGGGGGCGACCTATCAGCGCCTCGTGACGAACATGTTCCAGGCTCAGCTCGGCCGAACGGTAGAGGTGTACATTGACGACATGGTCGTCAAATCAGTGCACTTCAGCAACCACCTGGCGGATCTTGGTCAAGTCTTCGACATCCTTCGCGCGTACAAGCTCAAGCTAAACGCTTCTAAGTGCGCCTTCGGCGTAGCCTCTGGCAAGTTCCTCGGTAGCTTGGAAACGCGGAGGGGGATAGAGGCTAATCCGGACCAGATCACCGCGATCCAAGGCATTCAGAGCCCCTCTACCACGAAAGAAGTTCAGAAGCTCACAGGAATGGCTGCAGCACTCAATCGCTTCATTAGCCGGTCATCAGATAAGTGCAGGCCTTTCTTTCAGCTTCTAAAGAAAATTTTAAAATTCCAGTGGACCCCTGAGTGCGACCAGGCATTGGCCGCGCTCAAAACCTATTTGATGTCACCACCCTTCTCCACCCCAGCTGCGGGTGAGGTTTTGTACTTATATCTTGCGGTCTCGGATCACGCAGTGAGCTCCGTCCTCATCAGGGAGGACGAGGGAATTCAAAAACCAATTTACTATACGAGCAAGACCCTGCTCGATGCCGAGACCAGATACCTTTTGTTGGAGAAGCTTGCGTTGGCTCTCGTCAGTGCCTCCCGCAAGCTCTCCCATTATTTCCAATCCCACACCATTGTGGCGATCACGGAGCATCCACTCCGTTCAGTATTCAAGAAGGCTGACTTTTCAAGGCGAATATCAAAGTGGACAGTTGAACTAGGGCAGTATGATATACAATACCGTCCCCGAACTGCGATCAAAGCCCAGATTCTGGCGGACTTCATCGTTGAGTTCGTCTCGCCCAACTCGGCTCCGACCCAGCCCGACACGGCACTGGGGGGCACAGGGCACGAGCCAGAAATAGCTGAGGACGAACAGTCTCCCACCTCGGCATGGAGGATCTTTGTCGACGGATCGTCCAGCTCCAAGAGAGCTGGCGCCGGCATAGTCCTCCAATCGCCAGAGGGTCTGGTCATAGAGCAGGCTTTCACCCTGGACTTTAAAGCAACAAACAATGAGGCAGAGTATGAAGCACTGATAGCAGGGTTGAACAGCGCCCAAATCCTCGGAGCCCAGCACCTGGTGATCTTCAGCGATTCTCAACTGGTAACTAGCCAGCTCGCTAGAGACCACCAGGCCAGGGACGACAGGATGGCGGCCTACTTAGCCCGAGGTCAGACAAATATCCCGAGATACCAACACGCACGCAGATGCGCTCGTAAACCTGGCCTCTGCCGTCGAAGCAGGGAAGAAAAGGACTGTCGAGGTTGGGTCAATATCAAGGTCAAGCTTAGAACTCCATTCATCTCGGCTTGTCCTCTGTGCTGATCTCGGCCCAAGCTGGATGGATCCAATCTTCGCCTACTTAAAGGATGACCAGCTCCCTGAGGACAAGACTGAAGCCCACAGGATCAGACTCAAGGCAGCTCGATTCTGGCTCTCTCCCGAAGGCAAACTCTACAGGAAATCCTTCACAGGCCCATACCTTCAATGCGTCCACCCGAGCAAAGTGGACGACTTCCTGTATGAGATCCATGAAGGAATCTGCGGCAGTCACATAGGAGGTCGATCACTGGCCTACAGAGCGATAAGCCAGGGTTACTAGTGGCCCTACATGCAGAAGGACGCGCAGGTTTACGCCAGGAAATGCGAGAAGTGCCAGAAGTTCTCCCACTCTCTCCATCAGCCAGCGCAAGATCTGAGTCCCCTCTTTAGCCCATGGCCCTTCGCTCAGTGGGGCCTGGACATTGTGGGGCCTCTTCACCGAGCTCCAGGGAATAAGAGATGGTTGATAGTCGCTACCGACTACTTCACGAAATGGATAGAAGCTGAACCGTTGTCCTCAATCACGGACAGGGACTCCAGGAACTTCGTTTGGAAAAATATCCTAACGAGGTTCGGCATCCCCAGAACCCTGATTTCGGACAACGGGACCCAGTTCGACTCCAAATCCTTTAAAGACTTCAGCAAAGAACACAGCATCAGAAACCATTACTCCACTCCGGTATATCCGCAGAGTAATGGCCAGGCAGAAATCTCTAACAAAGTGATCCTGGACGGCCTGAAGAAGCGACTGGAAAAGGCAAAGGGAAGATGGACAGAGGAGCTTCCGAGCGTGCTATGGGCATACAGAACAACTCCAAGGAGGTCCACCTCGGCAACGCCTTTCTCTCTGGCCTACGGGATGGATGCGGTCATTCCCTTAGAAATCGGCCTTCCTACCCTGAGGACAGAGCTGGTCGACCAAGGCCGAAATGAGACGAACCTAGCAATGGAGCTGGAACTGGCAGACGAACGGCGAGAAGCAGCGGCCCTGCGGCTGACTGACTATCAGCAGCGGTTAGCCAGGGCATACAATCAAAATGTCAGAGAAAGAAGATTCTCTGTGGGAGAGCTAGTTCTAAAGAAGACCCTGCCAGCTGACAAAGAACCAAACGAAGGGAAGCTGGCTCCGAACTGGCATGGCCCATTCAGGGTGGTCTCGCTGGCAGGAAAATCAGCCTACAAGCTCGAAGACTTAGAAGGCAAGCCGCTGCCGAGACCGTGGAATGCATCCCACTTAAAGAAATTCTATTTCTAAAGATGTAATGAATCTCAGAATCAATGAAAGCAGTTTTTGCCTTGTCATCAATCTATCATCTCTCTTTGACTGACTCCGGCAGCCAAGGGTTCACAGCCCTGGAAGGAGGCCTCGAGTTCGAACACTCGGCCGAATTCCTAAAGTCCGGGTTTTATCCCACTCCAAGGGTTCACAGCCCTGGAAGGAGGCCTCGAGTTCGAACACTCGGCCGAATTCCTAAAGTCCGGGTTTTATCCCACTCCAAGGGTTCACAGCCCTGGAAGGAGGCCTCGAGTTCGAACACTCGGCCGAATTCCTAAAGTCAGGGTCTTATCCCACTTCAAGGGTTCACAGCCCTGGAAGGAGGCCTGGAGTTCGAACACTCGGCCGAATTCCTAAAGTCCGGGTTTTATCCCACTCCAAGGGTTCACAACCCTGGAAGGAGGCCTCGAGTTCGAACACTCGGCCGAATTCCTAAAGTCAGGGTCTTATCCCACTCCAAGGGTTCACAGCCCTGGAAATAGGCCTCGAGTTCGAACACTCGGCCGAATTCCTAAAGTCCGGGTTTTATCCCACTCCAAGGGTCTACCGCCCTGGAAGGAGGCCTCGAGTTCGAACACTCGGCCGAATTCCTAAAGTCCGGGTTTTATCCCACTCCAAGGGTCTACCGCCTTGGAAGGAGGCCTCGAGTTCGAACACTCGGCCGAATTCCTAAAGTCCGGGTTTTATCCCACTCAAGGGTCTACCGCCCTGGAAAAGGCCTCGAGTTCGAACACTCGGCCGAATTCCTAAAGTCCGGGTTTATACACCCCTCAAAGACCGTTGCCGAACTCATGCTCACCATTCCGGGTTTATACACCCCTCAAAGTTCGTCTCGGCCAAAGCCAGCCATTTCGGCCAAAAACAGTTTTTAAGAAAGAACTGTGCAAGCACTGAAGCACGAAAAGGCAGCACAAGAACATAAATATTCTAAGACAGTGCAGGGAAAGTAAAAGAGAATACAAAAGCACTGTATACAGCTCAAGTGATCGCAAAATTCTTCCTTTTTATTCATTGTAAACTGCTTCATTACAAGAGATACAGAACAGAAAAGAAAATACAGAAAGGAGGATCGCAGTCCTCTAAAAACAGAAAATAAAGTGAAAGACTGGGAGACTCTGATCTTCACTGACTCTTCAGACTGCAGGCTCAAAGACGCCGGTTCGTTGCCTGGAGGTTCTGAGGGATCCTGAATTTCACCGAGCTCTACAATACACTTTGGTTGGTCAGACCAAAGCAATTGCAGAGCCCCTCCAGTTCTGAGGCCCAGGACCTCGCTGAGCTCTTCAACACCCTCCGGTCAGTGAGACCAAAATTTGAAGAAGAACCCCTAGGTCCAGCGGGGCCATAATCCCACCCGCGTCCGGCGGTCGCTCAAGACCGTGCCGGATGCAGAGGGCCCGACCATCCCACAGTTGCAGAGGATTCCCCTGCAACCTGACCAGGGACGATCGGCCATGAACCCGCGTTCAGAGAGCGCGTGGTCCACGGGGAGTTCCTTCAGAGGGCGCACAGACCACGACGGGCTTCCCCCCTTGGAGAAAGCCGTCCACAGGCGCGGGGGTTCCCCCCGGATCAAATGCTTCTGAACACCCACTGGGCATGGCTCCTACGTCTATGTGAATTAAACTGTCCTAAGTTCTTTTCTTTTCTTCTCCCATGGCGAGCCTATTGCCCCTACTTATAGGAAGAAGAAGGGCTCAATCTCCGAAGGAAGTTAAGGGGCGAAGTCTCCCACGCGTTACATGGGACGCACGCCTTCCTGTCTGTTGACCAGCGATTCCTATGGCGCCACGTGGAGATGTCCGCTTGTTTCCCTCATCGGCCGTATCACCATGCTTATTGCTATTTATGGTCTCCAGAATATGGAGAATCGGCACAGACAGCTATAAGGACCGTTTGACTCTCTTTACCTCGAGGGTCACGCGTCACAGTAAAAGCATTCAATACCATTCAATAGCACATCCAGAAGCAAAAGAAGGAAAAATGCAGGGAAAAGTGCACAAGTAAAGGAGCCCGTTTTTCATTAATAGTAGAGAGTATTACAAGGCTGAAAGAAAAAGTATTACATATGGAAGGCCAAGGGAAGAAAAAGGACCAAGGCAACTGTGGTTTCGGCGACTCCACCAGGTCGATCACCATATCTGCTGGGCCAGTGGCTTCGGCCGAAACCGTGACCTTGCTTGGAGCATCGCTGGCAGAAGGGGCTTCAATCGGTACCTCAGCCGAAGCAGGGGTAGAAGAGGTCTCACCTTGAGGCACGGCCGAGGCGTCGCTGGCGACCAGGGCATCGCTCGGGGCCGGAGCAACTGGAGCGTCGTCTGAGGCAGGAGCTACAGCAGGAACTTCGTCAGGGGCACTTTTAACTGCAGGAGCAGAGCTCGGCTCGGGAGCCGGGTCAGAGTACCTCGGCAGGTCCCGATAGACAGGGTGGTCTTCAGGGACCCCCGCACGTCTCAGTGCGGCCAGGCATCCTTCCTCGAAAATGGAGGTGATCTCCTCCACCTGCTTCTCATACAGCTCCGTGGCATGATCCACCCCCTTCTGAAAAGCGGATTGGGCCTCGGACAGAAGGGAGGCCTTCTCCTTTTCCAGCTCGGCGTTCGCCATCTTCAGCTTCTCCTTTTCAGCACGTCCGACCAGCACCTCCCCACGCAACTTCGTCCCCTCGGCCGCCGACTCAGCCTTCAATCTGGCCAGCTCCGACTCTAGCTCGGCGGCCCTCTTGTTCCTCGCCCAGACTTCACCTTTCAGATGGTTAGCTCTCGACGTGAGCTCGGCGACATCAGTCAGAGCCGACGCCAGCCGAGCAGACTCTTCAGCGCTGGCCTTCTTCAGCCCCTCCATTCCCTTCCGCTGCTCTTCCAGCTCCTTCTTCAGCTTATCCCTCTCGGACTCCAGCTGAGTTGCCCTCGCAGCGTTCCTGTCGCTCCGTCCCACCACGGTCAGGAGCCTCTGCACGTTCTGCAAATGGAGAAAGATGGGTCAAGCTGGGGCAGTCGAGCCAAATTACTTGAAGAAAAACGCTGAAAACACTTACCAGAAGGTTAGCCTGAATCGCTGAGACCATCAGGCTCTCGTTGTCGAACCTCTCGTGCGTCTCCATGTCCCGCGGCAGAGCGCAGACCTTGGCGAGAGCTCCGATGACGTCGGCGTTCCCCAGCAGCCGATCCTCGATGTTCAGAGGCTTACCGGGTTGCGTTTCCATCCTCGGTCTCCATGGCGCTGGGGCAGTTCGGGGTCCGGAGGCCGATCCAGACCCTTGCCCCGCCGAGACGGTGAGCTCGCGGATCGTCCCGCCGGTCGACTTGCTGGCCGACACACTCTTCTCAGCTGGTGCACTCTTCTCAGCCGGTGCACTCTTTTCAGTTGGAGCCTTGACTCCGGGGGCCCGCGCAGGGGTTTTGCCCTTCGGAGGCTGTTCAGCCCCCAAGTCCTTCTCCCCCGCCTTGGACTTCTTCCTGGGCGGGGACCCCTCCTTCGAGCGATCCGGCGAGCGTCGCCGAACTCCCCCGCTCGGAGCTGGGGCAGGAGCAGAAGAAGCGCCAGCACCCCCCGAGCCTGAAGCTGAGCGGGTACTGGCAGATGATGGCGCCCCAGAAGATGATGACCTCAGCCTGAACTTGGCCGCCAGGTCCTTCACAACTGGCTCCCTCGAGCTTCCCTCCATGTCTTCTTCCCGGTCAGAAGAGTAAGCGTCCACTATCTGCGTCAGGTTCGGTGGATCCGAGCTAGAAGTGGACGCCTGGGCACCAGACGCAGCTCGGCTCGCAGCAGGATCGGTCAAAGGGATCCCGGCAGGCACGGCAACGGAGACGGTTGGACGGTCAGGGTGCGCTTCGTCCACCTCGACTACTCCGGTCCTCTGGTAGTGACCACGGTACCTCGGCTTGTATCCGAGCAGCTTCCAAGCCGACCTGGTCTCGTGCCCCTTGTATCTCTCAACCTTGTTTATGTCGTCGGCGTTCCTCCTCCAGCCTTCACTCGCAGCTCGGCGTCGCCTCGCACCTGCCTCTGCATAATAGATAATAGAGGTGTCAGCTCGGCATCGTCAAAATCAAGCAAAGAAGGTAAGAGAAAAGAAGCGATGTTTACTTGGGACTGTCCCGGGGCGGCGTGGGACCGTTAGCCTCCTGCTTTCGCCAGCGCCGAACTCCCAGTCCCCCGACACATAGAAGAAAGCTTCTTCGGCATTCTTACTCGAATCTTCCAAGGCCAGGACGAAGCCTCTTCGCTGCGGCTTCACCCGGAGATAGTATTTCCCTTCCCCAGCCTTGCAGATATCGTAGGTGTCCTCCATATCGTGGACACCTAGGTCGGTCCCCAGAATCTCATTTAGCTTCGCCGTGCCCATGATGACCTTATAGCCATTGGGCATCAGCTGGCACGGGGTAAGGGACCAGGTACTGAGGCAAGCCCTAAGTAGGGGGTGCAGGGGAAATCTGACCCCGCCCTCGATCACAGAGATCAGAGGGAACGACATCCAGCCGCAAGACCAGCGCATCGTGGCATAGTCGACGGAGTCCGCCGGCTTGAGGAGGACTCCCTCTGGGATACTGAAAGCCGCCCTAAATCTGGCTATACCCTCTTCAGTATCTAAATCGAACCTAGGGGTGCCCATGTTTACAAAAGGGGTGACAGCAAAAGCTAAACCCTAAAAGTTGCGAAACCCCAAAGAAAAGCTACACAGAGGCACGGAGCGACTTACAGAGACAAAGGGGCGACTCGAGAACAGATCCGGGCACGTCCTATGGTCGTCCTCGCTAGAGAAATCTCGAGCAGCGGAAGAGCAGAAATCAAAGATGAAGGCAAAGGCAAAAGGAAATCAGAAACAAGAATGGAAGAAGACGACCCTATTTATGAAAAGGGATCTCTCGGCGCGCACTACTTTCGAAATTCGAAAGGACGGATTTCGCGATCCGCGCCCGTTCCATCAATAAGACAGCGCAACCAGTGAAGAGGCTACGCGTGTAGCCGTCGATTCGCTTCCCAGGATAGATAGGGCAGAGCATTTACTGCTTCAGAAGAGTTGAAACGACACCAGGCAATGATCGCCGCATCCCCAGACGAGTTTTCTAGCTTCCGACCACTAAAGGCTAGGACGCTTAAGAGGTCAAAAGCTAGGGGGCAATTGTGTGGGGAGATTTCCGGAACTCAGGATTAAGCTAATCACCGCCATAAGATGAGACTAAGCACTCTCACGTGCCATCCACGTGCCATCCACGTGGCACCAAACTCACCTTGGCTAACCGAGCAGAAGCCGCAGCCGAAGTCAGACAACTCCGGGCCGCTAGCGCCGAGCTCGACTACCCCGTGTGCCCATCTCGGCTGAGAACTCCACCTCGGCTGAGGGGGCCGGGACGAAAGCCGAAGCAGGAAAGAACCTCCACTCGCACCCCTCTTCCCCCACGTCATCGGCACATGGAGGAATAGGGGCGCGAGCTAGTGAGACAGGTGCGACATCCAGCCATTCACAATCTTCGCCAGGTCCCTGACAAGGCGGCATCCAGCGGCTGAAGCCACATCAGGGCAAGGCCCGAGGGCGGATCCGATGGTACCCCAACCGTCAAAGGCGCCCAACACGATCTGGCCCAACGTGACGCGCATTTAATGCAACGTGGGCTGATCCGACTGGCATTAAATGCAGAGTGGGCTGGATTGGACCGCATTAATTACAACGTGGGCTGAGCATGACTTCCCAGTCGAATCATGGGACCCACATCAAGATATCGTCTAAGATATCTTCCAAATCGTCTATAAGTAGAACTGCATTTCACATGCAAGGTACGCACAATAAAACCCACAGAGCTGTTACCCTGCCTCTCTTCTTCCTCTCCTTCCATTGTTCCAGTTCATTCATTGACTTTGGCATCGGAGAGCCTTGCGCCGCCTTGGCCAGGGTCCTCTGACCGTTTGCTCTTCTCTTTCAAGCCTTCGGACGGTACCCAGTCATCACCAGTTTGGATAAGTCCTCTAAGGCTCCCCAGTTATTGTGGGTCATTATTTTCTGCACCTACAGTAGGGTTTGGTGGAAGTGGTTTGTGGTTTGCTCTGTTCTAAGACTTTGGGCATTTCAATACATGTTATAAAATGGCATTTCGAGACATGTTATAAAATGCGGATTAGGTTCAGTTTTTGTTATTTGAAATGTGGATATGATGTTATGTGGTAGGGTTTTGTTGAATTGGTTTGTGGAAATTTTGAGGTGATCCGTTGAAGTAAAATCAATTCCTTCTATAAGTTTCTAGGGTTTAGGGAATACTTAAAGTTAACACTAGGAAGATTATATGAATTTTTTCTCTTTTTCTATTTTAGGTCAGCAATTTAAGAATGAATTAACTTTTACAAGAGTTTGTCTTTTTTTTGTCCAAGTTTTTGGGTTTCCATTCAAGTTCTCAGGGATACTATGGGTAATCATGAACTCTTTAAATTACAAAAAAAAATGGACCACCAATGTATTTACATCAATGGTGTGACGCCCCGGAGTCCCACATCGACTATAGAGAGGAAAGTGATTGGGATTATATGTAGAGCTTACACCCTTACTTAGCATGAGGCCTTTTGATGGGTTGAGGCTCATCAGAAGCAAAACTGTGAGGCCAGTGGGCCAAAGTGGACAATATCATGCATGGGTAAGGGGTGGGGCGTTACAAATGGTCTGTGCTAAATTGCGAGAATCCAGATTCTATTTGATTAGAAAAGGAAATATGGATCCGACGATCGACGGTCAATCAATAAATCACCACCAAATGTGAAAGTGGCGGGGCCCACTTTTAGACCATCATTGATATTGGGCAATCTTTATACCAACTTGGTGGCCTGCAAAAAGAGTCTAAAACTAAGTCTCAGCAGAGCATGGTTGGAAAGACAGTCACAGACTGAGATTTTATAATTTCTGAATAGAGAAGGATAATCCTAGAAATCACACGAAACGTGTGGTCCAGATCACTCAATCAGACACATGAATTTGATTGGGATGGCAGAAGGTAGTGCCAACAGCAACTGAGACTCCTCGATCTGGTCCCTTTTTAGCAGTCTGATCTTAAGATGTAGGGAGGAAGAATCAGAAAGTTTTATACTTTCATAAATTTTTAGTTGACTAGGGCTTTTCATTGGTTGGGCTGGGTTTTTTTTTTCTTTTCCATTCAGTTGAAGTTTCTTAGACTCCTCGACTTGGTCCCTTTTTAGCCGTCTGATCTTAAGATGAGGGAGGAAGAATCAGAAAGTTTTCTACTTTGATAAATTGTTAGTTGACTAGGACTTTTATTGGTTTGGCTGGGTATTTTTTTATTTTTTATTTTCCATTCAGTTGAAGTTTCATAGTGATGTGTTTTTTTTTCCATTCAATAGAATTGTTTTCCTCACCCTCAATAATGTCAAAATGTTTGTTTGGCTTTCTTTCGGATCTGTTTGTGTTACAGACACAATTGGAAAAATAGATAGATATTTTTTCCTTTTTTTCTTTCTGGAGAAGCAAACTGAAGGTGCTAAAATGACAATAACATTTTCCTATAATTAGTGGAATTCTCAGATTTGGGGGGGTCAATAGATTGAGTTTCCACATTTTGCAAAAACTACTGGTGTGTTGGCCACAGTTTCATGGAACCCAGGCGTTCCCGAACGAACCCTTTCAATGGTTTGGGTTAAGAGACTGAGTTTCCACATTCTGCAGACTAATGGTGTGTTGGCCACAGTTTCATGGAACTCGGGCGTTCCCGAACGAACCCTTTCAATGGTTTGGTTTTCCCCTGTAGACATCTCACTTATTGGTTCACCACACTGCCATTTCCATTTTAGTTGAAGGTTTTGTTAGGTTTGATGTTTTGGTTGTGATCGTTAGAGTGAACACACAAAGCGAAAGATAATAATGTTTGAAGAATTGTTCACTCTTTTTTTTTAAAAAATGGATTCATTCAGCTATATGAGAGGATGGACTTTTAAACTAAAATGATGGAAGAATACGGGAATTATGATTTGGAAAAAAAAGAAGATCAAATGTGTGCCTTAATATATTAGAATTCATTAGCTGATGAAATTTTATGAATGCCCTATAGATGAACTTCTCTCCTGTACTCATGGTTTTTGTTTCTTTCCATATGCCTATTAATTTTGAATGGGTAATGTTCACCAAAAAAGTGTTGTAAAACAGGTATTTTTTGGAGACATCTCTAACTATCTCATTGGAAGTATCATACGACAAAAAAGACCCATCATTCTCATTTGATGATCTTCTTTAAAAGACCCATCTTTTACATCTCTCATTTTTGTTTGTTGGGAAGGTGGGGTAGGGTGCGGTGGGGGGATTTGGATTGTATGGAAGTGGATTGTGTGGGATATTTGTTTGCTGTGGTATGTTTTTTGTCTCTATCTGCATTCTCTGGGTTTGGGTTTGGGTTTTGGTTTTTATTTTTTATTTTTTGTATTTGGTGGTGGACATGCATTTTTTATTGGAGCTTATTGTAGTGTTTTGTTAATCCCATTTGGGCTCTAGTATTTTGGTTGGATAAAAGATGGGTTGAGTACCATGTTGTTTAATTGGTTTTGTAAGGGATTTGTGCGGGTAAAATAGATTTGAGAATCGAGTGTTCTTCTGTTTGATTTTTTCTTTTTTTTTCATTGTGGGTGTGTGTGTGTTCAAGTGTCCTTTTGGTTGGATAAATGTGGGATCTTTGGCATTCTGTTTGTCATGTTGACCAGGAATTGCCCTTTTTTTTCATTATGTGATGGATGAATCTGAGGCTTGTGGATGTTGTATTTGTAGAACATTTTGATTAGGTAGAAGTGGCTTCCGAAGTTGATTCAATTAATGATTCAATTAATATTTGTCAAATTGAATTATAAATGCATTTTTTGGAGGCTATCAAATCTTAATATCATTTTATCCTTCCCTAGTTACACTTCATTTTTGATAACCGCTGCTTCATTCTAACAACTGAGTCTTAGTTTCGTTTATTCAACTAAGACATTACCTTTTCTTTTTTCCTAGTGGAATCATCCTAATTGAGGTATACTTTTAGTCCTCTCTTATCAGCAAGTTCCATTTTTTTAGGTGTTAAGTTTTCTTTGGCACTTTTGTGCATCCTGATGTTATTGTCAATGTCGTTTTGCTTCTTTTATATGTTGTCATGTATGATGATGATTGTTTTACTCTTCACTTGTTTAGATTTGGTCCGAGAGAAAGCAAAAAAGCAATGATGTATAGGGACATTGGTCGGTTGAACTGTAGTGTGAGCTTCACAACCTTCTCCACTCAAACTCGTGGACAGGTGCAATATGATGCTGATCCATGCATTGTAAAGTTAACTTTGATGGTAATTCTATATGCTTTATGCTATTACTGATGTGATGAAGAAATTTCTATCCATTCAGGGATCATACCACAAAGAGTTTTCATCAATGCATCATAAAGTTTTGGAGGGTGCAGTCATACTGGAGTCCTTCCCAAAGGCGACTGTTGACATTTTTGCATTGGTGTTGGAATTTTTATATTGATTCTGAATCTTGTTTTCCTGGAAGCATTGGCCTTCTGTATTTAGCTAAATTTGGTTGACAGTGGTAACATAATTGTTTTCACTGTGCTGCTAATAAGATGTTGTGCTCATGATCATAAAATTGCTCAAAGGTGTAATGTTAGACTGCCAGCTTTTTCAATTGATAAAGATAGCTTTCAGCTGATGACAGAAACTGGTACTCGTTTCGTATGTTTTTTTAATGGTCACTATTAATGGAAGAAAAAAGTTATTGGCTATTGTGTTTAATTAGTAGAAAAGTTGTTCAAAATTTAAGTTTAGGCTGGTAAAGGCTATTGTGGATTACTTGTAAAGGCTCAAATTGTATTCAGCCTATTTATTATTCAGGTTGAACATGTCAAACCAAATCCAAAGCAAAAACTAATAGATTATACTGGAGCATAAAATAAACAAGCTCACATCTCTCACCAACCATAAAAAAAAATGTACTAGGACACAAAAAAAAAGTGGATAAATCAGTGTAGTAAGGTGGACACAAAAGAAAAGTGGATAAATCATCGCAGTAAGGTAAAATCATAGGCCTAATATTATATGAACTTGAATTCCTACTCATACGAACTTGACTTTTGTGCCCGACATTGTTTTTTGATAATGATATCGTTACCATCATTTATATTTCCTTCATCCATTTTTTGTGTCCAATAAGTAAATAATGGTGACTTTATATGCCGATGCATAAACAATAAGAAAGACTCACTATTTCACTCAAAACTTACTTTTCAAAATTATTACATAATGATATCGTTATAATTATTTATAAACACAGAATTCAATTATTCGCAATCTAATTGAAATCAAATTATGCATGTGGAAAAAAAGGAAGCCATGTTTCTACATGTTTGTGTTAACCGGGTTGAAAAAGTGCCCAAGTTGAAAACATAGCAAACGTGATCATAATTAACTGAAAAATAGCAGATTTTAAGTTCATAGTATGGACTTGGAAATCCCCAAATCTCGGCCAAAAAATCCCTCGGAAAGTGGGCCAACAAGTGCCCTAAACAGGGGTACTCAGCCATGTTTCTGCAATTTTGTGTTAATAGGGTTGAAAAAGTGCCCGAGTTGAAAACATCGCAAACGTGACGTAATTAACTAAAAAATAGCAGATTTTAAGTTCATAGTATGAACTTGGAAATCCCCAAATCTCAGCAAAAAAAATGCTCGGGAAGTGGGCCAACAAGTGGCCTAAACAGGGGTACTCAGCAAGGTTTCTGCAGATTTTCTTGATCGAGTTGCAAAAGTGCACGGTTTGAAACGCAGGCAACCGTGATTATAATTAAGTTAAAAATAGCAGATTTTAAGTTCATGATATGGTCTTGGAAATCACCAAATATCAGCAAAAAAAACCTCGGGAAGTGGGCTAAAAAGTTTCCTAAACAGGGGTACTCAGCAAGGTTTCTGCTGATTTTCTTAATCGAGTTGTAAAAGTGCGCGGTATGAAACGCATGCAACCGTGATCGTAATTAATTGAAAAATAGCAGATTTTAAGTTCATGATATGGTCTTGGAAATCGTCAAATCTCAGCAAAAAAAAACCTCGGGAAGTGGGCTAAAACTTTCCTAAACAGGGGTACTCATCAAGGTTTCTGCAGATTTTCTTGATCGAGTTGCAAAAGTGCGCAGTTTCAAACGCAGGCAACCGTGATCGTAATTAAGTGAAAAATAGCAGATTTTAAGTTCATGATATGGTCTTGGAAATCGCCAAATCTCTGCAAAAAAAAAAAAACCTCCGGAAGTGGGCTAAAAAGTTTCCTAAGTAGGGGTATTCAGCAAGGTTTCTGCAGATTTTCTTAATCGATTTGCAAAAGTGCACGATTTGAAATGCAAGCAACTGTAATCGTAATTAAGTGAAAAATAGCAGATTTTAAGTTCATGATATGGTCTTGGAAATCCCCAAATCTTAGCAAAAAGAAAACCCTCGGGAAGTGGGCTAAAAATTGTCCTAAACAGGGGTACTCAACAAGGTTTCTGCAGATTTTCTTAACCGAATTGAAAAAGTGTGCGGTTTGAAACGTAGGCAACCGTGATTGTAATTAAGTGAAAAATAACAGATTTTGAGTTCATAATATGGTCTGAAAAATCCCCAAACCTTACTTAAAAAAACCCTCAGGAAGTGGGCTAAAAAATGTCCTAAACAGGGGTACTCAGCAATTGTAGGGCTTTTCATATCTGAAATCATTCTAGGTTTATCAATCACTTTCTAGTAGTTCTATTTTTAATTTTTTCTTCAAATGGAATCGACGAGAATACTTGCCTCTTGGGCCTCTTTAGACAAAATCTCACAAGATTCAATATGCCATTAATCAAAGTTAAAAAAAAAATACATTTGGAGTATGTCATTTCACCTATCAACCAACCCCTTACATAATAGTAGCACCTCATTATAAAGTCATTGTCATTTGGAGCCTTTCTCATTGTTTATGCACCCCATTATAAAGTCATTGTCATTTTGTTGTTGGAGACAAAAAATGGGGGAAGAACCTATAAAAAACTGTAACGATATCGTTATCAAATCATTTTTAAAACTAGAATTTGAGTGAAATCATGAGTCTTTCTTATTGTTTATGCATCTCAATATAAAGTCACAATTATTTTCTTGTTGGACACAAAAAATAGATGAAGAGACTATAGGTGATGGTAATGATATCATTATCAAAAAAATAATTTTTAAAACAAATTCAAGGTCGTATGAGTAGGAATTCAAGTTCTTAAAGATTTCCCCGCTAAAAACCATCTATAGATCATCACATCTGCAATTATAAAATATTTTTTCTTATGTTTGTTGCTATCATTAACCTTACTTATGCGATCTATGATATTGTTACCATTATTTATAGGTTCACCATCTATTTCTTGTCTCTAACAACCAAATGGAAATAACTTTATAATGGGGTGCATAAACAATGAGAAAGACTTACGGACTTTGATGGCTTGGATGGAGTATACTGCCCGCTGCACATTCGAACTGACATCATGAAGGTTCCTCTCAATGTTTATGCATCTTAGTATAAAGACATTACATATTGGATGTTAGACAGAAAAAATTAGCCTAGAAGCCATAAAAATGGTAACGATATCGTTACTTGAAAATCGAAAACTTACAACCATTTTGTAGAATTATGGTTATTACCAGTGGCATGAGGACAGTAGAAATGAGAAAGGTCATGTGGGCCACCTGTTTTGAATGTGAATGTATGCATAGCTTCCAGATAATATATAGATAACAGACAAGAAGATGAGCATTCTTCTGAATAATAGAGTGAAAATGCTATGCTTTGAGATTAGTAAAAGCAGGTGGAGCATTACAGTACAAAATTACAAAGACATGATGGGTGCAACAAACATAAAAACATTTTAGCAGTGCAGCATTAACGATGAACCCAACTGATATAATAGATCCCATAAGGTTAAGAATAGCAACAAACATAAGAAAAAACATTTTATAATTCCAGATGGGATGATCTATAGATGGTTTTTAGGGGGGGGGGAATCTTTAAGAACTTGAATTCATACTCATATGAACTTGAATTTTGTGCCCAACATTGTTTTTTTATAACGATATCGTTACCATCACCTATAGTTTCTTCATCCATTTTTTGTGTCCAACAAGAAAATAATGGTGACTTTATATTGAGATGCATAAACAATAAGAAAGACTCATGATTTCACTCAAATTCTAGTTTTAAAAATGATTTGATAACGATATCGTTACAGTTTTTTATAGGTTCTTCCCCCATTTTTTGTCTCCAACAACAAAATGACAATGACTTTATAATGGGGTGCATAAACAATGAGAAAGGCTCCAAATGACAATGACTTTATAATGAGGTGCCACTATTATATATAATGAGATATATAAACAATGGGAAAGACTCACGAATTTTTTTTTTTTTTTTTTTTGCAATGACAATTTTAGAATCACCACCATTAGAATCTTTATTCTCTTAGGGTTTTTCAACCCTTTAATTAGGGAGAGCTAGTCCAAAATAAAAGGCTAAGATTGGGCACTTGGAACATTGGGAGCCTAACTGGGAAACTTATGGAAGTGATGGATACAATGGAAAGGAGACGAATCGCAATTGCTTGCTTGCAAGAGACAAGATGGGTGGACACAAAGCAAAAGAGATTGAGAGGACCGGGTATAAGTTATGGTATACGGGACTTAATAGATCGAGGAATGGGGTCGGCATAGTGGTAAACAAAGGACTTAAGGAAGATGTAGTGAATGTAAAGCGCTATGGAGATAGGATTATTGCAATTAAGTTAGTATTAGCAGAAGAGATAGTGAACGTAATTAGTGCTTATGCCCCCCAGGTGGGCTTAGGAGATGGACATAAGGAGAAGTTTTGGGAAGACTTGGAAGGAGTGCTACTAGAGATACCCCAAGGAGAGATGGTCTTCATAGGAGGTGATTTGAACGGTCATGTAGGACGTGACGTAGATGGATACATAGGAGTACACGGGGGACATGGTTACGGTAATAGAAATGAAGAAGGGAAGGATATCTTGGAGTTTTCAGTGGCTTATGATCTCATGGTAACTAACACATTTTTTTAGTAAGAGAGAGGAACATTTGGTGACTTATAAGAGTGGCTCATCGAGGACACAAATTGACTTCTTCTTAACTAGGAAAAGAGACCGTTTAGCTTGTAAAGATTGTAAGGTTATACCGGAGAGAGCTTGACTTCCCAACATAGGTTGTTGATCATAGATGTGCAGTTACAAAGGTGGACTAGAAAAAAAGAAGTTGTATAGATGCTCAAGGACTAAATGGTGGAACCTGAAAGGTGATAAGCAACTAGCTTTAAGGGAAAGAGTACTAGAGGAAGACGTTTGGGCGACAGATGAGAGTGCAAATAATATGTGGGATAAGGTAGCAGAGTGTATTCGGAGGGATAGGAAAGAAGTCTTAGGAGAATCTAAAAGGGGTGCTCCGGTACAGAAAGAGGCATGGTGGTGGAGCGAAGCCGTCCAAGACAAGATAAGAGTTAAAAGAGAGTGCTTTAAAACTTGGAAAAAGAGAAACCAAAAAGGTAGTTAGTGAGGCCAAGGCAAAGGCATTTGAGGAGCTATATAGGCGACTTGACACTAAGGAAGGCGAAAGAGAGATATTCAAGCTTGCTAAAACTAGAGATCGGCGGACCAAGGACTTAAACCAAGTTAAATGCATTAAGGATGAGGATGAAAAGGTATTACTAAAGGAGGAGGAGATAAAGGAGCGTTGGAAGAGCTACTTCTACAAGTTATTTAACGAAAGCAGTAGTAGTGACATACAATTGGGGCAGCTTACCATTTCTAGAGAAGAAGCGAATCATATGTTCTATAGGAGAATCAGTAGGAAAGAAGTTAAAGAAGTATTGAAAAGAATGAAGAATGGGAAAGCGGTTGGGCCAGATGGTATCCCTATTGAGGTCTGGAGGTGCTTGGGGGAGGATGGTATTAGTTGGTTGATAAAGCTTTTTAATGTAGGGCTAAAGAGCAAGAAGATGCCTAATGCATGGAGGAAAAGTATTCTTATACCCATATACAAGAACAAAGGAGATATTCAGAACTGTGCGAACTACCGCGGGATTAAATTGATGAGCCATACGATGAAATTATGGGAGAGAGTTATTGAGAGAAGACTAAGAAGAACAACAAATATTTCAGAGAATCAATTTGGTTTCATGCCTGGGAGATCAACCATGGAGGCTATCTTTCTCCTGAGGAGGTTAATGGAACAGTATAGAGAAGGTAAGAGAGATTTACATATGGTGTTTATTGACTTGGAGAAGGCCTATGACCAGGTTCCTAGGGAGATTCTTTGGAAAGTTCTGAAAAAGAAAAGAGTTTGTGTCGCTTATATTGAGGCGATAAAGGACATGTATGATAGAGTCGTGACATCTATAAGGACGACTGGCGGCGAAACTAAGGAGTTTCCTATCACGATTGGTCTACACCAAGGCTCAGCGTTAAGCCCGTACTTGTTTGCCCTAGTTATGGATGAGATTACAAGACATATCCAGGATGAGGTGCCGTGGTGTATGCTATTTGCAGATGACATTGTTTTAGTGGATGAGACGAGAGAAGGAGTGAATGCTAAACTTGAATTGTGGCGGAAAACATTAGAGACAAAAGGGTTTAGGCTAAGTCGATGCAAAACGGAATATATGGAATGCAAGTTTAGTCAAAGTAGGACACCTGGTAACATAGAAGTAAGTTTGGGCACACAAAAGATAGTAGAAAAAGAAAACTTTAGGTACCTTGGATCTATGGTGCAACAAGATGGAGGGATTGATACTGATGTAAGTCACAGGATTCAAGCCGGGTGGACCAAATGGAGGAGTGCTTCGGGGGTCTTGTGTGATCGGAAAGTCCCCCTCAAGGTTAAAGGAAAGTATTATAAGGTGGCGGTACGGCCAGCGTTGTTATATGGATCAGAGTGTTGGGCAGTAAAGCATAATCATGTCAAGAAGATGGAAATTGCGGAGATGAGAATGCTAAGATGGATGTGCGGGATCACAAGGAGAGATAGGATTAGGAATGAGGAGATTAGGGGCAGAGTAGGAATAGTACCGATTGGAGATAAAATGAGAGAAAATCGACTGAGATGGTTCGGCCATGTTAGAAGGCGTCCAACAGAGGCACCTGTTAAAAGGTGTGAAAGCATGGAGTTTGCCAAGAGTAGGAGAGGGAGAGGGAGACCCAAGAGAAGTTGGAAAGAAACTATTAAATATGATCTTGCCTACATGGATCTAACGGAGGACATGGCCCTAAACAGATTTGATTGGCGTCGTCAAATCCATATAGCCGACCCCACCTAGTGGGAAAAGGCTTGGTTTGGTTTGGTTTGGTTTAATTAGGGAGACAACCCCTTTGAAGCCAATCTACTTGTAACGGGTGTATGGCCTTTGTGTGCTAGAATAATTATTGGGTTCCAGACATTCCATAATTTTGTAAGCATATTATCTAACAATTTGAAATGAAATAAAGGCCATTTGAGTTTACCCTCTTCAACTCCATGTTCCCAACCCATTTGTCATGTAGAAAAGCCTGTTCTGATTTTGTTCTTTATCCCGAATCAGTTTTTCAATGCATTGTACTGAAATTGATGTTTGTGGAGCAATTGTGTTGCAGAGATTAGTGGCTTCTAAATTTTTTTGGTAACGATATCGTTCCAAGGAACCCACTGATTGGTTGGTTTCAAGTAACTACTCGATAGCCAGAGTCACAGGTGTCTCTATGGTGCACTAAATTCATGATAAATGAGCTCTACATGATAAACGAGCTCACATCTCTCACCAACCATAAAAAAACAGGACTAGGAAACAAAGGAAAAGGGGATAAGTCAGCGTAGTAAGGTAAAATCATACTCCTAACATTATATGAACTTGAATTATCACTCATACGAACTTGAATTTTGTGCCCAACATTGTTTTTTATAACAATACCGTTAAAATCATTTATAATTTCTTCATCCATTTTTTGTGTCAAACAAGAAAATAATGGTGACTTTATACTGAGATGCATCAATAATAAGAAAGACTCACGATTTCACTCAAAATCTAGTTTTCAAAAATTCTCGGATAACGATATCGTTACAATTATTTTATAGGTTTTTCTCCCATTTTTTTGTCTCCAACGACAAAATGACAATGACTTTATACTGGGGTGCATAAACTGATGGACAGCGCTTCTGCTCAGTTCTACCGAGGTCGGCGGACGTGGGACTTCGTTTGAGTCCGACCCTTTCGTAACCGGGGGGCAGAGGCGTGCATCAACATTTTTTTGTGTGGGTGTGCCGGATTTTCTATTTTACTTGGAATTGCAAGTGGTGATCCGGAGATCAACCTTCGCAAGTAAAACGGAAATCAACTTCTTTCAAGTTTTCCATTACACATATATTTAAGAAAAGAGACATTTTTCTTGATTTTACCGTGAAAGGCGATTTTTTTGGCGTTTATAGCCGATTTTGGTGTTTATAGCCGATTTACAATTCTTATCAATAATGAAAGACAAGAGTTGTGATTTTTGTCTCTTTTGGAAAAATACAAACTACAATGAAAAGTAAGAAAAGGAGGATCTAACTTCTCAGGAGATTGTGGGGGACTCGTTCAGATTGACGGTCGCAAGCCATATGTGGACTTCGCTATCATCCATGCAGATGAGAACAGAGGATGCTCTTGATTCGCTTGGCTTAGCTATAACCTCAGGTTTTTAGAGGACAAAGACCAAAAGGAGGTCCTATGTCCAATAAAAAAACGTAGTAGACAGGCCGAAAAGCCACGTCTAAGCCATTGGAGGCAGAAGGAGAAGGCAAGGATCTTGGGGGGTACTCCCCAAGGGACTTTTGTCACCTTGTAGCGATGGTCGGTGTAGAACTTCCGCAGAGTTTTCTCTCTTTCTTTCTCTTAGATTTCTGATGCCTTTTTCTTTCTAAATTTCTGGATTTTCTGCAGTCTGTCGTGCTATTGTTTTCTTCTTGGAGTGCTCTCCTATTTATAGGCTTTTTGGTAGCCATGTAGGAGGGTTTATGGGCTTTTATTGTCATTAAGCCGCATAATGGGAGGAGTTACAGGATTTAATTCCTTTATTTTGTAACTCCTTTTTCTTCGCTTCGGATTGGCCAGAGGAGATTGAGGGCATTTAATCGCCTTTAATCGCCATGATGGGAGGAGTTTCATGGTTGCCAACAGCGGGTCCGTGCCATCTGTCCTGTCGATTTCTCGATCGGTCGGGTAGAAAGCACACTTTTTTTGGTTGACCGGTTGGCGATCAATTTTGATTTTGATACTCTTGATGATTGACCCGTGATTTTGACGGATGTCAAAGGGTTTGGTGTCTCAAAAGTATGAATTTTGGAAAATCCCAGGGGTCGGAAGCTTCAAATCGCGAAAACGATGAAAAACGGGGCTTCCGGGGCCCTCCCAGCGATCCTAGGCTCCATGGTCGGGGTTTTTCCCCTCTTTTATCCCGTTTTGTGTCCGTTTTTTATGTTTTTTTATTCTTTTTTCTTCTGTATTTTTTCTGGACATTTTTTATCATTTATTGGCCTGATTTCCCTGTAGAAAACCTGATGATAATCCTTGCATTTTGGTTTGCAAAGTTTCTAATTTTCCGAGAAAGCCGAAGACTTTGTCGCGCAGAGCTGCCGATTTTCCATCAGAAGCTGAAACTAGGACAAACGATGTCAGAATGACCTGAAATTTGGGGTGAAGCCTCCTGAGCAATAAATAAGACCAACGTAGGCTTTTGTTTAAGTTTTGAAGCCGTTTGGGGTCCTATCACTAGTAGACTTGTTTTTATCACGATGAAGATGTCGCGGCTTGATGTGCGGTCAACCGATGTCCGATTGACTTGAAATTTGACAGGGAACCTATTGGAGTCATTTTAAGATGATCCATAGGCTTTGTCTTGGAAACCATGGTCCCGGGGAGCTTCGCCGCCGAGAAGCCTGATTTGGCTTCCGAGCGTCAAAGTCTGGTCAAATGTTGTCGAAATGACTTGAAATTTGACGTGTAGCCCTTTGTAAGCATTTTGAAGCCGTCCATGTGCTCTATCTGATGAGTGATGGACTCGGTGGTTCTCACCGCCGAGAGGCTTGATTTAGCTGTTCGAGGGTTGATGTAGGGTCAAACGTTGTCGGTTTGACTCGAAACTTGACGTGGAGCCTTTTTGATGTATTTTGAGACCATCCATCGGCTCTGATCGAAGATTTGGTGTCTCCGATGCTTTCGCCGCCGGGAGATCCTTTTCAGCTGTCGGAGAAGCAAAGTTTGGCCAAATGATTTTGAAATGGCCCGAAACTTCTTGTGTACTCCTCTTTTGGCTGTCTTGAAGGATCTTGCAGTTTTTGTTTGATTCTGACAAGATTAAGTTTTTGGAAGTAGCATTGCCTATTTATGACAGGCTGCGACTTCATGTAGCTTTCTGGATTTTAAAGAAGCAAAGTGACACATTTTTTTGGTGTCAAAAAATGCCCCCTCGAGGTGCAGCGACGAGTTGCTTAACTTTTGTAGTCGATGTGCTTCGAAGAGATTTTTCGAAGGAGAGCTTGTGACTTGACAAAGAGTCTTTGAGCAGTCTTTCTTTTGGAATTTGTAGCCTTTTGAGCGTCCGGGGGAATTTTATGGTAGTGAAAGGGATCACGTACCATCTCCAGGCAAAGTTTTGCAGATGACATCAGGGATGTGGATTTAGGTTTTGACCTTGTGACCAAACAAGCTGTATGTGTCAGGTTAGGGGGTCGGGTTTGGTTTTGACCGTGTGACCCAACAAGCTGTATGTGGAATGTTGGGGGGTCGATTTTGGTTTTGATCTTGTGACCTAACAAGCTGTATGTGGCAAGTTAGGACATCAGGTTTTGGTTTTTGGCTTTGGTCTTGTGACCTAACAAGCTGTATGTGGCAAGTTAGGGGACCAGGATTTGGTTTGGATTTTTGTGGAATGTCAATTTCAAGATTTTGGCTCAATTTTGTATATGAGGCTGGATGGTTTAATTTCTGGAAGCTCATGGGGCTTGGAATTCTTTTTTGTATGGTCCAATCAACTCAAAAGAGGCATGGAACCATTTTTGTATGCTCTTGGTAAGAGGGATTTCTCTTTGACTAAAAGCCCAATTTTTTTTTTTTTAGTGCCTAGGTGGTCAAACCTGGCTCATATGGGCTAACCCATGGGACCTTAAGCTTTTGAAATGGCTTAGATCTCATATGGTGTCATTTTTGTAAAGAATATCTAAAAATATCTCCTTTGGATAGAGAATATCTAATAATATCTTTACTTGGAGAGAATCTCTCATGTTCCCTTTATTTTGGGAGAGTATCTCAAGATATATTTCTTTGGGAGAGAATATCTCAAATCTCATATCTTTTGGGAGAAAATCTCACATTGATTTCTTTTTGGGAGAGAATCCCTCAAGATATCTTTCTTTTAGGAAAGAATCTTTCTAATTTCTTTCTTTTGGTAAGGTTACTAATTAGTAACACTTACTTCTCTCTTCTTTCCTTCTTTGGTTTGCTCTCTTCTACAAAAGCAAGGAGGTTGGATCTCTTGCTCTTATTGCTTTCTTTTGCAACAATTCCAAGAGGGCTTTAAGACCAAGAGTTCTTCTTCTTCAAGATCTTCAAGACTTTTCTTCTTCTTCTCCATCCATGGCTTCAAGTAAGTTCCCTTTTTCAAGAAAACTCCATTGTAGGAAATAGGATGATAGAAAGTTCCTTCCTTTTTTTTTCTTTTCGTTTCTTTTCTATTTTCTTCACGTGTTTGCTCTCTTTTTTTACACGTTTTTTCTTTTCTTTTTTTTTCATGCTTTCTTTTTTTTTCATGTTTTTTTTGTGGGCCGTACGGACAGATCCGTACAGATCTGGCCGTACGGCCACGTGGCCTGTGGGCCAGCCCCCCCCCTTTTTGTTTTCTTTCTCTCCCTTTTTTTTTGAGAAAGTTTTCTATATATATATATATTTTTTTTTTGCTCATCATGATGATGCATTTTTTTTGGCAAACCAAGATGTTCATGCATGCATTTTTTGTAAATTGAATTTGTAGCATGATATGATAGCATACCTGAATGTTTTTACAAATTTGGGAATTTGGAGCTCGTAGCGATGTTGAGCCCTTCTTGATTTTGAGGAAACTTTTAGGTTTCGAAAGTTTGGAGTTTCGGAGCTCGCACCAATGTTGAGCCCATCTTCAAGCTTTCTATTTCTTTCGAAGTAGTTCCTTTTCTTCGGAATTGCCCCGGAATCATGTCAAAATTTCGCCAGATTTTCCTTTAGCGAAATCCTGTCATTTTGATGATTGATCTTTTTCTTTTCCATCCTTTGTAGGTGGTTCCTCCAGAACGAACAAGGGTAAAGAGCCTGCTACCAGCGTACCTCGTCGATCTGCTAGATCTTCTAATCCGGCCGTTCAGCAGGCTTGGGACAGGGTTCAGTATGTTGAGAGAAACCTGGAAGAGTGTGACTCTCTCAATAAAGATAAGATGAGGCAGCGACTGATCGCTCTCAAGGGAGAGGAATTCTATAAGATCATGGTAAGCAGTCGTCCATGGGTGATAGACGATCAGAGGGTTTTGCCCAAGCCTACCTTTTTCTTTGGTGATGCCGTCCCTGATGACATGACATACCAGAGGAGATGTTTTCAGTTTCCTTTCACCGCTGATGGTGAGAAGAAGACTGTTGCTACCCGGTCGATGTTTGATCGCACCGTCTCGATCATGAGCCTTGTCCCCACGTGCTCTAAGAGGGAAGGTCCTCCAAGCTGGGTGAGAAGGACAAATGTAATCAAGACCGGGGTTTTTGTTGGTGGTTCTCCTGGATATGCGGAGAAGTCGCCGGCCGACATGGACATGTTGATGCCGGCCAGCGGCTACCAGGGCTCTGATTATCCATCGGTCGATTTGGGACCGTTGGGCCTTGGCATTTTCAGCGGTGACGGCAGCAATTGGGTGAAGCCTTTTCGACTTCGTGGCCATTTCAGTGCTGACTCCGAGTGGAAGTCATGGACTGATCGCGTCCTGCTGATTGGTGGTGCCCTTTTGAAGGAAGCCGGGATTTTTTATGCGGTTCGCGCCTTTAGGGAGACCATGATCTTTTCCGACGAGGCCTTCATGGCTATGTTGGAGTCATTCCTACCACAAACCAATACCTTCGTTGTCACGAATAGTGAGATTGGTTTCTCTTTGAAGGAGCTGAGCGCCATTACTAGATTGCCCATCCTTGGCAAACTCTATGAGGAGTTTATGCTGATCGACAGCATCCTCAAGGAGCAGTCTGAGGAGTTCAGGCTTTTATACTTTCAGCTCGTTGCCTTCTATGATTTTTTGAAGGAGAAGGAAGGCTTGAAAGTTAGATCCAGCAGTTGGAAGAGTTTTAACTCTTCTTCTCCTAACTTCTTTGAAAGTGGGGAGTCTTCTGATAGCATGACCCAGGAAAACAGGGCTAAGGATCCGGGTTCGAAGAAGATCTTGGCTATGCAAGAAGAGTTGAGAGATTTATGTGCGAGTACAACACCATATGTCCTGACATTGCACTGCGGAGAGATCTCACTGTTTACCTTACTTATTGGCTTGGTGAGGCCATTTTTCCAAGAGGAGATGGAACGCACATTAGGTCGCATTGTATTTTTTTGGCTTGTCAGATGGCGTTTGGAGAGCAGCTTGCTTTGGTGCCAGCTCTCTACACCTACTTGTGTACCGAACTGCAGGCTGCTGCTTTTTTGGTTCGGCTTGGGCTCCCTATGAATAAGGTATTTTCAACCCACATCTTTTATTTGTGGTATGTGTACCACTGTCCTGGCTTCCACCGGCTGGGTACTGCACAGGATGATGATCCTCTAATGATTCGGCTGGCTAAGGGCAAAGCCGTGTCCGAATCACTTTTGTTTGCCCGCATGAGGATCCGACGGTTCAGGGACGTCGAGATGGGGCAGTCTTCAGTGAAGCTTTCTCCGGAGTTGCGGAAGAAGGCTTTTGATTTTGGTGCCTCTTGAGACTCTACCAGGGCGGGGTCGGGAAGGCATTACTCCTTGACAAACGCAGAGAAGAAGTGGCTTTTCAGCATACGTGCCGGCACGATGGTGTACCGCAGACATCTTTTCGTCGACATCCAGCCGTATGTACCTTCTAGGTTTGCTCTGCAGTTAGGCTTTTCTCAAGGCGTTGTTGGAGTGCCTTCAAGCATGGTGAAGTGCTTTGGAGGTTTACAGGATGGGAGAAATGCATGGGCTTTCTATAGTGCTGAAGACACTATTGCCATGATCTCTTATCCTGTGCTGTCAATTTCCCGGACTGCCGGCTTTGCGAAGTGGTTCGCGGAGAGCTTTTCGGCATATCGGGGGCTTTCCAAGAAGGAGCTTGATGTGAAGCTGTCATCTGGAAAGGGCCTTGGAAAGTCAGATGGCATCCGACGAGAGGAAGTTTGGGCCTTCCTTTTTGGAGAGAAGCACAAGATAGGCTTTCTCAGTGACCAGGGCGTCATTGGTTCTGAAGCTGTTCGAGAAATACCTAATGAGGCTTTAAAGCAGCTAGAACAGGAGGAAGCTGAACTTGATGCTTGGATGCAAGCGGCGCAGAGGCAAGCTTCCGTGGAGTCTACTGGCAAAAGTAGACCATCCAGTCAGGAGTCAAGTGGGAGACCTGACTCTGACAACGGGGCATTTTCTTCTAAGAAGCGAGCCCACAGAAGTAAGACGAATGTTGACACCAAAAATGTCACTTTGCCTCTTCAAGATCCAAAGAGCTACATGAAGTTGCAACCTGCCATAAATAGGCAATGCTACTTCCAAAAAATCAAATCTTGTCAGAATCAAACAAAAACTGCAAGATCCTTCAAGACAGCCAAAAGAGGAGTACACAAGAAGTTTCGGGCCATTTCAAAATCATTTGGCCTAACTTCACTTCTCCGACAGCCGAAAAGGAGCTCTCGGCGGCGAAAGCATCGGAGACACCAAATCTTCGATCAGAGCCGATGGATGGTCTCAAAATACATCCAAAGGCTCCACGTCAAGTTCCGAGTCAAACCGACAACGTTTGACCCTACATCAACCCTCGAACAGCTAAATCAAGCCTCTCGGCAGCAAGAACCGCCGAGGCCATCACTCATCAGATAGAGCACATGGACGGCTTCAAAATGCTTACAAAGGGCTGCACGTCAAATTTCAGGTCATTTTGACAACATTTGACCATAGTTTGACGCTCGGAAGCCAAATCAGGCCTCTTAGCGGCAAAGCCCTCAGGGACCATGGTTTCCAAGACAGAGCCTATGGATCATCTTAAAATGACTCCAATGGGTTTCCTGTCAAATTTCAAGTTAATCGGACATCGGTTGACCGCACATCAAACCGCGACATCTTCATCGCGACAAAAGCGAGTCTACTGGTGATAGGACCCCAAACGGCTTCAAAACTGAAACAAAAGCCTATGGTTGGTCTTATCTATTGCTCAGAAGGCTTCACACCAAATTTTAGGTCATTCCGACATCGTTTGACCCAGTTTCAGCTTCTGACAGAAAATCGGCACCTCTGCGCGACAAAGTCTTCAGCTTTCTCCGGAAATTAGAAACTTTGCAAACCAAAATGCAAGGATTCTTATCAGGTTTCCTACAGGGAAATCAAGCCAATAAATGGTCAAAAATGTCAAGGAAAAATACAGAAGAAAAAAGAATCGAAAAACAGCAAAAACGGACACAAAACGGGACAAAAAGGGGGAAAACCCCCCCAGGGTCGCAGACCCCTGCGACCCTGGAGCCCGGGATCGCCGGGAAGGCCCCGGAAACCCCGGTTTTCGCCGTTTTTTCGCGATTCGAAGCGTCTGGCCTCTGGTAGTTTCCAAAAATCATACTTTTGAGACACCAAATCCTCTGACATCCGTCAAAAACACAGGTCAATCATCAAAAGTATCGAAAACAATATTGATCGCCACCCGGTCAACCAAAAAAAGTGTGCTTTCTACCCGACTGATCGAGAAATCGACAGGACAGATGGCACTGACCCGCTGTTGGCAACCAACACCTGAAGTCACATGGTCATCCGATGTCGATCTACATGAAGATGTTGGATACCGCGATCACTGAGAGGGGGGGGGGTGAATCAGTGATTTCTAAAAACAGGTCCAATTCAACAACAAAACAAGTCAAATCACACAATGACACCAGATTTAACGTGGTTCACCGAAAGGCTACGTCCACGGTTCAAAGACTGTCCGAACACCAATCCGGGACAGATCTGAATCTTATTTAGTCGCACCAACGACAAAGAGCACCAACCCTTAGTTTCAGATAGCACCAACTATCTAGGAAGCACCGACTCCCCTTTAGTTTCAGATAGCACCAACTATCTAGGAAGCACCGACTCCCTTTACAATTTATCTGCACCCACAGATAGGATCACCAAACCCCAAACACCAAGCACCAACTTGATGTAAGAACAGAGTAGAAGATTAATTCTGTCTACAGCCCTTCCCCTCTACAATTCTCTCTCTCTCAATCCCTTACAAATTGAAATCTAAAGCATAAAAAAGAGACACTTAACTCATGGACGAATCACCATCTTCTAGAGCATAATCTCGTCCACAATTGCTGTAGAAAACGTCTGATAATGCAGCAACACAGCAACACAGCACCAGCACTCTTCTTCTCTCCAAAACTCTCTCTATAACTCTCTAAAACTCTTCTCTTCTGGTGTCTCTTCTTGGTGGTTTATGAACGACCCAAGCATGCTTTTATATAGGTTTTAGTAACCCTTAATTGTGTTCAAAACAGGCTACAATTCGTTTAGAAAGAGTCCCAAACGAAATAGATAACTGTGCTGAATTTTCGTGCAAAACTTCTAATTCTGCGCAACTCTGGTTCCCGTGCTCGGTCGACATCCTGGCTTGCCCGGTCGACCGAAGACACTGACTGGAAAACAGACAATTTCGAGCTCGGTCGACATCCTGAGGGCTCGGTCGACCGAAGACACACTGTGTCACAAAAATAACTGAGAGGTGCCTTTTTCTGTTTTCTGCAGGTTTCTTCTTGCTCGGTCGACCGCATGAAGAGCCCGGTCGACCGCGTGCTCTGCATCAGGAATTCTTAATTCCAGACTGTTTCAATTCTGTTTCTCCTTTTCAAGCTCTATCAACACCAGCTTATTATCATCATGTTTGTGACAATGTGTTGACAAGAATTCCAACTCAAACTAATACTTGAGATGCTAACTTCTTCAATTCATCAAAAGACTTTCAAGTCATCTCAAATTCATCTCAAGTTCCAACAATCTCCCCCTTTGGAATTGTTGGCAACACTATTGGAACTTCAACACTTTCAACTCCAGCTTGCAGCTCTTCCAAGTTCTTTTCAACACTCACTTGGAACCAATTCTGAAATTCTGAAATAACAACCGTGCATTTTCAACAATCTCCCCCTAGCTTTCATAGCATAACATCTCTACTTGCTATCATAGCATAACATCTCTCCTTGCTATCATATCATAACATCTCTCCCCCTTTGACAACAAGTCCAAAGGGACCAAACCGAGGAGCGAATAGGATATTCAATGAATGCATTGCTCCCCCTTTCAAGCACAACTCCTACGGTTTAGGAGAGTGAGTAACTCCTAACTTTTTCCGGAGATACTCGAAGACTTCCTTTGGCAGAGGTTTCGTGAAAATCATCTCAAATTCTTTCATCATTTCTTCAGCAAAATTCCTGCACATTTCCTCATGCATAGCTTTCAACCAACTTTTATCGAGACTGGCTTCAGCCACAGTCTTGGGTTCAATGGTGGACACAAGTGAGTAATTGCTAACTACACTTTGTCTAGTTTGAACGCCTGCCTTAGGATCTCCAATGATTTGATCCTTAGGGTGTTGCTCTACCCAAGTGTTGTGCTTCTTAGGTGTAGTATCTTCTGAGTCATCTTTTGATTTCTCAGAATCATTAGATTCAGCCATCTCATCATCAATCTCACTCGAGTCCTCATAAACGGGACTGTCATAATGAGTTCCATTCTTTGCTTCATAGTTTTCATCAATTCTAACATCAGCACTTTCTATGATTTTTCTGGTTCTTTTGTTAAGACACCTATATGCCTTGCTAGTAGAGGAGTAACCCAGAAATATACCTTCGTCAGCTCTTTCTTCAAATTTGCCCGGATTTTGTTCGAGCCGCTTGATGTAGCACTTGCTGCCGAAGACTTTGAAGTGCTTGACTGTTGCTTTTCTTCCAAACCATAGCTCATAGGGAGTTTTGTCTTCATGTGGCCTGATCAAGCATCGGTTTTGAATGTATACAGCCGTTGTGAATTGCCTCTTTCCAATACTTGTCAGCCATCTTGCTTTCACTTAGCATCGTACGAGCCATCTCTTGTACGGTGCGATTCTTCCGTTCCACAACTCCATTTTGCTGTGGAGTTCTAGGGGCTGAGTACTGTCTTTGAATGCCATGATATTCACAATATTTAGTGAACTCTTCAGATGTGAACTCGCCTCCACGATCAGACCTTAAAATCTTGATACGTTTTTCCAATTGATTTTCAACCTGTGCTTTAAACACTTTAAAACGATCAAGTGCTTGATGCTTATGTTTAAGAAACAATACCCATGTCATACGAGTATAATCATCAATGCATAACATGAAATACTTATCTCCATTGGTGCTTTGAGTTCGCATCGGTCCACAGAGATCAGTGTGCACTAGCTCAAGAGGTTTCTTGGAATGATGCTCCTTTGACTTGAACATAACCCTCGTTTGCTTTCCCTTTTGGCAAGAGTCGCAAATGGGATTGGAAGGCTTTTCCACTTTAGACATGCCTCTCACAGCCTTTGAATTGCAAATCTTTGACATATTGTCAAAGCTTAGATGCCCAAGGCGTTTGTACCACAAACCAACTTTCCTCTGTCCGACTCATCAAGCAGGTCTTTTCAGCTCCATCTGACAATGTATAGAGATTTCCAGCAGTTCTTGATCCAGTTGCCACTGTTTTCCCGTTGCTACTCTTCTTGATGGCAAACCCATTCTTTGTGAAGATAACTTCATGACCCTTGTCACAGATCTGGCTCACACTAAGCAGGTTGTGTCTCAATCCAGACACATATAAGACTTCTTCAGATCTGATCTTGTTTGCCATAAGCTGAATAACACCTTTTCCGCAGATTTTGGCACCATCATTGTTGCCAAACTTCACTGAACCGCCTTCATAGTGCTGTAATTTGATGAATTTCTCTTTATCACCAGTCATATGGCTTGAACAACCACTATCAAGGACCCATGGTGCTGTCTTCTTTTGTGCATTGAATGCCGTTTGCACAATGAGAGATTCTTTGGGATTACCTTCCCTTTTCTTTGCCCTCCATGCCTTAACTAACTTGGGTTTCTTTTCAACCTGAAATTGGTTAGCAATAGGCAACCTACAATCCCTAGCCAAGTGTCCATAATTATGACATATATAACACTCAATTTTGTGGCTACTTAGGATTGAAAAAGGATTCCTAGTCACAAATGGACTGTTTCTTACATAGAATTTGCAATCAGCTCTTTTATGTCCAAACATATTACAATGAAAGCAATAACCATAGAATTTGTATCTTCTTTGTGGCTGGTTAGTCTTCATTACCTTTCTAACAGGAATGGACTCCTTTCTAGGTTGAGTGGGCTTCATGGAGTTAGAGGGTGCAGTGACTTGCTTCACAAACTCTTTCCTTTTAGGAGGTGCAATCTTAGAGGATTCACCTTTCTCAAATCCTAGACCAAATCTGAAGTGGGCTGGTCTTTGAACTTTCAGTAGTTCATTGAGTTTCATAGTCCCTTCAATCGCTTGGAGCGCTTTGAGTTTTTTGCTATTTTCCAAATTTTCAGCCTTTGCTCTAGCGATCTCAGTTTCAAGTTTCATAGCCTCTTCCTTTTTGATACTTATTTGGTTTTCAAGGACTTCTACCATTCTTTTATATTCTTCTACTTGAGTTTTCAAAGAAATAATAGAACTTTCAGATTCATGGAGAAGTTTCAGATTTTTCTTACTTGATTTGCGTTCCATGCTTAGCTCCTCAAGTGCGGCTATGAGTTCCTCTTCAAGATTGACTTTAGCCTCCTCATCCTCTTCCGGATCTAGCTCTTCTTCTTCTTCAACAGTGACCATGAAGAGAGCTTCGGTTGATTCATCATCGTCTGAAGTTTCAGACGTGCTGTCATCTTGTTGACATAGAAAGTTTTTAGCTTTGCCCCTTTTTCTGAAATTTCTCTTTCCTTTACTCTTTTCAGCATAAGAGTCACTTTCATTGTCTTCTTTTAGCGGACACTTCGCAGCAAAGTGACCAATACCTCCACAATTGAAGCATTTAAAGGGTAGCTTCCCTTTGTACTTGCCAATGCTTCCTTTCTTCAACTTTCTAACAAATTGAGCCTCAAGCTCATCATCATCAGAATCAACATCATGACCAGCAGTCTCTTTTGCCTTTTTCTGAACTTTGAAGGCCGCTTCTTTATCAGATGAAGACGTCTTTCCTATGCGCATCTCATAGGCAGTTAGAGAACCATGTAATTCATCCATGGAAAATGCATTCAGATCTTTGGCTTCTTCAATGGCTGAGACTTTTGAATCAAACCGGGGAAGAAGAGATCTTAGAACCTTTTTGACGATGACCGGCTCTTTAATCTCCTCCCCTAGTCCACGAATGTCATTCGTGACTTCATTCACTCGTTGCATATACGAGTCAACATTCTCGCTTTCCTCCATGCGAAGAGATTCAAATTGAGAGCGATGGGTTTGCAATTTGGCTTCTTTAATCTTCTCATCACCTTCATGTATGCTTTGCAACTTGTCCCAAATTTCCTTGGCTGTTTTGCATGCAATTACTTTGACAAGCTCGCTGTCCACAAGGCCACTAAAGAGTGCATTCTGCGCCTTGGAGTCGTTGTCTGCCAACTTCTTCGATGCTGTATCATTGGGTACGGTGGCAGCATTGTAACCGGCTCTGACAGACTCCCAGACATCATAGCCAAGAGATTTGATGAAGGCTTGCATCCTAATCTTCCAAAAGGAGTAATTAGAACCATCAAACAGAGGTGCTTTCATATTCCCTGTATTGACTGCCATGTGATTTGACAAGAGATCACCCTTAGCGTATTAAACTGATCAAGGGAACCTCGCTCTGATACCAATTGTTGGATACCGCGATCACTGAGAGGGGGGGGGGGTGAATCAGTGATTTCTAAAAACAGGTCCAATTCAACAACAAAACAAGTCAAATCACACAATGACACCAGATTTAACGTGGTTCACCGAAAGGCTACGTCCACGGTTCAAAGACTGTCCGAACACCAATCCGGGACAGATCTGAATCTTATTTAGTCGCACCAACGACAAAGAGCACCAACCCTTAGTTTCAGATAGCACCAACTATCTAGGAAGCACCGACTCCCTTTAGTTTCAGATAGCACCAACTATCTAGGAAGCACCGACTCCCTTTACAATTTATCTGCACCCACAGATAGGATCACCAAACCCCAAACACCAAGCACCAACTTGATGTAAGAACAGAGTAGAAGATTAATTCTGTCTACAGCCCTTCCCCTCTACAATTCTCTCTCTCTCAATCCCTTACAAATTGAAATCTAAAGCATAAAAAAGAGACACTTAACTCATGGACGAATCACCATCTTCTAGAGCATAATCTCGTCCACAATTGCTGTAGAAAACGTCTGATAATGCAGCAACACAGCAACACAGCACCAGCACTCTTCTTCTCTCCAAAACTCTCTCTATAACTCTCTAAAACTCTTCTCTTCTGGTGTCTCTTCTTGGTGGTTTATGAACGACCCAAGCATGCTTTTATATAGGTTTTAGTAACCCTTAATTGTGTTCAAAACAGGCTACAATTCGTTTAGAAAGAGTCCCAAACGAAATAGATAACTGTGCTGAATTTTCGTGCAAAACTTCTAATTCTGCGCAACTCTGGTTCCCGTGCTCGGTCGACATCCTGGCTTGCCCGGTCGACCGAAGACACTGACTGGAAAACAGACAATTTCGAGCTCGGTCGACATCCTGAGGGCTCGGTCGACCGAAGACACACTGTGTCACAAAAATAACTGAGAGGTGCCTTTTTCTGTTTTCTGCAGGTTTCTTCTTGCTCGGTCGACCGCATGAAGAGCCCGGTCGACCGCGTGCTCTGCATCAGGAATTCTTAATTCCAGACTGTTTCAATTCTGTTTCTCCTTTTCAAGCTCTATCAACACCAGCTTATTATCATCATGTTTGTGACAATGTGTTGACAAGAATTCTAACTCAAACTAATACTTGAGATGCTAACTTCTTCAATTCATCAAAAGACTTTCAAGTCATCTCAAATTCATCTCAAGTTCCAACAGAAGATCCATCGATGATCATTACAAGAAGAATCCCAAAAGGCGCGGCACGGCCCGCGACTCTTCAACTGCTCGGCGACCTCTTAATGCGATTAATTGACTAGCTTTATTACAGTCATTAATCCATTTCTTTGGATGGACCAATCAGAAGCAAGCATCCGGGAGTTACAAATCAAGAGATTCATGGCATTTAACCCATGAAACTCCTCCCATCATGGCGATTAAAGGTGATTAAATGCCCTCAATCTCCTTCGGCCAATTAGAAGCCAAGAAAAAGGAGTTACAAAATAAAGAATTAAATCCTGTAACTCCTCCCATTATGCGGCTTAATGACAATAAAAGCCCATAAACCCTCCTAAATGGCTACCTAAAAGCCTATAAATAGGAGAGCTCACCAAGAAAAAAAAACGGAGAAAATCACAAACATACAGACAATAGACTGCAGAAAATCCGGAAACTCAGACAGAAAGAGGCATCAGAAATCTAAGAGAGAAAACTTTGCGGAAATCCTACACCGACCACCGCTACAAGGTGACAAAAGTCCCTTGGGGGTACCCCCCCCAAGGTCCTTGCCTTCTCCTTCTGCCTCCAATGGCTTAGATGTGGCTTTTCAGCCCGTCTACTCGGTTTTTTATTGGACATAGGACCTCCTTTTGGTCTTTGTCCTCTAAAAACCTGAGGTTATAGCCAAGCCAAGCGAATCAATAGCATCCTCTGTTCTCATCTGCATGGATGATGGCGAAGCCCACATATGGCTTGCGACCGTCAATCTGAACGGGTCCCCCACAATCTCCTAAGAAGTTAGATCCTCCTTTTCTTGCTTTTCATTATAGTTTGTATTTTTTCAAAAGAGACAAAAATCACAACTCCTGTCTTTCATTATTGATAAGGATTGTAAATCGGGTATAAACGCCAGAAATCGGCTATAAACGCCAAAATCGGCTATAAATGCCAAAAAAATCGCCTTTTACGGCAAACCAAGAAAAATGTCTCTTTTCTTAAATATATGTGCAATGGAAAACTTGAAAGAAGTTGATTTCTTTTTTACTTGCGAAGGTTGATCTCCGGATCACCACTTGCAATTCCGAGTAAAATAGAAAATCTGGCACACCCACACAACAAAAATGTTGATGCGCGCCTCTGCCCCCCGGTTACGAAAGGATCGGACCCAACGGACTCCCAGGTCCGCCGACCTCGGTAGAACCGAGCATAAGCGCGGTCCATCAAGCTGGCACACCCGGTGGGACACATTCATTTGAGAACACGATGCTAGAAATAAAATATTTGCATATCATATATTTTGCTCTATGCTTATATTTCTTTTCTCGATTCCTTGGTTACTTTCTAATTGGTGGCCTATGTTGGATTCCGCATCTAAAAAAAATGAGATGAGATTTTTTGGAAATTTCTAATTCTTTGAATTTATTTCCACTCTTTCTCTTTTCAAAAAAAAATTAGATTTCTCATTTTGAATTCAAAATTGAGAAACCTTGATCCTTTCCTATCGTTCATCGCGCTTGCAGAAATGTTGAGCCTGTTCGACTAAGGTTTTGGGCCATCGTTTCTCTTCGATGAGTTCATTAAAGATCTAAAAAAAAAGAAAAAAAATAGATTTCTCATTTTGAATTCAAAATTGAGAAACCTTGATCCGTTCCTATCGTTCATTGCGCTTGCAGAAATGTTGAGCCTGTTCGACTAAGGTTTTGGGCCATCGTTTCTCTTTGATGAGTTGATTAAAGATCTAAAAAAAAATGAGATGAGATTTTTTTTGGAAATTTCTAATTCTTTGAATGTATTTCCACTCTTTCTCTTTTCAAAAAAAAAAAAAAACAAAAAAAAATCAGATTTTTCAGTTTGGATTCAAAATTGAGAAACCTTGATCCGTTCCTATCGTTCATCGCGCTTGCAGAAATGTTGAGCCTGTTCGACTAAGGTTTTGGGCCATCGTTTCTCTTCGATGAGTTCATTAAAAATAAAAAATATATATATATATATATAAAAACAAAAAAATTAGATTTTTCATTTTGGATTCAAAATTGAGAAACCTTGATCCGTTCCTATCGTTCATCGCGCTTGCAGAAATGTTGAGCCTGTTGACTAAGGTTTTGGGCCACCGTTTCTCTTCGATGAGTTCATTAAAAATAAAAAATATATATATATATATAAAAATAAAAAAAAAGACATAGACCACTAAGGTTAAACCAACTGTGTTCTTTGATCATGGTTGATTCAAAGAAAAGCCTTGTCCAGAGTGTGGAGACAGCTTGACTGTTCTAGGTAAGGGTCCTCCAAACGGGTTCATTAAGTAATCCTACCCTTACCTCGGGGCAATTCTATCAATCAAGATTTCATAAGACCGGGTTAGGAGGCCTATGTGTACTCTCTCATCTTTTAAATAATTTTTTTTTTAAATAAAATTTTTAAAAAATAAAAATTTTAAAATAAAAAATAAAATAAAAAAAAATAAAATAAAAAATTAAAAAAAAAATTTTAAAAAAAATCTTCAAAATCTTCAAAAAAAAAACTTCCGTCATTTTGGGTTTAGATTGGAGAAACCTTGGTCTTCTCCTTTCTGAGCACTGGCGCTCGCGGAAATCGCTGAGCCCGTGTTCAGATTGGAGTGCCTTTTGCTCTCTTTGATGAACCCGATGTTAGCCTTTCAAAAAAAAACTCGTCATTTTTAGATTCAGATTCGAGAAATTATGGTTCATTTCTTTCTGAGCACTGGCGCTCGCGGAAATCGCTGAGCCCGTGTTCAGATTGGAATACCATCTGCTCTCTTTGATGAATCCAATCTTGACCTTTCAAAATAGAGAATCTCATCTCATGGATGCGGTCTCAAAACATTTGTGTCTAGCGGTACTAGTACGCCCTTTCAGGGTCTACCGTATTGCGACCGGCACATCTGTAACTCCAAACTTTATATTCTTCTTATCTCGAGCAAGCTTTGCTTCTCGATAAGTCGAATTTAAGTTCACAATTGCTTCTAGCAGTCACTGGGACGCTCATTCTGGGCTTACCATACCTGCGACCAGAACAATTGTACCTTCTATGGCATTTTGCCTTCCTCATATTGCTTGGGTCATCTCCCTCGAGCAATTTGAAAAGACGAAACCATAGAACTTCCCATTTATGATCATTATATTCTTGTGATTACTAATGGATGTAGTCTTGTCTCAGAAATTTTCGCAAAAAACTAACAATGGCAGCATCGCTTACCATTACCTTCGATGAGAACAAGCACCAAATCATGCTTCAACAGAAGCAAACTACGCGCACCTACAAGCGCCCCATCAGCTGCCGAAGCGTCAACTCCCTCGGCAACTCTCTGAACTCCGGGTCGACCTCGACTCCCCGGACTATTGTCTTTGGGACGCTGGGACCATTCCCACTTCCCGAAGAACAAATTGCTCCCTCCAAGAAGCAGAAACTCGCCTCTTAACGTGTCACTACCGTGACACCAAAGGCGAGCACCAGAAGGCCTGAAGCCCGTGGCCCCCCACAAAGCCTCGACCTGCAAGCAACCAGGTCTATCCCAAGACTTGGTCCCCAAGACCTTCACCAAAACAAAGAAGGTCCCAAACATCTACCAAGCCAGCATTCCTGGCCCCACTCAAGAAGAACCAGTTCTACCCTCTTGCTTACATGAAAGAGGAGGGACCCATCTCCAACCTGACTCTCAAGTCAACCCAGCATGAGCCGGCTTGTTCCTACAAGCCCAAAATCAAGTCATGCATCAGAAGGCCTCTGCAAGCACCTGCTAAGGCCTACAAACCTGCAGTTCGACCCTTCATCTCTACAGGGACCGAACTCCAAAAATTCAAAGCTTCACTGCAACAGGCGAAGGACAGGGTTCGCATCGTGTCCTTGCCCAGCTACAAAGAAGACAGGCTCGGCTGCTACGCCCGAGGGAGCACATCCTTCATCGTCAAAGCCCAGCCAGAGCTGATCGAAGCTCAAATTGCTCATCGTATATGCCGCCGCGCGTCATACCGGCAAAAGAGACTAGAGAAGCAAAGGACCCAGCCTCCTACACTTCAAGTCTCTCCCAAATGGGTCGAAAAAGAAAGACCCAACCAAGTTGCTGCCATCCATATGGTTGGAAAAACCAGAAGGCGCCAAAAATCAGCAACAAAAATCCATGTCCGACGTCCGATGACCCGCAACGTCTCTAGGACAAGAAGACATTCAGAAGAATCCCCTGCTCCTTCAAGCAAAGGACAGCAGAGTGATCCTTCCTCAAGCTCTTCTTCAAAAAGAATGAGCCCCAGCTCAGTCACCAGGATAGTTTCTTCGTTCGAATCACGAAGGATGAATGTCTTGGCTACAAATTCTGAGCCACCACCCTATAATCCACCTCCAGAAGATGCGATCACCCGCATCCAGCAGTTGGAACAAGGCCAGCAGAGGATTGAAACTCTGATGGAAAACCTTCTCCTCGCCTTCCAAAATCAGGCGAACAATGAACCTCCTCCGAATCATCAAAATGATGAGGTAAATGGAGAAGAAAATGAGTCACGCGCCCTTACCAAAAAGGACGTAGACAGTATCCTTGCCAAAGCAAAAGAAGAGGATATACTCAAGGAGCATGGGATCAAGCCACCATATCCCTTATGGATGGACTCGGTCCCGTTCCCCACCAAATTTAAGCATCCTACTCTCCAAACATATACGGGGAAAGGATCAGCCAGACAGCACGTCATCCACTTCAAGATCCTGACGGGAGCTATCGCGGATCAAGATGCACTCAAGATCCTAGAAGCTTCCATAGAAGCTGAAACGGTGATTAAAGACCTCAACGGTCAGAAATCATCAAGAAAAGAGCCAACCGCCATTGCAACCTCTAAACCAAAGAAAAAAGAGGTCCTCAATGTGCAGACCAAGTCAGCTCCTCAGCCACCAAAGAAAGTTGAAAATAAAGTTGCTGGTAAGAGACCTGAACTCTCAGATGCCTTCAAAGAATGAGTAGAGAAGAAATACCCGTTTGATGAAGATGTTGATGAAATCTTTGGGGCTCTTGTGGCAAACGGCAAGCTCACCTTGCCTGAACCAAAAAGACCGGGTGATGTTGGCAAAACCAACAATCCTCGGTACTATCCATACCACCAGATGATCTCGCATCCTCTCAATCAATGCTTCGTTGTGAGGGAGAAAATAAACGAGATGTGGAAAAACGGAGTCATCACCTTTGACAAAAACTATGGGCCTGCCTCCGTCAACATGGTGACATGTGGACAAACATCAAAATCACCGAAGAAAAAGATCACTACTTCCTTCAAGGTGATAAACTCAATCCAAGCGTCTGAGGAACTGGTTCCTTACCCGACACCAGACGGACAACCGATATGGGTACATCCCGATCTCCTGGAAGATGAAAATTGGGAGGTCGTGAAAACAAAGCCTACAGCTCAACAGCGAAGGCAGGCTAGGAAACATCTCCTCAAGCTTAAACGGCAAGAGAAGACCCAGCCAAAACAAGAGGTCAAAGAAAAGGCAGAGGCTTCCTCTACCGTTTCACTGGAGGCAACAAAAATATCCCTTCCAGAGACTTCAAAGGGGGTAAGGAAATTCACTCTCAGTGATTTCATGTCACCTCAATTCAAAGAAGCCATGCAGGAGGCATCATACTCTTGCAATTCGGTAGTTGGATTCTCCATTGATGGATACGAGTCCAGCGACACCGATGATGGATTCGAATCCAACTACACAGATGAGTGGGACGAGTCCCTTGAAACAGGAGAATATCTCTCCGATGAAGAATGGGTTCCTGAGTCTCATCTTATGCCAGTAATCTGGTATAACCCTTACAGCCACAAGGATCCTGGTCTGATGATGAAGAAGACCAAGAAGCTATACAAGAAAATGCTGCTGACCCAGCACCGCTCATTACTCCAGTGGAAATCAACCATGTTGAGCCACAAAGAGTTGATGAAGAAGAAGATCCGGCTCCCATGCCTGATCTTGAAGAATATGCAAGGATCTTGCAGCGACTCGCTCTAGAACAAGAGCAAGACCGCGTCAACGAGCCTCCTCGCAACCCAGAGCCTGAAGTCCCTGAAGACCACCAGGTACATCCTCCCTTAACTCCTGAAAATGGAGAAAATTGCTGGATAGACGATCCTCTTACATCCGAGGATGAGTTTGACTCCGATCAGGCAACGTCTCCCGTCAGAGCTTCCTGTAATATGATAATTCGGGATTATAGCTCTTCCGAAGCATCGTCTGATGAGAGCACTTACACTCCGGCGACGCCTAGCAATGTATCTTCTGGAGCCACCTCGTCTCACGTGACTTTCACTGAGATGACACCCTCTCAGGTTTCTTCTCCTGAGACTGTGACTTCAAAGTTCACACCCTTCCTGACTGAAGAATTCCCAGCTATTGATGCTTGGGATGATGAATTAGTCAACAAAGAAGAAACGTTGCTGGATGCTGTTCAGGACTTGTTCCCGGAAAATGCTCTGTGCAACACAATCACTGAGGATGGCAACTCTGCTACTGATACATCCTCAGCAAATGAAAAACGACAGCCTCTTGATCCTGAAGATAATCTTCCAAACGAAGACCCTTCTCAAGAAGCTCTCGAAGTTGGTAGAGGCACCCGCTCTGGCCGGGACTACAATAAAAATTAGAACCAATCTTCCTTTACATATGTAAATCCTTCGGGAAAAGATGTTGTAAGCGCCCCTAGTGGCAACAATGATGAACATGCAGGCCCTAAGGAGGCTTTCAAGTATGACTTGATTGAACACTTCAAGCACATACCTGCACGTCTGCACATCCTAGATTTGTTGCGAATGTCTCCGCACACTCGTGATAATCTCATCTCGGAATTACAAAAGCTGAATGAGGATGTCGACAAACATGCCCCGCAAGTCCTCCAAATTGAAATGGATTACCGGGTCAAAAACTCAGAAGCCTCCTTAAAAGGAGAAAAGAAGAAAACTGAAGGATCATGCATTGAATGCCTCTCGGTTAAAAAAGCAGCCAGTGCAACCATCGCCTTCACAAAGGACGACCTCCCACTTGGCAAAACCAGGCATAACCAACCCCTGTACTTCACAGGGTATATCAAGGAAATGCCTATGCACAGAGTTCAGATCGACCCAGGTTATGCACTCAACCTCATCTCCACATCGGCTCTTGAAGAGTTGGGCATCCCACCCAGCAAGCTTAGCCACACATCTGTATCTATCTTTGGATACGATGGGAGTACTCAAAGGCCTATCGGCAAAATCAGGTTCAAGTTGCAGATCGGTGATCTTATCTCTGAGGTCACTGTGTATGCAATAAAACCCCTTCATGCTACAACATCCTTCTCGGACGCCCTTGGATCCACGAGAATGGTGTTGTCCCTTCAACTCTACATTAATGCATCAAGTTTGTTGGCGACGACGGCATGATACATCGAGTCTTTGCGGACAGAAAATCCTTCAAAGGTAAAGAAGTCCACTTCGCAGACTCACAGATGTATGAAGGTGAAAAAGAAGAAGAGGATAAGCAAACAACATCCTTTGCCAAAAATCTCCAGAAAGATAAAGGTAAAGCTCCTCAACAATCACCGGAAGAAAACAAATCATCCGGTAAATCCGAAGAGAGCATTCAAACTCCCTTCATCATCTCCCTAAAACCTTCAAAGCCTTTGGTCGTCACAACTAAAGTGAAGAAGGCAAAGCAAAAACCTGGGGGCAAATTTGTTGTCTCTTTCGTGTCTATCATGAAAGACACGGACTCGGATTCAGAGCCAGAAGACGACGCATCGTCAAGCCAAGCTGACACTCAGCAAGTTCAGCCTGCTCTCACTCCAATGGAGACAACTTCTAACATAGAAGATCCTACGTCAGCTTCCTTCGTTGTTCCAGCAACTTCAGCAAAGGAAAAGCCGATCTTCTTCCATAGATCGGATGCTTCTTCATCAAACTCCATGCTTGAACCTTTCCAAAATAAAGGTATGCCTCAACTATCCTTATTCAGTTTTGTGGCACAAGCTATTATGAAGAAAATGGGCTATGACGCTCAAAACCCAGTCGGTTTGGGAGAAGGACGTGGTATTCTCACGCCATTGGGGCCCGTCTTGACCAAAAGCCAGCTGGAAGATTGGAGACTCTATGGCTCTGTAGAAAAGTCTTCACACGGGTTAGGGTATGATCCTGATACTCCCTTGAGACAGTTGACACAAAGGCTTAAAAGTCTATACTGACCAAGCCTCAACATCTCAAGTCCGTGAAGACATCGATCTCCCTGGCTATCTCTTTGATGAGTCACCTGACAAAGATCCAGGAAGCTCATCCAATTGGCACGATTTCTCCGAAAATGAAGAGGAGTTGTCCGATGGCACAGACGTGTGGACTTCTGACCCAGAAGAACCCTCATCTCCAAAAGAAGTAGCCTACTTCAACCTGGTTTCAACAGGCGATTGGGATCATCTCATAGCAAGCCTGGGGAAAATTACCGATCAAGAAGACCCGTGGAAAGGAACAAAACCTTTGTCTGGAAATGCCTTTGAAACCCCAGAAGGTTTTGTTGAGCTGGAAGCCTCCGAAAATATTGTGGAGGAACCACCTTCGAACCTTCCAACAGAAGATCCTATTCAAAAGATAGACTTGGGAACACCAGATAACCCACGTCCTGTATTCATAAGCAAGAATATAAAGGATGATGAGTTACCCAAGTATATCGCCTTTCTTCGTGAGTTCGTTGATTGCTTTGCATGGTCTTATGCTGAAATGCCAGGCTTAGACCCCAAAATAACGGTTCACGAACTCAATCTTCAAGAAGACATCAAGCCTGTCAAGCAAGGCCAAAGAAGATTCCGTCCAGATGTGATGGATAAAATTGAACAAGAAGTTCAAAAACTCAAAAGCGTCGGCTTCATCCATGAGGAACAACATCCTGAATGGTTGGCCAACATTGTCCCCATGATAAAGAAAAACAGGCAGATCAGGGTCTGTATTGACTATAGAGACCTGAACGGCGCATGCCCTAAAGATGAATTTCCGCTCCCCATACCAGAGGTAATGATCGATAATACCTGTGCATTCGAGCGAATGACATTCATGGATGGTTTCTCTGGCTACAATCAGATAAAGATGCATCCTGAAGATGAAAAAACATACGTCTTTTTGTTGGGATTGGTGTATGCCCTAAAGCCCACTAGCTGCACTCTCATCTTTTGTAACTGGATATTTACTGGTTATTTAATGGAAAGACTCTTTTATGCTTAAACATGTATATATGTATGGTTGCGTAAGGCCCATTGTTTCTAGTAAATGAATTAGGTGTGTAGTGTCTACACACAGATAGGTCTAATTCATGGACAACTGGAAACATCATATTTGTTCATAACTGAAAGATGGAGCTGGGCACTTCATCTTGGTAGAAGTTATAATGAGATACTCTCCTATATAGGGTGACATACCTAAGTCACGGGAGGGCTTTCCCGGATCTATCTCATTAGTGCATGTGTCATGCATTGAACAGGACCATTGTAGGTGTGATCTCTAAAATAGTACTATCACAGAAAAGAGATCAAGTCACCTCATGCTACTGAGTAACCGGTGCTCTTAATCTTGAGCATTTGTGGATGAACTGACGAAGTCAAGTTCTTGTGCTTTAATTCACTATGGGTGAGATTCTTTTCATGGGTCAACAGCTCTGTGTTTTGGGTACTCGGACTTGATCAGTTGGGACGTGCAAATGCAATATAGAATCTATGCCATCTGATGATGGAATAATCGTCCCCTTGGAATTATCCGATTAATCATCAAAATCTAAGATCTTAGTATATGGATGTTCCATATGGATATTGAACTTGTGGGTCGCTCCCTGGATCAAGAGAATGATATTCGAATGATGATTATGTTAAGGATATGAAGTTCTAAGGTTTAGATGTAATCGGGAAGGTTGATAGTACATGTGATAACCTGACTCGATTATGGATGTTACATAGAGGGGCATTCAGGTCATTACACTTAGTAGGTCGAAGACAACCGTCATTTTATGACGAGCTTATTATATTATATATTTGTCCTTGGAGTTCAACCATAACTCTTTAGTGGAATGAGTTAAGGTTAAAATGGTCTTTATGTTGCTATGGGTTTAGCATGGACATTTTGGTCATTTTGGGAGCCAATGGCAAATATGTCTTTTGGTCCCTTCTCTAGTCACTTACCAAGATTGGCATGGTTTCCTAAGATGTTTAGATAACATAAGGATGAATTATTTTAGTGGAAAAATAATTTTGAGTTTAAATTCAAATAGGCCTTTGATGGCATACATGAATTTAATTCTAGATAAATTGTATGTGGGCCATGGTGTGCATTAATATGTGGGACGTCCATAATGGTATTTCCATGGGTAAGGTTTCCAACTTTGAGTAGGACTCTCTACTTGGAAAGATGGACTCCTCTTTGGATTAGTATTCCTATGAGTTAGTTTCCTTTTTGGATTAGGAACTTAAAATTAGTAAGTGTTCTACAACTAGGATTACTAATTGTATGGAAAGTTCCTTTTGGTTTCCTTTTCTAATTAGAGTGTTTCTTAAAGGAAATAAGCCTTTCCTTTTTGGACATCAATTAGAATAAGGAGAGATAACTTTATGGAAAACGTTTCCAAGAAGTTTCTATAAAAGAAACCAAGCACCCCTTGGACGTCCACCATGCTTAGAAGACACTAAGAGAGCCACACGCCCAGCCCTTTGGAGGTTCTCTTCTTGAGAGAAGAAAGCTTAAGGTCTGAGATTTTCCCTTGGAGAAATACTTCTTAATTCCTAGATTAAGATCCCACCATCTTAGCCAATCAGATTTGGAAGTGAGATAGAGGAGAAGATCAAAGGCGATACTAGTGCAGGAAAATTCCAGCAACTTGTTTGCAAATTGCAAGTCTGAGTTCGGGCCTTTGGATCTATTTTTTCAGAGATTTGAAGTCTACAAATCTTCGAGGTAATAGTCTTCTATCATCTCTATTAATTAGACACATGTTGGTCATGATTTAATGGAGTTTCTATGCGATTCTTTATGGCTGATTTCCGCTGCATAGTGCAGAAATCAGATTTTTTAAAATCTGTCATGCTTTACATCAGCCATAGTAGTCTCTTTATGAGAAGTTCCAGATCTGAATCGCAGTTTCTTTCAGTGGTATCAGAGCCACTCCATGTGAAATCATGATCCCATGTTGTGTGTAATTAATCCTAGATTGATTATGGGTATGGTGGCACCCTATTAAAGTTATGTTGTGATGCATGTTGTGTGCAAGTTTCATTAACATTGCTGGAATTTATTTTCCAGATTTGTTTAATGATGCACATAGTGAGTTTGCATGCACTAACCTCTTTGTTTGCAGCCATGTATTGCATCCTTGATGGTTCGCATGATTGTTATGTGGATTTGGATGTTTTTTAATTAGTTGGAAAGTGTACGATTGCGCGGTTAGCAATCATAGGAAGTTGCAAAGTTTCCTTAATTTTATTCCAACTAGTCTTGATGTAAGCTTTCTTGAAAAGCATAGGAATCTCCAATGTAATTTTGGTTTTGTTTCAAGACAAGAAGGTTGCAAGAAATTGGAATCCTTGGAGATGAAGGAGTCAAGACTTCTAGATGCATGAGGAGTCCTAATTCGATTAGGATTTGAAATCCTAAGAACAGAGAGCCATCAAGGATTGCATACTTTTATTTGCTTTTATATATGGAATGCATGGATGAATGCTTTATATAATTGCTATAATTGTCACCTAGAAACATGGCCACCATTAGGTTCTAAAATCTGCATCTTTATTGTATTAGATTGTTTTTAGTTTGGCAAATTGTTTTAAACGGAACTTAGACCAGCACCTTCTATTTGTCTAAGGTTTAAAATTGGATAGGGTTTAGTTTATCTTGGTACCCTTGGTTTCCAAAGGAGGCTAAACTAAAATCTAATTAGATGCTACCTATGGGTTTTCATAACCCAAGATAGGTTTTTGACTCTTTGAAGGGATTTGCTCAAATGTTTTAAAGCAAAGGTTATTTGATCTTAAGATGACTTAAGTCATAAATTTAATTAACCAAGCTTGCTAGATTTAAAAAGAGCTTTTGAGTAAAACAATGTAAAGGTCAAAAAGTATAAACCCTAGCGATAAATAATCAAGTGGGAGAGGGGTTTTAGGAAAGACCCCATGGCCTACCATTTTCGGTTCATGTTATCTCATTAAAGTGTTAGTAGGAACGGCCATCCCTTCGGTGGAGTTCTTTAACTAAAGACCGCTTTGATGGGTTAATGGGTGAACTAATGTGAATATTCGTAATGAGGTGTTAGTAGGAGCGGCCATCCCTTCGGTGGAGTTCTTTACTAAAGATCACTTCTATAGAATGTCAATGAAGTGTTGGTGGGAGCGGCCATCCCTTCGGTGGAGCTCTTTACTAAAGTTCACTTCTAGGAAGGATAAAAGTCTCTTCCCTTCGGAAGACTTAATCATAGACATTCTGGGAATTTCATAAGAGATGGTTATACACTTGACATAAGACGGTGATGACCTCTCCTTAGGAGTTAAGGGTTATTTGTCATATGAGGCCAAACCAATCAGTGATTGGACTACCACTGGATGTGTATCCAGATAGTGATAATCCAAATAAGTCTGCCTTAATTCAATGTGACTGTAGGCTCGGCCATCCCTTCGATGGAGGGTCTATGAGGAGGTTGAAACACTGATACATTATGATTGGGGTTGAATAATGTAAAAAGTTTCGTGCTTTGTTTTTCCTTTTATAACAAGCACCATATGCATATTACATATATACTGCATGTCTAATTATAAACCGTTTTATATCTAGAAAAAGATGGGTAGAAATTCTTTTAGTCCGTTGATGTGCATTCTTCGTGAGAATAAACTGACTGGCCCTAACTACGTAGATTGGAAGAGAAATCTTGACATAGTACTCACTGCTGAGGAGTACAAGTATGTCTTGCTGGAAAACTGCCCCGATATTGATGCTAATTCTACTGATGACCAGCGAGAGGCTGAAAGGAAATGGAAGAAAGCGAATAGCATGGCTAAATGCTACATGCTCGCTTCCATGTCCAACGTGTTGCAAACACAGCACGAGCAAATGGACACAGCTTATGAAATCATGATGTCCTTGTCTGAGATGTTTGCAGACAAGAGCAGGCCAGCTAGGCAAGCTGCTATGAGGACCATCATGAATGCTAGGATGGCTGAGGGAACACCTGTCAGAGAGCATATGCTCAAGCTGATAGATTGTTTCAATGAAGCCGAGATTCTAGGGGCTGAGATTGATGCAGGGAGTCAGACTGACATGATTCTTGAAACTTTGCCGGAATCTTTCAATCAGTTCAAGCTCAATTTCAATACGAGCAAGATGGACATGACTCTACCTGAGTTAATGAAAGAACTCCAGGCGGCAGAGGCTATCATGAAGCCCAAAGCCCAAGCTCATTTTTTCCAGTCTTCCTCTAAACTGAACCCGAAAGGGAAGAAGTCCAAGAAGAAGCAGAATAAGGGAAAAGGGCAGAAAAAGGACAATGCTGGAAATAAGAAGGACAAGGGTACAGATGGAAAGCCCAAAGGGAAATGCTTCAAGTGTGGCCTCAAAGGTCATTGGAAGAAAGATTGTCTCAAGTTCCTGGCCTCAATTAAGAAAGGTACATCTTTTTCATACTACATTGAAACTTGTCTAGTGGTTGATTCTACTGACTCATGGATAGTAGACTCAGGAGCCACTAATCATATCTGCAATTCATTGCAGGGGTTTCAGATAATGCAGAGAATTGAGAAAGGAGAGTTTGCCTTTAGAGTCGGAACTGGAGCTAAAGTTTGGGCAGTTGCAGTAGGAGTTGTTACCTTACATTTTCCATGTAATAGGATATTAGTTTTAAATAATGTTTTCTATGTTCCGAACATGAGGAAGAATTTAATTTCAGTTTCTAGATTGATTGAATTTAATTATTCAGTTTCTTTCCATTCTGGTGTTGATATCAGTAGAGATGGAAATATTATATGTTCCGGTAGAATACATGACAACTTATTTTATATATATCCTATTGCTCCTACACTGCATAATGTACAATAAGAAAGCTCAACTTCCCTTAAGAGGAAGGTATCTTCAATCAATGACATATATCTTTGGCACTTACGTTTGGGTCACATTAACCTAAAACGGATTCAGAGGTTGGTAGAAGATGGGCCGTTAAGCTCATTAGATTTCGAACCTTTTCCTCAGTGCGAATCTTGTCTCAAGGGAAAGATGACCAAACGGTCATTCTCTGGAAAGGGACTAAGGTCAAAGGAGTTGTTAGAATTGATTCACACTGATGTGTGTGGTCCTATGAACAAACCGGCTCGAGGAGGGTATGAGTATTACATCACCTTCACCGATGATTACTCTAGGTATGGATATGTATACTTAATGCGACGCAAGTCTGAGGCGTTTGATAAGTTCAAGCAATTCAAGGCTGAGGCGGAGCTACAATTAGGGAAACATATCAAAGCCCTTCGATCTGATCGAGGTGGCGAGTACCTCCTGGGTGAGTTCAAGGAGTACCTCACACAACATGGGATTGTGTCTCAATTATCTGCACCGGGTACACCCCAGCAAAATGGTGTAGCAGAGAAAAGAAACCGTACCCTTCTTGATATGGTAAGGTCCATGATGAGTCATGCAACCCTACCTATATCTTTTTGGGGATATGCCCTAGAAGCAGCAGCATACATTTTAAATCTGGTACCTTCTAAATCAGTACCTAGGACACCCGAAGAAATGTGGACAAGTCGAAAACCTAGTTTAAGACATATTCACATTTGGGGTTGTCCAGCCTATGTACTGAATGATAAAGCTACCAAGCTGGAACCCAGATCGGAAATGTGCTACTTCATTAGGTATCCTAAAGGAACGAGAGGTGGCATCTTTTATCAGCCAAAGGTGCAAAAGGTGCTCATCAGCACTCATGCTAGGTACTTGGAGGATGATTGTACGATGCACCAAGAGCTTAGTTGTAAAGAAACCCTTGAGGAGATACTTCCGGGATCTCCTATAACATCTGTACCAGATCCTGAGGCAGTAGATGAACAAGATATTCCTTTGAACACTCCGGAGCCTCGTCGTAGCGGGAGAATTTCTAGACAACCAGAAAGATATCTAGGAGTGTCTTTTAAGACAGACTCTGAAGATCTGGTTGAGGATCCTACTAGTTATGATGAAGCAGTAACGGATATAGATGCTGACATGTGGCAGCAAGCGATGAAATCTGAAATGGATTCTTTGTATTCCAATCAAGTCTGGGAACTTGTAGATGCACCTGAAGGGATTAAACCCATAGGGTGCAAGTGGATCTACAAGAGAAAGAGAGGAGTGGATGGGAAGGTGGAAACCTTCAAAGCAAGACTGGTGGTGAAAGGATATACTCAGAAAGAGGGTATCGATTATGAGGAAACCTTTTCACCAGTGGCTATGCTTAAGTCCATAAGGATTCTTTTGGCCATCGCATGTCATTATGACTACGAGATATGGCAGATGGATGTCAAGACAGCTTTTCTTAATGGAAGTCTTGACGAATGCATCTATATGATGCAACCAGAGGGCTTCATTGCTAGTGGCCAAGATAACATGGTTTGTAAACTTAAGAAGTCCATCTATGGACTTAAGCAAGCATCTAGAGCATGGAACATCAAGTTTAATCAGGCAGTCAAATCCTTTGGCTTTGATCAAAACATTGATGAACCATGTGTGTATAAGAAAGGAAATGGGAAAGCAGTTGCATTTTTGGTTCTATATGTAGATGACATATTACTCAAAGGAAATGATGTAGGTTTATTGTCATCCACAAAGGTTTGGTTATCCTCTCAATTTTAGATGAAGGATTTGGGTGAGGCCAGCTATATCTTAGGGATCAAGCTTTTGCGTGATCGCAAGAATAAGATGTTAGCCCTATCCCAATCTTCTTACATTGAGAAGATATTGGTCAAGTTTAACATGCATGACTCCAAGAAGGGCCTCCTACCTTCTAGACATGGAGTACCACTGTCTCGAGATCAATGTCCAAAGACATTTGAAGAGATAGAGACCATGAGGAGAGTTCCATATGCATCCGCTGTTGGAAGCCTCATGTATGCTATGTTATGTACTAGACCAGATATTTGCTTTGCAGTTGGCATGGTTAGCAGATATCAGTCAAACCCTGGACCTATGCATTGGACAGCTGTTAAACATATATTCAAGTATCTTCGGAGAACGAAAGATTATATGCTAACCTTTCAATCAGAGTATGTGGCGGCATCGGAAGCTGCGAAGGAAGCAGTATAGCTCAGAAAATTCCTATTGGAATTAGGAGTTGTTCCTGCAGTGCAAAAACCGATTGTCATAACACTGGTGCTGTAGCACAGCGCAAAGAGCCTAGGAATCACAAGAAAGGCAAGCACATTCAGAGAAAGTACCACTTGATCCGGGAATTCATTCAGGATGGAGAGATAGTGGTGGAGCATATTGCTTCAGCAAATAACTTAGATGACCCATTCACTAAGACTCTTACTGAGAAAGTCTTCACTTCTCATGTTGAGTCTATGGGTGTTAGGTTAGGAAGTAGTGATCTTTAGTGCAAGTGGGAGTTTGTTGGGATTGGTGTATGCCCTAAAGCCCACTAGCTGCACTCTCATCTTTTGTAACTGGATTTTTACTGGTTATTTAATGGAAAGACTCTTTTATGCTTAAACATGTATATATGTATGGTTGCGTAAGGCCCATTGTTTCTAGTAAATGAATTAGGTGTGTAGTGTCTACACACAGATAGGTCTAATTCATGGACAATTGGAAACATCATATTTGTTCATAACTGAAAGATGGAGTTGGGCACTTCATCTTGGTAGAAGTTATAATGAGATACTCTCCTATATAGGGTGACATACCTAAGTCACGGGAGGGCTTTCCCGGATCTATCTCATTAGTGCATGTGTCATGCATTGAACAGGACCATTGTAGGTGTGATCTCTAAAATAGTACTATCACAGAAAAGAGATCAAGTCACCTCATGCTACTGAGTAACCGGTGCTCTTAATCTTGAGCATTTGTGGATGAACTGACGAAGTCAAGTTCTTGTGCTTTAATTCACTATGGGTGAGATTCTTTTCATGGGTCAACAGCTCTGTGTTTTGGGTACTCGGACTTGATCAGTTGGGACGTGCAAATGCAATATAGAATCTATGCCATCTGATGATGGAATAATCGTCCCCTTGGAATTATCCGATTAATCATCAAAATCTAAGATCTTAGTATATGGATGTTCCATATGGATATTGAACTTATGGGTCGCTCCCTGGATCAAGAGAATGATATTCGAATGATGATTATGTTAAGGATATGAAGTTCTAAGGTTTAGATGTAATCGGGAAGGTTGATAGTACATGTGATAACCTGACTCGATTATGGATGTTACATAGAGGGGCATTCAGGTCATTACACTTAGTAGGTCGAAGACAACCGTCATTTTATGACGAGCTTATTATATTATATATTTGTCCTTGGAGTTCAACCATAACTCTTTAGTGGAATGAGTTAAGGTTAAAATGGTCTTTATGTTGCTATGGGTTTAGCATGGACATTTTGGTCATTTTGGGAGCCAATGGCAAATATGTCTTTTGGTCCCTTCTCTAGTCACTTACCAAGATTGGCATGGTTTCCTAAGATGTTTAGATAACATAAGGATGAATTATTTTAGTGGAAAAATAATTTTGAGTTTAAATTCAAATAGGCCTTTGATGGCATACATGAATTTAATTCTAGATAAATTGTATGTGGGCCATGGTGTGCATTAATATGTGGGACGTCCATAATGGTATTTCCATGGGTAAGGTTTCCAACTTTGAGTAGGACTCTCTACTTGGAAAGATGGACTCCTCTTTGGATTAGTATTCCTATGAGTTAGTTTCCTTTTTGGATTAGGAACTTAAAATTAGTAAGTGTTCTACAACTAGGATTACTAATTGTATGGAAAGTTCCTTTTGGTTTCCTTTTCTAATTAGAGTGTTTCTTAAAGGAAATAAGTCTTTCCTTTTTGGACATCAATTAGAATAAGGAGAGATAACTTTATGGAAAAGGTTTCCAAGAAGTTTCTATAAAAGAAACCAAGCACCCCTTGGACGTCCACCATGCTTAGAAGACACTAAGAGAGCCACACGCCCAGCCCTTTGGAGGTTCTCTTCTTGAGAGAAGAAAGCTTAAGGTCTGAGATTTTCCCTTGGAGAAATACTTCTTAATTTCTAGATTAAGATCCCACCATCTTAGCCAATCAGATTTGGAAGTGAGATAGAGGAGAAGATCAAAGGCGATACTAGTGCAGGAAAATTCCAGCAACTTGTTTGCAAATTGCAAGTCTGAGTTCGGGGCCTTTGGATCTATTTTTTTAGAGATTTGAAGTCTACAAATCTTCGAGGTAATAGTCTTCTATCATCTCTATTAATTAGACACATGTTGGTCATGATTTAATGGAGTTTCTATGCGATTCTTTATGGCTGATTCTCGCTGCATAGTGCAGAAATCAGATTTTTTAAAATCTGTCATGCTTTACATCAGCCATAGTAGTCTCTTTATGAGAAGTTCCAGTTCTGAATCGCAGTTTCTTTCACTTTTCGGACCCCATTTGGCGTGTATTGCTACACTGTCATGCCATTTGGTCTGAAAAATGCTGATGCCACATATCAGAGGGCTATGATGAAAATATTCCAAGATATGCAGCACAAGACAGTTGAATATTACGTTGATGACCTCGCCATCAAAAGCAAAAGAAAAGAAGATCATCTCGAAAACCTTCGAGAAGTCTTCCTCCGGCTCCGCAAACACAAACTGCAAATGAATCCTTTGAAATGTTTCTTCGGCGTCTCGTCGGGTAAGTTCCTTGGATTCTTAGTTCGGAAAGCTGGAATAGAGCTTGACCCCATAAAAGTCAAAGCCATTCTAGAAATGCCCTCTCCAAGAACCTTGAGAGAACTCAAAGGGCTTCAAGGGAGATTGGCCTACTGAAGGAAACCGCGATTCAGATCTGAAACTTCTCATTAAGAGACTACTATGGCTGATGCAAAGTATGACAGATTTTAAAAAATCTGATTTCTGCACTATGCAGCGGAAATCAGCCATAAAGAATCACATAGAAACTCCATTAAATCATGATCAACATGTGTTTAATTAATAGAGATGATAGAAGACTATTACCTCGAAGATTTGTATACTTCAAATCTCTGAAAAAATAGATCCAAAGGCCCGAACTCAGATTTGCAATTTGCAAACAAGTTGCTGGAATTTTCTGCACTAGTGTTGCCTTTGATCTTCTCCTCTATCTCACTTCCAAATCTGATTGGCTAAGATGGTAGGATCTTAATCTAGGAAACAAGAACTATTTCTCCAAGGGAAAAACTCAGACCTTAAGCTCTCATCTATCAAGAAGAGAACCTCTCCAAGGCTGGACGTGTGGCACTCTTGCACTCTCTTTTTTAGTGTTGGACGTCCAAAGGCCATATGGTTTCTTTTATAGAAACTTTTTGGAAACCTTTCCCATAAAGTTATCTCTCCTTATTCTAATTGATCTCCTAAAAGGAAAGACTTATTTCCTTTAAGAAACACTCTAATTAGAAAAGGAAACCAAAGGAACTTTCCATACAATTAGTAATCCTAGTTGTAGAACACTTACTAATTTTAAGTTCCTAATCCAAAAAGGAAACTAACTCATAGGAATACTAATCCAAAGAGGAGTCCAACTTTCCAAGTAGAGAGTCCTACTCAAAGTTGGAAACCTTACCCATGGAAATCCTATTATGGACGTCCCACATATCAATGCACACCATGGCCCACATACAATTTATCTAGAGTTAAATTCATGTATGCCATCAAAGACCTATTTGAATTTAAACTCAAAATTATTTTTCCACTAAAATAATTCATCCTTATGTTATCTAAACATCTTAGGAAACCATGCCAATCTTGGTAAGTGACTAGAGAAGGGACCAAAAGACATATTTGCCATTGGCTCCCAAAATGACCAAAATGTCCATGCTAAACCCATAGCAACATTAAGACCATTTTAACCTTAACTCATTCCACTAGAGAGTTATGTTTGAACTCCAAGGACAAATATATATTATAATAAGCTTGTCATAAAATGACAGTTGTCTTTGACCTACTAAGTGTAATGACCTGAATGCTCCTCTATGTAACATCCATAATCGAGTCAGGTTATCATATGTACTATCAACCTTCCCGACTACATCGAAACCTTAGAACTTCATATCCTTAACATAATCATCATTCGAATATCATTCTCTTGATCCAGGGAGCGACCCACAAGTTCAATATCCATATGGAACATCCATATACTAAGATCTTAGATTTTGATGATTAATCGGATAATTCTAAGGGGACGATTATTCCATCATCAGATGGCATAGATTCTATATTGCATCTGCACGTCCCAACTGATCAAGTCCGAGTACCCAAAACACAGAGCTGTTGACCCATGAAAAGAATCTCACCCATAGTGAATTAAAGCACAAGAACTTGACTTCGTCAGTTCATCCACAAATGCTCAAGATTAAGAGCACCGGTTACTCAGTAGCATGAGGTGACTTGATCTCTTTTCTGTGATAGTACTATTTTAGAGATCACACCTACCATGGTCCTGTTCAATGCATTACATTATGCACTAATGAGATGAATCCGGGAAAGCCCTCCCATGACTTAGGTAAGTCACCCTGAATACAGGAGAGTCTCTCATTATAACTTATACCAAGATGAAGTGCCCAGCTCCATCTCTCAGTTATGAACAAATATGATGTTTCCAGTTGTCCATGAATTAAACCTATCTGTGCGTAGACACTACACACCTAATTCATTTACTAGAAACAATGGGCCTTACGCAACCATACATATATACATGTTTAAGCATAAAAGAGTCTTTCAATTAAATAACCAGTAAATATCCAGTAACAAAAGATGAGAGTGCAGCTAGTGGGCTTTAGGGCATACACCAATCCCAACAAACTCCCACTTGCACTAAAGATCACTACTTCCTAACCTAACACCCATAGACTCAACATGAGAAGTGAAGACTTTCTCTGTAAGAGTCTTAGTGAATGGATCAGCTAAGTTATTTGCTGAAGCAATATGCTCCACCACTATCTCTCCATCCTGAATGAATTCCCGGATCAAGTGGTACTTTCTTTGAATGTGCTTTTCTTTCTTGTGATTCCTGGGCTCTTTGCATTGTGCTACAGCACCAGTGTTATCGCAGTACATGGCAATCGGTTTTTGTACTGCAGGAACAACTCCCAATTCCATCAGGAATTTTCTGAGCCATACCGCTTCCTTCGCAGCTTCCGATGCCGCCACATACTCTGCTTCCATGGTAGAATCAGCTATACAGGATTGCTTGACACTTCTCCATGATATAGCCCCTCCTGACAAAGTAAAGACGTACCCTGAGGTAGACTTTCTGGCATCACTATCAGATTGGAAATCAGAGTCTGTATACGCCAATGGCGTTAGATCATCTGCTCGAAAGGTTAGCATATAATCTTTCGTTCTCCGAAGATACTTGAATATATGCTTAACAGCTGTCCAATGCATAGGTCCAGGGTTTGACTGATATCTGCTAACCATGCCAACGGCAAAGCAAATATCTGGTCTAGTACATAACATAGCATACATGAGGCTTCCAACAGCGGATGCATATGGAACTCTCCTCATGCTCTCTATCTCTTCAGATGTCTTTGGACATTGATCTCGAGACAGTGGTACTCCATGTCTAGAAGGTAGGAGGCCCTTCTTGGAGTCATGCATATTAAACTTGACCAATATCTTCTCAATGTAAGAAGATTGGGATAGGGCTAACATCTTATTCTTGCGATCACGCAAAAGCTTGATCCCTAAGATATAGCTGGCCTCACCCAAATCCTTCATCTGAAATTGAGAGGATAACCAAACTTTTGTGGATGACAATAAACCTACATCATTTCCTATGAGTAATATGTCATCTACATACAGAACCAAAAATGCAACTGCTTTCCCATTTCCTTTCTTATACACACACGGTTCATCAATGTTTTGATCAAAGCCAAAAGATTTGACTGCCTGATTAAACTTGATGTTCCATGCTCTAGATGCTTGCTTAAGTCCATAGATGGACTTCTTAAGTTTACAAACCATGTTATCTTGGCCACTAGCAATGAAGCCCTCTGGTTGCATCATATAGATACATTCGTCAAGACTTCCATTAAGAAAAGCTGTCTTGACATCCATCTGCCATATCTCGTAGTCATAATGACATGCGATGGCCAAGAGAATCCTTATGGACTTAAGCATAGCCACTGGTGAAAAGGTTTCCTCATAATCGATACCCTCTTTCTGAGTATATCCTTTCGCCACCAGTCTTGCTTTGAAGGTTTCCACCTTCCCATCCACTCCTCTCTTTCTCTTGTAGATCCACTTGCACCCTATGGGTTTAATCCCTTCAGGTGCATCTACAAGTTCCCAGACTTGATTGGAATACAAAGAATCCATTTCAGATTTCATCGCTTGCTGCCACATGTCAGCATCTATATCCGTTACTGCTTCATCATAACTAGTAGGATCCTCAACCAGATCTTCAGAGTCTGTCTTAAAAGACACTCCTAGATATCTTTCTGGCTGTCTAGAAATTCTCCCACTACGACGAGGCTCCGGAGTGTTCAAAGGAATATCTTGTTCATCTACTGCCTCAGGATCTGGTACAGATGTTATAGGAGATCCCGGAAGAATCTCCTCAAGGGTTTCTTTACAACTAAGCTCTTGGTGCATCATACAATCATCCTCCAAGTACCTAGCATGAGTGCTGATGAGCACCTTTTGCTCCTTTGGATGATAAAAGATGCCACCTCTCGTTCCTTTAGGATACCCAATGAAGTAGCACATTTCCGATCTGGGTTCCAGCTTGGTAGCTTTATCATTTAGTACATAAGCTGGACAACCCCAAATGTGAATATGTCTTAAACTAGGTTTTCGACTTGTCCACATTTCTTGGGGTGTCCTAGGTACTGATTTAGAAGGTACCAGATTTAAAATGTATGCTGCTGCTTCTAGGGCATATCCCCAAAAAGATATAGGTAGGGTTGCATGACTCATCATGGACCTTACCATATCAAGAAGGGTACGGTTTCTTCTCTCTGCTACACCATTTTGCTGGGGTGTACCCGGTGCAGATAACTGAGACACAATCCCATGTTGTGTGAGGTACTCCTTGAACTCACCCAGGAGGTACTCGCCACCTCGATCAGATCGAAGGGCTTTGATATGTTTCCCTAGTTGTAGCTCCGCCTCAGCCTTGAATTGCTTGAACTTATCAAACGCCTCAGACTTGCGTCGCATTAAGTATACATATCCATACCTAGAGTAATCATCGGTGAAGGTGATGTAATACTCATACCCTCCTCGAGCCGGTTTGTTCATAGGACCACACACATCAGTGTGAATCAATTCTAACAACTCCTTTGACCTTAGTCCCTTTCCAGAGAATGACCGTTTGGTCATCTTTCCCTTGAGACAAGATTCGCACTGAGGAAAAGGTTCGAAATCTAATGAGCTCAAGGGCCCATCTTCTACCAACCTCTGAATCCGTTTTGGGTTAATGTGACCCAAACGTAAGTGCCAAAGATATGTGTCATTGATTGAAGATACCTTTCTCTTAAGGGAAGTTGAGCTTTCTTGTTGTACATTATGCAGTGTGGGAGCAATAGGATATATATAAAATAAGTTGTCATGTATTCTACCGGAACATATAATATTTCCATCTCTACTGATATCAATACCAGAATGGAAAGAAACTGAATAATTAAATTCAATTAATCTGGAAACTGAAATTAAATTCTTCCTCATGTCCGGAACATAGAAAACATTATTTAAAACTAATATCCTATTACATGGAAAATGTAAGGTAACTACTCCTACTGCAACTGCCCAAACTTTAGCTCCAGTTCCGACTCTAAAGGCAAACTCTCCTTTCTCAATTCTCTGCATTATCTGAAACCCCTGCAATGAATTGCAGATATGATTAGTGGCTCCTGAGTCTACTATCCATGAGTCAGTAGAATCAACCACTAGACAAGTTTCAATGTAGTATGAAAAAGATGTACCTTTCTTAACTGCGGCCTGCGGCCAGGAACTTGGGACAATCCTTCTTCCAATGACCTTTGAGGCCACACTTGAAGCATTTCCCTTTGGGCTTTCCATCTGTACCCCTGTCCTTCTTATTACCAGCATTGTTCTTTTTCTGCCCTTTTCCCTTATTCTGCTTCTTCTTGGACTTCTTCCCTTTCGGGTTCAGTTTAGAGGAAGACTGGAAAAAATGAGCTTGGGCTTTGGGCTTCATGATAGCCTCTGCCGCCTGGAGTTCTTTCATTAACTCAGGTAGAGTCATGTCCATCTTGCTCATATTGAAATTGAGCTTGAACTGATTGAAAGATTCCGGCAGAGTTTCGAGAATCATGTCAGTCTGACTCCCTGCATCAATCTCAGCCCCTAGAATCTCAGCTTCATTGAAACAATCTATCAGCTTGAGCATATGCTCTCTGACAGGTGTTCCCTCAGCCATCCTAGCATTCATGATGGTCCTTATAGCAGCTTGCCTAGCTGGCCTGCTCTTGTCTGCGAACATCTCAGACAAGGACATCATGATTTCATAGGCTGTGTCCATTTGCTCGTGCTGTGTTTGCAACACGTTGGACATGGAAGCGAGCATGTAGCATTTAGCCATGCTATTCGCTTTCTTCCATTTCCTTTCAGCCTCCGCTGGTCATCAGTAGAATTAGCATCAATATCGGGACAGTTTTCCAGCAAGACATACTTGTACTCCTCAGCAGTGAGTACTATGTCAAGATTTCTCTTCCAATCTACGTAGTTAGGGCCAGTCAGTTTATTCTCACGAAGAATGCACATCAACGGACTAAAAGAGTCTTTACCCATCTCTTTCTGGATATAAAACGGTTTATAATTAGACATGCAGTATATATGTAATATGCATATGGTGCTTGTTACAAAGGAAAAACAAAGCACAAAAAACTTTTTACATTATTCAACCCCAATCATAATGTATCAGTGTTTCAACCTCCTCATAGACCCTCCATCGAAGGGATGGCCGAGCCTACAGTCACGTTGAATTAAGGCAGACTTATTTGGATTATCACTATCTGGATACACATCCAGTGGTAGTCCAATCACTGATTGGTTTGGCCTCATATGACAAATAACCCTTTAACTCCTAAGGAGAGGTCATCACCGTCTTATGTCAAGTGTATAACCATCTCTTATGAAATTTCCCAGAATGTCCTATGATTAAGTCCTCCGAAGGGAAGAGACTTTTATCCTTTCTAGAAGTGACCTTTAGTAAAGAGCTCCACCGAAGGGATGGCCGCTCCCACCAACACTTCATTGACATTCTATAGAAGTGATCTTTAGTAAAGAACTCCACCGAAGGGATGGCCGCTCCTACTAACACCTCATTACGAATATTCAAATTAGTTCACCCATTAACCCATCAAAGCGATCTTTAGTAAAGAACTCCACCGAAGGGGTGGCCGCTCCTACTAACACCTTAATGAGATAACATGAACCGAAAATGGAAGGCCGTGGGGTCTTTCCTAAAACCCCTCTCCCACTTGATTATTTATCGCTAGGGTTTATACATTTTGACCTTTACATTGTTTTACTCAAAAGCTCTTTTTAAATCTAGCAAACTTGGTTAATTAAATTTATGACTTAAGTCATCTTAAAATTAAATAACCTTTGCTTTAAAACATTTGAGCAAATCCCTTCAAAGAGTCAAAAAACCTATCTTGGGTTATGAAAACCCATAGGTAGCATCTAATTAGATTTTAGTTTAGTCCTCCTTTGGAAACCAAGGGTACCAAGATAAACTAAACCCTATCCAATTTTAAACCTTAGACAAATAGAAGGTGCTGGTCTAAGTTCCGTTTAAAACAATTTGCCAAACTAAAAACAATCTAATACAATAAAGATGCCAATTTTAGAGCCTAATGGTGGCCATGTTTCTAGGTGACAATTATAGCAATTATATAAAGCATTCATCCATGCATTCCATATATAAAAGCAAATAAAAGTATGCAATCCTTGATGGCTCCTTGCTCTTAGGATCTCAAATCCTAATCGAATTAGGACTCCTCATGCATCTAGAAGTCTTGACTCCTTGATCTCCAAGGACTCCAATTTCTTGCAACCTTCTTGTCTTGAAACTTTCCTTTTTCTTGCTCGTTTCCATAAATAGATTTATACAAGCAAACCCAAGAAAAACAAAACCAAATTACATTGGAGATTCCTATGCTTTTCAAGAAAGCTTACATCAAGACTAGTTGGAATAAAATTAAGGAAACTTTACAACTTCCTATGATTGCTAACCGCGCAATCGTACACTTTCCAACTAATTAGAAAAAACATCCAAATCCACACAACATACATGCAAACCATCAAGGATGCTAATTATGGCTGCAACCAAATAGGTTAGTGCATAATGTACAACATGATTCAGATCTGGAAAAATTAATTCCAGCAATCCGAACGTAACCATCATACAAGATTACAGCACTAATACAAATCTGAAATAAATTTCAGCAGGGTGCCACCATGCCCCATCTAATCTAGGATTAATTAATCACATCATGGGATCATGATTTCGCATGGAGTGGCTCTGATACCACTGAAGGAAACCGCGATTCAGATCTGAAACTTCTCATTAAGAGACTACTATGGCTGATGCAAAGTATGACAGATTTTAAAAAATCTGATTTCTGCACTATGCAGCGGAAATCAGCCATAAAGAATCGCATAGAAACTCCATTAAATCATGATCAACATGTGTTTAATTAATAGAGATGATAGAAGACTATTACCTCGAAGATTTGTATACTTCAAATCTCTGAAAAAATAGATCCAAAGGCCCGAACTCAGATTTGCAATTTGCAAACAAGTTGCTAGAATTTTCTGCACTAGTGTTGCCTTTGATCTTCTCCTCTATCTCACTTCCAAATCTGATTGGCTAAGATGGTAGGATCTTAATCTAGGAAACAAGAACTATTTCTCCAAGGGAAAAACTCAGACCTTAAGCTCTCATCTATCAAGAAGAGAACCTCTCCAAGGCTGGACGTGTGGCACTCTTGCACTCTCATTTTTAGTGTTGGACGTCCAAAGGCCATATGGTTTCTTTTATAGAAACTTTTTGGAAACCTTTCCCATAAAGTTATCTCTCCTTATTCTAATTGATCTCCTAAAAGGAAAGACTTATTTCCTTTAAGAAACACTCTAATTAGAAAAGGAAACCAAAAGGAACTTTCCATACAATTAGTAATCCTAGTTGTAGAACACTTACTAATTTTAAGTTCCTAATCCAAAAAGGAAACTAACTCATAGGAATACTAATCCAAAGAGGAGTCCAACTTTCCAAGTAGAGAGACCTACTCAAAGTTGGAAACCTTACCCATGGAAATCCTATTATGGACGTCCCACATATCAATGCACACCATGGCCCACATACAATTTATCTAGAGTTAAATTCATGTATGCCATCAAAGACCTATTTGAATTTAAACTCAAAATTATTTTTCCACTAAAATAATTCATCCTTATGTTATCTAAACATCTTAGGAAACCATGCCAATCTTGGTAAGTGACTAGAGAAGGGACTAAAAGACATATTTGCCATTGGCTCCCAAAATGACCAAAATGTCCATGCTAAACCCATAGCAACATTAAGACCATTTTAACCTTAACTCATTCCACTAGAGAGTTATGGTTGAACTCCAAGGACAAATATATATTATAATAAGCTTGTCATAAAATGACAGTTGTCTTCGACCTACTAAGTGTAATGACCTGAATGCTCCTCTATGTAACATCCATAATCGAGTCAGGTTATCATATGTACTATCAACCTTCCCGATTACATCTAAACCTTAGAACTTCATATCCTTAACATAATCATCATTCGAATATCACTCTCTTGATCCAGGGAGCGACCCACAAGTTCAATATCCATATGGAACATCCATATACTAAGATCTTAGATTTTGATGATTAATCGGATAATTCTAAGGGGACGATTATTCCATCATCAGATGGCATAGATTCTATATTGCATCTGCACGTCCCAACTGATCAAGTTCGAGTACCCAAAACACAGAGCTGTTGACCCATGAAAAGAATCTCACCCATAGTGAATTAAAGCACAAGAACTTGACTTCGTCAGTTCATCCACAAATGCTCAAGATTAAGAGCACCGGTTACTCAGTAGCATGAGGTGACTTGTTCTCTTTTCTGTGATAGTACTATTTTAGATATCACACCTACCATGGTCCTGTTCAATGCATTACTTATGCACTAATGAGATGAATCCGGGAAAGCCCTCCCATGACTTAGGTAAGTCACCCTGAATACAGGAGAGTCTCTCATTATAACTTATACCAAGATGAAGTGCCCAGCTCCATCTCTCAGTTATGAACAAATATGATGTTTCCAGTTGTCCATGAATTAAACCTATCTGTGCGTAGACACTACACACCTAATTCATTTACTAGAAACAATGGGCCTTACGCAACCATACATATATACATGTTTAAGCATAAAAGAGTCTTTCAATTAAATAACCAGTAAATATCCAGTAACAAAAGATGAGAGTGCAGCTAGTGGGCTTTAGGGCATACACCAATCCCAACACCTACATCAGACGGTTCATCTCCAATCTTTCGGGGAAATGCCATCCATTCTCCCGGTTGATGAAAAAAGGTGTAAACTTTGTCTGGGATGCTGACTGTGAAGCTGCTTTCTAAGATATCAAGTCATACCTGACAAAACCTCCAGTGTTAGCTGCTCCTACCACTGGAAAACCATTCATCTTGTACACAAGAGCCCTTGATCACTCTTTGGGAGCTCTGCTTGCACAAGAAAATGATCAAAGAAAAGAAGCTGCTCTATATTACCTCAGCCGCATGCTAGTAGGTGCAGAGCATCGCTACTCTCCAGTCGAAAAAGAATGCCTTGCAGTGATGTTCGCCGTACAAAAGCTGCGTCACTACTTGCTTTCCAACACAGTATACCTGGTCTCGAGGGTCAACCTTTTGAAGGTCCTTGTCACAAATGCAGGTTCTCTCAACGCTCGACTGGCAAAATGGTCCATCCTTCTGTCACAATTTGATATTAGGTATGTACCATAAAAGGCAATCAAAGGGCAAGCTCTAGCGGACTTCCTCGCAGAGCATCCATTGCCTAAAGATTCTCCACTCAGAGATGATCTCCCAGACGAACCAGTCTACAATGTGGAGACTTTCTCGCAAAGTGCCTCCTAGGACATGTACTTTGACGGAGCAACCAGGACGAATGAAAAAAGACAGCTGATCTCGGGAGTTGGCATCCTCTTTGTTAGCCCCGACAAATACATGATTCCACACGCTTTCTCGCTACTGGAACCATGCACAAACAATGCAGCTGAATATCAAGCTCTAATCCTATGATTGGAACTCGCCATCGAATCCGGTATCACCATCCTGGAAGTCTTTGGAGACTTTCAACTGATCGTCAACTAGATGAATCAGAAATTTGAAGTCAGGAAGCCAGATTTACTGCCTTACTACAACAAGGCACAATCACTTCTGCAAAAGTTTGACATCTGTCACATCACCCACATTCGTAGAGGTGAAAACATACGTGCAGATGCCCTAGCTGGACTTGCCGCATCCATGGCAATTCAGGAAGGGGAAAACATGCAAATCACAGTGTGCGAAAGAAGAATCCTTCCTCCTCTTAACACACACCAAGCTGTTGCTGAATGCCACCAAGTGGTTGGAAGTAGGATTTCAATCCTTCAAACTTCAATCGGCGACTGGAGGGATCCGTTCATTGATTACATTATGTTCGGAACCCTACCTGAAGATCCAAAAGAACGGGTAAGCACCCAAAGGCGAACCCCAAGCTTTCATTTGGATATTCCTTCAAAAATCCTTTATAGGAAATCCTTCAACGGAGTACTTCTACGCTGCTTGTCACAACAAGAGGCTGAAGAAACACTCAAAGAAGTTCATGCTGGTCTTTGCGGAGCTCATCAGGCTGGTCCCAAGCTCTATGATCAGATAAAAAGGTTAGGATATTACTGGCCTACCATGGTAGCTGACGCAATGCAATTTGCTAAGCGCTGCCAACAATGCCAAATTCATGGAGATTACATTCACATGCCTCCAGAATGGCTGCATCCTACAGCGATCTCATGGCCTTTCGAAGCCTGGGGTATGGACATCATAGGTCCTATTTCTCCCCCTTCGAGCAAAGGTCATCGCTTCATCTTCGCCCCTATGGATTATTTCTCCAAGTGGTTAGAAGCATTTGCGTTCAACGAAATGAAGACCTCATCAGTCCTTCAGTTCCTGCGCACCAACATCATTTGTCGTTTCGGCATACCCAAAAGATTCGTCCATGATAACGGACCACAATTCTGGGATCATCGATTCTACAGGTTCTGCGACAAATACAAAATCCAAAGCTGTCCTTCGACTCCATACAATCCTGTAGCAAACGGGTTAGCAGAAGCTTTCAACAAGACACTCTGCAAAATCCTCAAAAAAATGGTCTCTAGTCACAAAAGAGACTGGAGCGAAAAAATGTCTGAAGCTTTGTGGGCCTATCGAACCACCGTTCGAGGACCAACCCATAGCACACCATTCTCCTTGGTCTATGGATGCGAAGCTGTCGTGCCCTTGGAAGTACAAATTCCTTCCTTGAGGGTATCCTTACAAAATGACATGACTCAAGAAAGCAATGTCAAATTGCGACTCCATGAGCTGGACAATCTCGATGAGAGACGGCTCGAAGCTCAACAAAGCATTGAACTTTACCAAGCACGCATGGCAGGATCTTTCGATAAAAAGGTCAGGCAACGCGCCTACAAAAAGAGTGACTTGGTCCTTGCGGTAAAAAGACCAATGGTCTTCGCTCACAAGTCCAAAAGCAAATTTGAGCCAAAATGGGAGGGACCCTACGTCATTGACAAGGTTTTCTCTAACGGCGCATACGCACTTCTAAACATGGGAGGTGACAGATGTATGCTGCCCATCAACGACAAGTTCTTAAAGCGGTACTACCCTTGAAGACTTACCCAACTGGGTAAGAGCAATGCCTGTACGGCCAAAACCGGTTTCCAGGTACACGCTCGCTAAACCCACCCTTTTTTAGAATTTTCATGTCAAATGTTGAAATTTCTAGAAATTTAAACAATGCTTACTTCCATCGTTTCATTGTTCAAAAAAAAAAAAAACCCAAGTTTAGGAACCTTCCCTAACTTGACCAAAATTTTCAACCCTTGAACCCAAAATTCATGGTTTGAAACAAAACCCGGATTCAGGGATTTCCACCCTAGTCCACCCTGCCTTTTACCGCCAAAATGGTTTTAGGTCAAAACTTATGACCCTCGTGTCTTTAAACAAAAAACAAACAAAAAAATGGTTTTTTTCAAAAAACCATGGGGAAGCGACGCTTAGTCGATACTCGCACAAATCGAAAGCAAACGAACCACGTTCGACACTTCCAAAATCGCAGGGAAGCGACATTTCGTCGGTACTTGCAAAATCTAAAACTGCGGAGATGCAACATTTCAGTTGATATCCACAACCCAAATTTCAAAGGTTCGAAAAACCCTAAAAACCGTGGAGACGCAACATTTCAGTTGATATCCACAACCCAAATTTTCAAAGGTTCGAGAAAACCACAAATTTCAAAAATCATGGGGAAACGACATCAAGTCAGTACCCGCAAAACCAAAATTTTTGAAAAGCAAGGATGCGACATTCCATCGATACTTGCACCCAAATCCGCGAGGATGCGACATTCCATCGATACTCGCAACCAAATGAGCAAGGATGCGACATTCCATCGATACTTGCAAGAACATTCAGCAGGGAGGCGACTTTTAGTCGATACTTGCATTTTTGAAAACCAAACAGGCTATAGATGCCACCAAACCAAAACGGCTATAAATGCCACCAAAACCGGCTATCAATGCCACCAAAACAGGCTATAAATGCCACAAAACCGGCTATCAATGCCACCAAAACAAAACCGGCTATCAATGCCACAAACAAAAAATTGGCTTTCAAAAACCCCGGCTATCAATGCCACAAACTTGGCTATCAATGCACAAACCAAAAACCGGCTATCAATGCCACAAATTCGGCTATCAATGCCACAAAAAAAAGCTGGCTCTCATGCCAAAATTGGCTTCCATGCCACGAGCAAAAATCTGGCTTCCATGCCAAAACAATCATTTGACAAAAGATTTTCACAAAATGACAAGCTTTTGATCAAATCCCATTTAGCAATTACTTTTATCACAAAAAGATTCAAGTGAGCGTAGGGATAACAAAACAAAAAAAAAAAAGAGCATCCCATTTAGCAATTACTTTCATCACAAAAAGATTTAAGTGAGCGTAGGGAAAACAAAAAAAAGAGTACCAAAAAATACATGTGGTACCAAGAAAAAAGGTAGTGTTCACAAGCATTACAAAACAAAAAAAAAAAGGAGTACCAAAAAAATACATGTGGTACCAAAAAAAAAAAGAAAGTGTTCACAAGCACTACAAAAAAAAAAGAGAAAAGTACCCCAAAAAAATACAAGTGGTACTAAAAGAAGAGAGAGAAGGATGGTTTCTTTTTAAAAAAAAACACAGGAGCTCAATCAAAAATCATCTCCAGCCAAGAGTTCAGCTCCTTAAGCAAACTTTTGGCCTCAGCCGTCAAGGATTTCAAGGCACGCTTCTTCAGGAATTTGCCATGAGATGCTGGAGTGGGCTGTAACCCTTCTTTCGCACCGGGAAGCTTATCTCGAGCAGTTCGCCATTGTTTGTTCTCATCAGACTTCCTTTTAAGAACTCGATTGGCATCTGCAACCCGGTGAATCAGAGCAGTCTCCCTTTCACGAGCCTCTGTTATTGCAGTCCACTTGGCAGCGACTTGTGCCTGTAGATGCTCAAGACGTTTCCTGGCCTCATCGACCTTCCTATCAAGGATGTTAAGGTCATGTGTCAGTCCAATGATGTTTAGCTCTTCTAAGTTCTTCTCTCGGACTACCTGCTTCCTGCTTTCTGTAGCCTCATCCAGGTTAGACTGAGCCTTATCCGCAAGGTCCAGGAACATCTCCTTGAAGAACTGGTCATCAGGAAAACCCATGGTCTCAAACCACCTGTCACCCAGCTCAATGATCCTATCAACGATCGCCCTGGCACTTGTGACATCTAGACCAGCCTCTTCAGCATCACTGAGAATCTCACGCACATGCTGGATCATCCCAAATCCGGCATCTAAGTGCCCAAAAAGCAGAGTCTCAATCCAAGAGCTCAGAACTCGCACCACCACCTTCTTCGCAAAAAGAAGAGATGGCCCAGCTGAAGATTCGCCCAACTCCGTTGGTCGGCTGCTCATGTCATCATCAGTTGGAAGAGTAACAAAAGAACTCTTTCCAGTTGAAGCTGCTCCTGCTCGGGAAGGAATCTCAGCACGAGGTATCTCCTCAACATTGTCAGAACTGGTCCCAGGAGTCTCTACCTCTGGATCAACCTCTGGCATCCCTTGCTCTAGTTCTGAAGGAAGCAACGGACCCTCCTTCGTCACTTCAAAACCTGCCAAAGAAACACAAAAAGGTATGAATATGATCCTATTTGAAAATCATTATCAGGGTTATAACTACAAAATACCTTCTTCGACGACTGGCGGAACACTTTCTTCCTCCATGAACTCATCGGAAGCATCATCAACATTTGCATCCATCGATGGTTCAAAGTCATCGGAATCCTGTGGCAAGTCAGCTGGCAAGAAATGTGTTAACAAGCCAAGTCACAGACAAAAAAAAAGAAAGCAAAAGAAGTCGTACCAATTGGAGATTCTGGAATCACTCCAGAGTCCCTCGGTTCTTATTCAGGTGCCCCGACAGGATCCGTCACCACCTCATCGACTGGAACCTCAGGCATCACCAAGTCTTCCTCTGCTAAAAAAAAAAAAGAAAAGCAGAAACAAGAAGCTAATCAGAACATGGAAAAATCCCATGAAAACAAATGGAAAGAGAAAAAAGAAGAATCATACCTTCACCGACGGTCTCTTCTTCTCGGCTTCTCTTCTCTGGAGGCTCGTCAGCATCCACTGGCACATCCTCATTGATAGTAAGAGAAACTTCTAAGTTAGGAGAGTCCTCATGCTGCCCCTTGCTGCGATGATGACTCCTCCTCCTCTTACTCCTGCGGGCTCGCTTCTTAGAGGAACCTGCCCCGCTGTCAGAGTCAGGTTTCCCACTCGACTCCTCACTGGATGGTCTACCCTCGCCAGTAGACTCCACAAAAGCTTGCCTCTGTGCCGCTTGCATCCAAGCACCAAGTTCAGCTTCCTCTTGTTCTAGCTGCTCTAAAGCCTCATCAGGTATTTCTCGAACAGCTTCAGAACTAATGACGCCCTGGTCACCGAGAAAGCCTATCTTGTGCTTCTCTCCAGAAAGGAAGGCCCAAACTTCCTCTCGCCGGACGCCATCCGACTTTCCAAGGCCCTTTCCAGATGCCAGCTTCACATCAAGCTCCTTCTTAGAAAGGCCCCGATATGCCAAAAAGCTCTCCGCGAACCACTTCGCAAAGCCGGCAGTCCGGGAAGTCAGCAACACAGGATAAGAAATCATGGCTGTAGTATATTCAGCACTATAGAGAGCCCATGCATTTCTCCCGTCCTGTAAACCTCCAAAGCACTTCACCATGCTTGAAGGCGCTCCAACAACGCCTTGAGAAAAGCCTAGCTGCAAAGCAAAGCGAGAGGGTACATACGGTTGGATGTCGACGAAAAGATGTCTACGGTACACCATCGTGCCGACACGTATGCTGAAAAGCCACTCCCTTTGTGCATTCGTCAAGGAATAATGCCTTCCCGACCCCGCCCTGGTAGAGTCTCAGGAGGCACCAAAATCAAAAGCCTTCTTCCGCAACTCCGGAGAAAGCTTCACTAAAGACTGCCCCATCTCGATGTCCCTGAACCGTCAGATCCTCATGCGGGCAAACAAAAGTGATTCGGACATGGCTTTGCCCTTAGCCAGTCGAATCATCAAAGGATCATCATCCTATGCAGCACCCAGCCGGTGGAAGCCAGGACAGTGGTACACGTACCACGAATAAAAGATATGGGCTGAAAATACCCTATTCATGGGAAGCCCAAGCCGAACCAAAAAAGCAGCAGCCTGCAGTTCGGTACACAGGTAGGAGTAAAGAGCTGGCACCAAAGCAAGCTGCTCTCCAAACGCCATCTAACAAGCTGAAAAAATACAATGCGGCCTGATGTGCGTTCCATCTCCTCCAGCAAAAATAGCCTCACCAAGCCAATAAGTGAGGTAAACAGCGAGATCTCTCCGCAGTGCAATGTCAGGACAAATGACGCTTGTACTTGCACAGAAATCTCTCAACTCTTCTTGCATGGCTAAGATCTTCTTCGAACTTGGATCCTGGGCCCTGGCTTCTTGGGTCACACTATCAGAAGACTCCTTGCTATCAGAAAAGTTGGGGAATGAAGAACTAGAACTCTTCCAACTGCTGGATCTAACTTTCAAACCCTCCTTCTCCTTCAAAAAATCATAGAAGGCGACGAGCTGAAAGTACAGAAGCCTGAACTCCTCAGACTGCCCCTCAAGGACGCTGTCAATCGGCATAAACTCCTCATAGAGTTTGCCGAGGATGGGCAATCCAGTAATGACGCTCAGCTCCTTCAAAGAGAAACCAATCTCACCATTCGTCACAACGAAAGTATTGGTTTGTGGGAGGAATGATTCCAACATAGCCATGAAGGCCTCGTCGGAAAAGATCACGGTCTCCCTAAAGGCACGGGCCGCATCAAAAATCCCGGCTTCCTTCAAATCGGCGCCACCAATCAGCAGGACGCGATCAGTCCACGACTTCCACTCGGAGTCAGCATTGAAACGGCCACGGAGTCGAAAAGGCTTGATCCAATTGCTGCCGTCACCGCTAAAAATACCAAGGCCCACCGGTCTCAAATCGACCGACGGATAATCATAACCCTGGTAGCCGCTGGATGGCATCAACAGGTCCATGTCAACAGGCGACCTCTCCGTATATCCAGGAGAACCGCCAACAAAAACCCCGGTCTTGATTACATTTGTCCTTCTCACCCAGCTTGGAGGATCTTCCCTCTTAGAGCACGTGGGGACAAGGCTCATGATCGAGACGGTGCGATCAAACGTCGACCGGGTAGCAACAGTCTTCTTCTCACCATCTGCTGTGAAAGAGAACTGAAAACATCTCCTCTGGTATGTCATGTCATCAGGGACTGCATCGCCAAAGAAGAAGGTAGGCTTGGGTAAAACACTCTGATCTTCCATCACCCATGGACGACTGCTTACCATGATCTTATAGAATTCCTCTCCGTTGAGAGTGATCAATCGCTACCTCATCTCATCTCTGTTGAGGGAGTCGCATTCTTCCAGATTTATCTCAACATACTGGACCTTCTCAAAGGCCTGCTGAACGGCCGGATTAGAAGATCTAGCAGATCGACGAGGAGCGCTTGTAGCAGGCTCTTTACCCTTGTTCGTTCTGGAGGAACCACCTGCAAAGGATGGAAAAGAAAAAGATCAAACATCAAAATGACAGAATCTCGCTAAAAAAATTTTTTTGCGAAATCTTGACATGATGACGGGGCAATTCCGAAGAAAAGGAACTATCCCGAAAGAAATAGAAGGCTTGAAGATGGGCTCAACATTGCTGCGAGCTCCGAGAGTCCAAACTTTCGAAGCCTCAAAGTCCCCGCAAAATCAGGAAGGGCTCAACATCGCTGCAAGCTCCAAATTCCGAAATTTGCGAAAACTTTCAGGTATGCTATCACATCATGCTACAAATTTAATTTACAATTGAATGCATGCATGAACATCTAGGTTTGCCAAAAAAAAATGGGCATTATCATGATGAGCAAAAGAAAACAAAAAAAAAAGAAAAGAAACTTTCTCAAAAAAAAAAAGAGGGGAAAGAAAACAAAAAAAAAAGAGAAAAGAAACTTTCTCGAAAAAAAAAAGGGAGGGAAAGAAAACAAAAAAAATAGAAAAAAAAGGGGATGGCCCATAGGCCGTGGCCCACAGGCCACGTGGCCGTACGGCCAGATCCGTACGGATTTGTCCGTACGGCCCACAAAGAAAAAAAAAAAAAAACAAAACATGCAAAAAAAAAGAAAGAAGAAAACAAAAAAAAAAAAACGTGTGAAAAAAAAAAGAAGCAAACACGTGAAAAATAAAAGAGAAGAAGAAAAGAAAAAAAAAAGAAGAACTTTTATTTTTCCTACAATGGAGTTTTCTTGAAAAAGGGAAACTTACTTGAAGCCATTGATGGAGAAGAAGAAGAAAAGTCTTGAAGATCTTGAAGTAGAAGAACTCTTGGTCTTGAAGCCCTCTTGGGATTGTTGCAAAAGAAAGTAATAAGAGCAAGAGATCCAACTTCCTCCTTGCTTTTATAGAAGAGAGCAAACCAAAAAAGGAAAGAAGAAAGAGGTAAGTGTTACTAATTAGTAGCCTTACCAAAAGAAAGAGATTAGAAGGATTCTTTCCCAAAAGAAAGATATCTTGAGGGATTCTCTCCCAAAAAGAAATCAATGAGAGATTTTTTCCAAAAGATAGAAATCAATGAAGGATTCTTTCCCAAAAGAAAGATATCTTGAGATATCTCATCCCAAAATAAAGGGAACATGAGAGATTCTCTCCAAGTAAAGATATTCTTAGATATTCTCTATCCAAATGAGATATTTTTGGATATTCTTTACAAAAATGACACCATATGAGATCTAAGCCATTTCAAAAGCTTAAGGTCCCATGGGTTAGCCCACATGAGCCAGGTTTGACCACCTAGGCACAAAAAAAAAAATTTGGGCTTTTAGTCAAAGAGAAATCCCTCTTACCAAGAGCATACAAAAATGGTTCCATGCCTCTTTTGAGTTGATTCAACCATACAAAGAGAATTCCAAGCCCCATGAGCTTCCAAAAATCAAACCATCCAGCCTCATATACCAAATTGAGCCAAAATCTTAAAATTGACATTCCACAAAAATCAAACCAAATCCTGGTCCCCTAACTTGCCACATACAGCCTGTTAGGTCACAAGATCAAAGCCAAAATTGATCCCCCAACATTCCACATACAGCTTGTTGGGTCACACGGTCAAAACCAAACCCGACCCCCTAACCTGCCACATACAGCCTGTTAGGTCACAAGGTCAAAACCCAAATCCACATCCCTGATGTCATCTTCAAAACTTTGCCTCGAGATGGTACATGATCCCTTTCACTGCCATAAAATTCCCCTGGAAGCTCAAAAGGCTACAAATACCAAAAAGAAAGACTGCTCAAAGACTCTTGGTCAAGTCACATGCTCTCCTTCAAAAATCTCTTCGAGGCACATCGACTACAAAAGTTAAGCAACTCGTCGCTGTACCTCGAGGGGGCATTTGTTGACACCAAAAATGTCACTTTGCCTCTTCAAGATCCAAAGAGCTACATGAAGTCGCAACCTGCCATAAATAGGCAATGCTACTTCCAAAAAATCAAATCTTGTCAGAATCAAATAAAAACTGCAAGATCCTTCAAGACAGCCAAAAGAGGTGTACACAAGAAGTTTCGGGCCATTTCAAAATCATTTGGCCTAACTTCACTTCTCCGACAGCCGAAAAGGAGCTCTCGGCGGCGAAAGCATCGGAGACACCAAATCTTCGATCAGAGCCGATGGATGGTCTCAAAATACATCCAAAAGGCTCCACGTCAAGTTCCGAGTCAAACCGACAACGTTTGACCCTACATCAACCCTCGAACAGCTAAATCAAGCCTCTCGGCAGCAAGAACCGCCGAGGCCATCACTCATCAGATAGAGCACATGGACGGCTTCAAAATTCTTACAAAGGGCTGCACGTCAAATTTCAGGTCATTTTGACAACATTTGACCATAGTTTGACGCTCGGAAGCCAAATCAGGCCTCTTAGCGGCAAAGCCCTCAGGGACCATGGTTTCCAAGACAGAGCCTATGGATCATCTTAAAATGACTCCAATGGGTTCCCTGTCAAATTTCAAGTTAATCGGACATCGGTTGACCGCACATCAAACCGCGACATCTTCATCGCGACAAAAGCGAGTCTACTGGTGATAGGACCCGAAACGGCTTCAAAACTCAAACAAACGCCTATGGTTGGTCTTATCTATTGCTTAGAAGGCTTCACACCAAATTTCAGGTCATTCCGACATCGTTTGACCCAGTTTCAGCTTCTGACAGAAAATCGGCACCTCTGCGCGACAAAGTCTTCAGCTTTCTCAGGAAATTAGAAACTTTGCAAACCAAAATGCAAGGATTCTTATCAGGTTTCCTACAGGGAAATCAAGCCAATAAACGGTCAAAAATGTCAAGGAAAAATACAGAAGAAAAAAGAATCGAAAAACAGCAAAAACGGACACAAAACGGGACAAAAAGGGGGAAAACCCCCCCAGGGTCGCAGGCCCCTGCGACCCTGGGCCAGGGTAGCCGGCGACCCTGGAGCCCGGGATCGCCGGGAAGGCCCCGGAAACCCTGGTTTTCACCTTTTTTCGCGATTCGAAGCATCCGGCCTCTGGTAGTTTCCAAAACTCATACTTTTGAGACACCAAATCCTCTGACATCCGTCAAAAACACGGGTCAATCATCAAAAGTATCGAAAACAACATTGATCGCCACCCGGTCAACCAAAAAAAGTGTGCTTTCTACCCGACCGATCGAGAAATCGACCGGACAGATGGCACTGACCCGCTGTTGGCAACCAACACCTGAAGTCACATGGTCATCCGATGTCGATCTACATGAAGATCCATCGATGATCATTGCCAGAAAATCCCAAAAGACGCAGCACGGCCCGCGACTCTTCAACTGCTCGGCGACCACTTAATGCGATTAATTGACTAGCTTTATTACAGTCATTAATCCATTTCTTTGGATGGACCAATCAGAAGCAAGCATCCGGGAGTTACAAGTCAAGAGATTCATGGCATTTAACCCATGAAACTCCTCCCATCATGGCGATTAAAGGCGATTAAATGCCCTCAATCTCCTTCGGCCAATCAGAAGCCAAGAAAAAGGAGTTATAAAATAAAGAATTAAATCCTGTAACTCCTCCCATTATGCGGCTTAATGACAATAAAAGCCCATAAACCCTCCTAAATGGCTACCTAAAAGCCTATAAATAGGAGAGCTCTCCAAGAAAAAAAAAATGGAGAAAATCACAAACACACAGACAATAGACTGCAGAAAATCTGGAAACTCAGACAGAAAGAGGCATCAGAAATCTAAGAGAGAAAACTCTGCGGAAATCCTACACCGACCACCGCTACAAGGTGACAAAAGTCCCTTGGGGGCACCCCCCCCCCAAGGTCCTTGCCATCTCCTTCTGCCTCCAATGGCTTAGATGTGGCTTTTCAGCCCGTCTACTCGGTTTTTTATTGGACATAAGACCTCCTTTTGGTCTTTGTCCTCTAAAAACCTGAGGTTATAGCCAAGCCAAGCGAATCAATAGCATCCTCTGTTCTCATCTGCATGGATGATGGCGAATCCCACATATGGCTTGCGGCCGTCAATTTGAACGGGTCCCCCATAATCTCCTGAGAAGTTAGATCCTCCTTTTCTTGCTTTTCTTTGTAGTTTGTATTTTTTTCAAAAGAGACAAAAATCACAACTCTTGTCTTTCATTATTGATAAGGATTGTAAATCGGCTATAAATGCCAAAATTGGCTATAAATGCCAAAAAAATCGCCTTTTACGGCAAACCAAGAAAAATGTCTATTTTCTTAAATATATGTGCAATGGAAAACTTGAAAGAAGTTGATTTCTTTTTTACTTGCGAAGGTTGATCTCCGGATCACCACTTGCAATTCTGAGTAAAATAGGAAATCTGGCACACCCACACAACAAAAATGTTGATGCGCGCCTCTGCCCCCCGGTTACGAAAGGGTCGGACCCAACGGACTCCCACGTCCGCCGACCTCGTTAGAACCGAGCAGAAGTGCGGTCCATCAAGGAAGAGGAGTCATCATCGCAGCAAGGGGCAGCATGAGAACTCTCATGACTTAGAAGTCTCTCTTACTATCAATGAGGAGGTGCCAGGGAATGCTGATGAACCTCCGAAAAAGAGAAGCCGAGAAGAAGAGACCGTCGGCGAAGGTATGATTCTTCCTTCTTCTCTTTCCATTTCTTTTCATGGGATTTTTCCATGTCTTGAATTGTTTTCTCCCCCTGCTGCTTCTTTTTTTTTTAGCAGAGGAAGACTTGGCGATGCCTGAGGTTCCAACCGAAGAGGCGGTGACGGATCCGGTCGCGGCACCAGAAGAAGAACCGAGGGACTCTGGAGTGATTCCAGAATCTCCAACTGGTATGACTTCTTTTGCTTTTCATTTTTTTATGACTTGGTTTGCTAACATTTTTCTTGTCAGCTGAGTTGCCACAGGATTCCGATGACTTTGAACCATCGATGGACGCAAATGTTGATGATGCTTCCGATGAGTTCATGGAGGATGAGAGTGTTCCGCCAGTCGTTGAAGAAGGTATTTTGTAGTAATAACCCTAATAATGATTTTCAAACAGGATCATATTCACACCTTTTTGTGTTTCTTTGGCAGGTTTTGAAGTGGCAGAGGAGAGTCCGTCGCTTCCTTCAGAACCAGAGCAAGAGATGCTAGAGGTCAATCCAGAGGTAGAGACTCTTGGGACCAGTTCTGACACTGTTGAGGAGATACCTTGTGCTGAGATTCCTTCCCGAGCAGCTCCAACTGGAAAGAGTTCTTTTATTACTCTTCCAACAGGTGATGACATGAGCAGCTGACCAACAGAGCGGGGAGAATCTTCAGCTGGGCCATCTCTTCTTTTTTTGAAGAAGGTGGTGGTGTGGGTTCTGAGCTCTTGGATTGAGACTCTCCTTTCTGGGCAATTGGATTCCGGATTTGGCATGATCCAGCATGTGCAGGAGATTCTCAGTGATGCCGACGAGGCTGGTCTGGATGTCACAGGTGCCAGGGCGATCTTTAATAGGATCATTGCACTGGGTGACAAGTGGTTTGAGACCAAGGGTTTTGCTGACGACCAGTTCTTCAAGGAGATGTTCCTGGACCCTGCTGATAAGGCTAAGTCTGACCCGAATGAGGCTACACAAAGCAGGAAGCAGATAGTCCGAGAGAAGAACTTAGAAGAGCTAGCCATCATTGGGCTAACACATGACCTTAACATCCTTGATAGGGAGGTCAATGAGGCCAGGAAACGTCTTGAGCATTTAAAGGCACAAGTCGCTGCCAAGTGGGCTGCTATAACAAAGGCTCGCGACAGGGAGAGTGCTCTGATTCGCAGGGTTGCCGATGTTGATCGATTCCTTGAATGGAAGTTTCAAGAGGACAAATAATGGCAAACTGCTCGGGATAAGCTTCCCGGTGTGAAAGAAGGGTTACAGCCCACCCCAGCATCTCATGGCAAGTTCTGGCTTGGCCTGTTGTCAATGGCCTGGCCGAAACCTAGCACAACTAAACACCCATCGGTTAAGCGAACCGGGCGTTTGGCCGATTGTGCCCTGCATGAATAGCCGAACTGGGCGGTTTCTGGGCACTATTCTAAGGGAGAAATGAAGCTTGAAACTTGGGGAATTATAGAACCTTTCTTGGAAGACACTTTACATCATTTGAACATAAAAAATCCACCATTCTAGTCATCATACAACTCAAGGAAGAAAGAGAAAAAGGCATGAACAACAGTTTGAACACACAAAAGAATTCCGTGGAAAATCAACACCAGCATTGCATGCATGTAAAACTACTCAATTTAAACACTTGCCTCACAAATCTAAGCTCCCAAGAACACCCCTAACAGTCTCTAAATAGCAGGGATCTCCTAAAACCCAAAACCCCAAAGTCAACCCAAAATTCCACTCGAAAATGGGAAATCAACAAAGAGGGGAAGAAATGCTTTGCATGTTGGGATTTAGGACATCAAGGGGCTGTACATTCAATCTATAACAAGGAGAAGATGGTTGCCTACCTCTTGAGGGTCCGATCTGCGTGATTTCAACAAAGGGAGGGGCTGCCACAATGGATCTTGATAAAAATGAGGTCCACGGGTAGAGGAGAGCAAGAGGAGAGTGATGACGGCCTCCGTTTGCTGAAAAATGAGGGAGAAAGGAGGAGGTGAAACCTTATATAGGGCTGAGTTATTGGGGCTCATAAATTAAATGACTTTCGATGTGAAAATGAAGGATTTCTAGCATGGTTTAAAATCTCGGCCGATGCCGGTTCATATCGGCCGATATGAAACGATATTAGCCCATACCGTGATGATATTTTGCTACAATACCGAGTCAGGCAAAATATCCCTAAAATATCAGTCAATCTCAGCCGATATGATCAAAATATCGGTTTAACCGATATCTCGGCCGATAATACCAATATCAAGGCCGATATTTTTCGAGTAATGGTAAAAAACCCCAATTTTTTATAACTTTTTCCCTATTTTTCCATTTTCTTCTCCTCTCCCCTCATCTCCTTAGAGCAACCATGTCTCCATAGCTCATTCTCTTACATATTTCCAAATTCCAACGCTATTTCTTGAAGAAATCATTTTATTTAGTAAGAGAAAATCAACTTAACTCCGTTATTTTTACTATTATATTTTTTTATTTTTTATTTTTAGATAAAGCATAAAAATGAATGAAAAGATCATTGGCATGTCATTTTTGGGTTTGTGTTGTGTTCTTCGCTTAGATCCACACACTTTCATGCTAGATTTACTTATAAACATGATTTTGGGTGTTGGAAAAATATTTATTTTTATCTTCTACTTTTTAAAAAATATTGTTGGAATATTTATGATACTTTTTAAAATAAATTTTTTGGAATATTTATGCTACTAAATAGTAAATACTTTTAACTTATTAATACTGTATAGATAATTGTTATGTTATCTTTATTTTCTTATATTTTACACTAAAAAATTGACAATGAGCCAAAATAATAGTTGCATTATATGAAATACTGGATAATACAGTGACCTGCGACACAAACAGGACTCATAACTTAAGGTGACTGATATTTTGATTTATTGTTGTTACTAATAGAAAAAAATATTGTTTTCCTGTATTTTTTAATATTCTGAATTTTCTTGGATATTTTTACAAATTTTTTTGGATTAGAAAAAATTCGCGACGACCGCGACGGATCGATAACCGCGACCGATACCGATATCATATTGGTTTTTGTCCCGGCCGATACCGCAATTTTAAACCATGATTTATGGGCCCCAGATCGAAAACGTCAAAGAACAAAAGTCTTTTGAAATTAAATCTATTTTCTAACGAGCACAAGAATGACATGATAACAGATCTCGGGAAAATCGTGCATTTTCAAAAATGGTCCATTTTACCCCCGAACATACTAGAATCATCAGATGAGGTTTTTCTAGGCTTTGAATGGCCATCACATGAACATGAAAGTTGTCAGGAATGATATTCTCTATCTAATAAGCTCAAATTTTAGAATTTTTCAGAATTTACGAACAAACCCCCAATCTTTTTCGAAATTACACATTAGGACCCTATAGGACCCTATAGGCCTCGAACTAGGTTCAACGACTCTCAAAACTTTCCAAAGCTATTGAAAAGTTATTCTTTATTCTAACCCACAAATTTAATTAATTAACATCTAATCCCACTTAGAGAGCAAACAACACAATTAATGAGTTCTAATGATGCGATTATCGGATTGGGGTCTAACAGAACCAGCACTTGAACCTTGAGCAAAGTTCATCTGCTCACAATGAGTTCGTAGGTTAGAGAGGAGAGAGTTGGGAAGAGGAAGGGAGGGGGTAGTCGGTCTTGGGGTTAAGTTTGCAGGGATTTTTCTGATTCCGGTCTTCTTTTCAACTGATATTTTTTTCTTTTTCTAAAATATAATGTTATATTTTTTTAGCTACTGCTGCTGTTGCTTCTCTCTCTCTCTCTCTTTGTGTGTGTGTGTTTTCTTTGTTCTTTTTTTTTCTTATTTTTTTTCTTCTACATGGGAGGAATGGTGAACTATTGTACAGTGATATTTCAACTTGACGACTAGGGTTGAAAACGGGTCGGTTTCAGTCCGGGTCCATGGTGGACCCTGAACCGGAATCGTTATGGAAAAGGTGGAACCAGATCCGGACCTGAAACCAATTTCTTCACTCTGGAATCGGAACCATATATGGGACTCGTCCGGATCCGGATCTGGATCCAGATCTAGGTAGAGAATGATATCTAAAAAAATATGATTTTAGGAGAGATTTTCAAAATTTTAGGTAATATGTCTAGTCTCGGGGTCCACAGGTCTGAACCAAGGTGGAACCAGAGCTAACCCATTTACTAATCGAGGCCTAAATAAGGACCCAGATCCGGTTTTTAACAGGTCGGAACCTTTGGGTAATCGGAGAATCGGGGACCCTTTTACGTCCCTACTGACGATCAATCACTTGGCATGTGTGCTAAACTAGGGTCCAACAACATTCAACCATGAGTGTGTTAAAAAATAATATTATTTGTTGGTCAAACCACTAATTTGATCTTTTTCTTTTAGTCTAGAGTTTATATTACTTGGGTAATGTCTTGGTGCTCATTTTCCATATCTCCTATATTCATTTTCTATTAGGGATTGATGGTCATTTTTGGATATTCACCTTTGTTTCTTTATTTTTAACCACTTTAGAAATACAAGTCTTTGAATTCTTGGGAATTCAATTATAACCTTCTCATATGATGGGTGTGAAGATTTCTTTATTGGTTGTCAGATAATCCTAACAGCAATCATGTGTTTTTGAACCACTAATCAGATATCCAGGACCATGAATTGGACATATTATGGAGGCCCACAAGATGAATGGCTTAACTGGAATCGAACACCCTCTTCTTATGGGTTGACACAAGGAACGCTACTCTTGATTAAACATTATTTATGTCATCTTTAAGATGCAAATTTACCACAAGTGAATGGGTGTCTAAGGATAGACAGTGGCAAGTATGGGTCAAAACCACGGGAACTAATTAAAGAAACTTTTAGATGAAGGAAACTACCAATTAAGGAGAATTTCTAAAAATAAAAGCAAACAACTAATTTACAAAGATGAAAACTACCAATTAATGAAAGTGACTAGAGCATAGGAATACAATAAGCATCCACTAATTACTTATCAAGCATAAGAAACTAGATGCTACAAAAGAAAGAATCTCATCCATAGCTTACAACAAGAAGCTTAGATGACTGGGCTGGAAAGACTCCACTACAATCCTTTGCACAGCAGCTCCACAGCCACTACCCCAGCTAAAACTGGGCCTAAAATCCTCAACTAGCAATAAACCAAACGGGCCAAAAGTTGCAGCAAGCTGCAGAGGAGCTAGAAGCTGAACACTTGAGAAGCTTTTCCAAAAAGCCTACTGCCATGGAAGGCAGATAACTCCACTACCCCAAGCAGGCTGGCGGGAAAATCAAACAAGAGGCTAAAAGAGCTCCCACTACAATGAGAAAGGCCAAACCGGACGTTGAGCAGAAATAGGGGATTATCCCTACAGCTGGACCAAATCAGCAGTAGCTATAGGACAGCCTAACCAGGGCTCATTGACAAAAACAACATGCTGAGATTAAGGAAAGAAAATCTCTCCTTAAATTCCAAATCCAAGAGACCTTAGAATTGGGTGGGAAGGGAATCTCGAACCTTTGAATGAGCTTAACATACCACTTAAATTGTCCAAGAAGATCAACTGGGTAGTCTTCAGAGAAGGGATCTTGTTGCGATGCTTAGCTTTGTTCCGAGAAAACCAAAGGGCATAGATGGCTTAGAAGAAAATAGCTGCAGCAGTTTTCCTTCCATTGGCATCTACACCCTTGGCTAAAGCTAACCAAATAGAGGAAGCTGAAACAGGAAGACCTGGAGGAGTACCAACGTAGCTAAGAAGCCAAATCCATATCTGCTGGGCTAGACTGCAGACAAAGAAGATATGAAGGTCTGATTCGCCATAGTTGTGACAGGAGTAACATCTGGAAGCCATAGAACAGCCAATTTGCATGGCCCAGAAATCTGTGGGCGTTTTCCGGAGAAGAAGACGCCAGCTGAAGCAAGAAAGTCTCGGATTGATAACATTATTCCACACTAGACCAGACCAAGCTACTGCATCTTCTCTGGTTCTCAAGGCATCCCAGGCTGTTTTGAGAGAAAGGTCCCCTGACGAAGAGTCCTTACATGATAGTTTGTCAAGGACAGAAGAGCCTGGGAGAGGGATGAGACTAGTCTGTTGGATAAGAAAGCTCTACACCTCCACTAGAATGGTAGTAGGGATGCTCCATAAGTCACCACGAATGATATCCTCCGCCCGGTCATTAACCGAAAATTGGAGGAGAGGAAATCTTGGTGCTATTGGATCATGATCGATCCAATTGTCCAGCCATAGGAGGATCGATTGACCATTCCCCAGAGCCCAGTTACTGCCACATTAAAGGATGACTGCCAAGGACCTGATCCTTTTCCAAATGCAAGACCCTGCCTTTGGGTTACCAGGGAACCAAATAGGAGATTTTCTGAAATACCTACCACCAAACCATTTAGCCCAGATGGAATCTGATGTTGCAGTAGACCAGCCAAGTTTTAACAAGCAAGCATCGTTGAACTCCTTCGCCCTGCGCTAACCAAGGCCTCCCTCTGCTTTAGGCAAACAGACAAGGTCCCAATTTACCATATTACTTCTCTTTTTTTCCGAGCTAGAAGACCATAGGAAATTACGCATCAGGCGTTCTATCTGGAAACTAGTTTTTCTTAGGATATGAATGACAAGGGAGATGTGGAAAGGAATAGAGGAAAGAACATGCTTTACCAATATCAGTCTTCCTGCAAAAGAGAGACACTTAGCCTTTCAACCATCCAGCCTGGCTTTTATGGAATCCAGAAGAGGACTGAAGTAATGGTGTCTAGAGGATCCAAAGAAGATAGGAACTCCTAGGTATACTGATGGAAAAGAGGCTCGAGTATGGGGAGAATAGCAAATATCATTTGGGCTCTTCTAGCAGTACATTTGCCCAGAAAAAGGTTACTCTTCTGAAGGTTGAAACACTGACCAGAAGAGGCTTGGTACTTGGATAGAAGCTCTTGGATATGTCTCAGCCCAGACTTATGATCTCTGAGGAAAGCAAAATGTCATCTGCATATAGCAAATGACAAGGATTAGAAGGAACATGGGAGATTGGCTGAATCTTTCCAGAGGATTTGAGCTGCTCAATACAGAGGCTAAGGACCTCCTCTGCCAGGATGAACAAATAAGGCGACAAGGGGTCCCCTTGGCGCAATCCACAGGAAGAGGAAAAGAACCCACTAGGACTGTTGTTGATCAGGATGGAGCCTCTACTCGTACAAATCATCTCTCTAATCAAGTTGATCCAAGCAAAAGAAAAGTTCAATAACTTGAGGGCTCTAAAGAGAAATTTCCATTGGAGCTTATCAAAGGCCTTGGAGATGTCCAACTTTAAACAAACTGACCCACCACTAACCAAGGAGTTAAGTTTTTGGATAAGGTCATGAGCTAGGGCTACATTGTGATGGATAGACCTCCCTTAACAAAGGCAGATTGGCTGGGGGATATAAGGAGAGGAAGGATGGTAGATAGCCTAGAGGCTAGGATCTTTCAAGAAATCTTATAGGTAAAGTTTAAAAGGCTAATTGGTCTGAAATCAGAGAATGATTCTGGAGAGGATTTTTTTGGGGATAAGAGAGATGAAAAAGGCATTGGCTTCTCTCAGCAAACGACCAGAAAAGAAAAAGTGGATCACTGCCTCAAACGATTCTTTACTTACAATGGCCCAACAGTTGGTAAAAAAAGCTCCAGAGAATCCGTCTGGCCCAGGGGAGCTACTCCTCTTAAGCTGGAAGACAACCTTTTTTATTTCCTCCGGAGAAGGGACAGCTACAAGGGACTTATTTTGCTCCTCTGTGACAGAAGGACCAGCCAAGAGGAAAAGGCCTTCGTCTGGGATGGCTGAATCTGCTTGGAAAAGATTGGAGAAGTGAGAAGAAGCCTGATCGTTAATCTGATTACCATCTTCAAGAAGGTTGCCATCTACCATGATCTTGTCAATACGGTTGTGGATACCTCTAGTCTTAGCGGAAAGGTGGAAGAATTTAGTATTCATATCTCCATCATGAAGCCACTTAATCTTAGCCCGCTGTTTCCAGTGAATTGCTTCTGCATTAAGCCAATTGTGAAGGGAAGATTTTGCCAGATTCAGATCCCTGAGGAGGGAGTCACTGGGGTTCGCTTCAAAGGCTTCTTGCTTGGCCAAGACTAAGATCTCTGACTCAAAAATAAGAGATTTCAAATGACCAAAGACCTCTTTACTCCAAATCTTAAGATTGAATTTGAGAATCTTCAGTTTGCAAGCTAAGATAAACTGAGGGGTACCACTACAGGGAGAGGCCAGTTATCTTCAACCACCTTGGTGAAAGAGGCATGAGAGAGCCATTTTTCTTCAAATCTGAAAGGCTTATTTTTAAAAGAGAGGCATTGCCTATGGGAAAGGATAATGGGGCTGTGGTCTGAGGATATTCTAGGGAGGTGATTCACAACCGGATCAGCAAAAGTGTCCAGCCACTTGGAATTGGAAAAAGCTCGATCTAGCCTAGCTGCCACAAAAGCCTAACCTTGCCTGTTGTTAGCCCAAGTGAAGCTATTTCCTTTGAATCCAAGATCTTTCAACCCAGCTGCCAATGCCATCTCATTGAACTCCTTGACCGAGAGGGAGGAGGGGGGGGGGCAAGTGCTAAGCTTTTCTTTAGCCAAGAGAATGGCATTAAAATCACCAATCACACACCAGGGAACAGAAGAAAAGGAGTTGTTAACTAGATAATCCCAGAGATTTCTCCTCCGCCTATAGTCAGTCGAACCATAGACTCCAGTGATAATGAATGAGCAAGAAGACAGAGAGTCTGAGATGGAAATGGTGATATGCTGGGGAGATAGGTCTAGAAGGGCAAAAGTGAAATTGGAACCTTGTTTACAGAGACACCATAGAGAATTCTCTGTTTTGGAAAAGGAAGGGAAGTAGCCAAAGGGGAAGGCTCCATTAGAGAAGGAGTCTAGATTAGACTTAGGCTCAGAGAGGAATAAGATGTTAGGGGAGTGAGAATCTATGAGGTGGGAGACCATGGTCTTTGTAGGGGTATTACAGATACCTCTACAGTTCCAGTAGATAGCTTTGATCATTAAAAAGCTAAATTGGGGGAAGGGCCAGAAGAAATCTGAGACTTCGAACCTGAGGGAGAAAGGCCTTTCCCTTTGGATTTCCTGCTAACTTTCATGTTGAAAGGAGAGAGGTCCACCATCAGGGACATTTCACTGGTAGAGGCAGGATTGGGAAGTGGGGGAGCTGCAAGGGGGTTAATTGGTGAAGAAGGAAAAGGGGCTGGTTCTATCACTGTTGAGGGATGATTCTTTTCTTTCTAGAATAACCAGCAGACTTCTTTTTCAAATTAGCAGAGGAGAGGGTAGGATCTGCTAAAGTGCAGTCCTCCAAGATAAAGAATGAATTAGAACAATCCAAGGTTGGAGCTGTAATTTTCCCCAATATTTCAAAAGCTACATCCATTGGGGAGACTGAGAGAGGATTGTTTGTAGAAAGAGGTCCATAGGAGGTAGAAGGGAGGAGGGATATGGATGAGGAGGGTTGAGGGACCAGACTAATGTCTTGGGGTGGTGTGGGCAGGGGGGGCGTAGGGATTAGCTTGGGAGTAGGATTGGCAACAAAGGCAGAGTCCTTTGTTACCTCTTGTAGCTGGAAGCTTGACTCCTGTAGGCTGCCCTCTTGATTAACGACGTTCCCAGATGTCCCTGTAAAAGTAAAGGCATCTGCAGGAACTGAAGGGGCTTGATGATAAGCTTCCTTTTTCTATGCCTGAGTTCTGTGAAGTGGATGAAGCAATCAGCACTACCGACTGAGCAGGGGTCTTGAGCAAACCTGGCTTGAAAGGGCATTTGGTGGAGAGATGGCCAGTTGAGAGATATTTATGGCAGGGAATGGATTCATATTGGACTTCTACTTCCACTGTACCTTCGCCTTCCACTCCTACTGTAAGAATCTTCGGAGAAGAGGTTGCAGCATTCAACAATACCTGGACTCTGGGAAAGGAGAGCATTCTCTGCTTGGCTGTGGTTTCATCAAGCCTGAGTGGCTTCCCAATGGAGGCTGCGATCGACAGAAGAATGTCACTACTCTAGCAGTGATAGGGAATTCCTCTTAGTCTGATCCAAACAGGGGCTTCCGAAGGCCAAGATGTTTCATCCTGACCTGGGGTCCAGGGACGAAGGAGGAGTTTTTTTCCTTCCATAATGAGAGGGCTATGGCCAACCAGGTCGTCCCTGTCTTCCTTAGAATAGAATCTAAAAATAAAGCTACCTTTCTCAGTGAGCGAGATCAAGCACGGCCTTGACAGACGCCATGAGGAGATCACCCATTATTCTAGAGCTTCCAAGGAAGGCCTCCGCCCCACAAATTTCCCTATGGCATAGTGAGAGAAGGATTGTTTGCTTGAGTTGACCATCTGGAGTGGGATCCTGATTATAAGCTTTCCATCGATCATAACCAGAGGGGGGTGATTGGAGGGGTGGAAAAAACAGGTTGGGAAAGGCAGCTATCATAAGTTTTGGAAGATGGGGGGAGGGATGGCCGTTTAGATTTTGGAGAAAGGTGTTCAGGTGGTTGTGGAGAAGGAGAAGTTGTGCAGGGTCCCATGGTGTGTGAGATTGGTGATAAGAGCTGGCTGGGGGTCTATTTGGTAGTAAGCCCCCAATTGGAATTTGGGAAAAGGGAGTGGTTAGAGGTTGGCCCTGCAGGCACGGGATGGCTGAAGAGGCTGGGGGCTGGGGACTAGGTTTGGATGAGAGAGGAGGGATAAGGGGTTGATCCCGCGAACAAAGGTTAGGTGGGGAAGCTGGAACCGAAGGAAAGGGGTTAGGGTTAGAAAAGGGGTGAGAAGCCGGAATAGGGTTAGGAGGCAGGGGAAACTGACTCTGAAGAAGGGGCTGGAGTACCTGAGTTGGGTCCCTAGGAGGGGAAGAGGCCAGAGTCGAGGGCTGAGAGCTGACCGGTACCAGGGGCAGAGAACTAACCGGAGGGACCAAAGTCAGGGGTTGAGAACTAACCAGAGATAGGGAAGAGGGCGGAGTTGAAATCGGCAATCCATCTCGATGGGGAATGGAGATGAGATTGAGAGAGGAGGAGGAGAGGGGAAGATAGGAAGGTGAGACTGCCGTCAAGGGAATTGGCTTTGGGAAAGAATGGGAGGCATGTTTGCGATCTGGAGGCATTCCTCTCCGTGAATACGTCTTTTTGAATTATGTTAAGTTGTGCAAATGAAGAATGTTAGATCTCTTTCGAAATATGTGGGTTTTTCAAATTTTTAAGAGCAAATTTAGGTGGAACCACCTTAAAATTTGGTTTTATTTTTAGTCGAAGAACATTTTGGTAATTTATGAGACATTTTTCTTACAAGCAGAGGGAAGTGACATCTAATTATCAGTGTAAATGTCTGGGTCCCACTATATAATTATCCGGCACAACTTAACTTAGTACCTATAACTAAAAAGGATCCACCATAGTCGACCCACTTGGAGTTGAATGTTGTTCAAGCACTAGGGAACCAGGAGGGCAAAAAAAATATTCAGAAAACCCCCTTATGTTTTAGGAAGTTTTAGGAATTTTTACATATGCCCCCTAATTTCTCAAAAAAGCCCTCATATATTTTAAAAACTACATTTTTGTTTTTTATACGTGGCCCTCCCAGGAGTTTTTTTTTTTCTACATATCCCATCCCCCCAACCAAGGGAGAATTCAATGGTTTGCCCCGGTAATCAAGGATACTCATATGCTCTCACGAAAATAAATTAAATATAGAAACCAGTAACATAGCAACTAAACACCATATTTTACACTCACAAAATATCAAGCACGATTCTATGCATGTAGGGACGACCACCAACACCATTACACGAGCCCCCAGGTTGAACAACATGGATTAAAAACCCACACAAGATAACTATTCAATTTGCATGAGATTTAACCTATGTGTCGCATGGGCCTTAACCCATGCGTCGTACTGGATTTAAAGTTGGAGAACGGTTGCAAGAAAAAGATCTAAGGGCCTGTTCACTTACTAGAATTCCTGACAGGAATTCAGGCTGTCTGGGAATTCAAAATTCCTGTCAGGAATTCTGTGTTTCATTACCAAAATCCCCACAAAATTCCTGGGCATTTGAAATTCCAAGCATTTCAAATTCCAAAAAACCCAGCATTTGAAAAACCACTTTAACAAGTAGGATTTGGAAATCTCACTTGGCACATAAATTCCGGGAGATGGACGATGGCATTCCGGGAGCTCGGGTAGGAACTCAGGCCATCAATGAAACAACGAATTTGGAATTCCAGAATTTGGTAGCATTTCAAATATCAGGATTTGAAATTCCCAGACAACCACCAGACATGAATTCTATGAATTCTAGTAAAGAAACGGGCCCTAACTCTCAATCCTCAACAAGCCAACAAGTACATCGACATCATCTCGTTGATCCACAAGTGGTTCCCTTTCTCAAAGGGCCCTTTCTGAAATGACATCCTCTTCCCGTCTTCTCAAAGAAATGCTCCTTTGCAAACATCCTTCCACTTACATAACTCCCGATTTTCTCATCAATGCCTTTCTCTCAACTCAGTGTAAAGTGCATAAACCTTCCTCTCATGTGCTCCAATCTCTTTCTCATCTCTCCCACACCTATTAAGGTATGTCTTTATGTTTTTAAGTTCTATTAATTATTATGATAGTTGTCAATATCGTTTCACACCCTGTTGGATCGTACATCACATTGAGCTACCACTTATCCCAAAATCAATTGGTGATAGGAAACTACACAACAATAGTTTTATGGTGAGGGCGAGGGCTCGACCCCAATTATGACAGCTCAGGAGCGAGGGTGGACGTTGACCACAACAATCCCTCCATCAACGACACACCCGGCGTAATTCTTACTGTGAACTCGCAAAACGCGTGTCCCGTGACTCGAACACCCGACTTATCAGGATTTGATACCACTTGTAGGATCTTACACCTCATTACCACTTATCCTAAAACCAATTGATGATAGGAAACGGCACAACAATAGTCTTATGGTGAGAGCGATGGCTTGACCACAATTATGACCGCTCAAGAGCGAAGGTGGACGTTGACCTCAACAGACCCCATCTCGGTTAGACCTCCAAAACGAAGAGTTTCATCCAATTTGGAATTTCGGCGAAACTTTTCGGAATTACGTTTCGTGTAAATATAAAAATAATATATTTATATATGTAGAAAAATAAAGAAGATAATAATCCATTTAAGTAAAACTTTTTGGAATTATATTTTGGAAAAATATAAGAAATATAAAGAATATGTGTATAAAAACTTAAAAGATAAAAAAAAATAACTAATTGTGTAAAATTTCGTTTCCGCCAAAATGTGACCGAAATTGGCCTAGCATAGTGATACCTCGATGCGCTGCGATGTAGGTATATTTAATGTCCGGATGTCAAGTATAGTGATACCTTGATGCTTTGTGATGTATAGACATCCTTAGGCCTTAAATATGCATACATTTGGTTCATTAATGTCCCTCACATGCCTCTAAACAATCCCAAGAGTGTAACATAGCGTAGTCCGGAGGTCAAGTCTAAGTGAGTCCGGGTCATGGTCCAAAATCCTAAGTCTAAGGTACCGAATACTACCTTGGAGAACCGGATTTATTTTCCTCCAATTGGACCATTAGAGGGAGCAAACAATGGCCCTAATTATGGTGCACAAGTCCTCAAAATAGTTGGAAAAAGGTTGGGGAGGAATCTGGGTCTAAACAACCCCAAAACAGTCCATCCGGACATGGACACTGTGGCCATTAGACATGGCCCACGGTTGACCGTGAGCCTCCACGGTCAACCGTGCCGTGTCAGGTAGCTCTCGGACATGTCATGGCCAAGGCTGGTTTTTCCATCTTTTCGAACCCCCCCCCCTCCCTTTGCCAACTTTTGGACATTTTGACACCACTTTTAGAGGGGCATTTGGCCATCATTTATACACTACATTAAGTTACCAATAACTACAATTAATTTATCAAAAAGTGAACTAAACAAGGTGCCAAAAACTTGAAAATGCATAGAATAGAACATGGAAATCAATGTAGACAAGCAAATACATGTAAATTTTGAAATTAATCACTTGCCTTGGCCTCTAGCAAATCCAAATTTACTCTCAGACGCATCAAATGAGCCTGGAATCACCTAATTAGCAAAAACCCCAAAATCCCACCTTAGAACAAGGTACCAGAAACTAGAACATAAAACACGAAAATATTCTTGCTTGTGATGGGAATTTGGTATCCTCACACGCGGATCTTGGGAGAACATAATTATTTCTTAATTCTCAAACTCGTGTCCCCAGATCGGATAGCTGCAGTAATTTGGTTTGGAGGCGTGACAGACTGGTAACAGATAGGCAAGTTTCTAGGACATAAAACACTCTAGGAACTTTAAGACATGCGGCGAGGAATCGTTAGACCTTTAAGTAGATTTCGTTCTGTTTGAGCTAGAGGTCGTTTTGTTGGGTTTGGGTTTGCTTTTCTTCTAGTAGGGGAGACTTTCCCGGTCTACTCTTCTCTTTTAGTTGTTTGGTGAGTTTGAAGGACCAAATTCCTTTAGTGGGGGAGAATTTAGTGTCTCCGTACCCACATATAGTGTGTTTTTGCTTGTGTTCGTGTCAAAACTTGAGAGTTTTGTGGGCTCAATACGTGGTTTTCAAAGGACTTCAACAATTCTTCAACCCTATCGGTGTTATGGATAGAGTCAATGAGAGATGATGTGCGTAGTTGTTAGCCATAGAAGAGCACGAGTGGTATGCACCAAGTAACCAAGAAATCAGCTACTCAATATGCACACAACTTAAAACTCGCAAGCACACAAGATCACTATGTAGTATAATGAATTGTAAGTACAAGGTCGATCCCATGAAAACTTGTGATAAAACAATGTCCAAATTAACTAAAACTTCATAATATTAAATGGATGAAAAAGATGATTGAATGCTGATTGAATGAATGAAATTACTAATAAGGGTAAATTAAACTATTAAAATAAATCAAAAGCTTAATGGAAAGTAACCTAACACACAAAACTACTACTAGGATTGAAAACAATGATAATGAATGAACTAGAGTTTCATCTACTCCCTTAACCTATCCTATGCATGTCCCTTATTATCCTTTAATAAAAAATCAGAATTATTGGTGACATTTATCAACCTAGATGTATCTAGATTACGATTCCTCTAAACCTAATTCATGAGTGGCATGCTACATGAATTGATCATCAAGTTGCAAAAAAACTAAGCATGGCATATGTCCTAGTCAATACATGCATGATACATAAAACAATGGGAATGATAAATGCATGAGTCTAAGCATGACATATACTAAGATTATTTATCGTTCTCTTCATGGTTCTAAACCCTAGATGCTTAACATCAAGATCAATCAAAGATAAGTTAGCTAATCTTAAATTTAATTGAACATGGCATGGTTGGCATGACATATACACAACTCATCAAATGAAAAACATGGTTTAGAAACTCAACCAACAAAATTGAAATCTCAATTAAAGAATGCCAAAAGGGACTACATAAAATTAGGCTAGGGTTTCAATTATACCCTAGCCCTAAAAAGTTTAGCTACTCATGTTTGGAATTGAAAATAACATAGAAAATAAGGTCATAAGAAAAAAAAAAAAACTAGAAGATTGATGATGAAGAAGGCACAGCCAGCAGTTGCTTGCTCCTTCCTTGGCTTCAAAAAGCTCCCAAATCTTATTGGGTACAGCTTCAGGATGCCTGCTTCAGTCCATAAATGTACTTCTGTAGTTTGATAACTCTTTGCATTTGGTTATTAGCTACAAAACCGCCTAGTTGCATCCTATAGATGTCTTCCTCAAGATGGTCGTTAAGAAATGCCACCTTGACATCCATTTGCCAAATCTCGTAATCGAGATGAGCCGCAATGGATAAGAGTATCCGGATGGACTCGAGCATGGCTACCGGCGAAAATGTTTCCTCATAATTGATACCTTCTTTCTGAATATAATATCCTTTCATAACAAGCCTGGCCTTAAAGGTCTCAACTATTCCATCTGGTACTCTCTTTCACTTGTAGACCCACTTGCACCCAATAGGTTTAATATTGGCAGGCAAGTCCACAAGTGTCCAGACCTAATTGGAGTACATGGACTCCATCTCAGCTTTCATAGCTTCTTTCCAACGTCCTGAATCTAAATCATTGATTGCTTTATCATAGCTACAGAGATCTTGTTCCAGTTCTTCCGGGATAGCCTCATAAGACTCCCAAAAACGAGAACCTGTCAGGTTGCCTAACAATTCTCCCACTACGACAAGGCACTGGTGTAGCTATTGGGTCAGGTATGGGAGGATTATCTTCAAGTTCGGTCATTCTTGGATTTGGAATTGATTTCTCTTGAATTTCCTCCAAGAAAACATCTTCTAAAGTTTTTCGGTTAATCATATAATATTCCTTCAGAAAAACCGCATTGGCACTGACAAGCACTCTCTGCTCTCTGGGATTATAGAATAATCAACCTTTAGTTTCTTTGGGATATCCTATAAAAGTGCATACTTTCGACTTCGATTTCAACTTATCCATGTTAACCTTCAGCACGTGTGCCAGACAACCCCAAATATGTAACTGTTGTAAGCTAGGCTTTCGCCCGGACCACAACTCCTGAGAAATCTAATGTATAGACTTAGATGGAACGAGGTTTACTATGTACGTTGTAGTTTCCAAAGCTTATCCCCAAAAGAATATACGTAATCCCGATAAAATCAACATAGACCTGATCATATCTAAAGGAGTTTGGTTCCTTCTTTCTACTACTCCATTCTGTTGAGGCATACCAGAAGCAGACAACTGTGATAGAATTCCATTTTTTGATAAATATCCCATAAAATCAACGGAGAGATATTTGCCTCCTCGATCTAATCAAAGAGACTTGATACTTTTACCTAATTGTTTTTCTGCTTCCGCTCGAAACTCTTTGAACTTCTCAAAAACCTCGGACTTGCGGTGCATAAGGTATATATATCCGTATCTTGAGTAATCATCTGTAAAAGTGATGAAGTACTCATATCCTCCTCTCGCACTTATATTTATAGGTCCACACACATTAGTATGCACTAGCTCTAATAAATCTTTGGCCCTATTGCCCTTAGATGAAAAGGGTCTTTTGGTCATTTTGCCTTCCAGACAGGGCTAGCAGACAGGCATTGGTTCCACCACCAATGAAGGCAATATATCATCTTTCACTAGCCTGTCAATCCTGTTTAGGTTTATATGACCTAGCCTCAGGTGCCAAAGTTTTGTTGGATTAGATGAAGGTGACTTCCTTTTTAATGATGGTCTATAAATTCTTTTGGTGTCATGTATCTCATACATTGTGGGAGTTAACAAATAAAGGTCATTGATTACCATGCCAGAACATATAAAAGTATCGTTCCTCTTTATGACAACTTCAGTACCAAAAGTAATAGAATAACGTTTATTCACCAAACTAGAAACTGAAATTAAATTCCGTCCACTACAAGAATTTTCACTTTTGCCGGCGTCACTAAATCGCCGGCAAAAACCTTTCGCGACGATTTCTCTTGCGCCGACAATTCGCCGGGAAAACTATGCCACTGAAACCTTTCCCTGGCGAAATAAGGTAGAGCCGGGAAAAAGCTATACATTGCCGGCGTTATTTTTTGCCGGGAAAAGAGCTTATTTCGCCAGTAAAAGATGTTTATTTTTTCAATAATAAATTTCTTAAAAACTTTTGCCGGCGTTTTTTTGCGCCGGCAAAGCATTCCCGACGTTATTTTTCGCCGGGAAAAGGTCAATAATAAAATTTTTAACAACTTTTGCCGGCGTTTTTTTTACACTGGCAAAGCATTACCAGCGTTATTTTTCGCCGGTAAAAGGTCAATAATAAAAATTTTAACAACTTTTGCTGGCCTTTTTTTACGCCGGCAAATCATTACCGGCGTTATTTTTCACCGAGAAAAGGTCAATAATAAAATTTTAAAAAACTTTTGTCGGCTTTTTTTTACGCCAGCAAAACATTTATATTTTACGTAAATTAGTTTTTCAAATTTTGTTGCCAGCGCAAAAACATTAATATAATTTTTTTAAAATGTTTTGCTGGCGCAAAACATTTATATTTTATAAAAAAATTTATTTTTTTAATTTTTTTCCTGCACTAGTCGAGCCCCCTGCACGCGTAATTTCAAACACAACAAACACTACTTTTTGGACATTTTGATGCAAAAGGGAAAAAATAGACAACCATAATAATGTTTGTAAACAAACACAATTATAACTACTTAAATGAAAATAGAATGCAGATGTACACATTTAGGGGTACATTGATGTGACAACATCTTGCGGCCACTGGTAGTAGCGCTTGTATCTCTTATACACCTGCAAAAAAAATTAGTAAAAAGAAAAATCATCTATAAACCTTCAAGATAAAAGGGGTACATTGAAGAAAGGGAAAATCAATAAAGACCTAGACTATTGATTGTGGAATTAGTAAGAACATGTTGGTGTTGGACGAAGAAGTAGAATTCACAAAGCCAGCTAGATTGAATGAGTTTTTGTTGCATATGATAATGCCAACAATGAAATCATGTTTTCATACTAACCTTCACCAAATCTGTAACTTGCTCTGCTTCAGATTGACTAGCCATCAAAGTCATCCTTGCATATGTCCATGACACTTGACCATGAGAGCAGCTCAACATCAAAGTGAAGTGTTGCATTGGGTGGAATGGTTGGTGGAGACCCTGACTCTCCATAAGCCAGTTGAGAGGGGATGGTAAAGATAGCATTCTCACCCTTCTTCATTGTTATAATCCCTTGGTCCCATCCCTTTATCACTTGACCTATCATTTAAAAAGAGGCACAGCAACAAACAATTAGAAGAATGTAATTTCAATGCTACAGCTAAAGGCAAAAGGAAAGAAAAATTTAACATATTGCAATAATTTGTTGAGCACTACGACAACAAATATATAATTTGTTAGAATTCCTAAGAATTAATTATTTTATTGAAGATCTACCTGTAGTTCATTATTCTTAAATGAGCAGCATATCATAAATTGACATAAAATAATGTCATTAGAAGACCAAATAAAACACTAACTATTCACATCTTTCCACAAATTTTACATCCTAATCTAATACTTTTTTTGTAGGTAAGTTAACATGACTTGATATGAAGCCCAGTGTTGGAAAGTGGCACCATTTTCAAAAGGGGGAGAATCATCCGAAAATTCTTAAGTGTTCTATACTAAAGTGAAACATAGCTTATCGACAATCATACAAGTTTTCCAAATGGTTTCAAAGAAACAAGACCCATAAATTAAATCACTCACCACATAATGAACCAACTGACTGACTAGAATAATTTAGCACAAGTGTACAGTTCATATAAAAAAGAGAACAGGTTCCTTTAATGGTTTACTAACTGACTCATCAATGTAGCAAGGAGTACTCAAGAGTTGCAATATCAAGAAAAACTTCTTCAATTCCAGTCCCCAATGTGGCAGATGTGACGAAAATCCTTGCCCCAATTGATGTTGCATAGCTGCACCGCCTATAAAACAATTGGAAAGACAAATAATATTAAAAATCTCAATGGAATAACAACATATTCCAAAAGAAATTATTGAAACACATAAAAATCATTGAACTTCTTAAGGCATAGATATCAAATACCTTTCAGCATCTTGAAGATCAAACTTCTTTGATCTCACCAGATCACTTTTATTTGCAGCAATAGCCATCGTTATGGGCTTGGATGCCAATTGTTGGAGTTCTTTCACCCAATTTCTAACTCGAGTGAAGCTATCGCTGTCCATGATGTCATACACCAATAGGGCTGCTGTACTCACAAGTCACAAAGATATACATAATGAGGAGCAAGGTCTACCAATATCGATACAGTCAAAACAAATGGATATAAAACTTGCACATAGAATTTATAAATTCCACCATAACCCCAAAGGCAGCTAACATGTAAACGAATACAGACCATTGGCATCACGATAATATATGGGGCCCAAAGCATGAAATCTTTCCTGGCCAGCTATATTCTGCCACAAAGTAAATCAGAGAATTATGTTATAACTTACATGCCATCTACTTAACATTATTTATGCAGGGTAAGACTTTGCAGTTGCACAGGCCTTTGAACATTATAGCTTTCTCTTTGAATCCTAAGTTTCATTATGACAGTAATTAATAAAAGTAGAATTAGAGTTAATACAGTTCTATGAATTCTTTGGAAGAACACTTGCATGTTGTTGAGATTAGGGATCAAAATTGACTAACACCTTGACTTATCCCAAGATTCATGGCATGTTTGTGAGAGAGCAGGTGAAACTAACAATGAGGACAAAGAAATCAGGTAATGCGTCTGTAAAAAATAGTAAAAATAATTGCGATCTCATTTACAAGTCATGACTCGTTACTTAAATTAATTATTTATTTACTTATCATTGAATGGCACCTCATAACCTTAATGTTCAGAATTCCATATTCTTACATTCAATATAGGTCTGTGGTGGGAGATATGAATAGTATTGTATGGCATTTCCTGGATTGTTGCTGTTTCTTTTTGTTTTTTTAGAGTACATTTCTAAGTCACCGGTCAAAGAATCAAAGTTTATTGATCATGAAGATATTTTATGTCCATTTCTAATATGGGGCCCATCACATCAATGGTGTAGATGATATGTACATGGGTCCCGCTTTGGTGGCATGGATTTCTAAACTTGCAGTTGCAATATAAGTAAATAGAAGCATATATACATTGCTAATGTATATGAGAGGGGTGGTGCTCACAGAAATTTGAGGGAAGTGAGTCTGCTGAGAGTTGAGGGATGGTTCCAGTGAGATTGTTGTGGTAGAGATCCAAGCTCAAGAGGCTCTTCAAACCCCCAAGCTCTTTAGGAATTCTGCCCATCAGATTGTTCCTATACAGCTCCCTGCAAATGAAAGGGCACTTTTTCTCATTGGACCTTTCCTTAACATGTATTACCACTTCTTTCATTCTTAAGAACATGGTACTCACAGATATTGGAGTTTTTCCAGTCAAAATAATAGAAACCCAGCAAAACCCAGACAACAAAACTACAGACCCTAATTGAAGGAAGAAAGAAATGTAGAATCAAACACAACCATCAAAACCCATATTTGAAGGAAAGATAAGCCATTCCCTCCTGATTTTTAAGCTTGTTATAGTGAAGCACACCCAAGTTATAAGATTTGTTGTATTGCAATTTGTGGGTCACAAATCCCCTTGTGTAAATGAATCCTATATCAGTCAGATTAGGATGAGATGTTTCTTCTAACTTTCAGGTCACTTGGGTAAGCACGCCTATTCATTTTCTAATTTACAACTGGTGATCGGTTTTAGATCTGAATTCAAGCTATTGATGTGATCTGATCTGCCCATAATCTGATCTAGTTAATTTGCGATTCGAGTTTTGGGACAAGAGAACCTGGGGTCAAAATCTAAATAATGATCAGATTGAACCCCCATTGTTGAATCAAGTGTTCTATTCCTCTCTTCTTCTTTTTTTTTTATTTCTTGTGGCCTTCCGAGGCAGGTTTAGACTGGCGAGGGGAGATTCTATGGGGGAGTAGTTTGTGAAAAAGATTACATTTGGGATTAATTTTATCAGTAGTATCTATGGGATTAATTTTCTCAGCAAAACAAATGAAAACAGGCATACAAACAAATGAATACAAACCCAGAACAGAAATGGCTTCAAATCAAACCCAGCAAAACGCAGATGTCAAAACCAGAAACCCTATTTGAAGTAAAAAAAACTGCAGAATCACTCAAACAAGAACAAACCCTTTAAAACCCAAATCCAGATCTTAAAACAAATGAAAACAAAGAAGAAGAGAGAGAGAAAAGAAGAGAGAAGGAGAGGGAGACAGACCTATTTGGATTTTGAGGATGGCAGGGGAGAGACAGTCAGCTGAATGTGCTAGCTCTGCCGTTGCGAAGAAGATGGAGAGGGCGAGTGATGGCTGTTGCCGCTGTGAGGAAAATGGAGAGAGTGGTGTGCAGTGGCGTCTGGGGCGTTTCTGCGCACAGTCCGGCGATGGAGAGGAGAAGATGATGGGAGGGTCGAGATGGGTCTGGCGATTGAGCAGAGAGAACCAAGGTCGGTGAAGGGGGGTGGGGGCTGTGAGACTTGTGATGCCTGAGAGAGAGATTCCGGGAAGATGAAGAGAGGGATGGAGATGAAGATGGGAGAGAGCGAGAGAGGGATGGGGATGGCGTGCATAGGGAGACGAGGGCCAGAAAGGGAGAGAGCGATAGAGGGATGAGCGAAATTATATAAAATTAGAATATATATTAGAGTGAGGGGGAGAGTCCCAAATGAAGGCGCGAAGGGAAAAGAGGATTTGGCACGTGGAAATGATGTAACCTTTGCCGGCAAAAGAAAAAAAAGCCAGGAAAAATGGAATATTTGCTGGTGAAAAAAAAATGCCGGGAAAAATTCGACCTTTGCCGGCGAATAAATGTCGCCGGGAAAACTATACTCTTCCCAGCGAAATAAGATTTTACGCTGGCAAAAGTTTTTTTATTACGCCAGGAAAAAACGCCGGGAAGTGCAAGTTCTTGTAGTGGTCTTAAAGACAATACACATAATGTATCTGACAAAATCAACTTAATATTTGAAAATAATAAAGTAACTACTCCCACTGATACCGCTTTTGCCTTGGCATCTGATCCCAGGTTAACAACGATTTCGCTGCCACTAAGCCTCCTGATTTCCCTGAACCCCTGCAACAAATTACATATGTGATTAGTTACACCGGAGTCAATACACCAGGATTCTGAAGTACTAGTTGCAAAACTAACTTCAAAAACAAGTAACTGAATCATATTTGAGGTATTTTTCTTAGACAAAAAATCAAGACAATTTCTCTCCAATGTCCTGTCATACCATAGTGGAAACACTTTCCCTTTGCTCCCATACCCTTAGCCTTAGCCACACCACCAATAGTTCCATTCTCCACCTTAGGACCCTTAGGGACCGATTTCTTCTTGCCTTTCCGGCCTTTGCCTTTCGGCTTGGACCTGGCAAATGATTTTTCTGTCATTGGGGCAGTTGGCTTCTTGATTATGCCCTCCGTCGCTACCAGTTGGCTAGACATCTCAGCCAAAGTCAGATTCATCTTATTTATATTATAATTTATCTTCAAATGGTTGAATGAATTTGGTAGCAACTCGAGGATCATCAATTTGCGATTCTGCATCAAACGCAGCCCCTAGTACATTTAACTTATTCAATGAGTCCATCATTTTTAGCATCTGGTCTTGTACTGGAGTACCCTCAGCCATCTTAGTGCTCATGAGTACCCTCATAGCAGCCTGCCTAGCAAGCCTCCCCTGGTCCGCAAACATCTCCTTTAAGTTCAATATAATATTGGATGCAGTCTTATAGGAACGATGTTGGTGTTGTAACACACTAGACATGGATGCCTGCATATAGTATCTAACCATCTCATCATCTTTGGTCCATTTGGTGTGAAGGTCCTTTTGGTCCCGTGATGCATCTGGCCCAGGCTCTTCAGGGCAGGGTGTGGTAAAGACATAATTGTATCCTAAAGCAATCAGGACAATATCTAGGTTCCTTTTCCAATCCACGTAGTTGGATCCCACCAACTTATTCTGGTTGAGGATCGTTGCAAGGGGATTGAAGGTTGATGAATTCATGTTGAATAAACTGTAGCACATAACCATACATTTAATAAAAGAATATAAATGAAATTAGGGTTTAGTATTTTACCAAATTTATGTGGGAATCCTCATAACCACTAAATTTAGAATACATCAGAATTCCAATCCCTTAGGACATGCATCCTTGGGGAGTGCAAATGCCACAGATTGGTGCGGATCAAAGTTGGTCAAAATTAGAATTAAGACTAACTATTCATGATCCCTATCATTCATTATCATCCAAAAATCTCATACAAAATAATATATGACTCCCGATTAGCTTTGGTTTCTAAAATACATGAGGCAAATCCTTAGGGATACTACGTCATTATTTTAGTTAAGTATGACCCACCAACTAGTATTGCGTGACAACCATTGTAGGCAGCGCCTCCTTAGGGAGTGAGCTCCCACCACGTCTCACCAACACTATCCTAAGGAGATCCATATCTAGTAACCAGACAAATAAAAGCCCTCCGTGGGAAATGGACATTCTAAAGATGGCGCGAGGCTAATACTTTCTTTACAATGGACCTATTGTGGAAAACCATGGGAATTTTTCAATTTAAATGCCCCGCTCCCACTTAATAATTTAGAATTGAGGATTTCCTTTTAAAGGTCTTAGGGCCGGCATATAAGAATATCAAATCATCTCATGATAAGACCAATTATTGGTTCCAAGTCAAGTTTAAATTTAAGGAAAGGCTAGTTTCTAATATTAGTGTTACCGATGGGTCCATCTCATGGGTCCACCAACACTAATTCTAAAATTATAACTCTTTCTAAAAATTAAATTTGATTTGACCAATTTTGGCAACTGCTATGTTTAGATTAGATTTGGAAACTTTCTATAATAAACAAACATCTATAAATAGAAAATGGTTAAAAAATAAAAACTAGTCCTCTCCTCCACATAGCCCAAGCGGAATAGACTTCTTGGACTTTCCAAAACTTTGAGATTCCTCAAACTCTTTGGGCATCTACAAAACAATTTTGGTAATCTTCACTTCACTTTCTTTCCTCGTCTCGGACATCGCCAGAATTGAAAAATACATAAATTCCTAAGCCTCGATGATGAGACTTACATGGTAATCTAATAATGGAAATAAAAGGGCTATAGGGAAATTCACCATGCCTTGCCCTTTCAAGGGAAACCAAGAAAACCATGATGCCCTTTACACTTAGCCTCAAATAAACCAATAACCATAAAAAGAAAGTAGAAGACTTGTGGGCCACATGGAGAGGACAAAATAACCTGCAAGTTAGTATCCCATACAACCATACAAATTACAAAACCAGGCTGCCAAACTATGGTGGAAAAACAGACCCGAAACTGAAAAATCAGAATCTGTACTCTGTTGTGTCAGCGTACCCGGTCGACCGGGCAGAGGGCTTGGTCGACCGGCTTGCAGTCACCCGATCGACCGAGCACGAAGCCAGGTTGACCGGATTGACGAAACCAAATTTTTGGGTTTTCTGAAATCGAGTCCAATCTCTTCCAAAACACTTCTGAAGTCTTCAAATGGCTTCCTACCATCCTTCCATCATTGTTAAACTCTTTTGTGACTACCCAAACATGAATCTACTATTAAACCAAGTAAATCCATCAAAATTGATCCTTACATAGCATTAGCTCTATCATCTTCGCATCTCATGCAAAGATTAGAACTAGTTTACTGATCTAACATGATTAGAGAAGAGTTATGGCTCTAATACCAATTGTTGGAAGTAGGTGGGCCTCGTGGATTGGTTATAAAAAACTTTTGACCCACTTGATGCAGGGATCAATTATCTATAAGGCTACAAACTCAATCCAAGATCTAAGACCTCAATATCATCAACCATGATCATTAAAAAACTATCTCTAAAATAGAAAATAGCAGCACCATGCATTCACAATAAATCTACAACATACAAGGAGTAGATCTTACCTTGGGAGCTTCGTAGTGCTTTAATGGAGATGTGAGTAACTTGTTTGGTGAATAACTCTTTCTTTCTAACAAATTAGAATCTCCAAGACCTAGTTGTCTTCCACGCTATGACCCGTTTCAAATCTCTTTTCTCAAGAAGAATGGTAGGATCTCCAAAAGAAACCAACTAGAAGCTCTAAGGAAACCAAAAGAGAAAACTAGAAGAGAGAGGGAAGGGGCGTGCAACACTTGCACACTAGGGGTCTTGGGCGTGAATTCCAAAGTGTGGAAATTGGATGGGTTGAACGTCCAAAGCCTCCTCCTTTTATAGCATGAGCAACCTTATCTTACTTACTAATTCTTATTAGAAGTCCCACTTCCAAAATAATTAGTAACTTTCTATTTCCTTTCCTTTTAGAGTTCAAAGAGAATTAGTAACTATCTAATAACTTGGGCTAGCGTGGGGACCACTAGGGATTTCATAGAAAGCTGACTCCAATCGGGACACCCTGACCCCACATCTCATGTGTAATCTGGGTCCACAGTTAATTGCAAATAACACCACTATATAAATGCAACTGTACTCCAGTCTTAGGAATAAATTACAAGAAGACTCTAAACTTCCATATCACTACAAGTAGGCCCCTCCATCTATATCCATGGATCAATTGCATTAAACATGTCCAACCAATTTAGATCTATATTTTATTATCCTTGAGACCTAATCAATTACAGTGATCATCAGTACCATCCAATTAACTCTTAATTGAGATGGGTGCGCACTTACCAATGATAAATCCATTAAGTGACACATGGGGATAAAGATGATAGATTTCATCTTGACCATTGAATGTTCACACAGTCCTACCATCATGTACGCAAGACACCAAGGTGTTGACCTATATTTGGCCTCACTCATGGGTGACTCAAAATAAATGAATAGATAGAAACTTGAGTTCATTAATGTCTCAGGATTAAGAGCCTATTGCTAGGAAATTATGAGAGCGGACTTTAAAGTAAAGACAATGTTTCATAAGGTACTTCTCATGGTCCTTCAATACATCCAATGTACCAGCATGATGATCAAGAGTCTTATACTCTGATGATTGAGACAAATCACACTATATTATAGTAATCATAATGCTGTAACCTTGTCAAATGGATGCCCAATCTCATCACTGGTTGTGAAGCTATTTAAGTATAAGATTTATGACACATGTCACCCGTATGTGGATCTTATCCATACACATGTATTACATCAAATATACTTGCGGACTCCGGTTCATCTCATGAACCAGTATATCATTCGTATTGGTTGTGTAAACAGGAAATAAAACCATTCATCTTATGAAAAATAAATATGATTATATTGAAATAAATCAATTTATTACATCATCCACCGGATTGAGACCATATAATCTAACATGCTGGTCGTCCATGCCTTGTGTCCCCATTTATTCTTTTTGAAAAAGCAATCTTTAGCAAGGAGTTTCCTTCTTTTTAGGCTTTGTTTCTTTTTTCGATTAGATCTCTTGCTTGCTTTGCAAGTAGGTTTCCTAGTTAGGAAACAACTTAGAAATTGTAGGAGAATCTCTTGCCTTTTAGACTCGTAGTAGTTCTCTCCTTTTTGCTTGAAAATAACTTTTCTTGGGCACCACTTGGACTCGAGAAAGAGTTTCCAAATTCTGAGATTCTAACTATTGTAATAGATGTGGGACCAACTTTGGGCGTGCAACTAGGGGTGTTCACGGGTCGAAACCCGCGGGTTGCGGGTCAAACCCGACCCGACCCGTCTAAAATTTTGTGGGTGAAAACCCACCCGAACCCGACCCGTTTGTGTCACGGGTCAAACGGGTCACGGGTCAAACGGGTCACGGGTTCAACGGGTCACGGGTCGCGGGTCGGGTTTGGGTCAGTTTTTTTTTTTTTTTTTTTTTTTCATGTAGAAGACCAAATTGTTTATGTAAACAACTTTCAGATAGTTGTTAGAGAACTAAAAGTGATTAGATGTAATTATGTAAAATAAAAAGTGGTTGCGGTTGTTTGCTGGCCTTCTTTTGTACCATGGGTAGGGGTGTACAAAAAAAATAGTTGCGGTTTGACTCGAAAATCACGTCCAATTTCAACTACGTAATCACTCTCATCTTGACCATTAATTCAATGGTCACCAATTAAATGATTAAATACAATCAACAAGATATTCAAGATTAACAAATCTAAACAAACTGATGTCAAATAGATGTAATAACTAATCAGGCTTCAAAACGTACCGTGTTTTTCATGTGAGATCACCTTAATCTGTTGATAGGAATAAAATAAATGTTCCTCGCACTAAATATATTATAGTATACATGGGCCTTGAGTTCATAGACATGAGACCAATATAATAATAACTTAAATATTTAGAAATTGGTCGGTGAACTACATCTAAGAGAAATTAAAACCACATCTTGACAAATATCTCTTGGATTTTTATTCTTGGTCTTCTACCAAAAAAAAAAAAAAAAAAAAAAAAAAAAAAAAACGGGTTCACGGGTCACCCGCCAACCCGACCCGTGAGACCCGTTACCCGTACCAATGGTCACGGGTCGGGTCGGGTCGGGTCGGGTCGAGCACAAAAAATGTGGGTGGAGTGACCCACCCATTGACCCACGGGTCGGGTCGGGTTGCCGGGTCGGGTCGGGTTACGGGTCATTTTGTACACCTCTACGTGCAACACATGTTTGGGCTGTTTTCTTCTCTTTTTCTCTTTCCTTTTTGGTTTATGCTACGAGTCTCCAACACTTTCCTTCTAGGGCTCCACTTTAATTTTAAATTTCAAATCTCCAAAAAGAATAGGGAGGGCCCACCTGAATCTCTCAATTAATCAATTTTTTAAATTTCTTCTCTTTTGGCTCCTTTTGTCCTTTTCATAAAAAAATAAAAAGACAAAGTAAAAATAAAAAAAATAACAATGAGCTAGCACAAGATAAACCAAATATTATGGCTCAAATCATAAACAATTAAGCACTTATCAATGAGCATTACTTGAAGACCCCATTGTAGCAAATCGATGACCATCGTGCAATGTGCTAAGGCAAGTAATTGCAGATTATTAGTGGAACTTGAGCCATTTTTCTAAGCCAGAAGACCTTAGAAGCCAATTTAGTGATTGATTTCATTAAGATTGAGACAATTTTCAATTGGGAAAGCTCTAAGTGGATGCAAGACAGACGTTGATAGCTTCTCGAAGTTGATGAGTTACCACCGGAGAATTGTTTGAGAACTTTTGACAATCGACTCAACAGAATGTGTCATTTGTGTGGTTAGAAGTATGTGAAGTTAGTTTTCAACAACGGATAAAGAAGTTGATTGTAGAGTAGATTTTTGCCTAGCCGCCTGACAATGAAGATTTTGGAATTTTGTTGACTCGTGGAACATTGGGTCAGGTAGGGTACAGATGTAAGATGGGAAATCACCGCTTATGGACCAAGGTCAGTCAAAAGGTTATGGGAACTCACCGCTTATGGACCAAGGATAGCCAGAAGATTCTAAGAAAAATTGCACATACGCACGACTTAAGAAGGGTGAACGTGAGGAATAAGTAGAAGCCGAGCATATGGATTGTGACCTTTCAACCAAGTACCAGCCAAGATAAATGACGCACAGATACATTGAGCATGAAGCCAGTTATTTTGATTTAGTAAGGGGAACAAATTTTCGGTGAAGCAGTTTCAAGATTTGGGTACAGAGTTTCAACTGCTTGAGGAATGACGCAGTGTTAGTGAACGTGTCTATGTCATGAACCGACCATTGTGCAGAGGATCAAGAGCAACGAGCAGAAAGAATCAGAGTTACCAAGTGGCTTTGAGTACATTGGAGGAAGATTGATTTTAGGATTGTGAAAATGAGTTGGACTTCCATGGTGAGTGTGTGGGGAGATTTCCAGAACCACAGGATTAAGCTAATCGCAGCCATCAGATGAGGCTAAGCACTCTCACATGCCATCCTCGTGCCATCCACGTGGCACCAATCTCACCCCGGCTACCAGGACAAAGGCCTCGGCCGAAGTCAAGCAACCCCGGACCGCCAGCGCCGAACTCGGCTACCCCTGTGTCCATTCCGGCACCCATCTCGGCAGAAAACTCCACCTCGGCTGAAGAAGCCGGGACAGAAGCCGAAGCAAGAGAGAACCTTCACTTGCGCCCCTCATCCCCCACGTCATCAGGCACGTGGAAGAATAGGGGCGCGAGCTAGTGGGACAGACGCGACATCCAGCCGCTCACAATCTTCGCCAGATCCCTGACAGGGCGGCATCCAGCGGCTGAGGCCACATCAGGGCAGGGCCCGAGGGCAGATCCGCTGGTACCCCTACCGCCAAAGGCGCCCAACACGATCTGGCCCAACAAGATGTGCATTAAATGCGACGTGGGCTGACCCGACGCGCGTTTAATACAGAATGGGCTGGATTGGACCGCAATTAATGCAATGTGGGCTGATCGTGACTTCCCAGTCGAATCACGGGACCCACACCGCAATATCTCCCAAAGATACGTTCCACACTCTATAAATAGAGGCTCAAACCACCATCTAAGGTACGCACAATTTCATACAGAGAGCCGTTACTCTGTCTCTCTTCTTCCTCTCCTTCCATTGTTCCAGTTCACTCACTGACTTTGGCATCGGAGAGCCTTGCGCCGCCCAGGCCAGGGTCCTTTGATCGTTTGTTCATCTCTTTCAGGCTTTCGGACGGCACCCAGTCATCATCATCATCGGATAAGTCCTATAAGGCTCCCTCCTTATTGTGGGTCATTATTTTCTGCACCTACAATTGGCGCCGTCTGTGGGAAAGTAATATCCCAACCTTCCCAACCTTCTTAACCTCAATCTTCCAGAAGCCATGCCTCCGAAAGCTAGGAAGGGCGGAGAATCCTCGAGGCCAGTCCTCGAGCTGCCACCACCGTCAACGGACGTCCCTCCTCAAGGACGCTCCCGCACGGTGCATGGCACGTCTGCAGGCGAGGGCCGCTTAGGCTCTCAGCCCTTTGTCGAGTTCCCACTCCAAGAGGGACTCGAGGCCTCGATCTCAGCAGAAGAAGTCGTGCCACCCAGACGCGATGAGCGTCGACATGAGCGTCCTCGGAAGGACAAAGCCGTGGCCGTAGGAGAGACGCGCCACGTTCAACCCCCTGCTGCTGGAGAGGTTCTCGAAGCCCAAACTGCTCTCCTCCAGAAGCAAGAGCAGCTGATTCGCGAGCTCCAGCAGCAGCTGAGGGCAGCGCAAACTGCCTCCTTGAGGCAAGTCTCTGAGCCTCAAGGGAAAAAGAGGGACGCCCCCAGCAGGGCAGCCCAGCCTCCCCGCGAGGACCTCAGAAATCATCTGGACCAGAAACGGAGCCAGATCCGTGACGAAGGCTCGAGCAACAGCCGAAGTCACCATAGCCGCGACGGCCGAACTCATAGCCGTCGTAGCCCGAGCCATCCCAAGCGAAAGCCCAGAGCTCAGACTCCAGAGAAGGACGATGAGCAAGAGCGATTTGACAAACGTGTCAGATTGGCTCTCCAGCACAACTTGGACATGCGGGACCAGAAGCAGATCTGTGGTCACACTGATCTGGGGGGCTCGCCCTTCACAAAAGAGATCGAGCGCACCCCCTTGCCCATAAAGTTCTCCGTCCCGCGGTTCGTCCCCTATGACGGACTGTCCGACCCATCTGCACACCTCCGACACTTCTCCCAGAAGATGTCCATCTGGGGGAACGAGGGTCACCTAAACTGCAAAATCTTCTCCTCCAGTTTGGGTGACCTCCCCCTGAAGTGGTTCTGCTCTCTCCCGGAGCAGTCGGTTTTCCAGTTGGAAGGAGCTCCAGCTCTCCTTCCGGAAGAAGTTCCAAGCCTACACCGTCGTCCCCAAGAAGGAAGGGGACCTCCTCGCTCTGAGAATGAAGCAGGGCGAAACCCTCGCCAAGTTCGCCCAGCGATTCTGGGCGGTCTACAGCTAGATTGAGGGCGCGAGGGAAGGGATAGCCATCTACGCCTTCCAGCATGCCGTGATCCCCGGCAACGACTTGCGAAAAGACTTGGCCGGGGACCCCCCAGAATCCATGCCAGAGTTGATGTCCCGGGTGAAGCGCTTCATCGCCCAGGAGGAAGACGAGATCCGGGCCAGGGATCAGGACGGGCATCCGGAGCCCGAACAGAAGAGTGGCCAACCTCGGCAGAGAGGCGGGAGGCCCTCCCAGAAGCAGGAGCCCAAGCGGGCCTGGGTCTCTAGTTCAGCGAAGCCTTCGTCGTCCAGGTCTGGGGGCACTTGGAAGCCCATACCTCCCTCCAGCGCCAGTCAGAGCGTCAACGTCGTCTTCAAGGAGCCGATCTACCGCATCCTGACCAAGATCAGGTCCAAGCCGTTCTTCAAGTATCCTCAGCCCATGAAGAATGAACCCACCGAAGGCGCCCGAAGCAAGCTCTACTGCTCCTTCCATAGGGGCAACGGGCACAGGACCGAAGACTGCAAGACTTTGCAGGGGTATCTGGAGAAGCTGGCCGAAGAAGGCCACATCCCAGAGTTCATCAAGGCAGGTGATGCCGGCGGCAGCGAGGGCCGAATTCACCAGAGCGCGGCCCAGGCTCCAGACAGCGAGGACTCAGAGAAGATCATCAACGTGATCCATCTGGCGTCCTCAGCTCCCGCTTCCTCGTCCCGGGGAAGCTCTCAGGCCCGTGCCGAAGCCAGGCGGGCTTCGCACGGGAAAGAAGTAATGAAAGCCGAACTCGCTCCGGCATCCAAGAAAGCCCGCCGCGACCGACCCGCCATCTCGTTTTCGGATCGAGATCTAGAGGGAATCCAGGTCCCTCACAACGACCCCCTGCTCCTCACCATGAAGCTGAGAGACTTCACCGTGAAAAGGATCCTCGTCGACTCCGGCAGCTCCTCCGAGGTCCTCTACTACGACTGCTTCAAGAGGATGAAACTCTCTGAAGCAGACCTCACGGAGGTCCGAGCACCCTTGCTAGGGTTATCCGCCATGCCAGTCTATCCCAAGGGTAGGATCACCTTGGAAACCCGAGTTGGCGGAGCATCCGTGCTGGCTGACTTCCTGGTTGTGGACGCCCCTTCTCCCTACAATGTCATTCTGGGCAGAACGTGGCTCCACAAGCTAGAGGCAGTTCCTTCTTCCCTCCACCAAAAGCTGAAGTTCGTCCTTGAGAACAAGGAGGGCAAGATGGAAGTAATCACAGTGGAGGGAGACCAGCAGCAGGCCAGGCAGTGCATGCTGGCCGCAGTCCCAGCAGTGAAGGAGCCAGAGCGCGTCAACCTGGCCGAGTTCGAGAAAGGCCTCGATGAGATCGGCCGGGACCCTGAGAAGAAGAGCATCGAGGACCTGGCCGAGGTTAGGCTAGACCCGGCAGACCCAGACAGGTTCTTCCTGATTGGCACCCAGCTGCCAGACGAAGAAAGGGCCGAACTCTCTCGGTTCTTGATGCAGAATGTGGACGTCTTCGCTTGGAGCCCAAGCGAAATGCCTGGGGTCGACCCTGAGGTCATGTGCCACAAGCTCAATGTCGACCCCGACCACAAGCCGGTAGTGCAGAGGGCCCGAAGGACCGGGCTGCAGCAGACAGATGCGGTCGTCGAAGAGATCGACAACCTGCTAAAAGCAGGAGCCATCCGGGAAGTCCAGTACCCGGTATGGCTGGCCAACACGGTGGTGGTCAAGAAGAAAATTGGGAAGTGGAGGGTGTGCGTGGACTTCACCGACTTGAACAGGGCTTGCCCTAAGGACAGTTTTCCCCTCCCAAAGATTGACCAACTGATCGACGCCACCGCTGGTCACGACCGAATGAGCTTCCTTGACGCCTACCGAGGCTATCATCAGATCCCGCTCTATGAGCCTGACGAGGAGAAAACATCATTCATCACCCCCCGCGGCACTTACTGCTATAAGGTGATGCCCTTCGGGCTGAAGAACGCGGGGGCGACCTATCAGCGCCTCGTCACAAAAATGTTCCAGGCCCAGCTCGGCCGATCGGTAGAGGTGTACATCGACGACATGGTCGTCAAATCTGTGCGCTCCAGCGACCATCTGGCGGATCTCGGCCAAGTCTTCGACATCCTCCACGCGTACAAGCTCAAGCTAAACTCTTCCAAGTGCGCCTTCGGCGTAGCCTCTGGCAAGTTCCTCGGCAGCTTGGTAACGCGGAGGGGGATAGAGGCCAATCCGGACCAGATCACTGCCATCCAGGGCATCCAGAGTCCCTCTACCACGAAGGAAGTTCAGAGGCTCACAGGAATGGCCGCCGCACTCAATCGCTTCATCAGCCGGTCATCAGATAAGTGCAGGCCTTTCTTTCAGCTTCTAAAGAAAATCTGAAATTCCAGTGGACCCCCGAGTGCGACCAGGCATTGGCCGCACTCAAAACCTATTTAATGTCACCACCCTTACTCTCCACCCCAACTATGGGGGAGACTCTGTATTTGTACCTTGCGGTCTCGGATCACGCAGTAAGCTCCGTCCTCGTCAGGGAGGACGAGGGATTTCAAAAGCCAGTTTACTATACGAGCAAGACCCTGCTCGATGCCGAGACCAGGTACCTTCTATTGGAGAAGCTTGTGTTGGCTCTCGTCAGTGCCTCCCGCAAGTTCTCCCATTATTTTCAATCCCACACCATTGTGGTGATCACGGAGCACCCACTCCGTTCAGTGTTCAAGAAGGCTGACTTTTCAGGGCACATATCAAAGTGGACAGTTGAACTGGGGCAGTATGATATACAGTACCGTCCCCGAACTGCGATCAAAGCCCAGATTCTGGCAGACTTCATAGTGGAATTCGTCTCCCCCAACCCGGCTCCGACCCAGCTCGGCACGGCACTGGGGGGCGCAGGGCACGAGCCAGAAGAGTCTGAGACCGATCAGTGTCCCACCTCGGCATGGAAGATCTTTGTCGACGGATCGTCCACCTCCAAGAGAGCTGGCACCGGCATAGTTCTCCAATCGCCAGAGGGACTGGTCATAGAACAAGCCTTCACCCTGGACTTCAAAGCCACAAACAATGAGGCAGAGTACGAAGCACTGATTGCGGGGTTGAACAGCGCCCAAATCCTTGGAGCCCAACACCTGGTGATCTTCAGCGACTCTCAGCTGGTAACTAGCCAGCTCGCTGGAGACTATCAGGCCAGGGACGACAGGATGGCGGCCTACTTAGCCTTTGCGAAAAAACTGCTCTCCCATTTTCAGAAAGCCGAGGTCAGGCAAATATCCCGAGATACCAACACGCATGCAGATGCGCTTGCAAACCTGGCCTCCGCTGTCGAAGCGGGAAAGAAGAGGACCATCGAGGTCGGGTCAGTATCAAGGTCAAGTCTAGAACTCCATTCATCTCGGCTTGTCCTCTGTGCTGACCTCGGCCCTAGCTGGATGGATCCAATCGTCGCCTACTTGAAGGACGACCAGCTCCCCGAGGACAAGACTGAAGCCCACAAGATCAGGCTCAAGGCAGCTCGGTTCTGGCTCTCTCCCGAAGGCAAACTCTACAGGAAGTCCTTCACAGGTCCATACCTCCAATGCGTCCACCCGACCAAGGTGGACGACTTCCTGTATGAGATCCACGAAGGAATCTGCGGCAGCCATATAGGAGGTCGGTCATTGGCCTACAGAGCAATCAGCCAGGGTTACTGGTGGCCCTACATGCAGAAGGACGCCCAGGTCTACGCCAGGAAATGCGAGAAATGCCAGAAGTTCTCCCACTCCCTCCATCAGCCAGCACAGGATCTGAGTCCCCTCTCCAGCCCATGGCCCTTCGCTCAATGGGGCCTGGACATTGTGGGGCCTCTTCACCGAGCTCCAGGGAACAAGAGATGGCTGATAGTGGCTACGGACTACTTCACAAAGTGGATAGAGGCTGAACCGTTGTCTTCCATCACGGACAGGGACTCTAGGAACTTCGTTTGGAAAAACATCCTTACGAGGTTCGGCATCCCCCGGACCCTGATTTCGGATAACGGGACTCAGTTCGACTCCAAGTCCTTCAAAGACTTCTGCCAAGAGCACGGCATCAGAAACCATTACTCCACCCCGGCATATCCACAGAGTAATGGCCAGGCAGAAATCTCTAACAAAGTGATCCTGGACGGCCTGAAGAAGCGACTGGACAAGGCAAAGGGCAGATGGACAGAGGAGCTTCCGAGCGTGCTGTGGGCATACAGAACAACTCCAAGGAGGTCCACCTCGGCAACACCTTTCTCTCTGGCCTACGGGATGGAGGCGGTCATTCCCTTGGAAATCGGCCTTCCTACCCTGAGGACAGAGCTGGTCGACCAAGGCCGAAATGAGAGGAACCTGGCAATGGAGCTGGAGCTGGCAGACGAGCGACGAGAAGCAGCAGCCCTGAGACTGACCGACTATCAGCAGCGGTTAGCCAGGGCATACAATCAAAACGTCAAAGAAAGAAGGTTCACCGCGGGAGAGCTCGTTTTAAAGAAGACCCTGCCAGCTGACAAAGAACCAAACGAGGGGAAGCTTGCCCCGAACTGGCGTGGCCCGTTCAGAGTAGTCTCACTGGCAGGAAAGTCAGCCTACAAGCTCGAAGACTTGGAAGGCAAGCCGCTGCCGAGACCGTGGAATGCATCCCACTTGAAGAAATTTTATTTCTAAGGATGTAATGAATCTCAGAATCAATAAAAGCAGCTTTTGCCTCGTCATCAATCTGTCGTCTCTCTCTGGTCGACTCCGGCAGCATAGGCTCTACGCCCTGGAAATGGCCTGGAGTTCTTACACTCAGCCTTTCCTAAAGCCCCGTGTTTTGAACACAATCAAGGCTCTACGCCCTGGAAATGGCCTGGAGTTCTTACACTCAGCCTTTCCTAAAGCCCCGTGTTTTGAACACAATCAAGGCTCTACGCCCTGGAAATGGCCTGGAGTTCTTACACTCAGCCTTTCCTAAAGCCCCGTGTTTTGAACACAATCAAGGCTCTACGCCCTGGAAATGGCCTCGAGTTCTTACACTCAGCCTTTCCTAAAGCCCCGTGTTTTGAACACAATCAAGGCTCTACGCCCTGGAAATGGCCTGGAGTTCTTACACTCAGCCTTTCCTAAAGTCCCGGGGTTTGAACCCACTCAAGGGTTAACAGCCAAGGGCCTCGAGTTCGGACACTCGGCCGAATTCCTAAAGTCAGGGTTTCATCCCACTCTACGAGGGTCTACCGCCCTGGGAATGGTCTGGAGTTCCTACACTCAGCCGTTTCCTAAAGTCCGGGTTCATAAACCCCTCACACCTCGGCGCAAGGCAGTTCGGCCAGGGTCAGTTTCCTGAAGTCCGGGTTCATACACCCCTCAGAAGGCCATTGCCGAACTCACTCTCGCCTAGCCGAGGCCAGCGGAACGATGGGGCCACCTCGGCGCAGGTTAATTCGGCCGCGGTATGGATCCACCACGGCGCAAGTCAATTCGGCCACGGCATGGATCCACCCCGGCGCAAGTCAATTCGGCCACGGCATGGATCCACCCCGGCGCAAGTCAATTCGGCTAAGGTATGGATCCACCTCGGCGCAAGGCCAGCCATTTCGGCCGAGGTCAGTGCCAGCACTCAAACACAGAAACAGCACAGAAACACAGTTGATGGACCGCGCTCCTGCTCGAGTTCCTACCGAGGTCGGCGGACGTGGGAGTCCGTCGGGTCCGACCCTTTCGTAACCGGGGGGCAGGGGCGTGCATCAACATTTCTTTTTTTGTGGGTGTGCCAGATTTTCTATTTTACTTGGAATTGCAAATGGTGATCTGGAGATCAACCTTCGCAAGTAAAAAGGAAATCAACTTCTTTCAAGTTTTCCATTGCACATATATTTAAGAAAAGAGACATTTTCTTGATTTGCCGTGAAAGGCGATTTTTTTGGCATTTATAGCCGATTTTGGCGTTTATAGCCGATTTTTGGCGTTTATAGCCGATTTTGGCGTTTATAGCCGATTTACAATCCTTATCAACAATGAAAGACAAGAATTGTGATTTTTGTCTCTTTTAAAAAAATACAAACTACAATGAAAAGCAAGAAAAGGAGGATCTAACTTCTCAGGAGATTGTGGAGGACTCGTTTAGATTGACGGTCGCAAGCCATATGTGGGCTTCGCCATCATCCATGCAGATGAGAACAGAGGATGCTATTTGATTCGCTTGGCTTGGCTATAACCTCAGGTTTTTAGAAGACAAAGACCAAAGGAAGGTCCTATGTCCAATAAAAAACCGAGTAGACGGGCTGAAAAGCCACATCTAAGCCATTGGAGGCAGGAGGAGAAGGCAAGGACCTTGGGGGGGGTACCCCCCAAGGGACTTTTGTCACCTTGTTGCGGTGGCCGGTGTAGAACTTCCGCAGAGTTTTCTCTCTTTTTCTTTTCTCTGGATTTCTGACTGCTGTCTGATGTTTGTTGTGTGTTTTTCCGATCTTCTCTGTGTTTTTTCCGATCTTCTCTGTGTTTTTTCCGATCTGGATTCCTTTGGAGTGCTCTCCTATTTATAGGCTCTTGGTAGCCATTTAGGAGAGTTTATGGGCTTTTAATGTCATTAAGCCACATAATGGGAGGAGTTACAAAATTGAATTGTTTATTTTGTAACTCCTTTTTCTTGGCTTCTGATTGGCCGGAGGAGATTGAGGGCATTTAATCGCCTTTAATCGCCATGATGGGAGGATTTTCATGGGTTAAATGCCATGAATCTCTTGACTTGTAACTCCCAAATGCTTGCTTCTGATTGGGCCGTCCAAAGAAATGGATTAATGACTGTAATAAAGCTAGTCAATTAATCGCATTAAGTGGTCGCCGAGCAGCTGAAGAGTCGCGGGCCGTGCCATGTCTTTTGGAATTCTTCTGTCGATGATCATCGATGGATCTTCATGTAGATCGACATCAGATGACCATGTAATTTCAGGTGTTTGTTGCCAACAGCGGGTCGGTGCCATCTGTCCTGTCGATTTCTCGATCGGTCGGGTGGAAAGCACACTTTTTTTTGGTTGACCGGGTGGCGATCAATACTGTCTTTGATACTCTTGATGATTTACCCGTGTTTTGGACGGATGTCAGAGGACTTGGTGTCTCAAAAGCATGAATTTTGGAAAGTACCAGAGGCTGGGCTCCTTGAATCGCGAAAAAACGGCGAAAAACCGGGGTTTCCGGGGCTTTCCCGGCGACCCCGGGGTCCATGGTCGCCGGCGACCCTGGCCCAGGGTCGCAGGGGTCTGCGACCCTGGGGGGGTTTTCCCCCTTTTTGGTCCCGTTTTGCGTCCGTTTTTGCTCTTTTTTGATTCTTTTTTCTTCTGTACTTTTCTTTGACATTTTGACCATTTATTGGCCTGATTTATTTGTAGGAAACCTGATGAGAATCCTTGCATTTTATTTTGCAAAGTTTCCAATTTCCTGAGAAAGCCGAAGACTTTGTCGCGCAGAGCTGCCGATTTTCTGTCAAAAGCTGAAACTGGGTCAAACGATGTCGGAATGACCTGAAATTTGGTGTGAAGCCTGCTGAGCAATAAATAAGACCAACCATAGGCTTTTGTTTGAGTTTTGAAGCCGTTTGGGGTCCTATCACCTGTAGACTTGCTTTTTGTCGCGATGAAGATGTCGCGGTTTGATGTGCGGTCAACCGATGTCCGATTGACTTGAAATTTGACAGGGAACCTATTGGAGTCATTTTAAGATGATCCATAGGTTCTGTCTTGGAAACCATGGTCCCGGAGAGCTTTACCGCCGAGAGGCTTGATTTGGCTGTTGGAGAAGCGAAGTTAGGCCAAATGATCTTGAAATGGCTTGAAACTTCTTGTGTACTCCTCTTTTGGCTGTCTGGATGAATCTTGCTGTTTTTGTTTGATTCTGACAAGATTTGATTTTTGGAAGCAGCATTGCCTATTTATGGCAGGTTGCGACTTCATGTAGCTCTTTGGATCTTGGAAAGGCAAAGTGACATTTTTGGTGTCAACAAATGCCCCCTCGAGGTACAGCGGCGAGTTACTTAACTTTTGTAGTCGATGTGCCTCGAAGAGATTTTTTTGAAGGAGAGCCTGTGACTTGACCAAGAGTCTTTGAGCAGTCTTTCTTTTTGGTATTTGTAGCCTTTTGAGCTTCCAGGGGAATTTTATGGTGGTGAAAGGGATCACGTACCATCTCAAGGCAAAGTTTTGAAGATGACATCAGGGATGTGGATTTGGGTTTTGACCTTGTGACCTAACAGGCTATATATGGCAGGTTAGGGGGTCGGGTTTGGTTTTGATCGTGTGACCCAACAAGCTGTATGTGGAATGTTGGGGGATCAATTTTGGTTTTGATCTTGTGACCTAACAGGCTGTATGTGGCAAGTTAGGGGATCAGGTTTTGGTTTTTGGTTTTGGTCTTGTGACCTAACAGGCTGTATGTGGCAAGTTAGGGGACCAGGATTTGGTTGATGGAATGTCAATTTCAAGAATTTGGCTCAATTTGGTAGATGAGGCTGGATGGTTTGATTTTTGGAAGCTCATGGGGCTTGGAATTTTCTTTTGTATGGTCCAATCAACTCAAAAGAGGCATGGAACCATTTTTGTATGCTCTTGGTAAGAGGGATTTCTCTTTGACTAAAAGCCCAAAAATTTTTCTTTTTTTTTTTTTTTTTTTTTTTTGTGCCTAGGTGGTCAAACCTGGCTCATATGGGCTAACCCATGGGACCTTAAGCTTTTGAAATGGCTTAGATCTCATATGGTGTCATTTTTGTAAAGAATATCCAAAAATATCTCATTTGGATAGAGAATATCTAAGAATATCTTTACTTGGAGAGAATCTCTCATGATCCCTTTATTTTTGGGATAGAATATCTCAAGATATCTTTCTTTTGGGAAAGAATCCGTCATAGATTGATTTTAGGAGAAAATCTCTCAAGATATCTTTCTTTTGGAAGAATCTTTCTAATTTCTTTCTTTTGGTAAGGTTACTAATTAGTAACACTTACCTCTTTCTTCTTTCCTTCTTTGGTTTGCTCTCCTCTATAAAAGCAAGGAGAAGGTTGGATCTCTTGCTCTTACTACTTTCTTTTGCAATAATCTCAAGAGGGCTTCAAGACCAAGAGCTTTTCTTCTTCAAGATCTTCAAGAGTTTTCTTCTTCTTCTCCATCAATGGCTTCAAGTAAGTTCTTTTTTTTCAAGAAAACTTCATTGTAGGAAAAAAAAAAAGTTCTTCTCTTTTTTTTTTGTTTCTTTCTTTTCTTCTCTTTTTTTTTTTTGTTCACGTGTTTGCCTCTTTTTTTTTTCACACGTTTTTTTTTTTTTTTGCTTTCTTTTCTTTCTTTTTTTTTTCATGTTTTTTTTTTATTGTGTGGGTCGTACGGACAGATCCGTACGGATCTGGCCGTACGGCCACGTGGCCTGTGGGCCACGGCCTGTGGGCCAGCCCTTAAAAAATTTTTCTTTCTTTTTTTTTCTTTCCCTCCCCCTTTTTTTTTTGAGAGAGTTTGGTTTCTTTTTTGTTTTCTTTCTCCTCCCTTTTTTTTTTTAGAGAAAGTTTCTTTTCTTTCCTTTTTTTTTTCTCATCATGATAATGCCTTTTTTTTTTCGCAAATCTAGATGTTCATGCATGCCTTTAATTTGTAAATTAAATTTGTAGCACGATGTGATTGCATACCTGAAAGTGTTTGCAAATTTGGGAACTTGGAGCTCGCAGTGATGTTGAGCCCTTCCTGATTTTGCGGAGACTTTTAGGTTTCGAAAGTTTGGAGTTTCGGAGCTCGCAGCGATGTTGAGCCCATCTTCAAGCTTTCTATTTCTTTCGGGATAGTTCCTTTTCTTCGGAATTGCCCCGTCATCATGTCAAAATTTCGCCAGATTTTTTTTAGCGAGATTCTGTCATTTTGATGTTTGATCTTTTTCTTTTCCATCCTTTTCAGGTGGTTCCTCCAGAGCGAACAAGGGTAAAGAGCCTGCTACAAGCGTACCTCGTCGGTCTTCTAGATCCTCTAATCCGGCCGTTCAGCAGGCTTTCGAGAAGGTCCAGTATGTTGAAAGAAACCTGGAAGAGTGCGACTCCCTCAACAGAGATGAGATGAGGCAGCGACTGATCACTCTCAAGGGAGAGGAATTCTATAAGATCATGGTAAGCAGTCGTCCATGGCTGATGGAAGATCAGAGCATTTTGCCCAAGCCTACCTTCTTCTTTGGTGATGCAGTCCCTGACGACATTACATACCAGAGGAGATCTTTTCAGTTTTCCTTCACAGCAAATGGTGAGAAGAAGACTGTTACTACCCGGTCGATGTTTGATCGCACCGTCTCGATTCTGAGCCTTGCCCCCAACGTGCCCTAAGAGGGAAGATCCACCAAGTTGGGTGAGAAGGACAAATGTAATCAAGACCGGGGTTTTTGTCGGCGGTTCTCCTGGATATACGGAGAGGTCGCCTGTTGACAATGGACTTGTTGATGCCATCCAGCGGCTACCAGGGCTCTGATTATCCGTCGGTCGATTTTAAGACCGGTGGGCCTTGGTATTTTCAGCGGTGACGGCAGCAATTGGATCAAGCCTTTCGACTTCGAGGTCGTTTCAAAATGCTGACTCCGAGTGGAAGTCGTGACTGATCGCGTCCTGCTGATTGGGTGGCGCCGTTTTGAAGGAAGCCGGGATTTTGATGCGGTCCGCGCTTTTGGGGAGACCGTGATCTTTTCCGACGAGGCCTTCATGGCTATGCTGGAGTCGTTTCCTCCCTCAAACCAATACCTTCGTTGTGACGATGGTGAGATTGGTTTTTCTTTGAAGGAGCTGAGCGCTATTACCCGGATTGCCCATCCTCGGCAAACTCTAT